>JAODXP020000020.1:15297264-15354764 GCA_027497455.2 Sardinella longiceps | reverse complement strand
AACAAAGAGACACAGCAACATTCAATTCCAATGAATGCATATTTCTTGTATTGAGAAGAAATATATTTCCCTAAAAGATACAAACGCTGCAACAGTAAACTTTTGTATGACAAGTATAGAGCAAACTGCTGTCTGAGCCATGTTATAGAGTGAATCTGGGCACCAAGCTATATTTTTCATAAACAGCATTGACAAGCATCTGTTGATGGGAGATCAAAATAAAAGCAAAGCCAATTAAAACCATTACTGCAGTCAATGTTCTTTTGATATGCTTCACACCACTTCTTGCATTCACATACTAAATTAAGCATACAAAAGAAAACAGGTGATTTTGACACAATAACAGTGAAGGAAATGGCAGAGAGGAGAGATGACTCTCTACACTACTGTACTCACACTGCTCCTCAGACTGGGTTCTCTGCACAGGCAGGTGTTTCCCCAGCGACTGGATCTTATCAGGGAAGGCACTGCACGTCTGCAAACACACAAACAACATATGAACTCAAGTAGGCATTTATTTTCACATACAATTCACATACAGTAAGCACACACACACACACACAGATGAGTAAGCTCTTGCATGGATGTACACATTCACACGCACACACACACAGGAAAATGTGTGTGTTGTGTTTCATTCTGCCAAATGGGGCAGATGCCTAAGATGACTTGCCAACAGTCCAAACAAAAAGTTGTCCCTGAGGGCTACAGTAGTTCTGACACTAGTTGGAAGCACTTTGTTTACAAATGCCTCTGTTGATAATCCAACATCAGCTCAAAGGCTTGGGAATGAGTTCTACCGCAGACAGGGGGGTGGGGAGGTGGAGAAGGGGGAAAAAAAAAAAAAATGAACAGAGCACTAGCTAGCGCTTACCTCAAGGTCGCTTTCGTCCATGGTGAGTGTCGTCTGCAGGTCAGGGTTGTTGGCCATGTCCAGCAGCTCGATGACCAGAGTCCGAGTCAACAGCTGAGTGACAAATGCATGCTGGGAAAAGAACACATTCAGCAGGACAGGAATGTGTCCGAATCAACAGGGCTGAACTTCAGTCTGCAGTATTTATTCAGTTACAACAAATGTCTCTATCCCAGTCCCAGTCCTAGAGCTAAACAGACAAATGCCTGCAAAAGGTGACCTACAGTAGGGACTTCTTGTAGTTTAATGTAAAGGAATGAAATGCCTACCACATCTGGATAAACTGTCCAACATGTTTGTTGATACTAATGTACATTCAGATTATAAGACTCTACTTACAGTAATTATTTTATCACAAGAGCTTAATCTTTTTGTCATCAGTACTATTCTCAGACACATTTATACAGCATTCCAGCTCTATGTGCAAACTTAAAATTCCTTGACTTTTCCATGTTTTTCTCGGATTAAAACGCAGAATTTCAGTGACCTTCTCTACAAATCAATCTCTAGCCTAATCTCCACTCCCAGAAGGTTTATGTGTGAAAGACTTTGTTTACAGGTTATCCACAAAAACTCAAGCAAGGCAGAAGGTCAATACCCAATAAAGACCAAGAGGGAAGCATGGTCATAAAATATCACATTCTGGGAACAACTGCTACAGTGTAACTGTTAATTCACTGATATTCCCTGACTTTGTCCACAAAAATATCAAATTCTATGTCAGTGGAACACACTGTATTGAAATTACATGACTTTCCAGAAATTCCATGACCATTGGGAACCCTGTTTATAGGACCACTGTGGGTTTCCTCAGTCAAAGGCCTCTGAATAAAGTATCAGTATCAAAGAATGTGTATTATCTTGTTGTAAGAATGTAGACGCTACTCCACTGTATCCACAGTCTCTTCCGTAACTCTCCACTCTCTCCTCTTAACTGCACTCTCAACTCTACTGTGTAGCTCTTAAATCAGCTAATCACTCCACATTAAAAAAAAAAAAAACTGTTACACTGGCATTCTCTTTAAACCGTGTCCTTGTGATAAACACAAGGCTGATCTGCTACAGTGTGCTCTGATCAAATGTTTGTTTGATGAAAGATGTTTACTAAATCAGAGACAGTGTATTTTTTTAAAACGCAAACATGATGGCAGATTTTTTTCTTTCTTTTTACGAGACATTTAACAGAACATTATAAAACAAATCAAATAAGCACTCTCTCTCTCTCTTTCTCTTACATACACACACACACACACACACACACACACACACACACACACACACACACACACACACACAGGCCTTAACTATCCACAGAAGCGACTATCTCAAATGAGTACTGATTTATGCTCACAAAAAGAAGGTCAAAGCAATTTACTTGTGTATTAGAGTTTAATCTTCATGGGACATGGCTGATGGGGAGTCCACTGTTTATGTCCAGTATTATATTTCATAAGCATTGTCACGCCACACGGCACAAGCACATCAGAGATTTAGTGGCCAACGAGGAGGAGCTCATGTCCTATCGGGCCATTATCTTAAGAGCTGGCCGTTAGAAAGGGATTATGGGGCCTACTGTAGGAAAACAAAGGGAATGGAGGTCGCGCTGCATAATGCTGCTGGCACAAGGCCAAATTAAATAGAATCATACCAGAACCGTCCAGTTCACTGGAAATGGCAGATATTAAAAATTGCTCCCAACATTTTCCACTCACATTCAATAGTGATACAACTAATGTGCGTTATAAAATACACGATTAAGCAGTATGTGTCAAACTTAAATATTGTACTGTATGTGTACTCCATATAACGGTGTTGTATATTGTATATAATTTGTATGTTTTAGAAGATGAACTTGATGGAGTGTTACCTGTAAGAGTTTTTCAGCTGTAGGCCTACGGCGCGGGCTCTTGGTCAGAGACATCTTCACAAAGCTATGGAACTCTGATGACCTGACATTTGGTGAGAAATAGTGATGCAAGTCGTCAAAACAAGCTTTAGATTCATTCAATCATCCATTGCATCAGTCAGACTACCAACTAGGTCATATTATCAACAGTCACAGCTACAGAAAGTGCTCTGTGTTTGTTGTGTTTGACAACATATTAATAAAAAATATATTTTAAAGTTGTATTATTTTTATGCATAAAAACATGCATTCACAGCCTCATGCTGCATTGGTTTATATGACTTTAATTACATAATTAATTACACGCTTAGCATGTCAGAGAGGCAGCTTGTAACCATATAATGAGATTCAGTGAGCTGCTTATACTGTACAGTAGAGGCCATTACCATTTGGTCTTGTCCTTGAGTTTGGGTGGCTGGAAGCTGCTCTTGGACATCAGCATTAAGGCTCTGGAGGGAAATTAAGCAGACAGACATGTCTAAATGAGTTATGACATAACATGTCCACAGTGCAAGAAAACAGTGACTGAGCTAAACTACTTTTCCCACTTCCTCCTTTTGCAAGAAGAAACAGTTTTGTTTGTAGTAATATTGCTCTCTGTACCTCAAAACGGATGATGGCTTTGTATATAATTTTAGGTACTTTAATGACCCTGCTGGTCTTTCTATTTTGTGTTTTCCCTTAAAAGCTCATGTTCCCATGTCATTCTTTTAGGTCAGACTGCTGGTTCAGTGCACAAAATTCCAGACAAATGTTTCACAGGAACACACAGACTAAGCGACGCAACAACACACTTACACTTTTGACCCTGTGCCATCATGACTCATATGTGATCTACTGTAGAATAACCCCCCCAACTTCTGACAGTAGTAGCAATGAGAAGTAGCAACAGACAAAACAATAGTAATGGCTTGCCTATGCAACCCATAGCAATAGTAATTTTTAGAAAAGGTCTAGAGGGTAGCTTCCTACAATGGCAAAGCAAACCCTCTGGCATGAGTACAACCACATTGGCTTAAATCTGAAAGGTCATTTTAAATTCAAATAGACTAAATCAAATTATCTCTTCCAATAGTAGAGTAAGGAAAGCCTATCCTGGGAAATGTGACTCCATTAAGTTTACTGAAATAAGCTACTATTAGATTAGTGTGCCTGTGTGCCTGCACTGAATGAATGCTACAGGTCTGAAACCAGAGGCTTTGGGTCTGAGCTAGCTGTAGCCACAGTGCTAGCCACAGCGCTAACCAAAGCACCACTGGCTCCGCAGACACCCACCCACCTCATGGGGTGCAGGTCAAACATGGGCGGCTGCAGCTCAGCCAGCTCGATGGAGGTGATGCCCACAGCCCAGATATCACACAGCTGATTGTATCCCCCTTTCTTCTCCACAGCAGCCACCTCTGGAGCCATCCTGAGGAGAGAGCAGCAGGGAGCGACATGTGAGTGTGAGTGAGTGAGGTGGCTCGCAGCCTGGCTCTTGTGCAAAACCTCAAACCATGCTGATGAAAATAACACAGAATCACAAAAGATGAACAGATAAATAAACACCCTTCTTGCAAGATAGATAAATATATAAATAAAAAATAACAGGAAATAGGTTAATTGTACTTTTAATGTTGATGCGTAACCGATTGCCTGCATTAGACATGATTGTATGTCTGGGGGCTATTATTGTATGTCTGGGGGCTACTAAGAGAAACTATTTGTTGTTAGCAATTTCCGTGCTCTGAGAAAAAACAATGGATTAAACTGCACGACTAACCACAAAAACCCATTTCTGCAACATATTCCACCACTTACAGAACAGTATGAACACAAAGAAGAAGTGAGGTTTGTGCAGATCAGTTCCTCCTAGAGGACAGTTACTTTTGTATTTTGACAACAATACAATGAACATCACTGTTAACATTTTCGGTGGACATCAATTGCGTGCTTTGAAAAGTATGCTAGTGTCTCTATTGATGTGTAATAACCTCAGTTACAATACAGTCGAGCGAATCTTCATGTAGACAGTTATCGACTGAATATGTGGCAGATCATGTTCAACTGCAATTAAAACATAGAGGATATTTTGGTGAAGGTTTACTACTTAAAGTCAAATTAAATTTCATGCTAGCTACAACCCTCCAGAGATGATTAATGGTTCATCTCCAGATCCATTTCCAGTCTTGTTTAAGGTGTGGTCTGGATTTACCCAAGCAGGCAGATATGGATCCCCAGATAAGGTTTAATCTGCTCAGACTGCTTACCAGTAGGGTGTCCCAATGAAAGACTTCCGCTTGGATACAGAGGCATTAATCTCAGCGGCTACCCCGAAATCCGCTATGGAAAGCAAAAACATAAAACAAAATGCCAAATTATAATTTTTTAACAAAGTGTGTGTGTGTGTGTGTGTGTGTAAGAGAGATTATGTTTATTCTGGATGGGAGGTGAGGAGACTGTTACTGACCCAATTTGACATCCCCTCGTTCGGTCAGGAGGATATTGGCTCCCTGCAATTGACACAAAGTGACACAATGAGCGCAGACACCACAGGCTCACATGAGGACAATCACAGCTCTCTCTCTCTCTCTCTCTCTCTCTCTCTCTCTCACACACACACACACACACACATACACACACACACACACACACACACACACACACACACACACACACACACACACAGAGAGAGATTATAAGAATCCCATCTCAAACTACACTGTCATCCTACATAAATCAATCCATTGAAGAATTACAGAGAATGCGATAACCAGATTTCTGCAATAGCATTTCTGAGTCAAACTGAATCCAATGTGTAATGGTATGTACAAGATAATAATTGTGATTTACTTTAATATCTCTGTGCATCTTTCCCATTTGGTGCAGATAATGCAGCCCCTGGTGAGACAGAAAACAGAAGTTGAAAAAGGCCAAATGAGGGACGGACGGACAGACAGACTGACTGACAGACAGGAGCAGGATGACATCAAGTAGACATATCAGAACACAACTAAAGCTTTGTGTGGAGAGACACAAAGGCAACTGTGATATGCGCCCTGTGGGTCGTAGGGTTCGGTCGCTCACCCACCTGCAGAGTTTCTCGACACACGTACGCGATCTGTCTCTCCTTCAGGGGTCCCGTCACTGCCAGAATAAGAACACGGAACATGAACAAGACCTTTAATGAGAACCAAAGGCATACAGTAGAACAACAAGACTCCATTGCTCTCTGATCTATTCGACAGACACTGGCAAGAGACAGATCAAGATCAAGACCAGACAAGCCATCTGCCCGGTCAAGATATAAATCCTCATTATTATCCATTTAGTAACAGATGGGTACATCCAATGGTACTTTCCATCCTGGTTGGTGACCAAAAACAAACCAAACAGAACATATAGGCTAATGGGTCAAGTTAGGTCAAGCATACCGTGGTAAATATCTTGCAAGGACCCTCCCCCACAGAACTCCATGCAAATCCAAAGCTTGTTGTTTCTTTTAAGAGAGAGAGAGTGAGAGAGAGAGAGAGAGAGAGTTTAGTCTTTATTTGGATTGAGGGGGCCAAGGCTAATGCAGATGAAGCTCCAATGCTTTCCCAGCAAAGCCCAACCTGTGATAGCTGCCAAAGTAGGCCACAATGTTCTTGTGAGTACATTCCTTCATCATGGTGATCTCTTGCTGGATGCTGGATAAATCTTCCCCTGAAGGAGAGTGAAAGAGCTGTGAGGAGCATAGTACCATCAACTGGCAAAACTTGTTACAACTTTGCAACAACAAAATCTGCAGGGCTGCCAACCACAGAACTTTGCATGGGTAACGAAATTATCAATACAGCCATCCGTTTCTTAACAGCATAGTTGCTAATCAGTTGGCAACTTAGTTGGTTGGCAATGCCAAATTGCATGGCACATAGTTAGCAACTATGCTTTTGGGAAAAGGATGCCAGATCAAACTGTGTGTTTTTTCACATAGTTTGTCCTCTAAAGGGACACGTTCATGAACACGTTTCACAGTTTGAGTCAAACTTTTCTAGAGTTAGGAAACACAGCTGCCCGCCAGATTCTACCCGCATGCATAGTCATTTTGAATGGTGATACATCAGAGACCCAAACTACCACAAAAATGTGGGGTTAGGCATGATGTAGAAGAACTGAATAACGGTCATGTTATGTAAACTTACCAGGATCAAGTTTGATGACCTTGATAGCTGCAATGACTGATGTTTTGATGTCGCGAGCCTTTAAGGGTTGAAAGTAAAGGAGAGAGAGCATTAACAAGATCATCTCTGACTAGCCTTGAGGCCTTGAGGGAAACTCAATGCTATTCATTTGAAATGGGCAACATTCATGGTACCTGAACCTGTAGGCTACAGCGCAGTTCCCAATGCATTCCCAATGCTGTTTCATGTATTCCCAATCTATTGACAGTAGGTAGCCTAATTGTGTTTTAAAAGGCCAATAAACACATAGGCTAGACACACTTTACTGTTCTCAGATGTCAAAAAGTACGTTCTGTACAGTAGCGAGGCCAACGCCTTTGAATGAGGCTTTGTTTTCAGTACAGTTAGAGGCATGTGCTTTCATTTCCTGCAGGAGGCTGAATACCAGTGAAATTAAAAGGATTACAGGCCCATAGGCCTCAGCTCAAATGGCTTGATTAAGGGAAGCTGTGGATTCTGCCACCGCTGTCTGAACCAACTGCAGTTTCAGTTCATTTCCTGTCGTTTTCACCAACCACTTGACATCACGCCCAAGACAATCTTCACAACACTGAACTAATTGCAATTCCAAATGCTTCTTGGACAACTGCACAAGTTTCTATCTTGCTATCTATGCCTTAAATGTTTATCTAGGTGTGGTATGTTGACAATACAGGAGTTTTGCGAACAGTAAGAGTATGTTTGCTTTTAACTGTAAAACGACTGCAGAAACATTTCAGAAATCTGTATCCATCCATGAAGCAAGGATCTGGTAGCCAGCTGGCGGCTGAGAAATGATCTCACCCATAGGCTATTAGTCTAAACTAGGCTACTGATCATCATGGTCAGTGTTGCAATGAATGACTCAGATGACATTTAAACAGGGAAACTGGCTGGATGGGCAACGACTCATGGTCAGTGCTGTAGGCTACAGTGCTGTAGGTCATATGCATTCATATGCTCTCACTAATCATTAGCCTGATACACCCAAGTTGTACAGTTTACCAGGAAGCACAACCTCAAAATATGAACTATTTGTTCAATTTTGAAACTGGCGCTATCACTATCTTATATGATGATGTTGCAATGTTACAGTGTGCTTGGCAGTTGGCATACAGCTGTGAAATTAAATAGGAAATGTTTGGCTGCATGTACGCTGTTGAGCCTTTATCAAAATGCCGAAATCTTCAAGGTCAAGAAGACACTAACGGATAGTTAAAACCAAGTTTTGAGAAAAAGAGCGAAAAAAAAGTATCTAACACTCATTTCCTGTTTTCTTTCCTGTAGTACCCAAAAGACATCCTGTGATGAGAGACTGGTTCACTGTGAAATCACAGCATGCTTTGTACACCTCATCTGTTGATGACAAGTTATTTGACACAACCAGGTGTTGAGAGACACTATGAGAAGGAAATGATCAGTTAAAGTGTTGACTTTCAGATATTCAGTGTGTGATCTGGCTTTACAGTTATCAATGCATCTTCCTCTGTGTGTGTGTGTGTGTGTGTGTGTGTGTGTGTGTCTCAGGTAGGCTGTAATAACACATTTATCCACTGACAAAAGGCATTGTCATCACAGCAATGACAAGTTACAAGCCCAAAGGCACGCGTTGAGGTCAAAATTAAATAGATTTTTTAAGTAGACTGATAAATCATCAAGACGTGCACTTACATCAATATTTGTGATGCTTATGGAGCCAAACGTTCTGTTTTAGGCTCTTTCAAATCACAAAGCCCTCTGTTTACAGGCATTACCACTGGTAGCCTAATGGTTGTTGTTGTACAAGAACAACGTTACTGCTACTACTCTGTTACGAAGAATCAGCAAAACTGACACCACCACACCAACCGTCTGTTGATTGTTTAAAGTTTCACAAAGAAATGGAGAGTTAGCCCAAATACATTACCTTGAAAACATCACCGTATGTACCACTCCCAATCCTGTGAATCAGTTCATAGTCGTCCAGTGGATTAGTATACAAGACTCCAATAGCATCCATAGTTCCTTCGGCGTGGTTGCTTGTAGCGCTCACTACAGACATGATTCTCACGCCTCAGGGAAGCCTTTTCCGACTCAAACGATTGGTATCCGAGTGTCAGCACTTCCTCAACCTCATCTCGTCCGAAAGCGATAAAATGGCAGCTATCTGGCCACTCTTTCTTGCAGCAGCCTAATCCAAATATGCTCTGCAGTGGCACTACGTTTAATACTGCAGAATTTAATCTGGTGTTGCCATCATTCTCAGGCTGGATGCCAAAAATGTCTGGATGAGACGAAAGCGGCTCTGTTGTTTTTGTCTAGACTGACAGACTGACACCTGCTGCAACAGAGACCAAAAACCATGTTTCACACGGTAACACATAGGCATAACACCGAATTTGCATTGCTGAAACTGCAGCTAATCACATTTTCGATTCTGATAGCAGCAATAATGTTACTAGGAGACCTCTTAGCAGAGCACATTCTAAAATAACGAGCCCACTAGAAAAATAAAGAACAATGCATTTACCCCACTGTAGTCCGCAGGAGAAAATTGAGCGACATAAAGTATAGCCTTTTAACCTACCCACTTTGAATGTGGCACGATTTGTGCCTGCGACATTCTGCTGTCACTAGTTTGCCTGGCCGGATGGAGCCAAAAAATTGTAGGAGCCAATCAGAATGAAGACGCAAAAGGATACTTAATCATCCAATCAAAGACATTAGCTACAATCACAGGCGCTACAGAGGGATGTTACAATTTAGTGATTTGTCAATGCCATCTGGTGGTGACATACCAGAAATAACTAACTGAATAATTGTGATGTTTTGTATGGCATACATATATGTGATTCTATTGACCTAAACAACACCAGTATGCCAAGATCAAGATTTAAGTGTATGCATTTGACAAAAGAGAAGGATGTGTAGAGAAACGTGTTTACTGTGAAAGAGTTGGATGTGATGAGAGTTGTAGGCTACCCTTGCCAGCTGCTGTTAAAAGAGATGGAGAGATGACAAAGGGCCATGCACAGCTTTTCAAAGCTAGCTATAGTACTGTCAGTGCAGGCTGCCAGGAAGGGGATCTGTAGACAGAGACGTATGTTTTGATCGGCTACCCCTGAAAGCTAAACTTGTAACGTTACTGGGCAAGTCAGTACACTACCATTGCCTAACGTTAACACAACTAAGCCAACTGCATGTGGTCTTTTTAGACGCATGCGTTTTGCAAAGGATTTGTTCAAATTTCATATGCACAGTTATGTTCAGGCTCGAGTGTTTGGAAATTATGTAGCAGCAATGAAAAGTATCTAACAAGGCAATATTTTTTATTTCTTTATTTATTTTAGTAAAAATAAATAAATAAATAAACAAACAAACAAAAAAACTCAATATTTTATATAGGCCTATTTTAAAGGGAGTCAGCAAAGCCTATCCACGATGCCCCATTCAGCATGCAAGCGTCATTATTGTGACGTCACAATTGGGCTCCTTTTACTGAAGACAAATTTAATTTCAGGTCATTTGTAGCAACATTTATTAGGGAGTAGGCTAGGCAATTTGTTGCCTCCTTCACTTAAAAAATGAATGTCAATGGTTTTAAAAAGGAGTTGGAGAGAATCCAGGCTAATAACCAGGAGATGAAGAACACCATGCTGGATCTCCTGAGGTTATACCAGGAGCAGAAGGCTGGTACCCCCATGTGTTGCTGTGCATGTGTGAGTTTTCCTCAACTGTACAACCTAGCTGAACATTTTCATATAGCCTAACCTAAAGCTCTGAGGAATTAATTAGAAGGGCTATGTCTTTGGCTAAGTTCAGATTGCAAATTCTTGCATTGTAGGCCTACAATTTTGTAGTAGCTTATTGCAATTAGTTAAAACCAAGATAATGTGTTTGGTTGAGCTTTGGCTAAATGTGGCCACAGTTTTGTTGTATATGTTATATTATGTCACAGTTTGTTCAGCTAACTCTTAATATACAGACTATAAAGAAACACTATACATCTAATAACTACTGTACAATAAGCCTAATATAATAACATACTTCACTTCACAGAGAGAGAGAAAAAGATCTACCTTTGGGCATTATAAGTGAAAAAAAAAGATCTTCATTTGGGCATTATAAGTGATGACTGTGTTGCTTTCTATTCTCTCTGCAGAATCAGCACCTGCCCTCTCATCTCCATCCCCAACCTCCATCCAGGCCTGAGTCCCCATCAAGCAGCCATGGCACAGTTCTTCAGGGCTCTCATCAGCCCCAGAGAGCCAATGTGCCACCTGGCCGTTTCCTTCCCCTCATTCACCCAGCATGCCCCCAGCAGCAGAGGCAGACACAGCAGTCTCCGTTGCTTGGAGATGCCCTCTCTCCATCCCTACTCCTGACACAGGCTCCCTCTGGTGGTGTGTGCACCCTGCCTGCCATCCAGACCCCTGCTGTCCCTGCTCCCCCACAGACTGCCAAACCCCAGGCACCCGCTCAGGGGCAAGTTCGCAGTAGGCTGCCACGTCTCAAGAAGACATCCTCACTTAGTGTGGCCACTACTGTGACAGGTAAACACACGCACACACACACACACTTTCTTAGTGTGGCCACCACTGTGACAGGTGAAAACACAGACACACACACACATACACACTGAATACTGTCTCGTGTTCAGAGAGATTCACTGGGTACATAACAGAGATGTAGGCTATGTTTGAACCAGTAGCATTATGTTGACCTTTTTTCCATTTTATTGTTAAACACTTAAAGAAATTCTGTACAGTTCTCAGTGAAATCAGAAAGTGTAGACATGATGCCAGACAGTCATTTCACCTTTGCCCATACAGAGCAAAAGTCCACCGGGTCCCTGGCAGGAAGAGAGCAGGAAAAGGCCTTGAGGAAAAAAGAATGGAGGCAGACAAGCAAGAGAGACTTGACCAAGAGTCTTCCGGAGCTTGCCAAACTGCCTCCAGTTTCCAACCCAGAGCAGGCCATCCAGCAGGCCTTTATTCTGCTGAGTAATGCTGACTGGTGGGTCTATAGTTTAAATTGGCTAGAAATATCACATATGAATGCCATACAAACATCAGACTTTTTAGATTGAGATTGATAAGGCTATAATTATAGAGTTTAGTTATTTAGAGTTAAGTCAAGATTTATGTTAAACTACAGACTACATAAGCCAACTACATGTATCAAGTTCCTCTGATTTGATTGTGTCGTTGCTGCAGGGAGATGAAGATTGAGGCGCTGACATCCATCAGATCTCTGTCTCAGCACCATGCTGAGGTGCTGCTCCCCAGCCTGCATGAGATTTGTCTGGCCATCTATCGCGAGGTGAGAGACATAGAAAAAATGTTAAAGCATGGATGTGTGAAAATATCTGTTTGTTGGCAAACTATTATAATGCCATGGAATTATGCTGTGTTGCTAAACTTCCTTAATTCCACCCAGATGAAGAAAAAGCAGAAGCAGGTGTCCTGCGCTGCAGTGGAGACCTTGGCCCACCTGTTTGCCTACTTGGGGCAGAACATGGACCCTGAGGCTGAGGCCACAGTCCAAATTCTGCTGCCCTTCGCCTCACTTGGGGAGGCTGGCAGCTTAAAAGAGCAGATAGGTTTGGCGCTGGGGTACATGATGGTCAGCATCACCCCATCATGCAGTGTCAATGCTCTGGTCAGAACAGGGCTCAGGTAAGGCACAGAGAGAAGGAGCGCAAGAACGACGGAAGAGCTTTCCTCTCCTCTGCAATTCTGTTGGTTACTTTGGTTCTACCAATCCCCACATTGGCTAACTCTCTAGTCTAGATGTCCGTTTCACTTGTCTCTGTCTCACCAGGCTAGCGCTTGTAATGTCTGTCATTGTGTTTTTTGACCCCTCTGGCTAACAGCTAATTCATTGTCATGGTTTGACTCATTGCTTCTCTGCCTCTTCTTAGGCACAAAAGCACACCTGTGCGAAAGGCCACTGCTCTGCACCTCGAGACACTGACCAATATTGTGGGGGTATCTCATCTGCTGTCTGGGAGGAAGGGCCTGACGGACCGCTTTATTCATAGCGTCAGCTGCCTGGCCCTGGATTGTGCACTAGAAGTCAGGTGGGAGCGCCACTTCGGTTTCTTCACTCTTTTCTTGAATAACAGTCCTCATTTGGTGGTCACTTTGGACAAACGCAACACTATGAATTAAAATGTTAAGTATATGAAAGTCTTCCCTTGACAAATGATGAAATTATCTATATATGACTTTGGAATTGCATTAGAGTTGGCTGACCACAGGCAGATTCTTAAAATCTTAACACTGAGAACTGGTCTGGGTGTATTACATTTGATCACGATTTATGACAAGTTCTCATAACTGTCTGGATCATTTAACAATCAGTCTGTCAATCTGTCAATCAATGCCTTGATCAATTCATGAATGTTGATGCATTTTGTGTACACAGGAACCATGCCCGTAACATCATGGCCCTCCTGGGCTCCCATCCTGACTTGATAAAACTAGTGGACAAGTACGGCCCTGAGAGTCAGCTAGTTACCGTGAAGGACATCATTAACAAATGCCAGAAAAGGTGGGCTTGAAAGATCACTGGACACCATATATTCAAAATATCAATGAAATGCCATAATCTCTAATCATTATTATTTAATATGTGATACAGGGGAAACATAATATTTTTTTTTTCTTTCAGAAATATGCACTGAAGCACATCAGCGGTAGAAAGACAGCATCCAATTAGAGAAAAAAAAACTTGCACACAAAAATAAGCAATAAAAAACTAAAAATCATGTGTCATTGTCACTTTTTGTCTTTGTTTAACTAAACTGTTGGCTATAGGGGCTGTTGGGGAGCACTCTTTCACTCATCCATGTGGTTCCCTTTGGAGTGTGTGATGCTATAGTTACAGAGTAAAGAAATCTAAAGGAAAAAGCCTGGGAATGTATATCATACAGAGTGGTGGAAATGATGGTAAACCCAAGGGACAAGTGTTCTACATTTGAAAAATAAGAGAAATTGAAAACAAATATTTTTTATATATATATTTCATTTAAATTTTATGCATGAATTTGACATAATCATTGAGTGAAACAAGGTCAAAGACCCAAAGTCTGGCCTAAGGACAGAGGCAAAATGGCTAAAGATGCAAATATGCCTCACATTTTATACAAAACATCATAGTTGAACCATGATTATTTTTTCCAAGTTCCCCTCAATAAGTAGTAAGTGTGGGAAAAAAATAGTAGAAATGTTTTTTTGGTTTTTAAAATGTCTGCTCAATGGTGTTTTTGCCTAACTGCACCTTCCAGGCAGCACAGGCACTATCCTAACCCCCTCAGCCCTCATCCATATAAGTGTCTCTGTCCTAACCCTAAACTGAGGGGGGTGTGCCAGTTCACGGCGATTTTAGAGACGATCTGAGGTTGCAGGGTCACAGGTAATTGTGGGGAAACTCGGCAGTGGATCTGCGAGCGCAAGTCGTCATGTGTGAATTACTCTCCGACACGATTTATGGCAATTGTAGTATGAGTTGATGCACTGCTGAAGTTATAATAACGCTATTGCTATTAATAAGGCAACTTACCTTAACGTTAACCAGGGGCGTGTTTACTATTAGGCAAACCTAGGCAGCTGCCTGGGTAATTTGTACAAAATCAGCTCCTGGGGGGCCCCCACTCTTCCCCCCCTAATGTAACGGTTAGCCTACATTTATATATATTAAAGATCTACCAAAATCGCCCCAGTAAGCCTGATTCACGTATGTTTAGTAGTTTTACCAGGGCATGCACCCCTCTCTCTGCGGTACATTGGACTATTCCTAGGGGAACATTATTAGTGGCAGTGTGCTATAGATTCAAGGTATGATGACGGGTATCATGTAGGGATGACCCTTGTTGAGAGTGAATGAATGTGGAGGGCCCCATGTTTGTATTTCGCCTAGGGCCCCAAAATGTCTAAACACGCCCCTGACGTTAACGTTACTCCCATGAGAGGTCCACAGCAATTACATGGTGGGTTGTGCGCGCGCTGACTTAAATAAACGACTTTCTGACATAACATTGCCTGTTTCACCTGTATGCAAATGCATTTTCAATTTAGCCCACAAACAACATTTTTGTATTTTTGGTAAATTAGTAGGCCTAGTGCAGGCTGACAGGAAGGGCTAAGCGAACTTGTCACGTTATTGGCCAGTAAACTAACCTACCATTGCCTAACGTTAACACAACTCTACCGGGTCCCTGGCAGGAAGAGAGCAGGAAAAGGCCTCATGGAAAAAAGAATGGAGGCAGACAAGCAAGAGAGAGTTGACCAAGAGTCTTCCTGAGCTTGCCAAACTGCCTCCACGTTCAGACCCAGAACAGGCCATCCAGCAGGCTTTTACTCTGCTGAGCAATGCTGACTGGTGGGACTATAGTTTAAATTGGCAAAAAATATTACATATGAACGTCATACAATCAGCAGGCTTTTTAGAATGAGATTGATAATACTATAATTATAGAGTTTGAGCTAAGATTGTGTTGACATATTAATAGCCTACAAGAGGAACAACATTAGTGTACAGTGCCTTTAGTGCCGATATCTTACTCTATGATTAGATATTATCTTGAAGGATTTACATTAAACTAGAGAACACATAAGCCAACTCCATCAAGTCCTCTAATATGATTGTGTCGTTGCTGCAGGGAGATGAAGATCGAGGCCCTAACCTCTATCAGGTCTCTGTCTCAGCACCATGCTGAGGTGCTGCTCCCCAGACTGCATGAGGTTTGTCTGGCCATCTATCGCGAGGTGAGAGATGGATGTGGGAAAATATCTGTTTGTAGGCAAACCATGCCATGGTATGCTAGAAATAACGTTTACTGTTGATATGTTGCTAAACTTCCCTCAATCCACCCAGGTGAAGAGCAAGCAGAAGCAGGTGTCCTGCGCTGCAGTGGAGACCTTGGCCCACCTGTTTGCACACTTGGGGCAGAACATGGACTCTGAGGCTGAGGCGACTGTCCAAATTCTGCTGCCCCTCGCCTCACTTGGGGAGGCTGGGTGCTTCAAGGAGCAATTAGGTTTGGCGCTTGGGTACATGATGGTCAGTATCACCCCATCTTACAGTGTCAATGCTCTGGTGAGAACAGGGCTCAGGTAAGGCACAGAGAGAAAGAGCACAAGAATGACGGAGGAGTTTCCTCCTCTCTGCAATACGATTACTTTGGTTCTACCAGTCTTCAGTAGGCTCCCCACATTGGCTAGTTCTCCGTTTCACTTGTCTCTGTCTCACCAGGCTAGCGCTTGTAATATCTGTCATTGTTTCTTTGACCCCTCTGGCTAACAGCTAATTCATTGTCATGGTTCGACTCATTGCTTCTCTGCCTCTTCTTAGGCACAAAAGCACACCTGTGCGAAAGGCCACTGCTCTGCACCTCGAGACACTGGCCAATATTGTGGGGGTATCTCATCTGCTGTCTGGGAGGAAGGGCCTGACGGACCGCTTTATTCATAGCGTCAGCTGCCTGGCCCTGGATTGTGCACTAGAAGTCAGGTGGGAGCGCCACTTCTGTTTCTTCACTCTTTTTTCTCTATTCCCTTCATATCTCTTTTTCCCCATTAACTTAAATAACAGTCCTCATTTGGTGGTCTCTTTGGACAAATGCAGCACTATGCACTCATAAATGTCTGGATCATTTAACAATCAGTCTATCTGTCAATGAATGCCTTGATCAACTCATAAATGTTGATGCATCTTGTGTATGACACAGGAACCACGCCCGTAACATCATAAACAAATGCCAGAAGAGGTGGGCTTGAAAGATCACTGGACACCATATATTCAAAATATCAATGAAATGCCATAATCTCTAATCATTATTATTTAATATGTGATACAGCAGAAACGTAATGATTTTTTTTCTTTCATAAATATGTACTGAAGCACATCAGCGGTAAAAAGACAGCATCCAATTACAGAAAAAGAATAAGCAATAAAAAAAATAACTAAAAATCATGTGTTTGTCATTGTCACTTTTTGTCTTTGTTTAACTAAACTGTTGGCTATAGGGGCTGTTGGGGAGCACTCTTTCACTCATTCATGTGGTTCCCTTTGGAGTGTGTGATGCTATAGTTGGAGTGTGTGATGCTATAGAGTAAACAAATCTATGGGAATAAGCCTGGAAATGTATTTCATACAGAGTGGTGGAAATGATGGTAAACCCAAGGGACCACTGTTCTACATTCGAAAAATATGAGAAATTGAAAACAAATATTTTTGGGGGTAATATTTCGTTGAAATGGATAGTAGTGAACATTTTATGCATGAATTTGACATTATTTCATCATTAAGTGATGAAGTAAGTCTGGCCTAAGGACAGGGCAAAATGGCTAAAAATGCAAATGCCTCACATTTTATAGAAAACATCATAGTTGAACCATGATTATTTTTTCCAAGTTCCCCTCAATGAGTAGTAAGTGTGGAAAAATTAAATAAATAGTGGAATTGTTTTTTGGTCTTTAAAATTTCTGCCAGGGACAAGAAATGTACGCTCAATGGTGTTTTTTGCCCCCAACTGCACCTTCCATGCAGCACAGCCTAAAATGCACTATCCTAACCCTAACCCCCTCAATCCTCATCCTAGCAATTATCAGCCCAGGCGCAGTAAGCAAATTGCCGTTTTAAATAACGTATTTTTAAGCTTTATTTTAGCATTTCTTCGGTAAATTTTTACATTGTTCAACTCAGATTTAAACGAGGATTCACACCATATACTTTTTAAAGGAATGGACCGGAGTGAATTCAAGCATAGCCCTGCTGCACGAGCCTTCCAACAGCAATATATTTCGCATGAAATGAAAGAATTTCGAACAGCATAGACCTAACGCGAACACGAAACACTTTACATTGAGTCAATGTAACCTCAGATCTTACTTTCGGTTTCCAATAGTCAAGTCCCATTGATTCAGTATAAAGTGCCTGTTCGCTTCTGCGTTCGCGTTCGGTCTATGCTGTACCAAATTATTTATATGGCGCCCGAGTGATGTGACTTGCCTTAGAAGGACTTTGCTTAAAGTGATATTCCACCATTTTGGGAAATATGCTCATTTCCCACCTCCCCTAGAGTTAAACAGAGTTATCTCTCTCCAGTCCATCCAGCCATTCTCTGCCTTTGGCGGTAGGACTTTTTAGCAGTAGCTTAGCATCGATCATTGAAACAGATTAGACCATAAGCATATCATATATTTAGTCTGTTCCAATTCTCGCACTTAAGCACTTACTGTGCGTTCAGACCGAGACCGATTTAGGCGAAATGGGCGACGGGAGTAATTGACTTTGTATTGGGACCGGCGATTTGGGCGACAAAAGCGGCAGGCGACTTGGGCGATAAAAACAAGTTAAACTTCGGTTAACTTTATGTAATGAGCTATGATGCGGTTGAGCGATTACCAATCAGAATGTCGATTTACTGGTGAGATGCCAATAGAAAAGCAGCATTAACGTCTGAATGCTAACGTCATGGTCAAATTTGCCGTTTTGGTTGCTGTGCTCAAGCGATGTTTCTTGGGAGTCTTCGGCAACTCTTGGCAATTTATCGGTCTTGGTCTGAACGCACAGTTAGTGTGCTTCATTGAGTGTGAAGTGCTGTTCCAATTCAAAAGTAGCGAAATGAAGTGCACCGCAAGTACCCGGATGGTGCACTCCTAATGGTCAAAATCCGAAGTGTGGAATGATGGACACTTCTCTCACTTTATCGACGCCATCTTGGCAACATAACGGAAGAGGTATGACAACCGGCAACCGGTATTTACCGTCTGATGCTGAGCTAGCTATTGCTAATAACAAGTTTAGCAATAATAGCTAGTTTGGGCTAAGTTATGCTACAAAGCTTGTGGAAATGGTAACCTTCAACACAACACTGTTGATAACGTCGCGATAGTAACGTCCGGTAAGTGCAGCAAGAAGTGCTCCATTTGGGACAGCCCTTATCTGCCGAAATTCATGCACTTTAACAGCAAGTATGCAGTGCTCATAGTGCACTCTACTGAATTGCACTCGCGAAGTGCGCGGATTGGAACACACTGATATTGAGCGTTTCTCAAAGTCGAGGAAGTATGCTTGGAAGGTTGCTTTTTCGAGCATTCAACGTCATTGTCAGTCGCCAAGTACTGTTCCAAAGTCAAGCATCCTTCTAAATTCTAGCGACAGAGGCCTTTGTGCATAGATTTTTCATGGATGCACTGATGGAACCTCGTTTTTGAAGTGTACGGCTTCCAAGGGTGTGCTACCTAGGAAGCATTCTTGACTTTGAGAAACGCTGTCTCTCCTATAGAGTGTGCAAGTGGGCGTTGACCGGTTGCTACCTGGGTAGACCTGGTTCGGGGAGTAAAAATGGCAGGCATTTTCGCCATTGAGAAATTGATTATTACTCACGCTGTCTTAACCACACAACGTATACTTTCAACTAGCTACGGCAGAACAAAAGGCTTGCCTGTGATCATAACAATGCTACTGGTTCATATGGCACCAACCTTGATTTAATAAAAACTTATTTTAATCGTAATATAGGCCTATCAAGAAACCACTACCCGTCATCCCGCAGTGTAAAACGGCGCCTTCGATTGGAGGAGATCACCGTTGCTAGGTAGTCTGTTAGTAGCAACGGCGCAGTGAAGTAATTCAACATGGTTCAGACACGGGAAACGGGCTCTGGAAGCAAATGACGCCATTTCAGGAGTAATTTCGATCAGGTAAAACATGTTTTCCATGTATTTTAAGCGGAATCCACTTGCAGTAAACTGTAGGAAGTAAGTCACTGTGATGTACTCAACTGATTAGACGGCTCAGTGAACTACCGAACTACTTAAGAAATGTTATCGCTCGCATTGACTTATGGGAAAGGTAGTTCTTCACTTTTAGCTCAAAAAGGTGACTACAAGTCTAAACCTTCGACTATTTACCATTTTTCGTTCAAATTTTTACTCAGAACGGAAGGTTACACGGTCATCACCTACCCCGTAGCTGATTAGACCAAGTGAAGGCTTCAAAGGAGAGTACCGGAGTGAATTCAAACATAGCCCTGTTGAAAGAGCTTGCTAAATGCGCTAGTTAGCGAGTGGAACAAAATAATTTGGTACAGCACAGACCGAACGCAAACGCAGAAGCGAACAGGCACTTTACACTGAATCAATGGGACCTGACTGTTGGAAACCGAAAGTAAGATCTGAGGTTACATTGACTCAATGTAAAGTGTTTCGCGTTCGCGTTAGGTCTGTGCTGTTCGAAAATCTTTCATTTCATGCAAAATATATTGCTGTTTGAAGGCTCGTGCAGCAGGGCTATGCTTAAACTTACTCCGGTATATTGCTTTAAGCGCCCATGTGCCAGAGTTTTCGAAATGTCAATGGCAAAAATGAGCGAGCAGCTGCTACCTGGTCCCAGGCGATTTTCGAAGAGCGTAACGGGGGCATAACAAGGCTTCACTTTCCCACTCTTATAGACAAATCCGAGGAGCGTTTTGTGTAGGCTGCCATCTTGTGGCGGTGCCATTGTTGGACTGTCAACAAACCTTTTTGGAAATGCGCAGTCAATGACAGCTAACAGCAAAGACCACGCCTCTGACATTATACAAGTAGTAGTGAATCTCGTAAATCACGGTATTTTATGGTGTGCTATCACGTTATCCCTATGGACAGATTGGTGATCTGGGTAGCTCAATAATGGCGCCTGCTTACTTCCGGTAGTTTCGTCGGATTCGTTTAATACAGGCCTGGGCAAACTAAGGCCCGGGGGCCACAAACGGCCCGTTGAGCTATAAAACAGGGCACTCCACGCATCAATCCTAGTTCTGCAACATCAGGTGCATCTCATCTGGACTTAGGTTCTTTTAAGGGAAAGGGCAGGAGCACACTGGTGACACTTGCAGTCTTTTTTATTTGCACAAATAAAAAACACTGCAAGTGTCACCAGTGTGCTCCTGCCCTTTCCCTTAAAAGGCCCGTTGAGCTACTTCATCCGGCCCGTGGAGCCTTCCCAAAATAGAATAATTTCTCTTTTAGCCAAGGTGACTTAGATTATAGGCCTAATTTAACAAATGTGTTGTATTCATGAAATACAAATCCCCCCTTTTAACCCTGCATGTTTACCTGTCCTCTGAAGAAAGTGGGGCTACTGGTTTTAGACTAGCCAAAATCAACCGGTTGACTGTTAACACCCGGCCCGTTAGTCAAAATCTAAAAGCCAATGTGGCCCTTTGGCCGAATTAATTGCCCACCCCTGGTCGGTCTCCTGTCTTGTTCAAAAGTGACTATGAATTCTGGTAGTTTTGCTGACTCTTCTGTAGTTGCAAAGAGTACTAAGACCAAAAAATATGATTTTAAGGCATGGGTGTACCTATATCAGCCCAGAAAATCAACAACTTTCATTTTGGGTTGGTGTTTGGACAAGATGCAACTACAGAGGAGTCAGGTGTTAATTTGGGATAATCTCAGAATTCTTTGTCACTTTCACAAGGCTATTATTTCATTTAATGATCTATGCTAAGCTGGAGCTAAAAGTCCTACCATCAAAGAACGGCTGGGTGAAGTGAAGAAAGGTAAAATCAGTTGTTTAACTTGAGAGGTGGAAAATAAGGGTATTTCCCCAAATGGTGGAAATGTCGCTTTAAAGGCAGGGCTGCCTGGAAGGCACCGTTGAGGGCAAAAATAACTAAAGACCGAAATGTAGGCCTATATAGTATAGTTGACCGGCGTAGTAGCCATGAGTTGATGCACTGCTGAGGTTATAACAACGCTATTGCTAATAAGGCAACTTACCTTAACATTGACTCCCGTGAGAGGCCCATAGCAATTACATGTTGCATTAAACTGCAGATGGGTTCTGCTCGCGTTGACTTAAATAAACGACTTTCTGTCATAACATTAGGCCCGTTTCACCTGTCTGGTAATGCATTTTCAATTAAGCCCACAAACAACATTTTTGCATTTTTGGTAAATTAGCTATACTGCCAGTGCAGGCTGACAGGGATCTTAGACAGAGACGTGTTTTGACCCCTGAAAACTAAACTTGTCACGTTACAGGCCTGCTAAGTCAGTAAACTACCATTGCCTAACCGTACACAACTTAACCAACTGCATGTGGTGTTAACACTGGCATATGGCGTTTTGCAAAGGATTTGTTCAAATTTCGTATACACAGAACTTTTTATGTTATGTTCAGCCTCGAGAGTTTGGAAATTATGTAGCCGCAGTGAAAGTAATCTAACAAGGCAATATGTTTATTTCTTTATTTATTTTAGTTAAAAAATAAAAATAAAAAAAAAAACTCAGTATCTATTTTCCACGATGCCCCATTCAGCTAACGAGCGTCATTATTGTGACGTCACAATTGGGCTCCTTTTACAGAAGACAAATTAAATTTCAGTTCATTTGTAGCAACATTTTTTAGGGAGTAGGCTAGGCAATTTGTTGCCTCCTTCACTTAAGAAATGAATTTCACTGGTTTTAAAAAGGAGTTGGAGAGAATCCAGGCTAATAACCAGGAGATGAAGAACACCATGCTGGATATCCTGAGGTTATACCAGGAGCAGAAGGCTGGTACCCGCATGTGTTGCTGTGCATGTGTGAGTTTTCCTCAACTTTACAACCTAACTGAACAATTGCATATAGCCTAACCTAAAGTCCTGATGAATTAATTTGAAGGGATATGTCTTTGGCTAAGTTCAGATTGCAAATTCTTGCATTGTACAATTCTGAAGTATTGCAATTAGAGACAACCAAGATAATGTGTTTGGTTGAGCTTCGGCTAAATGTGGCCACAATTTATGTTATTATGTCACAGTTTGTTCAGCTAAATCAATATAAATGTGGTACAGACTATAAAATAACACTACACATCTAATAACTAACATGCAATAAGCCTAATATATTAATATACTTCACTTCACAGAGAAAAAAAAACATCTTCATTTGGGCATTATAAGTGATGACCGTGTTGCTTTCTATTCTCTCTGCAGAATCAGCACCTGCCCTCTCATCTCCATCCCCAACCTCCATCCAGGCCTGTGCCCCTTTTAAACAGCCATGGCACAGTTCTTCAGGGCTCTCATCAGCCCCAGAGAGCCAATGTGCCACCTGGCCGTTTCCTTCCCCTCATTCACCCAGCATGCCCCCAGCAGCAGAGGCAGACACAGCAGTCTCCGTTGCTTGGAGATGCCCTCTCTCCATCCCTACTCCTGACACAGGCTCCCTCTGGTGGTGTGTGCACCCTGCCTGCCATCCAGACCCCTGCTGTCCCTGCTCCCCCACAGACTGCCAAACCCCAGGCAACCGCTCAGGGGCAAGTTCGCAGTAGGCTGCCACGTCTCAAGAAGACATTAGCACTTAGTGTGGCCACTACTGTGACAGGTAAACTGACACACACACACACACACACACACACTGAATACTGTCTCATGTTCAGAGAGATTCACAGGGTACATAACAGAGATGTAGGCTATGTTTGAACCAGTAGCATTATGTTGACCTTTTTTTTCCATTTTAATGTTAAACACTTAAAGAAATTCTGTACAGTTCTCAGTGAAATCAGAAAGTGTAGACATGATGCCATACAGTCATTTCACCTTTGCCCATACAGAGCAAAAGTCCACCGGGTCCCTGGCAGGAAGAGAGCAGGAAAAGGCCTCAAGGAAAAAGGAATGGAGGCAGACAAGCAAGACAGAGTTGGCCAAGAATCTTCCAGAGCTTGCCAAACTGCCTCCAGTTTCCAACCCAGAGCAGGCCATCCAGCAGGCCTTTAATCTGCTGAGCAATGCTGACTGGTGGGACTATAGTTTAAATTGGTTAGAAATATCACATATGAACGTCATAGAAACAACAGGCTTTTTAGAATGAGATTGATAATACTATAATATACAGTTTGAGCTAAGATTGTGTTGACATATAAATAGCCTACTTGAAGAACAACAACAATAGTGTACAGTACCTTTAGTGCAGATATCTTACTCTATGATTAGATATTATACTAGCTCTTTGGTTGACTGATGTTATATATGAAGTGCTTTACAAATAAAATTGACATTGACATTATCTTGAAGGATTTACATTAAACTAGAGACCACATAAGCCAACTCCATGTATCAAGTTCCTCTGATTTGATTGTGTCGTTGCTGCAGGGAGATGAAGATTGAGGCGCTGACCTCCATCAGGTCTCTGTCTCAGCACCATGCTGAGGTGCTGCTCCCCAGCCTGCATGAGATTTGTCTGGCCATCTATCGGGAGGTGAGAGACATAGAAAAGATGCTAGAGCATGGATGTGTGAAAATATCTGTTTGTAGGCTATTATAATGCCATGGTATGCTTGAAATAACGTTTACTGTTGATATGTTGCTAAACTTCCCTCATTCCACCCAGGTGAAGATCAAGCAGAAGCAGGTGTCCTGCGCTGCTGTGGAGACCTTGGCCCACCTGTTTGCGTACTTGGGACAGAACATGGACTCTGAGGCTGAGGCCACAGTCCAAGTGCTGCTGCCCCTCGCCTCACTTGGGGAGGCTGGCATTGTCAAGGAGCAAATAGGTTTGGCGCTGGGGTACATGATGGTCAGCATCACCCCATCTTACAGTGTCAATGCTCTGGTCAGAACAGGGCTCAGGTAAGGCACAGAGAGAAAGAGCGCAAGAACGACAGAGGAGTTTTCCTCTTCCCTGCAATTCTGTTGGTTACTTTGGTTCTACCAATCCTCAGTAGGCCCCCCACATTGGCTAGATCTCTCTAGATGTCCATTTCACTTGTCTCTGTCTCACCAGGCTAGCGCTTGTGATGTCATGTCATTGTGTTTTTTGACACCTCTGGCTAACCGCTAATTCATTGTCATGGTTTGACTCATTGCTTCTCTGTCTCTTCTTAGGCACAAAAGCACACCTGTGCGAAAGGCCACTGCTCTGCACCTCGAGACACTGACCAATATTGTGGGGGCGTCTCATCTGCTGTCTGGGAGGAAGGGCCTGACGGATCGCTTTATTCATAGCGTCAGCTGCCTGGCCCTGGATTGTGCACTAGAAGTCAGGTGGGAGCGCCACTTCGGTTTCTTCACTCTTTTTTTTCTCTATTCCCTTCATATCTCTTTTCCCCCATTAACTTGAATAACAGTCCTCGTTTGGAGGTCACTTTGGACAAATGCAGCACAATGCACTCATAAATGTATGGATCTTTGACACAATGCAGCTTACCAATACCTGACAACTCAGATTCAAGATGTCATGGATCATTTGTAACAAGAGCAGTGACAGTCTATCTATTCCATGTGCAACAATTACCTTGATCAATTCGTGAATGTTGATGCATTTTGTGTATGACATAGGAACCACGCCCGTAACATCATGGCCCTCCTGAGCTCCCATCCTGACTTGGTCAAACTAGTGGACAAGTATGGTCCTGAGAGTCAGCTAGTTACCGTGAAGGATATCATTAACAAATGCCAGAAAAGGTGGGCTTGAAAGATCACTGGACACCATATATTTAAAAAAAAATCAATGAAATGCCATAATCTCTAATCATTATTATTTAATATTTGATACAAGGGAAACATAATGATTTTTTTTTCTTTCAGAAATATGCAATGAAGCACATCAGCGGTAAAAAGACAGCATCTAATTACACAAAAAACTTGCACGCAAACATAAGCAATAAAAAAGGAATAAACATGTGTTTGTCATTGTCACTTTGTTTAACTAAACTGTTGGCTATAGTACTGCTATCTTAAAATCTAATCAATGGAGCCACAAAAGTCTTGCAGACCCAGCTGGCTGAGAAGCTCCCAGAGTTAAACTGACATCATCCTCCTACTTCAACTGAGCAGGCCATCAAGTAGGTCTTTGATTGCACTCTGATTGCAACCAATCTAACTCAGAAAATAAAGGACAGGACTGAAAGAAACAGCATTCAATGCATTACTGGAAGGTGCTCCAGTGGGTTAGTAGATATGGAGAACAAGCTCCATTGATACAGAATTCATTAGGCACACAATAGGTCACGCATTGAGGAGAACGTGGTAGCAGCTGCGGGGAAGAAGAGAGAGTCCAGACTAGTGGCAGTTTCTGCCACTGTATAAAGCTCTACTGTACACAATACAGGTGACATGATTTGTTTTCACATCACCAGAGTGAAATTATTTGCATGTGGCCACGTCACACTTCATACATAAGGCTGGTGTGCACTGCCACCTGATCTCTCTGACCAAGGGTGCAGTTAACAGTTTCAGTAGAAGATCAACAGACTAGCCAACGCCCCCTACTGGTTTAAGCATGCTGTGGCATATTCAGTTACATTGTTGTGTTGCAGTGTTGATTAGTCTGTTGTGTCTTCAATGCAGTGATTTTACTTACTTAACTAAGTACATTTTTGGCTCAGTGGTCAGTGTTAATGGTGATCATGTTTTTTTGTTTTTGAGCTTCTTCATTTCATCAAAATTTTCAGTGCATGGCAGACAGGAGTCCACGGGTGCAGTTGAAAGTGCTGAAACCTGGCCCTCAGTGGTAATGGCTTTCATTTCACATAGTTTAAAGAAAAGACTGATTTTAATGGTTGATTAACCTTTGATATCAAAACCAAAACACGTTTTCTATCTACACTCCTATTAGCTGAAATTGTTTATGGCTCATTAGATGTTTGCTTGTTTGTTTGTTTGTTTGTCCACTTTCTAGGCCTATCACCTATCAGAACCAGAAGTAGGCCTATATGGCTGGAGTGCTAAGACAGATTGGAAACTCTGAGGAGTTTGAAGTTGACAGAATGCATTAGGCATCTTTTCTTACAGAAAAAAAACTAAACAAAAAACAAAAAAACCCTTCGTGTGAAAACATAAATTTAGGCTAAACAAAAACACTAGCCTTACCTCCAACATCAAGTGCAATCGACTCAATCCTTGTAGGAGATGATACAACCACGAGATGGCAGTAAATGCTCACTAAAAATAGGCTCTGGCTACGGCTCGATCATCGCAAGAGAAAGGTGAAAAAAAATGCTCTAGGCATAAGCAAAGAAAATAAATAAATAAAATAAAATAAAGAATAATACATACTCACAAGAAATGCGTTTAAAGTTCAACATGACAGCTTAAATTGTAAGTTTTGAAGGCTAGCCTACAAATAAATGTTTTAAGATGTAAGCAAACACAAAACGTAGGCTTTACAGAAACGGCTCAAGTGGGCAATTTGGGGCTATTTACAGTAACCTTTAAGCTAGGTCGTGTAGTTATTGTGTAATGTACATGCAGGTTTGTTTATTCTATTGGTTATACTGCGCTAATCTGTCCTTCACCAATTCTGACTTGCTTGGCCCTGTAGGCCTACAGCTGCAACCATCTATCGGGGAATCTATTTCCAATTGTTCTGTGGCTTACTTAAGGCTATCTCTCTTTTTTTTCTTTCCAGCTGACCACTTAAGGTTGAATGACTGTTGACTGTTAAACCAAGACTACACCGTACAGAAATAGAACAGGTTTGTGTTAACAGATAGCTACTTTTGTAGATAATCTGCAAGTATTTAATGGAATTATTTTTGCTTATGCAGTAGGCTACTGGTTTGCATTCTTACAGTGTCACTCAGCGCACTAGATTGAAGCTTTAAATGGTGTTTGCTATGACAAATTCAAACCTGGAATTGTATGTTTGGCAAAGATGTCGACATTAGAAAGGACCGTGACATTATTTTAATATCATTAACATAAATAGCATACACACACTATTAGCCTACTATCCAGTGTCTCAAACTGTGCTCCCCCACGAGTTCTTCTCCACATTCATCGAAGCAACAACCTATTCGATACTTTGCACATGCTCAGTTTGACATCATTCTTGTAATGGCTCCTAGGCTAAATGGGTGAATGCCAACGTTCCGCTCCTCGGTGGATTTTCCATCACCGATGTCAAATGTAGCCGTAAACGAGTTACAATGGTTGATATTCGGCCGAGGGAACAGCGCGAAACCAAAATCAACAACATTAAGTGAATTAATATAACGTACGTATTTTCATTCTTCTGCTTCGCGGCATTTAAGGAATAACGTTGAAGACAGCTAGCAGACCAACTTGAGTAACGTTAACGTTATTTTAAGGCCAAGCATAGCGGGCAGCTAGCTAGACAGCTATTAGCTGGAAGAATATTTGCCAGTAACAGTATTTTGGTGTGTTAGTAATGTTACCCAATTTGCCACTATTACGGTCTGCGTAAAGTAATTGTTAGCATTAACTTTGCTGTGGTATGTCAACAGTAATCATCTGGATGTAACGTTAGCGTTAGCTACAGCTAACGGTGTTAGCTGACTGTCTCAGCATCAGCGAATTCAACAATACAAGAATGAGGTAGTCAGTCAGGTATTTTAAGTTGCATCTTCAAAATAAAATGCTGTATCTCTTTGCTGTTAATCTAGCTAGCTAGTTTGCAGACGGTTCCACTCTTGAGACCTTATGTTATTAAAAGCGTATGTTGACTTAACTGTATAGCGCAATGTGAACTTATCTCACAGTGAAATTGACGATGGGGTTACTAAAGTTCATTCGTTCAAAGCTAGTGAGCTAGCTTGTGCATCTAACGTTAGCTGGCTGCTGCTAGTGTTTTTGAACTGGTCGGGTGGGATGCTGTCGTTGTGAGTGTGCGGATCAGTTTACCAGCTAATCCTTTTTGGGGTTGAAAAATTGATATAACACTGTTGGCTCATTATCACAACAAACTATGATGGACTTGCCGCTGTTAGCAAAGGGGATGCAGTCGATTTCTAAAGCATCAGCCCAGTGCTGAGGAACCGACGTTATGTAATGTTAACGTTCGCTGCGAAAACAATCACGGAGATATGTTGGAAAAATGCATGACTCGAATCTGATTTAACCGAGTTGTATGCATTAAATTGATCATATAACATTCCATATTTTCATTTGGCAGTAAGCATGTTATCAAGTTGACCTTTTATGAGCTTCCCGGATGCTAGACAAAAGAAACGGCGCGTGGTGTTTGTGTTTGTTGATCGCGCTGAGGGTAAGCGTACGGGGTGGTCTGGGGTGTCAACAGGTCGGAATCAAATTTGCCTTGCCTCTCCTTTTGAAATGATGAGCATACTGTTTAACTGTACTTTGCGAACTCTTAATGCATTTCCCTCCTCCTGCCTACTTATTAGTTTCAGACCACGCAGCCTGCGTAGATTCATGGTTCCTTGACCTCAAAGTGCACACGACTGTAGAGATTGACACATGCGTCACGAGTGAAAATGACCAGAATTGGGTCTGTTGCATAAATGCACTGTATCTGAGTGCATGTTTCCAGAATATGGTCAGTCTTATGGGATATGTCGAAACGAATCACATCTGGCCTCTACTAAGCTGCATGAAGTAGGACAGACAGCTTGTGTCATTCAAAAATCAAGTGCAATATAATCAAATCGGTGTAGGCTACTCATAATTAGATTACACTTGACTGCTCTACTCTTTATGTGATTTTTATGCCATGTAAAGTACCTGACTGATGAATGAAGGAAAAAAAAAACAGTTGGAATAGTTTTGCCATAAAGGTGTCCTATTCGTTGAAAATAGTGTTATTACTCTGTTAAATCTCTGAATGTCCTTTCTGTGAGTGTTCAAAAGACTGCTGTTATGATGTAATGTGAGCATGCCTGAACATGGGTGGTGGCCTTTGAAGAATTAGCTGAAGAATGCCCACCTCCCATTTTTCCTCTCTTTTCCCCCCAATGCTATCCAATCACTGTAGTTGCCAAGAAAGTCACCTGTGTGTGATATCACTCAAGTGTTTCCACTGTCCCTCCCCTAGTTAAAAAACAGCCCTTCAAACAGTACTGGGTACCTGCATTGGACCCTTTCACGTTTACAGGTGGCTGTGAGTCTCACCTCCGTGTTTGGCCAGAGCAAAGGAAACTGATCAGCTTTTTTTTGTCTCTCTCTCTTCCCCTTCACCCCTTCACCCCTCCTCTCCGTCTGTGTTTCCTCCCTGCTTCCTGTTTAGCCCGGCGTTGTGTGGGAGAACCTTGGGCGGGCGATGGCGTGGAAGGAGCGCCTGGAAGCGGTGCTGAACGTGGGGCTGCGCGTACCCAGCATCATGCTGCTGGAGGTGCTGTACCGCTGGGACGTCAGCTCCTTCTTCCAGAAGATCCAGCGCAGCAGCCTCAACAACAACCCCCTCTTCCAGTACAAGTACCTGGCCCTTTACCTGCACTACGTGGGTCAGTGTCCCCCTTTACTTTACTCTATTCTACTCAACTCTATTCTACTCTGCTCTCCTCTACTCTGGTGCACTTTTTTCTTTTTTCTACCAGTGGCCCTCTCTGGAGCTTTGTGAGGTGCTCTCTGATCTTTTCATTCGTTGACTTGTACTCATAAATGTGTAAAAAGTTTATTGGGTAATTGGCTTCTAGGTTTAGTTCAGAGGATTATGACTTGTATGGTAATAAAAAAGAGCTCATAATCCCTGTTCCTGTTTGAAAAGTAGGAGCTGTAGATCTGTCAACAGGTAGCAGGCAATAGATTTTTTTAGCTGTGTTTTGCTCAGCTGCGGAGCGGACCGCTGAGAGGTTCAGTGTTCACTCATGTGATGTTAAGTGTTGGAGTCATTTGAGGAGTTTTGGCCACGGCTGCAGGAGAAGTGCTCTCAGCTCAGTGGAGAAGTGTTTAGACCACAGAACACATAATCCCTGCTCTCTCTCTCTCCCTGTGTCTCATGTCTGCCTGCCTCCCACCCCTCTCTTTTGGTCTCCCTCCGTTACGCTCTCGCTCCCGCTTTCTCATTCTCCCCGTCTCCCAGGGTAACTGCCAGGGCCTACTTGCTTTTAGAAAGAATGTGGCATTTGACTGAAATAAAATGTCATACCTATAAGCCTCTAAGACATCCGTTTGATTTTTTTTTTCCCACAGTCTTATTTTTGTCCCCCAGATTAATTTTTGCATTTTTGGATTTTGGTCTTTTTAACCACTGGAAAACTTATTTTTCTTGAGGCCCAGCCATGTCATGTTATTGGGGCCAGAAGGTGCAATCTTCCTGCCTGTAGACTGCCCTGCCTGCCTGTAGCCTGTACCAGGTATAGGGTTAGTTTATCAATCTGTATGAATATGAAATTATAAGCATCACAATCTTGGCTGTTATGTAGTGTAGGCTTACATATAATGTGATTTGGAGAGTTGTCATCATTGTTGTCAAAATTTGAATGTTTACAAAAACAAAAATCAGTGATGGGATGCACATCAGTGCCTCTTGAATGTTTTAATTCTGTTTCCATGATCAGTTGCAGGAATCCCTGCCAGTGTTTAAATAAGTTATCGTCACTTCTTGCGTACCTCCAACAACAGGCAGTGGTTTCACTTTCTCTCGCGCAGATGAGCTCACACTCCCACTGCATCTAGTTGATGCGGCTACCGTTCTCATGTCTGGACTCTGCTTTGGTTTAAGTCCGTCTTAATGAATGCACTTGGCCAAAACTGTAGAGTTCGCACTGCATTGAGTAACTTTACCTTACGTTGTAAGTACGCTGGGTGTGTTATATTTGACCATTTGCTGATGGTGTGTGAGAATCCCAGTGAGACTGCAACTCAATCTGTTCTACAGTTAGGTCGTAGCTCCACTGTTTGCCCAGATCTAAATGAAGCCCTTTGTCCATTGTAAGAGAGATGACTCGGTAAGCCTACGTGTAGTAGCATTATCTTGTCCTCTGTCATTTTTATTGAATAGGAGCCATTCAGGCCTGGTGGGGTAGGAGTTGCCACTTTGAAAGGCAGTAAAGATGAAATCTTTCCCTCCGAGTGGGCCCGGCGGAGAATAGACCTGCCCTCGGTGTTAGCCTCTGTCCTATTAATAGATGTCGGCGTAGATCTCGTTTTATCGCACTTTGAAGTCTCTTAAAAACCCCTTTTGCACTGTTGCGTGACTAATGTGTCAACACAGAATATGCGTCTACCTTTGCGTTGCTATGGCGATGGCATGTGCTGTGTAGTGTACAAAAGGACTGGGCCAGATATTGTTTAGTTTTGGGTCGTGCTTGTCTGTTTGAACTGCTGCTACAACTGTTTGTAAATGATTAACCATACTGTAGGCTTAGCCTTAGCGAAGTAGTCAAATTTATCAACGGCAACATTGACTGTGGCGTAAAACCCCATGTCTTCCCTCGCTATGGTCTGGTGATTGATTTGTCAGGCCTCTTGTCTGTTTCAGAAACTTTGCTGTTGACCCAAGTTTGTGCTATGTTAAGTCTAGTTATGTTGTCGTTTGACTAGCCTAAGTTGTGTTAAGACAAAGCAGGACCTTTAAAGTTGTGTGTTACATTTGTGCTGTGTGTAGACCTATGTGGAAGTGACATTTGAGTGGTTTGAATAAGCGGCATCAAGCCTCATGAATAAACAACCGAGTGAGTTAAACACCCACTATTAAAGAAAGGCCATTCTGTCAAGAGTTTATTGAGATGCAGCCTCTGACGCCAACTTTCTCAAGGGGAAAGTAGCCCTCATTGTCCTTGTGTATTTCATCCACTGGCGTCTCCCTCAGCTGCCCAGCCCCAGCCCCAGCCCCAGCCTGAGCTCAGCTCAGCTCCACACCAGTAAAAACGTGCCCGAGTGCCTGACTGTGCCTCTAATGGAGTCACTCTTCTCATGCGGGCCACTCGGGGTCACTGGCCCATGTAATGGAGCGTTGCCTGGGAATGCCGAGTCAGGACATGCCGCACGGAGGGTGGTCGGAAAAGAAGGGAACAGTGAAGCATGTGGTTATTAAAAACTAACGATTGAATTGTCTATTGAGCTGTAATTTAACTATCACTCGGTCCGGCCGAGGCATCTGTTGGAAAAGCTGGGCCCTCCTCCTGCTACGGCCGCTGTTATTGCTGCTGCCACTGCTGCGGCTGCCTCTCTCTTGGCAAGCTCCAGTCCACAAGCTCTTTTTAAAGCTAAAGATTTTAATCCCAATTTAATTACCAGAAATTGTGGAAAGCTCACACGACTTTTGCTTTCTAGCCTTTGGTTTGTTAAGCTATTGCGATCGTCATTTGTACTGACACAATTGTGGAAAATTGATTCTAGCTACTGTTGTTATTTATTGTTCTTGTCTATGACCCCACACTCGCGTCACAGACCTGTCAAAATATGCTCACACCAGGTGTCTTCATTCCACTGACTGGACAAAGTCACAGTTTGTGAAGGCTGCACATTTTCTCATCCCGTGGAATGTATGGCTGCCGCCAGCTCTTAGTGTAGTCTTTAGCCGCCATTGTTCCTGTAATCAAACACACAATAACCATTCAGTAGCATGAAGCTTAATGAGGAGGAATGTGTCCAGATCTCTGCCTCCCACCCACGCAGCTAACGCTATCTGCTCCCCATAGCGTGCTCCATAGTGAGCCAGGCCTCCAGGCATGGGTGCATACCAGCACATGTACACACCAAAACAAGTGTGTGTTTGGGATGTGGGTAATGACCACAGTGGCAACTTTCAACACTCAGGTTAACCACCCACTAAGTGTTAACCAATGCCTATCCTGATTATTATTTCATTATTATTAGATTCATGTTTATTTTTATATGCATTTGGCTGACGATTCTACCCAACACTCATCCCGTATTAGGGCCAGTTTCCCCTTCTCTACGCTGCTATTTTAATAATAGTGCCTTAGCAGAAGTAATGTGTAGTATAGCACTAATGTGCTGTATCCTTCAATCAGTAGATGTGTTTGTCCATGCTGCTTTAGGTCAAAGCGGCCTCTACCAAATACAAGTTAGTAGTGTAGTGAATGTTCTTGAACACTGAAGGTTCTTTTTCAAATTCTGTGTTCTCCTGCAGCTCTTACAGTACAGACTAGAACCTTATTTATTTCCATCCCCCATCTACCTGTGCGCTCCAGGGCAGGTGAAGGGGTCATGGGTGATGGGGGGTGAAAGGTGAGGGCTTGGTTTACTTGGCTCCAGTCCTCACAACCGACTGACCTACAGTCTCTCTCTGGCTGGAAGTGTTTGCCAGCGTGGGATGCCTGGTTGGAACTCAAAGGCAAACACTGGCCCAACGCTTTTGGGGAAAGTCAACAGACACTTATCTCCTCCCAGGCAAATCGGCCCGCTGTTTGGGAATGACACAGAGGCACAGATAAGGCACATGTCCTGATAACCCGTGGAGAAACGGAATTTTTGGCCTAACCCAGAGTTGGCCACGGTCCATTGGCGTCGCGGTCAGCTTGTGGTGCCCGCAACTAGTAAGCATCTGGCTGCGTCCCAAATGTCCTCACTCACTCTAGGCCCTAAACCCTTAAAGCTTGGACTGAACATGGAGCAGTGAAGGCTTTGAGGCTAAGGGCTTAGGGGGCACACTGCTCCTCATGTGTGTGTGATGCACATCTGTGTGTATGGCACTGTGGACTCACCGTGTCCCGAGTGGAAGAATGTGCGTCTAACTCCAGGCTGTGACGAGATCACATGGTTGGCGTCATGTGGATTTTGTTTTTGCGACTCGCTCTTAGTCATGCCTGCGAGTTCCCAGAATTTCCACAGCACTTTTCTCAGGACTCGAGCCTGAGTCCTTATTTTCATCACATTCAGATCGAAGCTGCCTTTTTTCCCTCTTATTAGAAGGAGGGTTTGGGATAATGAGGTTTTCTTGTTCTGACAGGCCCTCTCTGGACCGTGCTAATTGTGCTGTGTGTGTGTGTGTGTGTGTGTGTGTGTGTGTGTGTCTCCTCTTCCCCTGTACTTTGCCAGTGGTGGATTAAAGCTCACTAATGAGTTTGCTGTGGAGCTGGGATGCAGAATATAGCTCAGCAGGTTATATAATAGCCTTGGCTGGTGTCTCTTACACTGGTAGGGAGGAAGTTGGGTGATGGATGATGGTTGTAGGGAGGGGTTGGTATGTGTGTGTGTGTGTGTGTCTGGGTGTCGTGGATGTGTGTATGTGTGACTGTGAGCGTACGTGTGAAGGAGAGGGAGAGAGATGGGGAAATATGGGGGTTGGGTGAGAATCTTTGCCCTGTAAAGATCATCCTCACCCACCCTTCAGAGTCATCCGTCCAGAGGGATCCTAATAATTGTAGCGAGAGAGAGACACACACACACACACACACACACACACACACACACACACACACGTAGATTGAAATGAGCTCTGGTCTATTGGTCCCAGGCAGAGAGACTGGCTGGCTGGCTGGCTGGCTGTATCTGTGAACAGGAGCTGGTTGTGCTAAGTGGAGCAGCCGGTCAGGTTTGGGAGTGGGTTTCAGGTCTGTTTTGTGCTGCTGTCAAAGCCGGAACACCCAGTGCCTTTTTACCTGTCCTGGGGCGGCTGTTGCCTATTCTCTCCTCTTTGTGTGTGTGTGTGTGTGTGTGTGTGTGTGTGTGTGAGAGACCGAGAGAGAGATTCTTCTCCTCAGTATGTGCCCTTTGGAAATTTGAGTCCATCAAGTTCTGTCACAGTTTCCAGTGTTCTCCACAGTTGCCTGAGACAGCATATACTCATAGTGGGCCAGTTTGACCACGTGCTGATGTGTGCTGGGGTGGGATGTCACTTAGAGGTGTGAGAGATGCGGTAGCGTTCACCATGTTCTCCTCAGCCACGTGGCAGTGTGTTAAATATGCCCACTCTGTCTCCTGTTTCAACTTTATATGGGGAACTTGTAAAACACAGACAGAGCATGGACCCAGTCTCAGTGTCAGCCCTGGACCCTCAACCCTTGTGGACTTGGCTTCATGACAATCAAGATTTCAAATTCCTGCCATAGAGTTGGGAGTGGGGTCGGGTATTCTATCGTCTTGCCAGGGAGCGCACAGAGACAAGTGTTTTGTGATGGTTTGTAAAACCCCTCTGTCCCAGGCGTTTGGCTGTTTCACCCCGCTCTTATGCCACATGGCTTACGGCGGAGGGAGGGTGAAGGGGGGCGAGGGATTATTGGATGGCCAGAGTTAAGTAGACAGGGTGCAGAGCTCAGCGGATGCCTTGATATTCGGGCCCTCCACAAAAGCAGCCACCGGAGTGCTGAAGTAGACGCCTAAGCTCACACACTGCAGGCTCTAGTGCATCGCTGCTCACCAGCACTGAGAACATGGAGGCTGCCTTTTATTTGAGAAGCAGGTGTCTCTGCTCTCTGCTCTCTCTCCTACATCCGCCCCGCCACTCCGTCCAGACGGCTCGGGTTTCCGCGCGTCAGGATTACCCAGGCAAAGGTTTTAGCAGTCAGGGAAATGGAGTAGGAGGCTTGGCAGTATGGCTGAAGACTTGTCAGCCAGCATTAAAGCTCCAAGACGAGCGCCCAAGCCGCATTAGTTTACCCCTTTGTTTCTCAGTGGGTTTGCTTTAGCCCTGGTTCTGTTGGCCTATGAGAACCTGGCTAACCTGCCACAGTGGAACACTTTGTAAACCTAGACCCAGGAAGAGCAGCCAGGTCTGTCAGTAAGAAGCCAATATTTGCTTTGACTGGCCTGTGTCTTTGCATAGACACAAGTTGTTGATCAGACCCAGACTAGTATGTGTAGGGGATAATCTCCCCTGCGCTTATGCCCACTATTAATGTGATCATCTGTCTCACTTGTCAGTTCAGATGTTGATACTAGTCCACTATTTTGACCTTTTGTTTCCCCTTCACAGTTTTTAGTAATAATACTGTATAATACTCTAATTTCAACAGAACAAATGGAAACCACAGTTAAATGCAACCCAGCTGTGCTGTTTTCAGCACTGTTCTTATTTACAGGAAGTTGTCATGCTAGTGGTTTTGGTGTTCTGCTTTTAAAGTGGATGCATTTCCTGTGTTCATCACGTTCAAAGTGAGAAGCAAGGTTATGTAACATGTTTTTTTTTTAATTGTGATGTCATCATTTGAATGCAGTTTTTGACCCTCCCTCCCTCTCTCTCTCTTTCTTTCTTTCCCCTCTCTCTCTCCCACAGGCTACATCCTGAGCCTGGTGTTGCTGACTCTGCCTCGGCAGCACCTGGTACAGCTCTACCTGTACGTCCTCACCGCCCTGCTGCTCTTTGCTGGTCACCAGGTCTCCAGGTGTGTGCACACATGATGCCCTTACACACACACACACACACTCATACTCACATACACAGAACACACACACACACACACAGCGGACTATACAGAAAATGGAGGGAGCCATTAGTGCCCGTCTGCTTTTGTAATAATAATCAGGCTATAAGGCATTCATATATACATACACGTGTGTGTGTGTGTGTGTGTGTGCATGTGTGCGTGTGCGCTTGATAATATGTCTTTCAAAGTTCGGAACAAGGTTGTACAAATTTTGCCTGTGGCTTGTAGGGATTATGTTCGCAGCGAGCTGGACTCGGGCTACGAGGGACCTCTCTACCTGGAGCCACTTTCCATGAACCGCTTTACCACGGCCCTCATAGGTGAGTGTGAGGGCAGTCCGCACCTGAGAACTTCATCATCAGAGGAATAGAAAAGGTCTTGTGTGAACCAGCTTGCAGAACTGAAATGAAGTCAGAGAGGACACATTTAAGATGGTTTTCATATAGCTGTTTCATTCTCCTCCATATTAAGTGTGTGCATCATCAGACTTCACTGTTTACGTGTGTGTGTTTGTGTGTGTGTGTGTGTGTGTGTGTGTGTGTGTGTGTTTGTTCTCATGCTGCTGTCCTGTGCTCCTGTGTGCCCCCTGCAGGTCAGCTGGTGGTGTGCACGCTGTGCTCGTGCGTGATGCAGACCAAACAGATCTGGCTCTTCTCGGCGCACCTGCTGCCCCTGGTGGCGCGGCTCTGTCTGGTCCCGCTGGACACCATCGTCTTCATCAACCGCTTCGCCATGATCTTCACCGGCCTGGAGGTGCTCTACTTCCTGGCCTCCAACCTGCTAGTGCCCTACAAGCTGGCCAAGACCGCATACCGAGAACTGGTCCAGGTGATTGAGCCCACCGGGCATGGGGCATATGGGGATGGGCACTGGGCATGGGGCATTGAGATAAACAGTATGTGTGTAGAGACTTGCTGTCCAGTATCTGATGGATGGACCACTTTTGCACCAGCATTCTTCTCATTGCTGTCTCATCTCAGAGCAGTGTGCAAGCACTCCAAACTGGCAGTCACACACACACACACACACACACACACACACACACACACACACACACTTTGTATTTGTGAGATGAAAGTAAAGTTACAAGTATGAAAATTAGATGCACACAGAGATAAATTTGTATATTTGCATTGTTGTCTCCCCTTGCTGAATAGACGTGCTGATTAGTGTGGACAGTATGTGTTCCTCCTCTGAGTTGATGTAAATTTGGAATGCCCTCTCTTAACCCCAATACTGGAGGTGTATGCTGCTTTTTAGCTACTCATTCAATCAATAGCCTTAGTGATTTGTGTATCTGCACTGTGGCTGTCTTGGCCTATAAGTTATTGGGCGCGTGGCTAATGGTTACTATCCGTGTGTGTGTGTGTGTGTTTTGCAGGTGGTGGAGGTGTACGGGCTGCTGGCGCTGGGCATGTCCCTGTGGAACCAGCTGGTCCTGCCCGTGCTCTTCATGTGCTTCTGGCTGGTGCTGTTCGCCCTGCAGATCTACACCTACTTCAGCACCCGCGACCAACCCACCTCCCGCGAGCGCCTGCTCTTCCTCTTCCTCACCAGGTACACACACACACACACACACACACACACACACACACACACACACACACACACAGAGAGATAGAATTGGGTTTAATCCAGAGAATGATCAGTAAGAAAGTTACTGTTATTTGTTTATCTGTCATTAGTGTGTTCAATAAATGGGTATTATTAAGAAATAAACACTTGTCACAATGCATTGAAATCCTATTGCATTGGAAGCATTGCAAGCATTACATTTCCTGCCTACTCGATACAGAGTTTATGACTGTTCATGTGACCCTATAGAATTCATCTCGTATAGCACTGCACATTACCGATGCCCTTATAAATAGCACTGATGCATGAAGCATATATGCCATATCTATAGTCACTGGGACAGAGCCTCTTCAAATCAAGAGCTCTGAGAGGAGATGAGATGCTATTGGATATTGAGGCACATTGCAGCTCACATACACTGTACAGTACATGGACAGTTACTATGGTAATAGCTCCAAAGATTCATGGCTGGAAATTGAAAGTTAGAAGCATTCCTAAATCATTAAAGTCAGTGATTTAATTGTGAGGATGAATTGGTGTGTTGTTATATTCTCAAAACTCCCAGGGTTGTCTGGCTGTTGACAATTTGTTTGTTTGTTTGTTTGTGTGTGTGTGTGTGTGTGTGTGTGTGTGTGTGTGTGTGTGTGTGTGTTTGCAGTATTGCAGAGTGTTGCAGCACCCCTTACTCTCTCCTGGGGCTGGTCTTCACTGTGTCGTTTGTGGCGCTGGGCGTCCTCACACTCTGCAAGTTCTACCTGCAAGGCTACCGAGCCTTCATGCACGACAACACCATGCACCGGTGAGAAACCACAGAGAGTCTGTGTGTGTGTGTGTGTGTGAGAGAGAGAGAGAGAGAGAGAGAAGTAAAGAGAAGCACTGTGTGTGCTAGAGCCGTGAGATTGTGACTAGATTCTAAGTGTGACCTCTTCAACTTTCATCTCTGCCCTGTTCTCTCATCATTTGTGTTAAATGACCTACAACAGTTGGGTCTGGTCAAACTATTTATAAATCTGTTTCTTTGAGACACATTCTACGCATCAGACGGTGGCTCTTTACAGCGAGCAATCACTCTGTATTTTCCTCTGATCTGACCAACATGAACGTTGTATTCATTGAAAGCGTGAGAAGCCATTGATGAAACTGTTGCATTGTTTGGGAACAAGGGACTATTTTAGGAGTGATGGATGAACTAACAGAATTCAAAACTAAAGGGTAGAAAAGACAATTTCATGTCTTAAATGTTTGTGAGTTGGTAATGGAACTGATATTAAAAGCAAAACAAGACTTTTGGTCATGGGGTTGGTTAGCGGATATCACCACAGCTGTGGTCAACTATGCCACTCAGGTTTCTTCTTTGTGCCTGCGGCCAAACCACAGCCTTGGCAACGTCATGACCACAAGTTTTATATAGCCTTGTTTGATCATGAAAGCAACCAATGGATATACAGTAGTAATGCACTAGGATGCACCAGTATCTGTAGTATATTTATCAACCAGTTGCTGTGTCTGAAATGGCATATTGGTGTGCTACATACTGCATGTGCCTCAGTACACAGTTCAGCACTCACCACTGACTCTCCCAATTAATCAATTAGCTGCAGGTGGTCAATGTGAATGGCTCAAAGTTTAGAGCCCCTATGCATGATGGGCTAGCAAAAAAGGCCTACTAACCACATGACCAGTACCTCATTAGTTAATGGACTACAGGTGCTCTAGCTGACTAAAAGCTAATTGAGCTGCATAATACTCCTGTGATTTTCCAAGTACTGCTTTCTGCAGATCAGTATACAGGTAGGATCTAGTAGGCATTTTTGGAAACCGCAAGTGTTAACCATAGACACAGGAAGTAAGGTCGCCCGGACTTGAGGAGTTACAACGCAGTCTGACCCCAGATGTAATATTGGTTGTAATCTCTCTCTCTGTGTCTCTCTCTGTGTTGGTCCCCCTGTAGTGGCATGACGGAGGGCATCACGTTGCTGATCCTGGCGGTGCAGACGGGCCTGATTGAGCTGCAGGTCATCCACCGGGCCTTCCTGCTCAGCATCATCCTCTTCATCGTGGTGGCCTCCATACTGCAGTCCATGCTGGAGATCGCTGACCCCATAGTGCTGGCACTGGGGGCGTCAAGAGACAAGTAAGGAGCCCAGAGCAGACAACACACACACACACACACACACACACACACACACACACACACACACATACACACACACATCTCTCTTTTGCATTTTTGGAGTCGTGATGAAATATGCATATGCAAGCAATTGGAGATGCACAGAGCTACCCACCTTTGATCATTTACTGGTCTGATGATTTTACTGGTCTCTTTTATCTGTATGGGCTCGTGAGTGAACACACAGCTTGTGTGATTTACGCAGACACACACACACACACACACACACACACACACACACACATAGAGAGAGAGTCAACTGCTAGACTTCATCCAAACGCAGTGCTTAGACACTAAATTGCTGTCCCACTGTTTTAATCGGGGAATCAATTGCTGGAAGTTTTGGACTTGTAGGAATTTGTGTCTGGCGTGTTTACAGTGGTGTAGTGTGCAGCCCCTGTAAGGAGATAAGCCGTGTAAACTACATGAGGTGGCTGGGTTATCTGCACTCTATCCTTTTCATCCACTGGATAACACAGGCTTCTCTCCGATAACACACGCCGATAACTCTGCAAACAGGCCGCCGCCGCCGCCTGGAAAGATTTGATAAATGAGGACTGGTATGTGCAAACACTGGACTGGTCAACTCGTTGGCACTGACTGTTTTTCTCTCTCTCTCTCTTTCTCTCTCTCTCTCTCCCGTTCCCTTTTCCCCTTCTTCCTCCCTATCTCATTATCTTTCCTAATCTTTGTCTCTTTCTCTCCATCTGCCTCCTTTTTCACTTCATCCCTTCACATCACCTCTCTCTCTCTTCTCTCTCTCTCTCTCTCTCTCTCTCTCTCTCTCTCTCTCTCTCTCTCTCTCTCTCTCTCTCTCTCTCTCTCTCTCTGTGTGCAGGAGTTTGTGGAAGCACTTCCGTGCAGTGAGCCTGTGTCTGTTCCTGCTGGTGTTCCCGGCCTACATGGCCTACATGATCTGCCAGTTCTTCACCATGGACTTCTGGCTGCTCATCATCATCTCTTCCAGCATCCTCACCTCGCTACAGGTACAGCCTGCAGTGTACACACACACACACACACACACACACACACACACACACACACACACACACACACACACACACACACACATACGCGTACAGTAGCACACTCTGTATTTGCACTGACAGACATGGAACAAATGCGCTCCAGTACAGCATATTCCATCATTACATTTTTAGTCGAGCCAAGCATCCACTCACTCAGGTTTGACCTTGAGATGCTCCTGCCTTCTGTTACGCTGTGTCAAACCACACACACACACACACACACACACATATACACACACACACACACACACATATATACAGTATACACACACACAGGCTGAAAATAACCTTCAGGTCACCTCCATCCGTCATCCTTCCCTTCTTTGATCTCTCCTCTTTTCACCTCTCTGCCTGTCCTCTCGTATCTGTATCCTCCTCCCCCTGTTCTTTACTGCCCTCTCCCTTCATCATTTCCTTTTCCTTTCCTCCACTTCACACTCCTCCAAACTCACCTTCTTTTTCCCTTTCATATCCCCCTTTCCCTCCTCTCCTTTCTTCACCTCTCATATTCTTCTCGTCTTCTCTTCTCCCTTCGTATCCCCCTTCCCTTTTCTCTTCTCCTCTCATACCCCCCTTCCCTCCTCTCCTCTCTGCTCCACTTCCCTCCTCTTTTTTTCTTCTTTTCTCTCCTCATATGCCTCTTTCCTTCTCTCCTCTCTTCTCCTCTCCTCTCATATGCCCCTTTCCTCCTCTCTTCTCTTCTCCTCTCCCCTCATATCCCTCTTTCCTCTTCTCCTCCCCACTCCTAATATTCCTCTCCTGTCATATCCCCCTTTCCTTGTTTCCTCTCCTCCCCACTCCTAATATTCCCATCCTCTCGTGTGTGTAGGTACTGGGCACGCTCCTCATCTACATCCTGTTCATGGTGGAGGAGGTACGCAAGGCGCCGGTGGAGAACATGGACGACGTCATCTACTGGGTGAACGGCACCTACCGTCTGCTGGAGTTCCTGCTGGCGCTGTGCGTGGTGGCCTACGGCGTGTCGGAGACGCTGTTCGGCGAGTGGACGGTGATGGGCTCCACCATCATCTTCGTGCACTCCTACTACAACGTGTGGCTGCGCGCGCAGCTGGGCTGGCAGAGCTTCCTGCTGCGCCGCGACGCCGTCAACAAGATCAAGAGCCTGCCCACCGCCTCCGCCCAGCAGCTGCTGCAGCACAACGACATCTGCGCCATCTGCTACCAGGTACCTGCACCGAGGATGCCTATGTGGGGGTGTGAAGAGTGTGTGCGTGTCTGTCTGTGTGTGTGCATGTGTAATTGTAATTGTGTGTCTCTTGTGTTCTTGTATGTGTGACAATATTGGTGTTTGTCTTTCGTAGGTGGGTGTGTGTTTAAGTATGTATGTTACTGTCTGATTTCTCTGTTTTAATGATCTTTTCTGTGTGTTTATATGTGCGACAACATAATTCTTTGTCTTGAAGGGTTGGTGTTTGTGTGTGTTTGTACCTCTGTCTGATTCTCTGTTAACTGTTGTAATGACTTAGTTTGATATCACGCCATCAGCAGTGGATAAACAGCTTTCATGAAGGCAATTGTAAGGGATGGGTGTTCACCTTGGGCCTGCCAGTGTGGCTAGTTCACTTTTACGATATTGCCAATTTTGCTGTAGATAAAAGCGACGAGGGGTGGGATGGGGCGGAGGAGAGAGAGAACACTTATTGTCCAGGTTGTCGGGGCGGCTGAGGGGAATTTTGCGGTGCTTGAAGAAAGTGTTTAATAGTGGGGAAGAGGGCCTCAGGATTGCCTCCTCTATTATTGATGACGGGGTGGATTGGGGGGGGGGGGGGGTGTAGGAAGTCGGAGTCTCTTTGTGCTGAGAGGAGCATTTCTCTGGTGAGAGTGAGACACTTGGTGCAGACAGAGGATTAGATAGTTGAGCTCTCTCTCTCTCTCTCTCTCTCTCTCTCTCTCTCTCTCTCTCTCTCTCTCTCTGTGCTGCAGGTGCTGCTGGCACTCAGCAGAGCACGATGTTGTCTTGTTTGTTCTTCCTTGTGGCCACATCCGCCTGACACTTGTGAATTATCACTTCTAGCCTAGTCTGTGAGTGTGCTGCTTTAGATGGCCACCTGTGGCTAGTGCACTGCCAATAGAGCTGAGCCGGCCGGCCTGCCTGGGAGAGTGTGAAGGACAGGGTAAATATACAGGTGATGAAATAAGAGCTTCCTGGTAACGGATAGGTGGATCTTTCCCGGCTGTGCTAAAACTTTATGAAGTTATTACTCCTATTGATGACGTTGGTTGGTCTGTTTATAGCATCATACACACATGGCGAGATGGTTCTTATTGCCAGTGTTGTGCCTGAACGCGTCATTGAACGAAAGTTCATGAACTCGTTTATAATTTTGGTGAACGTGAACTGAACATGGGTATTACTTCCCGATGAGTGATTCTGTGGACGTGTTCATTCTGGTGTCTGTCTGAACAGTACGTTCGCTCTTTATAATCTTGTTCGATTAGGTGCCAGATTTCCATATTTTCAAGCGAAAATTGTAGCAGGGAGCAGGCTTCACTCGGGGTTCAATATTACTTTTAAGGGTGCTGGCCCAAATGAAAACTTCAAATTAAACAGAAAAAGGGCGCACCTTGCATCAAAAGTCCTTTATTTGTGCACAGACGAGTTTCGGCGTATGCCTTCCTCAGGGTGCAAAAATCTTACAATGCGAATGCGTAACCCCAAATAAATAACCACACCCATTCCCACACCCCATTACCAACAACCAATGGCATTGAGATAGTCCATTAATTCATACATCACAAGTAATGCATTAATTGGAAACAAATTCCATAGGCTACACAATCCAAATAATATACATATATACAATACCCAAACCAGATAATATACATATATACAATAGTCCAATTCAGCTCAAACATCATTGCATCTACAGAAAACAGGTAAGAGACAACTCCTCATTCATCCCATTTGGTATGCAGGTGTTCAAGTTAAAATTATACCAGGCCTCTCGCTGGAGAAGGCGGTTCTCCCTATCGCCCCCTCTCGGTGATCGGTTGACCATTTCTAAGCCCATAAACTTCAACATATTTGCCTCATGGCCCGCTGAATGAAAATGTCTGGCAACAGAAGATTTATCATCATTTTTCCTTATTGCACATTTATGTTCAAAGATTCTGGTTTTCAATTGTCTCTTTGTTTTTCCAACATAAATAACCCGCAGGGGCATGTCAACAAATACACAATAAAAGTAGAAAGACAAGTAATTCTACCCTTTACTTTGTAAGTTCTGCCTGTCCTTGGGTGTGTGAATTCTTTTTCTGTGAGCATAAAGTTGCAAGCTGCACAGTTAAAACATTTGAAATTACCATGTGAAACACGAAAAGAAGGAGTAAACGGTGACTGGGTGGATGCAGGAAGGTATGAATGCACTAATTGGTCTCTTAAGCTTGATGATCTTTTATAGCAGTTACGTGGCGGATCCTGAAAAACGTTGCCAATGTTTGGATCGCTCTGTACAATGTGCCAATGGCGGTGCACAATAGTTTTTAACTCTTTTGAGATGTTACCATAAGTAGATACAAGGGTGACCGGAGTGGTAGAATTTTGTCTAGTGCGTTTTGTCATCAAGTCGGTGCGCTGGATATTGCGCACGCGCTCCAGACAGTTGTCTACGAGCGCGCCCGAGTATCCCCTATCGCTGAATCTTTCGCACAGCTCCCCCGCCTGTTCTTCAAATCTTGAGTCATTGTTACATATACGGCGCACTCTCAGCAGTTGGCTAAATGGGAGGCTACGTTTGAGAGAGGGAGGGTGGAAACTCTGATAATGCAAAAAAGTATTCCGATCAGTATCCTTACGGTATATCTCTGTGTGCAAGACGTTATCCACCTTTCTGACCAACACATCCAAAAATGGCAGGGCCGTATCATCATAAAACAGTGTCAACTTAATAGAAGGCAATCTGGTGTTCACATAGTCATTAAAAGCAATTAATTCCTCTTTTGATCCTGACCACAAATAGAAGATGTCGTCTATAAATCTCAGCCATATCTTCAGGTGTTTTTTTGAAGGGGTTGTCATTATAGATAAAGTCATGTTCAAATTTACCCATGAACAGGTTGGCATAGTTAGGTGCCATGGGGGAGCCCATGGGAGTACCCTGGGTTTGTAAGAAAAAACGGTTTTGAAACATGAAATAATTCTTTTTAAGAACTTCATTAGCAAGAGACAAAATAAAATCAGCATGTGACACATTATTCAACCGTAAGTAGTATTCATATTTTCAAGCGAACAACACACAGTTAACAATCCTGTATCCAGGTTTGACCAACCGGTCAATTGCTGGGCGTGCTTTCTTCTACTAGTTCATTTTTTGGAGCGGTGAACTTATTTTCCCAACACTGCTTATTGCACTGTATTAATTGGCAAGTAATACATAGTATTACATAACAAATTCTCATGTGAATAGTGTGTAGTACACAGTCCAATGCTGGGCCATTGTGCTCAGGCATTTTAGCTTGCCTTGCTCCAGCATGGTGACTAGTGAGGCTTCCTCCAGTATTGACCAAGTCAGCAGATTAATTATTCAATCAGGCCCAGCATGGTGATTGCTGCTGATGCTGATGAGAGAAGCGTGCTGTAAAACCAATCTCATGGAACGTGTGCAGGAGAGCAAGTGGGCCTGCTAGTGAGCCTCTAATCACACCACTGTCTTCCGCACACATGGGATGTTAAATGGAACCACACTGGGAATTGGAGATTGACTGATTAGTTAAAACCGCTCTTGTTCAGGGTAGTACTCTAACACGCCACATGACAGGAGCTGTTAACAGCTTTGAGAGCCGAGCTGATAACAAGCAGTGGATTCAGATGGAGCACAGATGCCAGGCGTTTTTTTTTCTTAGTCTGACATAGCCCAACCATAATACTGCTGTTCATCCGTATGCATGGTCTGGAGGTTCTTTAACCTGGCGCGATTATAGGGCGGGGGGGACGGCATTCAGTTCTGGTTTGAAACGATTGGACAGCTCATCTAATCAGCTTCGCTTATTGGCCGGTAGTCTCTCTACCGATGTAAACCCGCCCCAGAAGACCGTCCCCAGACCATGAATACGGATGAACATTCGTATTATGGGCGAGCTAGCGTTTTGTCAGAGGTCTTTCTTTGTTTTTGACATTTGAGCAAGATTTCAATGCGAAGCCTGTGAGAATTGATATCGGTTTAAAATGGCCTACTAGGAAAGCGAAAAGAAGTCTTTTTGGGTGAGCAGTCGATGATCCAGTAGCTAGATTAGGCTGTGTCGCTGCATGGGATCAAGTCGCACAATGACACAACAATAAACTCATCCCTGAACTTCCTCTGTGAAGTTCGTTCTCTATGTCCCACCATCAAGGCAATTGACTTGAACAGGTTATCTAAGAAAAGTTAACCTAAGAAAGGTTATCTAAGTAAGCCTCGGCCTACTATCGACTTTACACCAAGCCTAATTGTCCACACAGCCTACTCAATTGCTTGGTCCATATGTTTTAGTCAAGTAGCATGTGTAGGCCTACAGTCAAACAATGTCAGTACCCACTTTGAGGCTCATTTGTTCAGTTTGGTCCATGTCCATAAATTCATTTTTGTGAGAAATAAAAACACAAACACTGTAATAAAAACACAAATATTTTTCATTTTCTAGCATAATGTATTTGCAAAAAACAAAACAAAATCATATTGAGGCAAATTGGCCTTTGTAATGATCTTGTGTTTACTATTGACTTGTGTGCAAAACAAGTGCTTTTGATCCCAGCAGGCAGTACATGTGCGTTGCAACAAACTTTTGGTTTCAGACGTGACTGGGGTGTGAGACGTTGCAATACAAGCAGCTGCACCTTGCCCCTCGAATTCACACCTTGTTGACCAGATTGTCACAGTTTTCATCTCATGACAAACTGGACCTGTTTTGCTACTACAGTATTTGTTTCACACAGAGGGGCTTATGGTGCTTGTAAGTTCTCCCCCTTCCAATGGGGAAATAACGGACAAGGTTTTAGAACCACTGGTTTAAGGTGTAGAGCTAAACGGCTGAATCTGCAGCCTTGGCTTGGGACTAGGGTACTGATGGCATGTTGCCATTCTTTGATCTTGACAGTTGCCAATTGCAGCACATGCCATTTTTTTGGTTGACTGATGAAACAATATAGTGATAGTATACATTGTTATAGTAAAGTATAACTGACAGTGAGAATTTTTTTCTTGGCGAATGTTGTGAAGCCTGGAGCCCTCTTGTGGTTGGAGGAGGACATTGCTGTTCAGTGATGGGAATTCTGAATTTGATGCACTTACTGACACTGGTTGCCAGTGAGTAAGAGCTAGGGCTAAATGCTTGGGTAAAGACCACTTAAGCTGACTGACTGGTAAAGGAGACGTTTCATTACATTTTATAATCACGATAGTGGTGTTTTTCTGTTGCATTCAGACATATGCCTGCAAAATACACAATGTTCAGTCACGTTTATGATTGTAATATTGTTTGAGGTGATGGTTTGCTGTGTTTCTGTTCTGTTTGTTTGCACCGCATAGCCAAAGCTTCGCCTGACTTGGACACAAGACCGTTGGCAGTGTATTTTCTGAACCTAGCAATTGACATTGTCGTTGTTTTAGGGGAACATTTTCAGTCCTACCCCACTCCTTGTTTCTCTGATCCAAGGGATAAGGGGTGGGGGGAGAACAGAACAGAAGTGGGATTCAGCCCAAGGTCGGAGTGACATAGGATACTGGCCTAACGCGTTGTTCTTTTTGTGTTTGTGTTTAACCCAAACAGGATATGACCTCAGCAGTCATCACCCCCTGTAGCCACTTCTTCCACGCCGGCTGCCTGAAGAAGTGGCTGTACGTGCAGGAGACCTGCCCCCTCTGTCACAGCCAACTCAAGAGCCAATCCCAGCCTGCCAACCCCGCTCACAGCGACACACCAGCCAATCACAATCCAGCAGAGGTGGGCCAAGGCGAACCCGCCCCTGCTGCTCCTCCAATAGCTCCAGAGAGCACCGGACCTGCCCCAGTGGCAGACAGTCCAGAACCAGAATCGCCAATCGGACCAGCATCCTCCTCCTCCTCCTCTTCTTCCTCATCATCCTCCTCCTCCTCCTCTTCTTCTTCTCCCTCCTCCTCCTCCTCTTCCTCCACCACCACCCTCAGCCCCGCTCTGTCAAGGGTGGGAGAATGTCAAGAGGGCAGCTTTCATTCTGAGCCCAGTGAAGCTGACGCCCCGTCGCCCGTCTCGGACCAGAAGTGCCAGGGTGCCACTCAGGCCCTTGCCATGTCTGCAGGCATCTCCGCCTGAGTCACAAGCCGGCCGGTGGCTGCCCCCCCACCCCCGACCCCCTAACCCAGCTCTGTGAACTGTTCCCTGACTATCCTACGCAACTGTGATGTGGCCAACAATGAATGACTCCTTTTAATGTGTACGTGCTGGTTTCAAACAGTTTTGCCATTTTCAGCCCCTGCAGTGCGCACACACACACACACACACACAAACACGCACACACGCTTACACCTAGCTGCACACATGTCGTGTGCGCCCACACACACACACACACACACACACACACACACACACACACACACACACACACACACATACAGTATAGACACACCCACACACCCCTGCCTGTGCATGCAGACAGACAGACATACAGTACTCACATGGATACTTGCATGCACTCCCCTTAACACATCAGAATAGACATCAATCAGCATTAGTTACACTTTGCTTTCTTTACACTTGTTTCCAATTAAGTTAGACCACACTCCAAGTTCACACATTTTTTTCACCTTTTTGTGTTTTTGTCTTCATGTGGACAACTGTGGACATGTTTTTTTTTTCTGAGGACATTGGCATAGGAAATAGTGCCAAACATTAAAAAAAGAAAAAAGAAAAAGAAAAAAAAAGGACATGCCATGATCTTGTTCAGGTTGATGCCCATCATACCTCTGTCCCATGCAATTTTTTCTTGTTGGAAAATCATGCACCACTTAAGCTGTGATACTTCCGCAGCACTGATTCAATTTGGAATCACGTTGAATTGTCTCAAGGCTGTCGTGCTGTTCTGCTGCCTGTTTGTGTCCCCTGAATGTCAATTTGCTTAAACAAAAAAAAAAAGTTTATTTTGTTTCCAACGGCAGTTCATTGAATCGGGCTCTTCCTTAACTGCCTTGATGCCACAGTTACACTTCAGTCGCGGCTCAGTCTGGTTTGATATCAATGACTGTTACGAATAGGAGGAAGAAACGAAAGATGAGGTAACAGTACGGAAGGAGCTGATCCAGGTGGGAGGAGGAGGGGAACAAAAGAATATATTTTGAAACCAATAATCCAAGCAGACTTGCCTAGCATTTGCTGTAGAGGCTGTGAGAAGATGTGTTAGGCTAGCACGCACCCGTTGTCTTGTCGCTACAGGTATGGATTCTGCTCTCACCAGTACGTAGCCTTTTGTGTCCCACAGATTTCCTTCTCCTCTCTTCACTGGAGATGCTCGGAAAAAAACGAAAAAAAAAAACAAGTCGCCTCGTCAGGTACCAAATAATTGTGTTTGAGGAAGGCACCCTTATATAAGTGTGTGTGTATATATGTGCATATATATGATATATTATTATAACTATCTGTATCTCTGATATCTGAAAATTTTTTGATATGCCATACAGTGTTCCAGGCTGCATCTGCATATATGATGTGACCAGTAAGCTTGTGTGAACGACTTCAATGCCCTTTTAAAGGTAGAAGTGGGATTGAGCGCAGGGTCACGGATTGCACGATGCCAGCGTAGCTACCGAGTTTCCAATTTCAACCTTGGTTAACAGTATTATTTTGTATGTTTTAAGTATTTTTGGGCAATTTCTCGGCTGTGCTAAGCATGAACACACAGTGTGACTGTGTGGGACCCCACAGATCGAGTGCCTTGTCTTGCTTTTTATTTGTAGTGACTTGATTGCTTTTGCACATTCTTTGTGAAGGAAAAGATGGTAGGGGCAACAGTGACTCGGACCACCCTCACTAGTCTTAATCCTTTTTTTTTTTTTTTTTTTCTCCCCCCCTCTCCCTTCTCAATGTTAGACATGCCATACTTGAGGATGTACTTCTTGTTTGGTTTTGACTTTCATTGTTAGTTTTCTCCTTTTTAATGTTTGTCAGTATACTTTGGTCTGCTACAGAAAGATGGTTGCATCAATTAAAAAAACATTCTCCATCAGGAGATTAACTTTTTTTTGTTATTTTACAGAACTGAATGTCAAATAAAAAATGGACTGATTTTAACAAGCATGTATCTTTTGATTGTTTACTAGATTTTTCACTTGTAGGAGTTACTTGAGACCTCCATATTCTACTAAGGCTGATTCACTGAGAATTGTGTTATTAAAATCTGGCGGAAAGGCAAGGCCTTATGTGGCAACTTTAATTTAAATGGAATCTGGCAACAAATGACTTGAACACATGGTGGCAGTATTGTACTTAATAAGAATCGCCCATAGGCTTACAACAAAGCAGTAGTACTTAAAAGGCTAATTGAGTTCTAAGACCGTTTTCAATTTTGAGTTTTTTTGTTATGACTAAAATGTATGTCTGTATTTAAGTAGCAAAATCATTGTGGTCTTGCAGTTTTTCACGCACACAATGGACCTAAAAAATGTCACATTCATTTGCCTCGCTCTGGAGTGCGCTTCAAGTTTGGACACAAGGGGGCGCGCTTGGTTTGTGTCCTACCGAGACGTACAGTTCGAGGAAACATCTGGAGATTTTATTTTGAATAGCCTACACACAACCAAACGTGGAGGCCTAGACTGTCTCTGTAACATTCATGGTCTAAATGATCAGACTCTGCTACCATTTCAGATTTTATTCTCATTGTACCAAATGCAGCTTGAACCTTTAAGAAGGTTATGTTACATTTTATTTAGCCTAAGGCATTTTCCAGGTTTGCATTTTGGTAAACTACAGAGATATTCTATTTATTTCTAAATTATTCAGGATAATTCACTTTTAAAACACTGTCTGTTCTTCCATTACCTCAATTTGTAGAGTATTTAAAATCATAGGCTATGTACAAATAAACATTCTTTTTAGGCAAATACGGCTACTGAACACGTTGAATAATATAATTTTCACAGTATTTGAACATTCCGAATGATAAGTGAGTGATTGACTCTTCATCCTTTCATCCTTTTCACTTGAAGATATGCGTTGGCAGCGAATTCTGGTTTATGTCGCTTCAGCCTGAGCCAAGCATCTGACAGGACACTGGTCACAATTTGAGCAGCCTATCAAGTGGACTTGGAATGTTATTTTGTGACATTTCCTGTGCTACGTGAATATGGATTTGCACTATAGATTTATTGACATTTCCGGTTGTCTTCACTGGATTTGACTGGTTAGACAGGCTGCGCTTCTGTCGCATGTATGTTTAAATTTTGTTTTGATGCCTAGCCTAGATAATTTCCAACAGCCTTTTAGGAATGCTTTCTGAAAACATAGGCTAGTCTATCATACTATCTGGTGCGCATATTTACCTAGAATAAATTTAATGTATCAAAGTTTTGTTTTTCAGATTCTGCGTAGTGCGTTTCTCTGATCAACAGTCACTGGTTATCTTCTCTTAACTAATGCTCTTTTTTCCCCTTTTCCCCTACAAACGCGTAGGCTACTTGTCATTGAATCATTGTGGTTCTTTTATAGTGCCCAATTTCCTATGAGCAAAACCACTGATGCTTTAAAATAAGCTACACTGTTAAACTTGGGCAATTGGCAAGGCAGGCTTTCTTTTGGTGGTCGTGATATAATAATAAAAAAAGGGTGCACCAATTGGTTGAGGATGTCGTGCGTGCGTGCTCAAGCTTACGCAACTATGGAGAAAGGAAAGATGCGCCCACGCGCTCTTTCAATTCAGATATTGCGCAGATCTTTCAATCATAAGAATTTGGGCTTCACTGGCCTATACAAGGGGTCATTTGGGTCGCATGCTTAAGTGACAAGTATTTCTAAAACATAAGGTATGAGGCCATAGGCCGTAGCTGTCAAATCTTAGGCTACTTTGAAGATCCTGCATATACGTGGTAGGCTAGCCTAATCTTTATGTAAACTGGGCTACGTGAAGAGAATGCATGCATGCTGTCTCGTTACTTTTCCATAGGCTACTTTATTTTGAAATATTAGGATACATTTCAGCAAACCGCAATATGATAGTCTAAATGAGTGGGATTGTGGCCGTGGATTTTTAACTAGGCCTAATAGGATATTCACGGTTAGATCCATATTTTGTTTTGCTAAACCTCAAGGTTGTGTAGGCTATCATCGGTAGCCTATCTTCCAAACCTCATTCTATGAGTGTTTTAAAAGCTGTTTTCGCGCCAATTGAAAACTAGGCTTGCACACATGCTGTTTGGTGCATCCCTCTGCGCGCGTGTGATCCTCGGCTAGACTCACTTCTCTGATCCACCTCTATGCGGCTCCCTACCCTGGGATAACTGAATGTAGTGGCAGCAAAAATTGAAGGAATCACGGGAGACCCATAAACATCAGCAAGTGTAGGCTATGTCCAGTAGCAAGTCTTCTGCTTACAGGTTCAATTATTACACTCCTTTAGGCTTCATGTCCTTTGCTAAAAAAAAGACCATTCATTCTTTCAATTTAATTTCCATTTTACCATTCATTCATTCAATGGATAGTTAAAGAGCATTTTATTCTGACTGTTGTGTGGTTTTGTATTGTCTTCCACCAAACAATGTAAACCCAAATAATCTTTGAGACGGATCTTTAGGCTTTCACTTAAGATGAAATTAGATTCAGTTCAGTTATATGACAGTGACCCAAACATGTGATCAGATTAACACACTCAGTCTAGCCTACTTCATACTTCACTTTGCAAACATGAAAAGTATTCAATTGTATTTGCCTACAGAGGCTCTTTATACATGTAGGATTACAGCAGAAACACAGTAGACCTAAGCTGAGAAGCATGTCTTAAGATGGGAAAATAATTATAGATAGGCCATGTCTTTGTTATTTTGAACTAATTATTGTTTATGCCATTGTTGTTTGTCTCCCATCACTGTCAGTGGTGGCTGGATAGCCTAGTTTGTGAAGACTGTTAGATTGCAGTCACAGACATGGCCATGTTTTACTTCTGAGGGCACTCGTAAATCAGACTAAACAATAGTCAAAATAAATCAAAGCAGCAAAGACACAGAGTAGTCTACTCTTTGAGGAGCGTTTTCAAATGCTCCACTGTGCAGTCTTTTATTAAATAAAAAGAAAGCACCCTCTGTGGCCACACTGAACATAATAAAGTTCTAAAGACAGACATTAAAATACAGTATAGCACAATATAGGCCTATAGGTGCCTTTCCCCTAACAGAGGCACGATCACATAAACGTATATTACAGAAGTTACAATTTTATACTTGGAACACAATGTCACCAAGCACATAATGGTAGGCTAGTACTGAAGGGAACCGTATTACTGTTCTGTATTTAGTCAGGGGTGACAAAAATGAAGTTGCCTATTTGGTATGTTGTCTTTACTCTGGTCAAACAGAGAGCAACAATTTCAATAGCATTTCAGTGAGGGTTAAAAGATCATTAAAACTACTCTCACATTCTCAATGCACCTTACCTTACAGAACTGAATAGAGGCCACAAGACTGGCATAATGCTTTAGGCTTTTTGGGGGGCACAGAAGTTTGGCAACAAGGACAATTTTTTCTTTTACAATATTATTGACCCTGCCTGTCGTTAAAAAATGAAAATATTTTTTATAATATACATTATATTGGCAATTGCATCTGGTGGCTTCCTTGAAATACCTTTTGGCATGACAAATCAATTGCTGACTGCATTTGGAAAAGAGTAAGACATTCCTGTTTTGCAAATTCTATTGCCCACTGACCCTAAAATGGCCCTAAAATGATAGTTTCACTTCCCAGTTCTTAGGAACACACCTAGGTCTATTTGTAGCCTACTATAAACAAAATACTATCAGTTGTGTGGTAGTTCGAAAAAAAATATCCTTTAATAGTCAAGCTAAAGATGAACATACCCCCTGTGATTTCAGCAGTTTAGGCTTGAGTAAGTTTGATCACTGTCAAATCAAGTTTTTCACCTACACATTAGGGTATATAATAGGCTACACATCCAGCAGGTAGGCTACCCTTCGCTGCCCCAGTACTTGCTCTTATGCACTTTAGATACCTGAGCCACAGTGTTTTTTTTCTTTATTTGTATCAGTTAAAGCATCCATTTGGTTAATAGACCTGTCACCAGAGGGCATGTGCAACAACTGTTTTTTATTAAAAAAGATTGAGTTGTATACCCCAAGATGCCCTAACACTATCGTATCTTATCAAGCCCTGTGCACTATGGTAACCATGTACACAACACTCTCATGTGTCACACTCACTCTGCACGCACGCAGGACTTTTATCTGTAATAAATGACAGGACGCTAACGCATCCAGAACGATTTTGGCTAGTTGTCAGTATCGTGCTTGGCAAGTCAGTGCGCGCGATACGTAGCACCATTTTCAGCTTCAAAGTAACTTTGACATTGAGACCCGTCTTTTAAAACATGGCACTGCAGACATACTCTTCACTGTTTGCTCTGTTTAAAGCTGAGATTGGTATTAGAGGTCAAGTTCATGTGTGCGCTTACTGAGAGAAAATAATCATTGTGATGACAATGTCTCAATGAACACAAAAGATAAGTCATTACCTGTAGATATGCTATGCTCTGTAAACCAATTTATTAGGACTAGCCTATTACACAATCTGTGATTTGATGTGTCTGCCGCTGACTGTGTTGTGGGTTAACGGGGAAGGGATCATCTTAAATATGTAATGAGCCTACGGCTATCGTGGTTGGGCGGATCTGACACTGGGCTTGCCTTTGTTCGGGGCGTCCCGCCTCTCTCAGTCACTCCCTCTCTCGTTTTGGGGGCTATAGTGTGCTTGTGTTTAGTTCGCGCAGATAGTCAAATAGGATTCCTTTGGGAAGGGACACAAATCACTCCCATTTGAACAAGGGGAGCAACACGGGATCAGCACCCACAAGGGTCCTCTTCTTCTTGATTTCCAATTTCTATCTTGTTTCTCTTGGAGAGGGAAACAGGGGGAAGTATACGAAGGAAAAGGGTATACACAAAAGAGAGAGAAAAGAAGAGAAAGAAAACTTGTCAGGGGATGATGACATTTGATCTAACGCTGTCTGAAAGCTCTATTTGATCCTTCTCTTTCTTAAACTGACACTGGAGCTCTCTTTGTAAATCTTCTGAATCCAGAGGGGACATCGGCATAAACCCTCAAGTGAGCTTTTCCTCGTGTGTGCGCTTCGTTTGAATTTTCTTCGGACTGTCGGTCTTTTTGACACCTGGATATCCTCCGCTTGCCTGTTTGACATTTTTATAATAACGACAATACGGTTTCTCGTGTCAACGAGCACATCGCTTTATCTGTTGTGGTTTGCGTCCTGTATTCTCTCTATTTTACGGCTAGGCAGCAAACACGGGGTTTGAACACTTTTGATAACCCGCACCGACAGGGAGTGCGAAAGATCCAGTTTTCATGTTTGGAATTCAAGAGAGTATCCAAAGGAGTGGGAATAGCTTGAAAGAAGAGCCTCTCGGATCCGGGATGAACGCTGTTCGGACATGGATGCAAGGTGCCGGGGTGTTGGATGCGAACACGGCCGCTCAGAGGTAAGCCTCAGGCAAGGTCCACCTCTCAGCGCGGCGGCTCATAGCGATGTGTGGACTGCTGAACGTACAATTCCAGCGACGGAGAAAGTCCTAACGGATTTTGTGGCACAGCTACTTAAATTTTTATTTACAATTAGCTCGCTAGGCCTATGCGAAAAGATCCAAATTCTTGTTAAACTTTTGACATAACACATTTGTAACCGTTTGCATAGCCTATAAGCCATAACAAGTCTCAGTAGCCTAATATCCTTCAGTTATCAAATTATAAGCATCAACCACCGTGAAATGACGACGACGTTGGAAAGTTACCACTATTACCGGTATAAATCAATGAACAGCTCTGAACAGCTTCTGATAGTTTGGCTAATTATGCTTCGGATATGGGGCTGTTTAAGTTAGTCTAACTCTTAAAGCAAATTTGGTAATTCATGCAAGAGCTACTAGACTGCTACTGGAAAGGTTGTGACAGAATCACGGAATTACGCACGGTTAAGATGCACATTTTAAACCACATAGGGCCTAGTTATCACTTTTATAATAACCAGGATTGATGTCTAACACCAACACTCTTTGCGTATTTGTCCACAGTGGAGTGGGTCTTGCCCGAGCACATTTTGAAAAACAGCCTCCTTCAAACCTACGGAAATCCAACTTCTTCCACTTCGTTTTGGCTCTGTACGACAGGCAAGGACAGCCTGTGGAAATTGAAAGGACATCTTTTGTTGGATTTGTTGAAAAAGACAAGGTAAGGATTGTTGCCCATATCTTCAAGAAACAGCTCAAACACACGTGTGTTTAAAGTCAGTTAATCAAGAGGAAATATAGACATAGCCAACACTCCGAACTTCCTATACCTTTCCACTGATTCTTGAAGAATAACTGACTTAGTCAAAATCAAACATTATTTGCAACAACAATGCAGATAAACAAAAAAACACGTTTGCACACTATTTTATTCACTATTGTATATCCTTGTGCAATTAAAATTATGGCAACAAAACAATTAATTATTTGATAACATAATATTGATAATGTAAAAATACA
>JAODXP020000020.1:15282264-15292264 GCA_027497455.2 Sardinella longiceps | reverse complement strand
CACTGGCTCTCTCTTCACAGCTGCGGTCGTGGAGGTGGTCAGGACCGGCCTCGCGCGGCGATCGAGTGTGGTCGCTGTTGGTAGACAGTAGCTCCTGAAGGCTGTGAAACAGCCGTCACAGCTGCGGACTGCAGCAGATGTAGCCTAGTAGTCCCTCCTCGTAGGAACGACGGCCCGTTTTGGGAATCCCCCCCCACACACACACACACACCGGAGACATGCGATGATTACATCGCAAACAAGACCACATATATATTTAGGCTCGCTGTAATGCCACAGCGATAGTGTTACACTTTGAAATGTGTAGTAGAGCACTTTGTTATGGTTACAGCGAATAGTGCAATGGTTAGTCACACTGTTGGCGTCTCTGTTGTGGTGTTAACGCTGCTATCTCAGGAGCGCCGCATTCATTTTCATGGGCTAATCTGTTAGCAGCAAAAGCAGCTACCTGTCTGCTTTATGATAATATGCTACAGGCTTCAAGCACCTCCGAGCTGCCATAGCATTGCAAAAGTGTGTCTTAATAGTGATAAATCAACTCACATTATGAAGAGAAGTATTTACCGGCTGACTGGGCAATGAATAGCTCACCCCAAGGAGGTGGATGCAAATAGGCTGACAGACTGATGGGCGCTTAGATAGCGAGGGAGGGAAGGAGGGAGGGAGAGAGGGAGGGAAGGAGGGAGGGAGGGAGAGAGCGGCCCCAGGGCACCAGTCTTTACGTTGCTTCACTGATCATCCGCCCGCTCTCTGATAAAACTCATGGACACTTCCCCGCTTACTAGTCTTTTTTTTTTCTTTTTTTCATTCTAGCTTTCTTTCTTTCTCTTTCTCTCTTTTATCTTTCTCCTTTTTTGTACTCTCTGTCCTTATTTTATGTTAACATACTGCCAGATTTGACCCTGTAGCCGTGGATGCAAAGCATGTAATATCATGTTTGTAAGTGTGTGTGTGTATGTGTGTGTGTGTGTGTGCATGTGTGTGTGTGTACATGTGTGTGTATATGCACACGTCGGGGTGTTTGGGAGGGCAGTGATTGTAAAAAGGCGAACGGACTAAGATTGTGGAACCTCGTTTTAGAACAGTGGCACCGCCGCCCAGGAAGAAAGGAAGCGTTGCTCCTGTCAGGGCGCTAACAGATGATGCTAACGAAGGGAGAAGTGTGCCCCCCCGTGTCTTTATAGCGACTTGTTTACAAGCCTTCCATTTCAGCCGTCACATCAAAGGCACCCAGGCAAATGGAGAATGAGATTTGAAAAGTGTTCTGTGGGAGATGAAATATGCATTAAAAAGGCAGTCGAATGCTACATGCTTATTTATGTGCCCCTGTGCTTGCTTTGGTCCAACCTTCAGTTTGCTGGCTGTGTGTGTGTGTGTGTGTGTGTGTGTGTGTGTGTGTGTGTGTGTGTGTGACACAAACACTAGCATAGCATACCTTATGTTTTGAGGGCTGGGCTGATTTTGGTCTCTTTGTGTGTGTGTGTGTGTGTGTGTGTGTGTGCGCATACTCTACGGAAGGGTGGTTGTTAGATTCGGTTGAAAGCCTGCAGGAAATGTTTTTTTTTCTTCACATTTCAGATGATTAAGAAAAGTGGCCATTTTTATTTATTTTCCCCTCCTGAGAAAACTCACACTGTAAACCAATGCTTATCGCCGTTATTAAAACGTTGGCTATCAAGAGCCCGCTGACAAAATATTTGGTAACCAAATACTTGAGCCGCATAAACCAAACAGACAAAGGGGTGTATTAATCTCCCGTATGGGACGTTTCCTGTAGTCCGCCGGCTGATAGTGTGCACTCAAGATCAGGTCGAGCTAATTTGTCAGCGTTGAGGGCCATGCGAGAGAAGACGAGAGGAGAGGAGAGGATAGGAGAGGAAAGGGGAGCGTGACTGATATTTCTCCTTCGGCACCGGTCCTGCTGAAGAGGGGAGCGCTTGTGTCATTTTGAGTTTTACTTTTTTTGTTTACTGTGTTGAAGAAGTAGGAGAGAGCAGAAAAGTGAGTTGGTGAAAATTTAGGGCTGGTTTGTGATTTGTTGTGCTGTTTGTCCAATTAATTATATTCCATTCTGGTGCCTGGGTCGTATGCTCTAACTGTTTTTGAGTGGCTCTCTCACTCTGAAATGCATTGTAAACTCGCATGGAAATGACCTCACTGGGAGTTTGTGTTATGAACTGAAATGAACTTCACCCAACTCTCATGTGAAGTGAACCATTTTTGGAAAGATTTATGCAATCGCAATTTATGCAAAAAGCCAAAATATGGATGAAAAATCAATCTGGGAAAAAAAATGCCAATGATTTGTGGTGCTATTGAAGGAAAAACAATTCAGCTTGTGAGCTTTAACATGCTTGCAAAACTTTGAGATTTTTATGTCTTTTTTCCTGCCTGGAGGCACTGCCATTAATGCCCCACCAAGTGATTTCATCCCAGAATTACATCAGGGCATTAATAAATGAAGCCTGATCTGTCCTCCTCTGAGCGGAGCTGGTGCTGGAGATGACAGTGTTATTCTGCTGGAGGATGGAGTGCGAGGCCTAGTTGTGGCGGGGCGTGAGCGGGCTAAGATAGATATGGCCCGTGTGCGAGCCTGGTGCGGTGTGTTGCGGTGCAAGGGCTGCTGCAGCAACAGCGAGAGCGCAGGGCAGCGTCACACACAAACGCACACGCGCGCTCGCTCGCCGACTCCTGCCAGCGGTGATGCATGTTGAGCACATTTAGAAGACCTTGGCCCTCATTCCCTCAAAGTGAAAACAAAAACCCGACTGAACAAATGTCCCGGGCACGCCAGCCACAGCATTGGCAATAAAGGTATCATTTTTCCAACAGGGAGGGGGTGAGGGGGGGGTTGCTTTTGAGCAGGCAAAGTACATTTGAAAGGCATGGAACAATAGTGAGGTTTGGTGCCTTTGTCCGGTGCCATTGAGAGCATGGTCTGATTATTGTGCTGGGTAGTGATTATAGGTGGAGCATCAGTGGGATTGACTGAATGTTACTTACTCACTTACAGGGGACAGTCTCTGTGTGGCTGAGCTCCAGGCCTTTAATAAGGGCCCACAATGACACCATTGGAGGTGAAATAGGACCAGTGACAGTAACGTCTGGACTGGTGTCAGTCAGAGAGAGAGAGAGGGAGAGAGAGAGATAGAGAGAGAGAAAGACTCTAGGTAGGGTGGAGATGAGACAACGCCTCTTTGGAATGGCATTGACGGTGCTAGCGTGAGCCAAGGCTTTGCGTGTTGATGGGAAAATGAAGACACTTGCCAACCCTGGAGGATGTGGAAAAAAATGCAAAACAACAGGAAAAAAAAAACATGGCATTTTGTGTTGGGGAGGGTGAGAGCAAAGCTGAGAAATTTGGGAATATATGGGCGTCGGAGCCAGATGGCGCACCATGATCCAGTCTGGCATCCCAACTGCTCTCCGCACCATCTCCAAATACCCCCCTCCCACCCCCCAAACACACACACACTCACATGCATGCACATACACACACACAAACACACACACACACACTGCCACCAAACCAAACTACCCCATTTACCTTCCCCCTCCTCCCCAGCCTGCACCCATATTTTGCTGCCACAGCGTGACACACATGCTTGTTCTGCAGCCTTACACACTAGAGTAGGTAGATGCCCAACATGCACAAACTCTGATGCCCCTGTCTCCCCCTCCACACACACACACTCACGCTACACACACACACACACACACACACACACACACACACACACACACACACACACACGCCTGCCTGTGACAGGCAGCCAGAGGAAGAGGAGGAGAGCCACTCAAGCTTTCCCTTCCACTTCTGAAACAACTGAGAGGGAAAATGAGGAGAGAAAGAGACAGAGAGAGAGAGAGAGAGAGAGAGAGAGAGAGAGAGAGAGAGAGAGAGAGAGAGAGAGAGAATGGGGCAAGGATGGGAGGGATATTGAGTGAGAAGCATAGAAAGAGGGATGTAAAGAGAGGAAGAGAGAGTAGCATAGAGAGAGGGATATAAAGAGAGAGATGGAGGGAGGGAGAGAAAGAGAGAGGCTTAGAGAGAGGGTGACAGAGGGGAGGAGAGGAAAAGAGCTGAGAAAAGCTCAGGCTTTCCAGTATTTCTGAGCTCCTCCACAGCATGAGTCATGAATATTTAAGGCCTGAGAAGAAGGGTGGGGATACAATACTCTGAACCCAGGAAAAATATGATGGCATTCCCACTCTGACAGTGCCTCATGTAAAGAGAGAGAGAGAGAAAGAGAGAGGGAGAGAGAGAGAGATGGAGTGAAAAAAGAGAGAAAGAGAAAAAGCTCACACGTCCAAGTTGAGGAGAAGTGTTTTCATCATTTTTATGCAATGAATCAAACATTCCTTCTCTGACATTTCCACACTCCAGTCTCAGTGTGACACACATGTGGCCTATTAGTCCTTCCTCCTCTTCCCATCACACTCTCTCTCTCCCCCTTTCCCTCTTTTTATCCTTTCTCTCTCTCTCTTTCCCTCTATCTCTTTATCTCTCTGTCCTCATCTCTCTCCCTGTGTCTGTTCCTCTTGTTGTGACTCTCTCTTTATCCCTCTCTCCCCCTTCTCTCGCTCTCTCACTCCTTCTCCCATCATCTCTCTCTTCTCCCTCTCTCTCTCTTCCCTCTCTCTCAGTGTTTGGTGTAATAATCTGTCAGCTCAGAGTTACAAGCGTTGTAATAACATTGTAATGACTCTTGTAAACCGGTGTTAAAACTTCCCATTGCGCCTGTTTTTTTTTTTTCTACTATCACCTTCCATATATTCTCATTAAAATGCAGCCAACAATGGCCAGGGCTGATGATCTGTAATCACGAGGCATAAGCAGTGTGACCCCATGAATATGTCCACTGAAGGCTATTTAGTGTGAATTCATGCCAATTCACAAGTGATGAGATGAGAACTCCCCACGGCAGCTGCTGAGCCAAAGGTGAATGAGCAGAAAGTCTCTGTGCTTAAGCTACACGTTAGCCTAGCCGGGGATAGTGTGGAGAGATTTGGATGAGGACACTGCACAAAGCACAGTGCAATATTACACAGCATGGGAGAGGACAGAGTGGGGCTGTTACTACTCTTTTTTGCTTTGTTTTGTTTTGAAATGTTGCCCTGTTCTTATGTAAGTGGCCTGCAGCACTGCTGTGCTGTGCTGTGGATGTGGCTGAGGGTAGGCAGGGCCCTGGACGTAGTGTTCCTGGCGAGCAACACACACACTCACACACACACACACACACACACACACACACACTGGCCCTATCCCCCCGATTTCCCACGACACACTCCGCTATTCATCACACATTCCCCAAGCCAGAGGCAGTAAACGCTCCTCTTGCTGCTCCCTGGCTCTTAGGAAGCTCTGTGTGTGTGCGTGTGTGTGTGTGTGCGCGCGCATGTGTGTGTATGAAATGGAAAGAGAGAGAGAGAGAGTGTGTGTATGTGTATGTGTAAGTGGAAGAAAGTCAGACACCTATAGAGATCAAGGACGGGGTTGGTTGCTATAGGATGTTGCTTTAAAGGCCTACTATGTATGTACTGTATGTATGTTACTGTAACAGACAAACATATATGTCCTCTGCCCTCCTACATGCACAAAAAGCGTGACAGAAATCCAATATTGGGCGAGTGACACATCTCTCCAAATCTGTAGTGTTTGTTTAGTGTGAGTGAAATGAGTGTGTTGATGTAAATGCAGTATCCAGCTGTTCCCCACAGTAATCACTGCGCTGCCTGGCCAACTTTTCCCAGTCACACATTAAACAAGGCAAATGTGTTATTTAATGATGTCATGAAGCCATTAGCTGCAGGCTCACAATCAAATAAATGATTATATATTTCCACAAATGTAGGCAATTATGGCAGTATTGAGTAATTGGTCCAAAACTAATTTCACCCTGCTGTTTCGACTGTTCTCTGAAACGTTACAGATTTTTCAAATGAACCATATCATGCTGACTGTATTAACACCAGTCCACATGAACTCTGTTTGAGATCTAACGTGCGTGTGTGTGTGTGTGTGTGTGTGTGTGTGTGTGTGTGTGTGTGTGTGTGTGTGTGTTTTCCCCATAGCCAATCATCTATGAAGGTCAAGACAAGAACCCAGAGATGTGCCGAGTGCTGCTCACTCATGAGATCATGTGCAGGTAAGACGCTCCAGCTCCTCTTGGGATTACCCACAATCCCACACTCTACCCATGATGCAAAGCACCTCATCTGTAGTCTATGTAGCCTACAGTAGTCTCAGCTCTACCCACAATGCCTTGCTTTCATACTCTGTGACTTGTCTGCATCACACCCCATGCTGGGCTGCTGTGTTCCGAGCATTTCCTGCTCTGCCCAAGATGTTGTTTTATCTGTTCTCACTACCCAACATGCTTTGCTCCTTTTTCCGGAATGATGTTTGTGTATCGTAGCGAAGCATCTTAAGAGGAAGTGAAATTGGCTGAAATGTACCCTAAGCAGGTCAACCCCCCTCCTCAATCCTCTGGTGAACAAGAAGGGAGGAAGAGAAAAAAGAAAAACAGGGAGGGAAAGAAGAAGAAGAAGAAAAAACAGCATAAAGAAGTGATAGAGTAGGAATGTGGGCGCTCCTATCAAGAAAGTGTGCTTTAAATTAAAAATCCAAAGATGAATTTGTTTTAAAACTAGGTTGTGATGATAGACTCAGGCCTATTTTTAGAAGCATTTTAACTGCCCCCCTCCCCTCCCCTACACACACACACACACACACACACACACACACACACACACACACACACACACACACACACACACACACAGCCCAGCTCCTGCCTCCTCTCCTCTCCACCCACCCCAACCCCCTTAAATATATCCTGCTGATCCCTGGTTAATTAGGACAAGCAGAAAGTCATTACTCAATTTGAATTTTCCTTTTCGTCTGGTTACAAATGTGCCTGGCCTTGCACACTGACTATGAAATATATGCCAGGGCTTCTTCGCAAGTCACATGCGTGCTACACTACACGCTCAACTTTCAGACACACAATTCCTCTCACATACGTACTCGCATATTATATACACACACACACACACACACACATACACACACACACACACACACACACACACACACACACACACACACACACACATACCCACACTCTCAGATACTGATGCATGCCTGTGTATGCACACCAACACACATATGTTGTGTATTAATTTGCACACAAATATTCTTTCACCTGCTAATTGATTATTACACCTTGATAGTTGATTGATTGTGGAATAGTGGAAACATACTCCTTATAATGTTTCTCTCGCAAATGACCGGTGTTCATTAGAGCTAGAGAATGCGGCAGACAGATTTAGTGAAGAATCCCTCTCACTCTTTTTGAAGCCTCAATTGTATTTCCCCTTGTTACACAGACACATTCATGCTCACACAAACACACTGACACACACACACACACACACACACAAACACACACACACACACACACATTTTTTTTGAGGATGGATACGTGCTGATTCGACATAGGGGGGTGGAGGAGGGTGGTATGTATCTCTGGGTGACTGTGTAAGCAGGGGTAGAGGTGTTGGGTTGGATTGTGTGTGTGTGAGTGTGTATGTGTGTTGGGGGGTGTTGGGGGGTGCATTCAAACGCAGCCTCAATTATAAGCAGAAAATGAGTCTGTTCTCCATTAATCAGCGGCACTAATTGCCACCCACTACCACCAACCATATGGTGCCAAGCCAGCTTGCAGCCGCCGCGCGGGACAGAAGTGCTTAGTCCTTTCATTTCACAAACTGACAAAAACCCAGGGAGAAGGAGAAGGACTTCTTCCATAAACACTCACACTCGTGAAAAAATACCGGGGGCGGGGGGGTTTTATTGCGTGTTTTTCATGCGGATAGTCTGCGTGTGCGCGTGTGTGTGTGTGAGTGTGTGTGTGCGTGTGTGTGTGTGTGTGTGTGTGTGTGTGTGTGTGTGTGTGTGTGTGTGTGTAGTGTGAGGAGTGTGTGTGTGTGTGTGTGTGTGTGTGAGTGTGAGGAGTGTGTGTGTGTGTGTGTGTGTGTGTATGTGTGTGTGTGTGTGTGTGTGTGTGTGTGTGTGTGTGAGAGAGAGAGAGAGAGAGAGAGAGAGAGAGAATCCAAATTGTGTGGTTAAGAGTATCTGGGGTTATGGGGTCCAGCGACGTCCATGTTGTAGCAGAGCTGAGGAGCAGCAGCTATATCCTGTTAATTACGTGAAGGCGATTTAGATTTAATTTCTTCAAAAAAGGAGCCGCACCAGGAAGGAAGCAGAGAGATTAAAGATCTGATTTCCTCTCTGGATGTCCTATGGGACGCTCTTGAAGTTGACAGGAAAAAGGAGGGGGGGTGGGGGGGGATCCCCCCTTCCCACTTACACCCCGCACACACACACACACACACACACACACACACACACACACACACACAGTCCTGTTACAGGCATGTAGCATGTACTAATTAGCATAATTCGTGTGATGGTGGAGGTGTGTATGTTTGAGTGTGTGTGTGTGTGTGTGTGTGTGTGTGTGTGTGTGTGTGTGTGTGTGTGTGTGTGTGTTTGAAGGAGAGATGGGGGGATAAGGAGGGGCCAGAGAGAGGGAGAGAACAGAGGGAATGAGAGAGAGAAAATCCTGTCTCCCATGGGTGTCCCATGATGATTAGATGGGGTGTGTGTGTGGGGTGAGGGAAGGGGGGGGGGGCTGCGAGTCACGTCTTGGTTCAGCAGTATACGCCACCACACAAACACAGACAGGCATACACACACACAGGCAGACATGGAAAATGAGATACACACACATACACACACTCAGACACCTCCCTAATACACCTTTCTAATACACAGACCTGCACACAATACACACACACACTTTTGAAACATCTCACACACACACACCCACACGCGCACACACACACGCACGCACACACACACACACACACACACACACGCACGCACACACACACACACACACACACACACACACTCGCGCACACACACACACACACACACACACACACACACACACACACACACACACACACTAGCATGGCGCTCAGTGATTCCCCAGCCCTTGCTCTCTAGCTCTGATCCACAGGGACGGCGCTGACCCAGTTCAGACAGCCTCACGGAAGCGGGGTTTGTGAGAGAGTGAGAGCCCGATAGAAAGAGAGAAAGGAAAGAGAGAGAGAGAGTAGAAAGAGACTTGGAGATAGAGACAAAGAGCGGACAGATAGGGTCTAAAGAAAAGAGAGAGGAGCATTGTGAGTCGGAGGGAGGCGATCCCGGCGAAGCCGGCGATAATACAGACCTCGCTCGGCCTCTCTCGCTGCTCCGGTTACTTGCGCCCCCCACACAGGGACTGTTCTCAGGTCAGCCCACGCCAGCGCCGTTCCCAGCTGAGCCATTATGAGGCAGAGAGAGGGAAGTCGCCCCAGACCAGCTGTTAAAAGGCATAATGCGCCTACCTACCTACCTCTCAATCTCCACCCTGTATTCACAATGCTGCAGGTAACCAGAGAAGAACGTGACACAGAGGACCTCACATCTCACACGAGTGTGTGTTCTATAGTGCACTGTGTGTGTGCATGTCGGCTCTGTGTGTGTGTGTGTGTGTGTGTGTGTGTGTGTGTGTGTGTTTGTCTCTGTGTGTTTGTCTCTGTGTGTGTGTGTGTTTGTGTGTTGTGTGTGTGTGTGTGTGTGTGTGTGTGTGTGTGTGTGTGTGTATGTGTGTTTGTCTGTGTGTGTGTGTGTGTGTGTGTGTGTGTGTGTGTGTGTGTGTGTGTGTGTGTGTGTGTGTGTGTGTGTGTGTGTGTGTGTGTGTGTGTGTGTGTGTGTGTGTGTCTGTGAGGGTATGTGTGCGCTCCATGCATTGCACTCAAGCCATACATCATAAACTCTATATCACACGGTAAGCTAGGAATGAACGATTGATGGAGCCTATCGATCAATCTGTGATTGATGTGGCATGAGTGAAAACGAGAGAGAGGAGAGGTGGATGAAATG
>JAODXP020000020.1:15267264-15277264 GCA_027497455.2 Sardinella longiceps | reverse complement strand
CAGTAACACGACGGGCAGGTCCCTCTCACTCTTCGACTCCTCCTCCTCCTCTTCTCTCTGTATGCAGACTGTCTTTTTCCTGTCTCCATGACTGTTCTTTCTCTTGCTTTATACCTCTCCCTTTCTCTCTCTCTCTCTCTCTCTCTCTCTCTCTCTCTCTCTCTCTGGGTTTTTGTCTTCTCTGAGAGGTAGCTGACAGACGCACTGACCTGTGTGACTGTGCACACAGTCGCAGCTGTGGTTCATCTGTGCCAGCCCTCTCTCTCTCTCTCTCTCTCTCTCTCTCTCTCTCTTTCTCTCTCTCTCTCTCTCTCTCTCTCTCCTTCTCTCTCTCTTCCCTCTCTGTCTCTTACTATGTTTCTCTCCCTCTTTTCTTCCATAACTCTTTCTATGCCAGTCTGTGCCAGGGTTATGCCAATATAGCCCTATGGTTCACCTATATACCTGGCACATGTGCCCAAACCCCCTCCTCTCCCCCTTACAACATGCAAACACACACACACACACACACACACACACACACACACACACACACACACACACACACACACACACACATCATCCTCAGCACCCTCTGCTTTCTGCTTCGTTGGGCTAGAAAGGGTCAGAACTCCTGGGGGGCAGCTGGAGTCTCTCTCTAACACACACACACACACACACACACACACACACACACACACACACACACACACACACACACACACACACACACACACACACACCTTTAAACTCCAGTGAACAAACAGGCCTTGTGCATGCACCACTGAACAAACTCACTTGCATTAGGTACACTGTCTCGCATGCAGTCGTGTTGCAGGGAAAAAGACCAATAAAAAGTATCAAGTGTGTTATTCTTTCTGCTTTTATATAAAAACAATTCCTGGAATATAAACTTACACATGGGGATTGATTAACATCTACCACCGATGAAATATTTAATTAGTGTTCTTGTCAGTGTGTTTCCCAAGCGTCATGCTAAAAAGCTATTTTTAAGGTCAAATGCAAATGAGGTAGAAATAAAGTAAATTGATATTGTGGTGTGTTTGTCCACCTAGATGAACGAGTGTTCCACAACGCCACACCTTCACCTCCACAGTCATCCCCGCTAGGCTCAGAGACTCAGAGACCAGGGGCAATCTTGTCTAGGGTGGAAATTTTTATTTGATGCCATAATGCACATCTTTTTACACCACCCCCACTTTTCCTCCCTCCCTCCCTCTCTCTCTCTCTCTCTCTCTCTCTCCCTCTCTCTCACCTTCTCTCTTTCTCTCCTCCCCTCTCTCCCTTTTTCTGTCACATGCTACTGCAGCACAGGAAAATGGGTCATGTGAGAGAAAAAAAGCGTGTGTAAAAAAAGAATGAAAAATAACCTCATTTTGGTCTGAATATGTTCTTGGCAGTGTTCTTTTTTTTCTGGATCCCTAACAAACAAACAGCTTGCTCAATGATACCGTCTCAATTACGATTTATTATTGCCCCGGAATACATAATAAAAAATAACAACCCCGACTTCTATCTCTTTCCTTGAAGTTATTTAGTTCAATAAATAAGGCCTCATTAACGTGCTCTTGTTTCAAAGAGTTGATTCGATTTCACTGCAGTAATTAGCCTAGCTAGCGCTAATTCTCTTGGCTGAGGATCGCAAGCGATTCGTTAATTAGCTCTCTCTCCCTGAGACACACGGATCGACTGCCGCAAATCCTGCACACTGGAGGAAATACTAATGATCTCTTATTATGCAGTTAAAAGAACAAATCTCATACTTACAGTTGTTTATTCCCCATGTTTGTAAACATACAATAGCTAGAATTTGGCTTTCTGTGGGGAACAATTTTGATTGCCTTTAAGTTCAGAAAATTACCCCGTTAATGCTATTATATGATGCTCCCGGTGCTACTGACTAATATACTTGTGTGTTTATGTGTTAGGTACATATGAATGTTTCTGTGTGTGTGTGTGTGTGTGTGTGTGTGTGTGTGTGTGTGTGTGTGTGTGTGTATGTGTGTGTGTATATTGTGTAAGAATGAGTATGTGGTTGTCTTTTTACAACCTGCTGCATGACCAGGAGGGGATGGGGGGGTCGGGGGGATAGTTCCCTGCTCTACCATATGGTCTCAGTCAACCCCTTCGACCGCCCACTACACCCCCTCTTCACACACACACACACACACACACACACACACACACACCACCCTCTTGGTCCTGCAGCCTAAACTACTTCTGTGTGTGTGTGTGTGTGTGTGTGTGTGTGTGTGTGCTGCAGCCTATGTGAGGCTCAATAAGATTACTCCAAATGGCCCTCATTGACATGGACACAAAGGGCCCCTGACATCTCATAGATGCCTCTTCACTTTCAGAACCCCTCCACCGCATGTTTTAATCGCTCACAGATAAACCCCTGCCTGCTCTGCACACACACACACACACACACACACACACACACACACACACACACACACACACACACACACACACACATGCACATATACACACGTGTGCACACAGCACACACACCCACACAATCACACAATACTCTCCATGCAACACACCCAATCACACAGACAACACAAACAGAAATGCAAGACACACACACACGTACACACGTACCCACACACACACACACACACACACACACACACACACACACACACACACACACACACACACACACACACACACACACACTAGCCTCTATTGTTTAGTACTTTTTACTTGTGTGACCCCTCCCTTTATTTTGCTAGCGTGTGTTTTCATGTGCAGGGACAGGCTAAGGAGCAAACAAACAGCTCTGTGTGTGTGTGTGTGTGTGTGTGTGTGTGTGTGTGTGTGTGTGTGTGTGTGTGTGTGTGTGTGTGTGTGTGTGTGTGTCGACTTATGCTACTTATACTTTATACTGTGCAAATGCATAGATAATAAATGCATACAGATATGCACATACACGCATACACATGCACACACACACACACACACATACAGTCGACTTATGCTACTTATACTTTATACTGTGCAAATGCATAGATATTAATCATAAGTATGAATCAGTCAATGCACACACACACACACACACACACACACACACATTGCCGTGTCAGAGCATTCACCAGATCTCTCGTCGGCTCTCTTCAGGTGTCTCATTTTACACACACCTATTATTCCTGTGATGGGAGATGTCCTGGTCAGGAAGGGTGTGTGTGTGTGTGTGTGTGTGGGTGTGTGAGTGTGAGTGTGGGTGTGGGTGAAAAAAGACACAAGAGACAAGCTAGACAAGTCGGTTTCAGATCTCTGCCAAGCATTGTGAAGGACGCCCATCAAAAGTTTGTCGATAAGTTTACCAAGGATTCTGTTTTCCCACAAAATACACCACACTTCTCTTTATTTTCTCTTTATCCCCTGGTCTCACACACACACACACACACACACACACACACACACACACACACACACACACACACACACACACACACACACCACACAGAGAGAGAGAGAGAGAGAGAGAGAGAGAGAGAGAGAGAGAGAGAGAGAGAGAGAGAGAGGGACAAAAACACACACGCACACGCACACACACACACACCCCTCGGTCCGTGTGAAAAGTGTGTTATGGGAGATTTTGTTATGTCTTTGTGAGTGTGGATGAGAGAGTAATGTCAGGGGTGGCTGGGGGTGAACTGGCTGGTGTGAGGCTTTCTCCTGGGAATCTGGATTCCCTTTTTAATCCCTCAGTTCCTCTATGTCTCCTTCCTCTTCTTCCTTCCCTTCCCTTCCCTTCCCTCTCCTCCTCTCTCCTCTTTCCTTTTTCTCTCCGTTTGTCCGTTCACACGTTCGGCTGGGCTCGGTCCGCCCCTGAGCGCTCGCTGGGAGATGTCAGGGCTGTCAGGGAGCCCTGCGGAAGATGGAATGTGAGGGGTTCCCGTGGATACCGTGGGACTTCCTGTGTCGCCCCCCCCTCACACACACACACACACACACACACACACACACACACACACACACACACACACTCCCCCGCCATCTCCAGCTCCATTCTCAGCCCCCCTCTGGCTGGCCAGGGCTGGGTGAACAGCTCAACATCTGGACCTCTGCAGCCAAAACCAAAACAAAGTCCTAGAAGGGGTGCGGAGAGAGGGAGAGAGAGAGGGAGGGAGGGAGAAAGAGAGATGGGAAGTTGATGGGGGGGTGGGGGTGTTCACTGGGTGGGTGGGTAGGTGGGTGAAGGAGGGTAGTTAAGTGTTGGGTGAGGGGACTAGCTGAGAAGTCAATGGGAGAGACTTGAAGTAGGTCACACTGAGCCCCCTGTGATGCAGTTTTAATGGAGAAGCAGTGGCAGGAGCAGGGAGAGCCAGGTGGAGGAGAATTTATTAAGAATAAAAAAACATCAACAAAACAAACAAACTCACTAACTAAACACTGCAACTAGCCTGGAAAAACTGCTCTCTGCACGTCATAGAGGAATATGACGCAAAGCTATACATAGAGAGCACTTTTGGCTCCAGATCATTTTTTTTCTTTGTCAGGATATTCCCAAAATGAACAATCTTGCTGCACCCTCCCTTCTCTGGAAACTCTCTCTCCTCCTCTTTCTTTCTCTCTCTCTCTCTTTCTTTCTCTCTCTTCCCCACCCCTTCTTACCCAATGTTTGTGTACAAGCAATAGTAACGTAGGTGGGGGTGGAGAAAGGCAGGCAATAGAGAGAGAGAGAGAGAGAGAGAGAGAGAGAGAGAGAGAGAGAGAGAGGGTAAGCAAAGTCAATGGGGTTAAGTTTGAGTGTGGTCCATTGAGGCGGGTGCAATATTGTGATGAGATGAATGTATGTATTAGTGCGTCCCTATTGAGCACCACATGGGCCCCCAGCATTAGCCAGTGCCCAGGGTGAGCCGGCTATTGTCACTCCAGCACCGGCCAGATTGGGACCCTTTGTGTCCCCACTAAAGAGCGCTGTAGCATGGGGAGAGGAGGAAGAGAAGGAGGAAGAGATAGATAGATAGATAGATAGATAGATAGATGGATAGATAGAAGATAGAAAGGTAGGTAGATAAATAGATAGAGGGATGGATGGATGGATGGATGGATGGATGGATGGATTGTAAGTAAGGAAAAGAGGAAATAATAGCAGTATATTCGGGAAAAGGAATCCCGGGAAGAAAATGGGGATGAGGGAAAGGGTCAGGGGTTTACTGAGGACAAGAGAGAAAAGGACAGAGGAGAATGTAGGATTAAAGCCAGTGAAAGAGAGAGAAAGCGAGAGGGGAAGGAGAGAGTGAGAGAGGGCGTGAAAAAGAGAGCGAGAGAGAGAGAGAGCCCCTGCCTATATAGATCTCTAGCCTGTGCTTGTGCTGGCCAGAGGGAGGCCTGTCATCGTTTGCTTGCTCAGTGACAGGCTCTTTTGTGCGCGCCTGCGTGTGGCCTGCCTAATCCGCCAGCGCAGAAAGGGCTAATAACCAGCCATCGACCTCTACCTCTCCAAGTTAATATAGGGTTAACAATATGCTGTTCGCTCCCAACAATCCCATCATCCGCCTGGTTGACCTCAAAAGCGCTGCATCCACTCGCCCATGTGTGTGTGTGTGTGTGTGTGTGTGTGTGTGTGTGTGTGTGTGTGTGCGTGTGTGTGTGTGTGTGTTGGAGTGTCTTTTCTCTCTCTCTTCGCCACTCAATCTCCATCAGACTGTTTCTCTTTTCTCCCAGCTCTGTGCTTAATTCAATGGTGTTTGCGCTCTCCTTTTGTGCTCCCTTCTCCACTGTCAACTGTTTGACTCGCTTGCGCTCTCACACACACACTTGCACACACTCCAACAGACACACTTATATGCGAGCGTGGACACACACACACACACACGCACATACACACACACACACACACATACACACACACACACACACACACACAAGCACATACACAAACACACACACACTTGTTCACACAAATAGACACACATTCACACATTCTCTCTCTCTCTCTCTCTCTCTCTCTCTCTCTCCCTCTCTTCCTGTCTCTCTTTTTCTTTTTCTGTCTATCTCTCAACCCTCCCTCTCCCCTGGTGTCTTCTGGCCCTGAGGGCTACCTACCACACAGCTCAGAGGACTGCTGTGCATGTATGTGTGTGTGTGTGTGTGTGTGTGTGTGTGTGTGTGTGTGTGTGTGTGTGTGTGTGTCTCAGACTGGGGGATGGCCTGTGGGGAGAAGCAGAAGGAGAAGGAGGAGGAGGAGGAGGAGGAGGAAGGAAGCCCTGACGGAGATAAGGCCACTGGGAGGAGAGTGGGGAGTCCTGTCAATCAAACTCCCTCCCAGCCGATCTGTCAATCACTCACCCACTCAATCAGCTCTCTGTTCTCTGGGCCTTTGTTCGGGGGTGGGGACCCTGTCTGATGGGGAGTTGAGTGTTACTGTGTGTGTGTGTGTGTGTGTGTGTGTGTGTGTCTAGGGACATGCTCACACTGGGTGAGCGCACGTGTGTGTGTGTGTGTCTGTATGTGTGTGTGTGTCTGGCTGGGAGTCCAATGTTTCCATTAAGATGATTGTTGACGTAATTTTGACATACTCTATGTAGTTCTTATGTGGCAAATATATTATTCAACAGTCATGTTATCTGAGGAAATTTAAAATGCTGTTTTATCATCAGTAACTAACTAAAAGCTTAGAATTTCTTGGGATTTCGACTTGAGTAATTGTACCATTTATCACTTGCGTGTTTAGTCTGGCTTCTGTGAATAGGCCCATGATTTGTGTGGCCAAAATCGGTGTGTTCTATACGACCTATGCAGCCGGGGCGATTGTTTGTAACCATTAAACCCAACACACAAGGCCATCTGGATATTCAGTGTCTCGGGCGGGAGTGCCCCCGGGGTATGGAGAACGGCCCGTAAGAGGAGATGAAAAAGGTCATGAAATATGGATGGCGGGGTTTTTTTTGGGGGGGGGGGGCTTCTCTCGTCCGCCACGTTTAGACCAAATCCGCGCTGTCACCTGCTCGTTTCACTTTCACTGTGAGTGTGTGTGTGTGTGTGTGTGTGTGTGTGTGTGTGTGTGTGTGTGTGTGTGTGTCAGCCACTCCTCCAGAGGCAGATCCATATCAACCAGACGGCGGTAGAGTTGACGTTGGGACAGCCGTAGCCAGATGAAAGATATCTGCTCTGTTGCTCACTTGTGAAGAGAGAAAAAAGCTCCCATAATCAATCGTTATTGATTATTGACAGGTTTGGTTTGTCATCGCTGTAGCAGCATTGATAACGAGCGGTGTGGCACGCTAGTGAAATAGATCCCGTCTGTGTAGGATGCTTAACCTCTCTTTAGCACAAGCTAGTGTGTGTTAGCTACTCTGGGGGATAAAGGGCCTTAGTTCTATTTTTCCCTTTTTCTTTTCTCTCCTCTTTCCTCTCTCTCTCTATCTCTCTATCCCTTCCTGCCTCTCCCTCCTTCTTGCGTTTTTTTTACTTGTTTTTTTCTCACTCTCTTTCTCTCAATTCTCTGTTTTCCCTTCCTCCTTAAAGTCTATCTCTCCCTCTGTCTTTATCTCATGGTTCTCTCTCTCTTTCTCTCTTTCTCTTTCTGTCTCACTCTGCCTGCTGTACAAAGCCCGGATTTTAAAAAGGCAGCCTGCTCTCCAGCAGTGAGCGGAGCTCCACTTTCCCACGAGGGTGAGAGAGAGAGAGAGAGAGAGAGAGAGAGAGAGAGAGAGAGAAAGAGAAAGAGAAGGAGAGAGAGAGGGTCGTGCGGGCCGAGGCTGAAGCCGTGGTGGGCCGCCAGTGTCTGGGTGGAATCTGAGATGGTTTATTTTATCAGCCCACTCGCCAGAGGCTCCGTTTCAGATTGCCTGAGAGGCGAGAGGTGCGTGTGTGTGTGTGTGTGTGTGTGTGTGTGTGTGTGTGTGTGTGTGTGTGTGTGTGTGTGTGTAAGTGAGAGTGGGAGGCCCGAGTGATACAAGGGAGAGAGAGGAAAAAAAGTGAGAGATTGAGAGAGAGAGAGAGAGAGAGAGAGAGAGAGAGAGAGAGAGAGAGAGAGAGAGAGAGAGAGAGAGAGAGGTGGGGGTGGAACTGATGATCGGGGTTTCCTGTTGAGTGAAATTTTTGTCGAACCAAGAATGGCAGACAGGAAGAGCCCCTCCCGGTGAATTGATGTCACTTCCTGTTGAGTGCTGCAATGGCATGCAGGTGCGTGCTAGATAGACGACTAAATCAACGCTCTCCGTGATGGACAGATCCTCAGGACATGGAAGGAGTCTTTCTGACCTTACTTTATTATCTATATCCTTGTATGTACAGTATGTGTGTGTGCGTGTGTGTGTGTGTGAGCGCGCACATGTGTGTGTGTGTGTGTGTGTGTGTGTGTGTGTGTACCATTCCTCTGGACTTAAAAGAGTGAGGTGTTTTGTTTGATCATGTGCATTCTGTGCAATTATGTTCTTTTCTTAAATGAATGACAGTGGAGAAATGTAAAACATCTATGCATATACATAGGTACACACACACATACGGTACACACTCATGCACACACACACAGACACACACACACACGCATGCACATACTTGCAGAGGATTCGCACACACGTAAACACAGACACAAACACCCACGTACACCTGGGGCCTCACTAATCTCATTAACTGTCATCTGCTGCCCGAAATCACAGAACAGCACGTCTCTCTGCTGGATTCACAACAAGCACATCATCACAACACATGCACGCACGCATGCACACACACACACACACACACACACACACACACACACACACACACACACACACACACACACACACGATAAAAAGAGAGACATATGCATAGATACACACACAATCACACATAAACAGAGACACACATGCATAAACACACACACACACGCACACAAATGCATACACCCTCCCTTTGTTAATTTACAAACATCAGTGGCCACATTAGCTCAGTGAGAGACTCCTAATGATGCTGAAGCACTGTCAGACGTCTCCCCTGTTTCACAGCCGCCTCTCACACACAAACAAACAAACCATCGCCAAATCTGTTTGCTCCATCCACCACCGCTGCACTTAAAACAACATTTAGCGCATCTCTCACACCATACTCCACACTCTATAATTACCCCCCCCCCCACACACACACACACACACACACACACACCCCACACCAAAGAATCTCGTTTTTTGTTTGCGTTGTTGTCGTGGCGTGGCGGTTGAAAACAAGGAGCAGAAGTAGCTATCAGACAGCCGAGTGTCTCCCCTCTCCGGCTCGGCTCCACAATCGCTATTCTTGCGGCCCCCGTGGCTTGTTTTATTATGTGTGCCGGGGCGAGACACTGTTTCTGTGTGTGCCAGTCTAGCAGGGTGCCTTCCCTATAATTGAATTATTTATTTATGTATTATGTATCAAATCCTAAAGCAGTCTTTATCCGGGGCCTTGTCGCTAGTGGCGGTGGCGGTGGTGGTAGCGGTAGCGGCAGCGATAGCGGTGGGGCTTTTTTTGCGTCCGCGGTGCCCGCGCGGCTAGCGCTGCGCTCTGGGGGCCATTGTTGTGTTTCGATTCCACTTCCTGCGGGGAAAGGTCAGCGGCTGCTTGGCGAGAGGCTGAATAATTCATGCCATTGACTTTGTGTCAGCACTCGCTCGCCACACACTGCTCTCTCTCTCTCTCTCTCTCTCTCTCTCTCTCTCTCTGTGTGTGTGTGTGTGTGTGTGTGTGTGTGTGTGTGTGAAGGAGAGAGAGGGAGAGAGTGGGAGAGAGAAAGAGAGAGAAGGAAAGAAAGACAGAGAGAAAGAAAAAGAGAGGGAAGGGGAGGGGGATGTTTTATTCATTTATCTCATTTGGGATCCCTAGCTGCACCTGTTTCTACCATTATGCAGTCCGACATTTACATTCAATGCTAATTCCCTTTAACTGTGTAACCCCCCCCCCCCCACCCCCCCACACACACACACACACACACACACACACACACACACACACACACAAAATCCACACTTACAAACAGTAAAAATACATACACACACAGACCCACTGAAACAAGTACATAACACAC
>JAODXP020000020.1:15224764-15259764 GCA_027497455.2 Sardinella longiceps | reverse complement strand
CCACCACCCCCCCTCATCCCAAACAAATCCTTTTGTTTTGTTGCGCCAGAGTTTTTTGGGAGACTCCTGTTTTTTTGGGAGTCGTGCCCGCGGGAGCCACAAATGAATAGCGTGGCTGGCGGCTTCGCCCGCTGCAGACCGGCTATTTAGGACTTATTTCAGGAGGCAACGATGGCAGACACTGAGGGAGAAAGAGACGGAGAGAAAACACAGGGACAGAGAAAGAGAGAGAGAGAGTGAGGGGGAGGGATGGAGGGAGGGAGGGATTGAGAGAAAGAGAGAGAGAAGGTGCCCTCCTGTCGAGCATGGGAGGCGAGGGTGGGGTAGTGGTGTGTGTGTGTGTGTGTGGGGGGGGGGGGGGGGTATGGGGGGAGGGTAGGGGTGATGGAGGTGTGTGTGTGTGTGTGTGTGTGTGTGTGTGTGTGTAGGGCTGGCGTTTTATGTCCCTGGCACACAGTGTCCTGCGGTGCTCCCCTCGGGCTGGGTCACAATAGGAGGAAGAGAGCCAAGAGGCGAAGCGCAGCTGCCAACCCTGCTGTTTGCCTGCCTGTCATCTCCCCCCTCTGTCCTGTCCTACGCCCTTCTCCCTCTCCTTCTCCTTCGCCCCGCACCGCCGTCGCCGCTAACACTGATTGGCACTGTTTACCCGCCGTGCCAACCTGAATGTTTGGGAGCAACATCACCTGTGGGACTTTGGACAGAGTGAAAGCCAGACAGTAAGGTCAATGCTTAACTCAGAGAACTAACACTCTATCTTAGCCGTCACATACGTGTGAAGAAAATCGCATCGTGTCTGTCTTGCGGCAGTCGTGGGGTAATTAATTGCATCTTCTTTTGGTCGGCCGGATTTAATCTAATAGTAAATGCCTGTCAATCCTACTTGGGGATCGGTTATAGAGCCATCGATCAAATGTGTCTCCCCGCCGTTAATTGGCGCCATTAAATTGGATTGTAGACACGTGTGGTGTAACTTTGGACGAGAGGGGTGGGGGATTTGCAGGTCTCCTCTCTCATATTCGGGCTCTGTGGGAAATCGTGCAGAAATCAGATACTTGTCGTGTAGCAGAGCCGTACCTGGTGTGATTGTCTCGGCTCGTCTGTGCGGAGAGGTGATGTCATGCGTCTGGCTCGGGGCCCTTTGTTGTGGACGGTTTGGCTCTTCCTGTCGGCCGGCGAAGAGAGCTGGAGGAGGAGGGGGGAGGGGGGTTTGAGGCACTGAAGCGTTCCGAGAGGCAGCTTCCCGTTCGGAACGCTCCAGGAAGAGCGCGCCTGCGTCCCACTGAGCCTGGCTATTGTTGTCCCGTCGCAACCACCCCTCCCTCCCCCAAACTTCTCCTGGGCCCCTCAAGATCGATGGCCTCACCCGGCATATGGGATGTCCTCGACGACATGCAGCAGACGCCCAAAAGTCAACAAACAAGCCTTGTCCACACAAATGTGTACGCACACAAACACACACACACACACACACACACACACACACACACACACACACACACACACACACACAGTGAAGAACAGACAGGCGTTTTCAATCAATAAGATGCTTTGGCTTTTGGAATTCAAATTTTTGGTCAAAAGAACAGAAGAAAAGATCCAGCTTTACAAGCAGTACCCAGCTGTCCCCTCCGTCACCACTACAAGTATATTTTCCACAATATTCACGACTAACACCAAGAAATTACAATTTCAAACTGCTGCCACACACCCACATCAAAGGCAGCATGTCTCCAAAAGAGTGTGTGCAAGTACATCAACTTCGAACATCACCTGAAGCTAATTGGCTGTAACAACACACCCATGTCTGTTTCGCTCTCTCACTCTCTCTGTTTCTTTCTCTCCCTCCTTCCCTCCCTCCCTCCCTCCCTTTTTTCCTGTGTCTCGCCATCCTCCTTAGCACTCAGGAACAGCCGAGAAGTGCTACCTGAAACCACAAAGCCAAGAGGCGTTGCGTTGCGCGGCGTGACTAGCAAATAAGGTTCCCCGTGGGCGCGAAGACAAATTAGCACCATCCTTACCTCCCGCGATCGCTTCCGTCACATCTCGTACTTCCGTCGCCCGCTCGCGGTGATTTTAGAGCAAGATAACAAGAAAACAACGGTGACAACGACTCCAAGCAGAGGGCCTCGCTCGAATGCAGGCACGCTCGCCTCGGAGTTCAGAGAAACTGTTAGCTAAGCAGCAGCGCAGGAATGCTAGCGGCTAATTGGTGCGCTCTGGCAGCTGCGCTTGCACAACAGGCTGATTCCGTCATTCCAGATGTCACTGTAGAATCTGTCATAGTAGGATTACATATCTGGTCAGTTACTGTATTCATGCACACAGTAATGTGCAGGATAACTAGCCGCTTGACATTGGCAGCAAAGCAAGAGTTGCTGTGCATTGGGCTAACTGGTTTTGGCATGATAGTGGAACAAAAGCTCTGTCAGATTTATTCGTTTTCTGTGGACTTCTTTCTTATTTTCCCTTCTTTGTTTATTTTCTTCCTTTCTTTCTTCTGTCTTGGCTGCATCATGCATGCATGTCAAAAGCTTGGGGTTTTTATTTGTTGATGAAATGCTGTCATCAAGTAGAAATATGATTCATATATCACCCACATGAGCACACATGGGAACCTAACTTGACTGTGTGCAGCTCCTCAAAGCAATTATTCCCAAAGATTTAAGGTTTCCCCCCTCGACCAAAAAACACACTGTTCCCGGAGAAAGTATTTGAATAACTTCAGAGAAATTGATGACATGATTATGTTAATCTGTCCGCAGTTAAAATATGATAATGTAGGGGGAGTTTGTCATTGGGCGCAGAGCATCGGATCTGCATTTGATGACAGTGGAAATGACGGCAGGCACAGCGGAGGTCTATTTTCTTTTTTTTTTTTTTTTAAAGACAGTTTGGAAGCATATCACAGATGGCACATTGCACCACATCATCCTCTCTCGTCCCCTTATTTTCCCCATCCGTCAGGTTTGTCAAGTGTGTGTGTGTGTGTGTGTGTGTGTGTGTGTGTGTGTGTGTGTGTGTATGTGTTTGGTTCGCTCACACCTGAGCTTTAGAATGAACTGGTCAAGTAGTAGGTGAGCTTATTTGCACTGTCTGCGCATATGCTTGGACAACATTTTGTGCTGTCCACTTTTTTGCAAAGCACATTTTTTATTTATTTTTTTCTGAGCATAGATGCTTGAGCGAAATCTGCAAAGCAGCTTATGCAAATCTACATGAAAGATTAAGGATGAAACAGCCCTAAACCAATTTGTAATGTGTGTGTGGTGGGGGATTTGGGGGGTATCTTCACTGTGCCTGTGTTATTGTTATCATTGTCTTTTTCTTTGAAGGTTTGGAAGCTAATGGCGATGTTATGCTATGAAAGTGCTTGTTGTTGTTGGCTCCTTTATAAGATTGACTCCATTGTCAGGTTTAGGCTTTAATCACAGGGATTTGGAGATGAAAAAAAACGTCACCGCTTCTGTGCGACACAACAATGACTCTATCAATACAAAGGATTCGGATTGTTTAGAGAATCTGGTGTTTGTGTATGTGTGTGTGTGTATGTGTGCATGTGTGTGTGTGTGTGTGTGTGTGTGTGTGTGTGTGCGTGCGCGCTAAAAGATACCACACTATGACCCCACAACATCAAGAGTTTCTCATCGATTGAGATAAAATGCCACAAGCAGTCTCCCTCTCTCCCTCCTTCCCCTCCCTCTGTCTCTCCCTTTCTCTCTCCCCCTCTTCATCTCTCTCTCTTCCTCTGCTCTCCTCATCCCCATTTTGCCGTGTTTCTCTCTCCACTGTAAGATGAAAAGAACATGTCCTCCCCTCATACATTTTTCTCACACCTTCTCATCCCTCCTTCCTTACCTCCTTTTGACAGCCATAGAAAGATAGAGAGAGAAAAAAAGAGAGAAAGAAAGCAAAAAAACAGAAAGAAAGACAAAAAGAATGGGGAAAAAAAGGGGAAACGCTGCAATTTTCTAATTCAGTCAAATAAAGCACTCGGCGTGTCAGCTGTCAGACGGCCGGCTTACCGGCGGGGTCAGAGGTCGCGGAGCTGCTTTCATGAGAGCGCTAATCGATTAGCCGTCAAGGCGCCGCTGCCGCTGCTCAAGTGGGAAGAGGGATGGAGGGCCACCTGGGTCCCATTTCAATAATTGCTCACCCGCCTTCTGCGGACCACCTCCTTCATAGAGCGGGAGGGTGGAGGAAGATGGTGGAGGAGGAGGAGGAGGAAGAGGAATGGGGGGGCAGTGTATGTAAGGGGGATGTAGCAGTGGTGTGGGTGTGATTGTGATGGAGAGGGAGCTAAATAAATGAATAAGTTTAATTAATTAATTGAGAGCGAAACGCATGTAGCGGCGAGGCCCCTTACGGTCGGAGGCAGCTGAGTAGGCAGGCGGGCTGCGGGCGCGCGGGCGGCGTGGGCACGTCGGTGGAGGGGTATCGATCAGGCCCAGGAAGGTACGCGAGAAAATAATTTAGTCTGAATTTATTGGGTGACCCCTCTGAGGTTAAGCACTGCGCCTTTGCCTTGGCAGCCACTCTGTGAGGCTGGGGGTATTTACTCCGGATAAGCCAGGTCAACACCAGGCCATTTAGAATTAAGCGAAAACACTTGATCTTTGCCGCCCAGCGCCACCGGCTTTTGGCTGCCGTCTTTCAATACACTAGCACGAGTGCCAAAACGCTATATAATATTGTCGTGCGTCAGTGTTTACATCAGCGAGATGTTTGTGTGAAAACTCCCGGCTCTGTTACGCCATCCCCCTTTTCCTTCATTGGGATCGTCTCCGGACGCCACCGAGCTTACATCTGTCATACAATCTACCGTTTCCTGCATCTCTCTCTCTCTCTCTCTCTCTCTCTCTCTCTCTCTCTCTCTCTCTCTCTCTCTCTCTCCCTCTCTCGGCCACGCTTCTTTGACTGCTGCCCCACTGTGAGCTGGGAGGTGAGATACGCCGTCAGATCCAAAACAAAGACACCGGTTCAAAGAGCCTCATCGCACATGTGCATCGCAGACAGTTGGAGGAAACTGCTACATTTCCCCTGCTGACAGAAGTGGGAGACCCCAGAGATAATATGAGGAAGTGGAGCGGGCCAGGACATATCCATCTTACCTCACTCGATGAGAAAAATAGTGAGAAATAGAGAGAGGGAGAGAGAGAGAGAGAGAGTGAAGATGAGAGAGTCATATGTTTATCTTTTCTCTCTTCGGTGAAAGGCTGGCTGTTCATTTTGAAGGTGTAGAGTCCTCTGCTGGGCTGTGAAACGGGACACAATGTGTCAAGTGGATACACTGATATCCATCTAGCCATGAATAAGTAATAACGTGATCACATACTTGATCGCACCCCGTAGAGGCCCAAGCTGCTGGAGGACATTTAACCCCATTTAGTAGGAGGCTTTGACCTCTATTTCTACCGGCAATATTGGCCCAGGCAATTTAGAAAGACTTGAATATGACATTCGGAAACGCAGAAGCCTGTTAACAGGATAGACATGTTTCAAATAGCCTACAAAGGGACAACAATTAGTTAAATATGACATTCTGAAACGCAAAATCCTGTTAGCAGGATATACATGTTTCAAATAGACTACAAAAGGACAACAATTAGTTAAATATGACATTCTGGAACGCAAAAGCCTGTTACAGCTGTTGTAGCAGGATATACATGTTTCAAATACAAAGGGACAACATGGAGGGCCTATGCGCACTCTAAAAGGAGGCAAAGGTATCTGGATAGTTTAAACTAATGTTAATAATGTGATGCTGTGTGCAGAGAAATTCCACAAGCTATAATGATGAAACCAGCTTATGTGCAAGTCCATTTGAAATGATGCGCATAGTTGGGATAATAATTCGATTTTTTCAAATGATTTATGGTTGTTCATTGTTTATTGTTTTACAAGCCCTCCACCCCAATTATTAAGTCCCAGAGCTCCTTCCCAAACACTCGCCCTAATGCTGACATCCACCAATTGCTGATGAGGGAATGAGAATCGGATAGTAATGTTTTTACAAGAGAAATTACACGGCGCCTTGTTCTCCGGAATGGCTTCGTTTTCATCTTTAATTGAAATCAATAGGCTGCGGCCATTCCGCTGATGGGTCCGCGGTGACCACGGAGATTTGTGTCCAAAGTGCAGGGCCCCCCTCGGAATTAAATCACATCAAAATCCATTCCTTTCCCCTTTATGTGTGGAAAAGGGTGGGGAGGGCGTGAGGGGGTGGATAGAGTAGGGAGAGGGATGGGTAGGGTGAACTCTGGGATAGAGTGTCTTTGGGAACTAGTCAGCCATGCACACTGTACCCTTAAAATACCCACTAGACACTTGCGCATATACATGGAGAAAGGTGCTCATTAGGACTATGTATTTACCTCTCTCTTTTTCTCCATCTCTCTCTCTCTCTCTCTCTCTCTCTCTCTCTCTCTCTCTCTCTCTCTCTCTCTCACACACACACACACACACACACAAATACATGTAAATTGTCACCCAGTCATCCATGCATAGATGAATACACCCATACATATTAACTTTTGGATATATACAGTACAAGCCAAGCCTTTGTAGGTACACACATGCACTCTCACTCACACACACAAACATGTACACAGTCATACACCCAGGGGGATGAATCGGTGCCTAGCAGTATGAGTCAGAATATAGCTGTTCCTTGCTGCGGTGTGCAGTGTGTGTGTGTGTGTGTGTGTGCTGTGGAGTAAAGGGGTGTGTGTGTGGGGGGGGGGGGGCGATTAAGTGCTAATAGATTGCTCAGTCAGGCACCGTAGCTTAGGCAGCCATTAGCGCTACATCTCTGACACAGGCATCACGGCGCTGATGTCACACGGTCAATTGGAGACGAGGCAGCGCCCATCCATCAGCCTTTTACTGCATGTATCATTCTCCCTTATCACACCTCCGCCGCCACCGCCGCCACGCTTTATTGTTATTTTCACTGCCGAAGAACAACAGGGGCGCCGCGTGCTCAGAGGTCGCTGGAATCCCGGGAGTTCTCTGCCTGGTGTGATGTTAAGTGACAGAGGAAAAAAGAAAAGAAAAGAAAAAAAAAAAAACATCCCCAGCTGATAGCATGCTAAGCTGATGTAGCCTTGTTAGTCTGAAAATAAACAAAAAAAAAAGAAAGAAAGTATTTGATAATAAAATGCCGTACTGTGTGAGGGTTAATCTGAGGACTCTCTTTCAGTGTTGTTTGTCCTGTCTGACTGCAAGGTTTTATTTATTTTCTGGATACGCACAGGTTTTAAACAAAGGAAATTTATAGGATTTAATAATTTACGTTTTCTCTCAGCGGCTAGCGCCAAGCCTGTTACATTGGAATCACCCGAGATTTATTCCCTCGGAATTGCAAATGAAAGCTCGTAAATTACCCGTCTTATTTTTCTGTTGTGTTTTCGCCGCGCCGTAATTCCGATGCCACCCAGCGCTGTGTGCTGCTAATTGGTGAAATTACCATGCAAGTATGTGAGATTTGTGTTTTTCTAACGAGCAAACTGAGTACGCAACTGATGGCCCGTACCAAAGACCAAACACACTCACACACACACACACACACACACACACACACACACACACACACACACACACACACACACACACACACACTCGCACATAATAAAAATGATTGTGAGAATAATAGAGGCTGTTGAAACTAACCCAAAACAAACCTAGAGCGCTCATTGATTTGTCTTGACAGAGAGACTATCATAAATTCAGATCATGCACCACGGCCACTTCCCCAGGAGGCCTTTTCAAAGACTCACCTCTCTCTTCCTCCTCCCCTCCACCGCCCTCCCTCCATCCTTACATCTCTCCATGCATCACTCTCTTCATCCCTCCCTTCCATCCCTTCAGCCCTCTTCTGAAGTGGAGTTGCATCTGTCCATCAACTCTATGACACATGACATGGAGTTTACCGTTATCCGGGGCGAGACAAAGAGGCGTTTGAATGTGATGAGAAGACACAGGTGATCACCCGTGCTAGCTGAAGGGGGACAAGGTGAGGTATTTTTGAGCGTCATTAACGGCACACTGCTATTTTTGCTTCCTGTATATTTCGGTGCCTTCACAGCCGTAGTGAGGCTCGGCGTACCTATTTGACTCGGGTCAAGCCTGGAGACGTGAGCGGCTCGATTTGTCAAGTCAGAGAGGGAGAGAGAGAGAGAGGGAGTAGGTGAGGGAGGGAGGGAGGAGGACGACAAAGTGGTGGTGATGGAGGTTGGGCTGTGTGTGTGTGAATGTGTGTGTGTGTGTGTGTGTGTGTGTGTGTGTGTGTGTGTGTTGGAGAGGGGGTGTGTATCGTGAAAAAGAACTCCAGACGCAACACAGATTTGTTTTCACACATCTGCTGATTTGTTTTGACATCTTCCCTGCGAAAAGAGTCTCGCCTCCCAGTGCAGAGCGAGAAAAAAAAAAACGTGCTCGCACTCGGCGGGAAATTATGCAGTCAAATCAGTATCGCCACATAAACAGGCGCTTCACAACAGCCCTCAACACCCCTCCTCCTCCTCCTCCTCCTCTCTTCTTCCTCTTTCCCTTCTGCTTCCTGGTTATGCGAAGGTCTTGGAATTTAGCCGTCTAAGAATCCACGGCGAGGAGGAAGATGACTTAAGTGGCGAACGCCCCTGCCTGGCGAGATCGAGACCGACATCGCTCGGGCCTGCGCGGGTCGTGCCGCTTTGGGTACATAAAAATAAAGCGTTGTCGGCGTATCTGATGAGCGCTGTTTGTGTGTTCAGCGCGCAGTCACTCTTTTGTTTCGGCGCACAGTTCAATAACAAACAGGCCTATTAATAAAAGTCATTGTGAGGTGAAACACAGAATGAAATGGAGAACAAGCAACACCAAACCCCCACTCCCCCCAAACACACACACACACACACACACACACACACACACACAGAGAGCCCCCTCCTCCTTCCCTACCCCACCTCCACCTTGCAGAGAATAGAGCCGTGGAAAACAAAAGAATGGTTGTGTGTGGAGCTGAGCTGTGCTGTGTCCAGGTGACAATGGACAGGGGACAGAAATAGTGCCGGAAAGCTGCTGGCAGCGAGGGCAGGGTGTGGACCCCCAACAACATGTCACACCAGGCGTCGCCCATCACCCCTGCATCACTGTGGGCAATGCTGGGACGCACAAACACATGTACAGTAAACAGTGGTAGAGCTTGAAACGGGCCTTAAAACTAAGACCCGAACCGGCCCCAGCCCGAGAGAACTCCACCCGAGCCCGCCCGGCCCGTATGATTGACAGCTTCATAGAGCCCGAACCCGTTTGCAACCCGACATTTTTCAATTGTGCGCATATCAAAGCAGTCAACAATGAGTCATTTTTGCTGAACATGCTGTCATACTTTAACATCACGTCGCACTTCTTGCATTTGACATACCCCACTGCCTCGTTTTTCTCATTGTGAACGTGCTCAAAGTGTTTCCACACCTCCGACCTCGCATTTACTGGCTCGACCAACATGAATTCGCCAAGGGCTAATCTCCGTTAACTTCTTCTACATCCATTTTGCATCTACTAACGCATGCCTGTAGATCGAACGTTAGGCGTATCATGTGATCGCATATTTGCCGCGCATCGGCTCAGCCCGAGCTCGAGCCGGGCCCGCTTGGAATATTGAAATTAGACCCCGAACCGGCCCGAACCTGGCAGGTCTTGTTGGGCCCGTCGGGTTCGGGCAAATATTTCCAGCTCTAAACAGTGGACCCAGGCTGAGTGGCGTGTGTGTGTGTGTGTGTGTGTGTGTGTGTGTGTGTGTGTGTGTACAGCTATATGTTTTCCGTCATTAACAGCTTGCTTGCAAATGCATTCAGCACTTATGAAAACACTATCTGGGGATATTCAGAGTTGAAATTCAGGGTAATTTGTAGACTGTTTGTGTGTGTGTGTGTGTGTGTGTGTGTGTGTGTGTGTGTGTGTGAGAGAGAGAGAAAGAGAGAGAGAGTGAGTGTGAGAGAGAGAGAGAGACAGAGAAAGAGAGAGAGAGAGAGAGAGAGAGAGAGAGAGAGAGAGAGAGAGAGAGAGAGAGAGAACAGAGAGGGGAAAGAGATAGCCGGTAGAGGTTATAAATCTGTAGCGCATGAATATTCGCCCAGCGTTTCCCGCCGTTTGTGATCATGTGACCGGACTGCAGGTCAGCCACCTCCTCGTCTGAGATGAGACCCCGTAGAAACAGGAAACTCATTTTCCTGCCACTTCCTGAATGCAAAAAAGAGCGAAAAAGCCTGACGGCCATTTTTAGCCGCATATGAATCTACACATGTCGATGGTGTCCCGTAGAGACACACACACACGCACACACACACACACTCTCTCTCTCTCTCTCTCACACACACACACTAGGCCGAGAGAGCAGGACATGAAAGTAGTTCTCCGTCTTAACCTTTCATAAGTGCCCCGTTCCTCACTTGCAAATCCTCTGGGGCCGTTATCAGCCGCTTAGCTGTAAGGGTCAAGTCCTGACTCAGATAAGAAGTGTTCTTGTGAGTCTGTGAGTGTGTGTGTGCATGTGTTTATTTCTCTGTGTGTGTGTGTGTGTGTTTGAGTGAGAGACTGTTTGCTTTTAAACACAATCACTTAATGCTTATTAAAATGATGTGTGTGTGTGTGTGTGTGTGTGTGAGTTTGTGTGTGTGTGTGTATAAAAAGAGAGAGATAGCCAGAACCATGATGTGGATCAAAGGTCAGCATAAAAAAACGCTTTGAAGCCAAACGACTCTAACAATGAAGAAAACTAAAGAAATGTTAGGATTCTGGCAGTGTGTGTGCGATTGTGTGTGTGTATGAGGGTGTGTGTGTGTGTGTGTGTGTGTGTGTGTGTGAGGGGGGGGGGGTTGTAGATGTGGGATGGGGGAGAGATCCTATGTCTGGGTGCAAATGGGACCAAACTGTTGGTGCTGTGGAGTTAGATGTATGAGGTGGGGAGGCCAAGGCTCTGAGTGATGACCCCCCCCCCCCCAACTCCACCTCCACCTCCAGGCCTGTGGATTGCTTCCTGTTCAGGAGGACCTGAGCTCCGAGGCTGCCGCAAGGCACCACCACTCCCACAGGAAGTTAGCCCCCAATCACTTCACTCCGCTCCCCATCCCTCCAGACCCCCCCTTTCCCTCCAACTCTACCTCCACCACCTCCACCACCCATCCCCTCATCCCTCCTTCCCCTCCCTCCCTCCTTCCTCCCTCCATCTCCTACCTCCCCAGCCCCTCTGCACCCCATCTTCACCCCTCCCTCCCTCCTAATGTAGTGGAATGTGTGTCCCCCGGGGGTCTGGGGGGACCTAAACACTCTTCGTTTTTCTTTCAGTGGGGCTCTGCGAGCGTGTGTGTGTGTGTGTGTGTGTGTGTGTGTGTGTGTGTGTGTGTGTGTGTGTGTGTGTGAGTAAGTGTGTGTATGTGTTCTAGTTTGTGTGTCTCTTTGTGTGTGTGTGTGTGTGTGTGTGTGTGTGTGTGTGTGTGTGTGTCTCTCTGTGTGTTAAAGAGAGAGGATATGTTTGTGTGTATGTGTATGTGTTAGTGTGTGTGTGTGTGTGTGTGTGTGTGTGTGTGTGTGTGCAAGAAGGGGAGAGGGTTATGCAGGCAGCGCTGGAGCTGAGTGTTGCCAGTTGCGAGGTGGTAGGGGTAGCGGGGCTCTTGTTTTGAGAGGGTGTTTTTCTAGTGTAGTTTGTGTTCCTGGGCACCCCAGGGGAGAGCCAGCCAGCACAGAGACTGAAATAAACAGAGGGAACGAGAGAGAGCCGAGGGGGAAATGGCGGCAGCCGAGGAGGAGGAGGAGGAGGAGGAGGAGGCACCAGCACCACCACCTCTGCTTCGTCTGTTCGAAGTCAAGCAGGAACCCCCTGGGGTCTGTAACCCCCCCCCCCCATCTAGGTGTACTGGAGTTCTTACCTGTGTAGGCCAGGCACACACAAGGGCCTTGTCCGCCTGCCTGCGCTCCTGTAATGCCCATCGCAGAGGGACAGAGATAGAGACGAAGCGATCACAGAGTGGTCTTTGACACACATACTTTTGTGCACTTGCATCACATTTCACCAGCCCCCGTGTTCTCTTGCAGGCCTAACTTGCAACACACAAGCTCAACCCTTTCTTTTTTTTTCACTTGGCTCCCATACATTTCTCTGTTGGCTGTGCCTTGGTGAACTTTGTGAGGCCTGGAGTAAGCACCTCTGTCAGAGCAGTGAGGAAACCCCTTCTAGAATTGAACCAGTTGGGATTTTGGGGTTCGGATTGGAGCCTCTGGGTAGAATGGCGCCGACTGCAGCAGCAGCAGCCAACCCGTGGCGTGTGTGTCTGACCGTGTCTGCTGCTGCTGCTGCAGGACATCCAGGGACAGGAAATGCAGCAATTGATCTGGTGACAGATCGAAAATGATGAACGAGGTGCTTGTTTGAGCAAGAGCCCCCGTGTGTGTATAAGTGTGTGTGTGTGTGTGTGTGTGTGTGTGTGTGTGTGTGTAACTGTGTGTGTGAGAATAGTTCTACTGCCTTAGGTAAAGGACTAGGGGGTAGATGATATACACCAGGCCTGCCAGTTTCTCCAGGAGCCTATCCATCATGACCAGGCCCTGCTCACATCCCAGCCTACCTACTAGAGAGCCCAGCTCAGCCCAACACAGCCCAGCCCTACCAGCCCCTACCGGCCCCTACCAGTCTTCCCCAACTAACATGCTCCCGCTCCACCTCATTTAGCACTACTCAAATGTCTTGGAAAAACAGGGACATCTAGTTCTTATGTTTGTATATAAGTCTGTGTGTGTGTGTGTGTGTGTGTGTGTGTGTGTGTGTGTGTGTGTGTGTGTTGTATAGGCCTATCACTTGTAGTTGCTGATAAAAAAAACTCTTCTTTGAATGTTTAAATGCTTCATGCACGGAACATTGAAGTTAGCTTATGTGTTTAAAAGCAAAAAACAAGAATGTGTGATTTTCCTTGGCGTTCCTCTCTCTGTGCACATTCTCCACATAGCGGAGCAGTGAGCCTGTTACACTGAGCTGGCTGTCAGCTGGCCTCCTCAGCCAGGTTTAAAGCAGATCAGAGGTGCTAGCAGCGCAAAGACTAGGAGGGATTTTAGAGGGACTTTGGAGAATCTTTTTGTGAGGATCCTCTCTTCCTCCTCTCTGTATGTGGGACAGCTCCGTCACCCCCTCCCCCAGCACACACACACACACACACACACACACATATACTACACACACACATATACTACACACACACACACACACACACACACACACACACACACACACACACACACACACACACACACACACACACACACACACACACACACGCTGCTCTCACTCAGAGGGGTGGGATTCTGGAGGAGGACCAGGGTAATAATCTGGTGTAAATTAATTCAAGAAGCAATTAGATGAGTTGACGGAGAGCATGAAACAATTTCCAATTGGGTGAGGAGCTCTTAACACACACACAGTGTCGTGCATACACAAACATACACACATACACACACATACACACACACACACACACATACACACTCACACATCTGCACGCTTGCATAAACACACAATGTTGAAAGATAAAGAGAGAGAGAGAGACAGAGAGAGAGTAATCAAGACACAGAGCGACAGAGAGAGAGAGGGAGAGAGAGAGAGAAAGAATGATTTGGATCATTTGGAAGTTTTTTTTTCTCCAGTTGAGATATTATGTTTTCTCACCACGCCAACATTCCTCAGTCTTAAAAAAAAGTGAAGAAGAAGAAGAAGAAGGGGAGGGAAAAAAAGAAGCGGTCGTGAGGGAACAGCGCTTTTAGCTCGCGCCGCTGAGGACGACAGGGTGTGTATGGATTTCTTTTGTTTCTTTTTATAATTTGTCCCGGAAACGCCGACAATCGCTTGGCTGTAATGAGCGGCGTTATCAATCTCCGAGATGACAATAGTAGGAAAGCGTGCGCTGTGCGCTGGGCAGAGGGAAACCACTACTCCCCCACAACCCCCCCCTCACCCACCCACCCCCCCTCCCTCACAACTACCGCACTGACCTTCGCTTTGCATTCTCCTGACAATTTATGTGTCTGCGCGCATATTTGTGTGAACATGTTTGCCCCCGCTTGTACTGTATGTGTGAATGCCAGTGTGTGATTGTTTACACATCTTTGTGTGTGTGTGCGTGTGTGTGTTTGGGTGTGTGCGTTTGTGTGTGTGTGTGTGTGTGTGTGTGCGTTTGTGTGTGTGTGTGTGTGTGCGTGTGTGTGTGTGTGTGTGCATTTGTGAGTGTATGCGTGCTGATGTTTTTAGTGCAGGCACTAAGACAATAGGGCAGTGTATGTTTTTGTCATCTTGTTGGTCCATTGTGCCAAAGTACATCTGTACCCACTAACACACAGTACATGTATCATAGAATATATAAATAGCCCAGTGCATGTATCAGATATACACACCTACCGTACAGTTGAGTAAATTACTGTATGATGAAGCACTTTATATTAAATAAACAGGTGAGATGATGAATACATGGAAGATAAATAAAATATGATGGGAGACATTTCTGAGTGAGAGATGACAAGGGTAGAGTTAAGACAAGGGAAAGAGAGGATGACAAAAAGTGTGTGTATATAAGAGGTGGAGAGAGAAAGTGTGAGAGACAGAGAGAGAAGAGAGAGAGAGAGAGAGAGAGAGGGAGGAAGGAGATGAGAATGAAGGGTGTACTGATGGGAACAAAAGAGAGAGAAGTGAGGGTTGGTCCAGGAATCCCACAGCCGTGCCAGCATGTGTGTATGTGTGTGTGTGTGTGTGTGTGTGTGTGTGTGAGCGGCAGCTCACGACTGGCCGGGGCTGAGTGTGCTTTTGATTTACGCAGCCGAGCGAGAGGAAGGCAAACAGGCCTCTCAGGAGTCCCGGCCGAATAAACACCTAAATAAAGTGTTTATGTGGGAAAGTGATTTGTGTGTGTGTATGTGTATGTGTGTTGTGTGTGTGTGTGTGTGTGTGTGTGTGTGTGTGTGTGTGTGTGTGTGTGTGTGTGTGTGTGTGTTTCTTGAGCCAAAGTTTATTTATGCTTGGGCCATATGGAGGTAACCCGCCCCTCTGTCACCAGGCTTTTTTGGGGGTGAAAACTCTCCTTGCCCCGCCAGTCCAACATTGCTTTAGGCCAGCATCGAAATGTGATGCCTTGCAGGTACAGTGGCAACACAACTTTCCACCACACACACCCAGCCAAGACACACACACACACACACACACACACACACACACACACACACACACACACACACACACACACCTCTGGACAGCTCTCACAGCCAATGTAATCAGAGGAGAATCATATTCAGTAAACAGTGGAGGGCGTTGTTTTTGAAAAATGCTAACATTTGGTGAGCGTCTGAATGAAGCTGTCACACCGTCAGTCATCACGGTGCAATAACACGCCGCAGTAGACTTATATCAGATTCCCAGCCTTTGAGGATTCGCAGTTCAAAAAAACATATTTTGACTGACAACAAAATATACCAAACCAAGTGGTTTGTATACAGTATTCCGCACTATCACATCATTGCCTGAGAACAAGCTATCCTTCACATATGGAAATGTGGCCTCTGCCAATAAAAAGGGCAACCTTAGATAGTCCAAAAAATCCACACACAAGTCACCCCACATAAACAAACACTCCCATCAGACTGATGGTAGAGCACTCCAATTTGTTTAGCTCTACTAAATTGGTCTTTCACCATCAATAATTTAGCTTGGAAATCCAGAATGCAAATATGCAAAGTGTAAACACTTGGTGTGGAACACGTCATGTATTTTTCACGACTAAAGAAGGGAAAGCTGCTTGCGGAGAGAGAGAAGCGGGCCTTTGAATCATATGGCCATTAGCTGAAGGCAAGAAAAAGCCATGCATGCTTATTGGTCTATTTCTGTGCTGTGCTGGCTGTGGTGTTTGTTTGTTTATTTGCTGCTGCTGCTCTGGCGGGGTGGCTGGGTGCAGAGCCGAGGTGTGGCCATTAGTGCACGGGGCTCTGAGGACGAAGAGGAGGAGGAGGAAGAGGAGGAGGAAGAGGGGACGGCCCATCCTCTGACTGACTCTCGGATTGTCTGTGAGATTAAGAGATGAAAGATAACAAAGCATGGGCTCACGTTTATTATTCATTTTCTGCTCTGTAGTCTTCTTCTCTCCCTCCCACTCTCCCTCTCCCTCTCCTCTCTTTCGCTCTCTCTGTGTCTCTCTCGCTCTCTAAAACCCTCACTTCCCTGCCTAACTTTCTCCCCCTCCTCTCTTTCTCTCTCTCTCTCTCTCTCTCTCTCTCTCTCTCTCTCTCTCTCTCCAGTGAGTTCCCTCCTGGGCCCACAGCTCCCCTAGACTGTGTAGTTAATAGATTATTACTTTTTAATACTGTTTTAATGTTACCACATGCAGCTTTTACTACTCCCCCCCTCCCCTTAGTGTAATATGAAAAATATGCCTTCGCTGTTTCGTTTAAGTGTTTTTGAACCGCTAACCTGGTATCTGCTCCAAGGAGTCAGCACCTGCTGAGGTTTCGAAACACCTCATATTGTTTTCAAAATGTTTTTTATTATGTTTGAAAGACTACTTTGCCCTCAGTATTTTTTCTCTCTTTTTAAAGCTTTGAAAGCGTGTCAATGATGAATATTAGCATGTTTCAGAGTAGCAGAGTAAGCTAAGCCTCAGTTCTAGTTAGCGTGAAAAGTTAGCCTTTTTTACAATTTATTGTAGCGTGTCAAAAATATTTCTTTTTTGCACCTATAGGAAGGTGGGGATTCCAACACTGTCCTGGAAATTCATTATTAAGTATAAATTAAGCTGTGTTGTATGATGGATGTTAGGGAGTTTGGCTGTGGGAAATCTAGTAGGTTTTCATGGGAGATAAAAATCATTTATCACTTCCTGTTCTGGCATAAGAGTCCAGGTGTTTGGAAAGGCTCTCTCCCCGGCCTCCTCTGTTTGGCCAGCGCTGCGCTGGATCGCTTCAGATCCAAGACTGGTCCGAACTCCCACAAAGCTCACCGAGCTGGAACTGCTGGCTCGGAGCGTGCCCAAAACCACTTCCCTCGTCCCACACCAGGAGGAGAAATTACCCACCCAGGTCCTGATGATGAGGCCCAGGTGCCAGCCAAGCAGTGGGTGAAATGCCTGCTTCTCTGCGGAGAGCAGTCGACACGCACACCCCAGTGCCAACGCATGGCCCATAGCCTAGTCCTAAAGCCCTCGGGTAAACATGCAAGCGTGATCTCCCGTGAACTTGACTGATGATATACAAACATAGCCTTAATATATATATAGCCTATTACACATGCACATTATCTCATTTATACAGCCAGGCAGTTTACCAATATTCTGATTTTTACAGCAGTTAAAATCTGCCTGGCTAATTTAATTAGTCCAGGAGCATTGCGGGAGTGCTATTATTTACAACAACAATAGCACAGTCGTTTATAGTTTATGTTTCTTTTCAGTGAGCCCAGAATAGGCCATTTATAGACTAGCTAGCAGAGTTTTGGGGAATATTAGATTTACCCTTGCTCTTCGAACTGTTGCATAAAATTAATATCATGTTAAGTTGTACTGTAGTACTTTTAATCAGTAGCTACTATTAGCTTTAGCATTGAAACCCCATGCCTATGACTAAATAATATTCAAATGCTAGTCAGCATAACAGCACTAGCTCTCATTGAATAAAAGTCTGCTCCATTACTTTACATAGTTTTTCCAGCCATGTTGGCAGTCCAAGTGTCTGTACTATACATGTACATTAGCAGCGTGAGGAAATGTGTGGCGAGCCGAAGCCGCGTTTGACTTCAAAGCAAAAGTGACAGTATAGAATGGTAATGGCTTGCTTATGCTGTGGTGTTGGGTGCTGGTTAACGGCGGGCCAGGACCCCCTCTGAGGCGTGTGAATTCCAGCCTGCCCGCATTTGTTTCCCATAAGCGGCGGCTTTGTCACACAAAAATCCGCGATCCGACGCCAGCACAACAAACGGACAGCCTAAATCACGTCAGGGATCAAAACAAACAAAACAAACAAAAAGTGGCATGACAGTTTGAGAAAAAAAAAGAATTATATATATATTTATATATATAAGACTTGCAGGACAAAAAAGGAGGGGAGGGAAGTACAGTGCACACACACACACACACACACACACACACACACACACACACACACACACACACAGACACACACAAGAAAACAAACAAACGGCAGAAGAAAGCAGCAGCGCAAAGTGTCATAATTAAGCGAGGCTTTCTTCTTCGGCTGCATGCAAGTACGCCATGGCGCCTCTGATCTAGCTGCCGAGTGAGGGACGGAGAACTGAGTGGAGAGAGAGAGAGAGAGAAAGAGAGGCAGAGAGCAAGAAATAGAGAAAACAAAACAAAGAAGACGAAAAAAGCAGAGTTTGAGAGAGCAATGCTAGCTCCTCTGCTTTGGTTGTCTTCTCCACAGTTTGACAGCACAGCAGGCCTCTCCTCTCCTCTCCTCTCCTCTCCTCTCCTCTCCTCTGGCTTGCCCACCTCCAGAACACATGTGCCTCCACTCCCATCCACCAGGCACCCAAACTCTCCCTCTCCCTGACAGCCCTTTTGCCCGTTCCGGGCGTATGTGCAAACAGCGGACACCATGTGCGATGCATTAGGAATCAAGCAATTTGCACCCACACACTTGCAAATGCCCCAGTACTCCTTTGCATGGGAAGTGCTTTTTCTTTTATTGACTACCCAGAATTATAAATGTCATACCATCTTTTATTGCTTATTAAGGTTTTACAGGAGGGGGAATGTTGTGTTTTATTGGGTTCATTTGAAAAGAAAAGCTTCCTTGCTGGATTAGCACTATTTTCCTCTCATCAACATGTTTGGCTGGTGAGCCAGCATTGTGCTAAGTCAAAGCTTTTTTTTTTCTTCTTTCTCTTGCTCTCTCTCTCTCGCTCTCCCTCTACCCTCTTTCTCTGTGTTCTGCTGAACTTGGCGAATAGTGTCTCTCTCGTTCTCTTCCCCCTTTCTCTCTCTCTCTCTCTCTCTCTCTCTCTTGTTCTTTGTTTCTCTGTCCCATCTTTTTCTCTCTGCAGTAAAGTCATCTATAGTCTCATCTCTCTCTCTCTCTCTCTCTCTCTCTCTCTCTCTCTCTCTCTCTCTCTCTCTCTCTCTCTCTGTCTGTGTGTGTGAAATGGTTACTTTCATACATGAATAGTTCACAACAAGCTCCTTTTCAACCTTGCTTAGTGTGTTAGTGTAAAACAAAAGCGAGATGGTCTTGAGGAGCTGTTGTGTTGTGTTGTGTTTTTTTCTTTCTGCCTTCCCCTCTCCTCTCTTGTGTGCCCCACAAACAGAGATGTGTGCAAAAGATTCTCCAGCTCCTCTGTGCACTTGCAGCCGGCTTCAAGACAAGACAACAATGGACTTATTTATCGTTCTGTTTTGAGGCGAACTGGTTTAAATAACAGTTTGGGTCTCTCGGTTTCTCTCTCATCTTCTTCTCTGCCCCCCCTCTCCCTCTCTCTCTCTCTCTCTCTCTCTCACACACACTGCCTCCTCTCTCTCTCTCTCTCTCTCTCTCTCTCTCTCTCTCCTCTCTCTTGCCTCACTAATGGCACACAGTTAAATTGCTGTTCTGAAATGTTTGTTTTCTTGGCACCACAAAAAATAGTTTGCAGATGACAAACATGTCAAACTTCTGCCAAGCATTATCTTTCCTTTGGCCCAGTGCTTTTATTTAGCAAGGCTTGACTTGCTCTGCAACAAAGGTCTTTTTTTTTTTTTTTTTTTTGCTCATGCCGTTTTTCCCCCCTCAGCCTGTTTTGTTTTTGATTTACTGTATAGACATTGTGTGTGTGTGTGTGTGTGTGTGTGTGTGTGTGTGTGTGTGTGTGTGTGTGTGTGTGTGTGTGTGTGTGTGTGTGTGTGTGTGTGTGTGTGTCGAGACAGAGACACCCTTATGTCAGCTGTATATAACTCTTTGTACATGAATGCTCATTGTAATATTGTGAAAAGCATGGCCTTGGATGTTGTGGTATTGCTATTCATATACTAGTGATATTTACTGGTTGGTGAGTACAACGGATTTGACAGAGGGACAATGGGAGAGAAGCAGAGGATAGAGAGAGAGAGAGAGAGAGAGAGAGAGAGAGAGAGAGAGAGAGAGAGAGAGAGAGAGAGAGAGAGAGAGTTAAAAAAGAGAATGGAGAGGGTGAGACTGAGACAAGGATGACAACAGGAACTGCATGGGGAAAAGAGAAAAGGAATTTGATACACCAGAGAAAAAAAGAGCAATGCAGACAGTGGGAGTGAGAGAACAAGCGAAAGAAAGTAGGGGAGGGAGTGAGAGAGACACTGAGACACAGAGAATGAATGGAAAGAGAGAGAGAGAGAGAGAGAGAGTAAAAAAGGAGAAGGGAGTGATGTTTGGTCTGTTAGTACTCATTCCTCCTCTCTTGCCTTTCTTCTAGTCTCTCTGCTCTTGCTCCATGCGTCTCATAAGGCCTCATGTCACCCCACACAGCACTGTCCCTAATCAAACAGCGTCTCACACACACACACACACACACACACACACACACACACACACACACACACACACACACACACACCCTCTCCACATCCAGCAGCACACACACATTATGTGGTGTGTCAGCAGTCTTCTGTGGCTCACACTATCTCAACCCCAACAACCACTGGAACACACTTTGAGAGACTAACCCTCTTCTATCTCTTGTTCTCTCTGACATTCTGTTTGTTTCTCTTTTCATTCCCTTTTCCTCTCTCTCTCTCTCTCTCTCTCTCTCTCTCTCTCTCTCTCTCTCTCTCTCTTATGGGAGATCCACCCTGGTTGGGACGCCCATCCCTAACCCTTCCCTCTTTCTCTTTCCTCTAAAGACGAATGACGTGTCAGGCAACTCCCAGTCAGCTTAGGCTATTTGCCATTTGACTCCGAGGCGAGATGCCCGGACGTGTGTGTGTGTGTGTGTGTGTGTGTGTGTGTGTGTGTGTGTGTGTGTGTGTGTCACTCTCATGCTTTTTGTTTATGAGCAGCTCATTTTAAAGCCCTCACATAATGGAGGGTGTGACAACGCATTTTAATGAAAGATTATATATGGAATATAGGGAGGAAACATATATCATACGCACATGCACATCACAGCAAGTGTGTGCGCGCACACGCACACAGACACCAGCAAATTTGGAAATTCAGAACCACATTCGTATTACTTGTATAGATATGTAGTGATGATGTATGTATGTATGTTTCTCTACATCTTAAATTCAGAAGCTTGATTTATTTGAGGTGTACTTTTTTTATTGAACATTGATTCAGCGAGAATCAAAGAAATATACATGAATGTACTCATACACATTCTGTGGGACTGCACTGAAAACTACTCCTGAAGGTAATTCTCTGGCATGTTTTATAAGAAGGAGGAGCCTTGGCTGTATTTCTGCCTTAATGATTTGTAGCGCACAGCGCTAACGCAATTATGTCAACAGCAGCGTCTGAAGTCAATCCAGATTCCATTGAAATCAATCCAATAAGTTGCATTTACCCTCAGAGGGCTGTTTGTAAGGGTGCCGCATAGATCCACGGCATGTCGGCGTACACATAAACCACGATACAATGATAGATGATCATTTAGTCGTCCTTGGGCAGAGTTTGATAGAATCTGTTTATGTTTTCCCGTTTTTTTTCTCCATTCTGCTAAGCTGAAGCCTTGTATCTTGTGTATAGTGTTACATCAGGCTTGTCCGCAGCGGTATGTATTTCTTTGTGAGATGCACAATTGAAGTATACATTGTCTGCTTGTAAGCTATATCTGGTCTCTGGAGGATGGGAGTAGTGTGTTGGTGTGTGTGCACGGTCCCTGCTGAGAGAGACAGACTCAGCAGACTAGACTAGACTAGAGTGGACTGGCTGGAGAGATGTAAAGGATTGCTGTGTTGTAATTGCACACATTCTTTCTCCACACACCAAACAAAACAGGGAAGAAGAAGAAAAAAAAACTTAAAAGTGCCAGACGTTCTGTCTCATGGCTTCATTAGTTTACTTCGTTTTTTGCCGTCTTTTGATTCTTTTTTTCTCCTTCCTCACCGACACACACACACACACACACACACACACACACACACACACACACACACACACACACTCACTACCACCTCTATTCGTTGGTGCTCTCTCCCTCTCTCCACTGTTGTCGGCGATCGATAGCACTCTCCAGCGCTCACTCCACCCATGCTGGAATCTGATACCGATCGCCCACCACTCCACGCCTTCACACGGCAGGGCAGGCCTCTCTCAGAGATGGCAGCAGCAAGAGCAGGAGCTGCCTTAAGCCTTTGCTCCCTTTCTCTCTCTCTCTCTCTCTCTCTCTCTCTCTCTCTCTCTCTCTCTCTCTCTCTCTCTCTCTCTTTCTCTCCCTCTCTCTCTCTCTCGCTCTTATGAGCAGACCTTTCCTGATGACAACTGCCCTTCAAACACTTCCTCTCTATCTCTCTTTCTCTCTATCTCCTCCTTTTCTATCTTCCCCTCTCCTTTCCTTCTCCTTTTCTCTCCTCTCCTCTCTTCTCTGTTCTGCTCACCTCTCTTCACCTCTCCTCTCCTCATCTCTCCTCTCCTCTCTTCTGTCCTCTCCTCTGTGTCGTCGTCCCAGGCTGATTTGGATGGACAGATGAAGTCATTTTTTCCTCTTCTCTACCTGACTCCTCTCTTTCATGTCAGCACTTTTTCTTTCATTCTTTCGCTCTCTCGCTCTCTCTTTCTCTCTCTCGCTCCCCACCCCCTTCCTCCTCTTCTCTCTCTTCACCTTCGCTTGTTCGCGCAGCAATAGAATGAAGTGGCTGGTATCAAAAAAAGGAGACCTGACTCGCAGACAATAGAGGCTCCCAGTAGACGATTTGGTAGCCGGGAGGCCATTAGCATTTCTATAGACACATTAAGGGTGTCCTGTTATAGCCAGAGAAAGGGACGCGAGAGAGAGGGAGAAAGAGAGAGAGAGGGAGAGAGAGGGGGAGAGAAAGAAAGAAAGAAAGAGAGAGGGAGAAGAGACCACTGAGCGAGAGGGAGTATCAGGCAAATTAACTTATCCCTTCCACAGACTCGCTCAATTTCCTCCAGTTTGTCTTTTTGTGGGGCTTCACAGGAAGCCTGTGGAAAAAAAAGCAGCAGCACCCACTTGCTCCATGGCCCACACCAAAGACCCCCAATTAGGAGAGCCTTCGCTCACACAGACCAGAATCAAGACAGACGGCCCTGTGATAGCTGTTCATTATTTGCACGAGAGAGAGAGAGAGAGAGAGAGAGAGAGAGAGAGAGAGAGAGAGCTGTGGGCTGTGTTTGACTCCCAAAGTGTTTGACTGATGCTTCGTGTCAAAAACTGAGTCTAATGTCCAAATCAGAGGTCAGTGAATGAAAAATGAAAGACTGTGGAAATGCATCCAAAGAGGAGAAAGATGAGTGGATAAGAGGATGAAAAAAAGAAAAAGAAGAAGAATGAAATTATCGTAAAAGAGAACGGGAGAGAAAGAGAACAACACTAGAAATAAGCCCAGCGTGTATGGAGAGACAAAAAAAGCTTGTTTATTCAGACAGGTTTGAAATACCATGACACCCGTCTCAATGTGTTAACATTTGGGAAGGCAATAATTGAGCCCAAAGGGTCCCTCCAAAATGCCTGACATCGCCGGCACATAGCGTTGCCTCATGCCATGTGACAAGATGTGATGCGTCTGCCTTGTTAGACAGGAGGGGGTGTTAAAATAGCTGCTAGAACCTAATGAACCTGACTATAGATGTGTGTGTGTGTGTGTGTGTGTGTGTGTGTGTGTGTGTGTGTGTATGTGTAGGGGTGGTATGTGCGTATGTACTGTATGTGCGTAGGTGTGTGTGTGTGTGTGTGTGTGTGTGTGTGTGTGTGTGTGTGTGTGTGTGTAAGTGTGTGTGTGTTGGGAGGGTGGTGTGAAGACAATGAGCGGCTCAGAAGATCAGAGAGAGGTCCCACTCCAATGCTCCGACGCTCTCAGGGAAAAAAGCTGACAAAACAGAACTATAAATGGATGGAGCTGCAAGTCTGCCACGCAGAAACACCTCGAGAACTTGCAGAAACAGCCTCCCAAGTTCAAGGCTTTTTTTTTTTTTTACTGTAACAAAGATCCTGCAGGAACTTAGCGTAGCATTGACCCCCATGCAGCTACCGCATATCTGTTAGCTTGTACTGATAATGAGAGCGTGGATTGCATCTGAATTCACCGCTCCTCCCTCCCTCTCTCTCTCTCTGTCCTTCTCTCTCTCTCTCTTTCTCTCTCACTGTCTCGCTGTTCTCGCCGTTTCTGGGTCCCGACAACTTCGTCCATCTATGTGGGTCATCTATTTTTGCTTGGACGTGAAAAAAAGAGAAATGCATCAACTGGGACACTGGTTCCGAAGCTGCTCTCCGAGTCGTCGGTCTGAGGGATGCGATGCGATATCACACACGGCCTGAGAAGCACAATCCGCACGTTGGCCTGTTGGCAACCACAGAGTTTTAAATATATACAACATTTATGTGATAATACAAGTTTCCATTAATGCTGTCTAAATCTATCCCTCAAACAACAGCAACATAGTCCCAAGTATCTAGTATTATATGTCATGGCTATATCTAAACCAGTGGTTAAGACTCTTTCCCACATAAACAAATGCACACACACACACACACACACACACACACACACACACACACACACACACACACTCGCTCACTCTCAAACATACACAAAATAGCACACTCACACACAAACACACACACACATACACACACACACACACATACACACACTCTACACACACATCTCCAGCACTGCCTCCAACCCCGCTCTCCACAAATCCCGATTCCTGGCAGATCTGTGTGGTGTCTGTCTCCCTGATCATAGCTTGTGCTTTCAGCACCACTGGCAACTGGCTACGGTACCTCAGCAGTAGCAGGGCACATCAGCAGCAGCAGCGCCAGCAGCAGCAGCAGCATCAGCCAGTGCAGTTCGAGCTACTCTCCGACAAGCGGCGCACAGCCCGTGGGCATCCCAGGGGCCACCGAGAGTGACAGAGAGAGTCAGAGAGAGCGGGAGACAAAGAGAGAGAGTGTGGGTGAGAGAGAGAGCGAGAGACAGAGAGAGAGAAAGTGAGAGAGCAAGAGACAGAGAAAGAGAGAGAGAGAGAGAGAGAGAGAGAGAGAGAGAGAGAGAGAGTAAGAGGTAAAGTGAGACAGAGAGAGTTGTTGCAGGCGGTGTAGTGCGCCGGGGCAGTGGAGTCATTAGATAAGTGGCCAGCTGTTTACACAAACAGCGCTCGTGGCTAGCGCTACTACACCGACTGCCGAAGAAGCTGCTACGCTCTTCACCGTGACTGGGGCAACTCTCGAAGCAAGAGACGAGAGCGAGAGAGTGTGTGAACAAGTGGAGTAAACATGTGTCTCTTTCACACAAACACACACACTCAGGCACACACTGTACACACACACACATGCATAAACACCGACGCACTCCATCGAGTTCACTTCACAAAAGTCCTTCAGTTGCCGAGAGCAACACAGATTACAAATATTATTCTGCGCAAAAGAAAACACAGCAAAGAAAAGCAACTCACTTGTGTTGTCCAATTTGCACCATAACCTTTGGCTACGGGTTTGTAATTGTGCTCCAGTGGTTGTGTGTAGTAACTGAATTAGGGAGCTGGATGACTGTGAGCTCTTCCTTTTGAAAGGCGAAAAAATTAATTAAATTAAGAGGTTTGCAAGCTGCAAAGCATGTGGTAATGAGACAGCGCAGAACATGAAAGAGCTCTCAGCCAAGGTCTTTTCTGCTCAATGCTTGTCAGACACTTTGAAGAGGGCTTAAGAAAAAGGGAGGGTGGGAGGGTGTGTGTGTGTGTGGGGGGGGGGGGTGTAGAGAGGATGCAAGTGGGATTTCCTGGGAGGCAGTGTGTGTGTGTGTGTGTGTGTGTGTGTGTGTGTGTGTGTGTGTGTGTGTGTGTGTGTGTGTGTGTGTGTTTGTCTGTTTGCCCCTGTGTGTGACTTCTCCACTGTGTCAGTATGTGTGTGTGTGTGTGTGTGTGTGTGTGTGTGTGTGTGTGTGTTTGTCTCCTTGTCCCTGTGTGTGACTGCTCCATTGTGTCAGTCAGTTTGCCTGTGTGTGTGTGTGTGTGTGTGTGTGTGTGTGTGTGTGTGTGTGTGTGTGTGTGTGTGTGTGTGTGCGCGTGCGTGTGTGTGTTTTAAAGGTCATTTTGAATCATATCATGCTCACCTTGCTGCTCAGGCTCACAGCTGAGATGGTGCTGTTATGTCAGAGGTGTGAGCTGCATGTTTAGAAAGAGATGCTCTCCCTGCTAGATTCAACAATATCCTATATACCAGTACAGTAAGCACGTGCAGCCTGTGTGTGTGTGTGTGTGTGTGTGTGTGTGTGTGTGTGTGTGTGTGTGTGTGTGTGTGTGTAATCTTGGACCAGGGTTATAGATCAGCAGATGGTCTTATACAGGAAAACACATAATGCTTCAAGGGGATGTACAGATGTACATAATAGATGTGTTAGTACACAATGCGTGTGTGTGTGTGTGTGTGTGTGTGTGTGTGTGTGTGTGTGTGTGTGTGTCTTTGCAAGGGGTGCACTTTGGGGTGCCCTCCCCCCCCCCTCCCTCCCCAGCCCACCCTACCTATAGCGGTGTGGCTGCGAGCCTTTGGGCCCAATCTAATAAAGTGCCCTCTGCCAGTGTGTGCAGCCGCACAATGAGCCCGGGGCGCTGCTGGCTAGCGCGCTACAACCTGGAGGAAATCAATAGCAATTTATAATTTACAATGGCACAAGCCCTGACCCTTTTTATGAGGCCTATCCTGCCTGCTTAATATTGCATGAAGGAGCACACACACACACACACACACACACACACACACACACACACACACACACACACACACACACACACACACACACGTATGGATGTGGTTTGCCTTTTGCCGGACCAGGGTCTTCCTCCCAGAACAGAGCTTGGAGTAACGGCCAGTGAGGGAGGTGGTGTGGATGATGGTGGTGGTGGTGATGGTGGAGGTGGGGGATTGTACGTGTCTCTCTATGTGTGTGTGTGTGTGTGTGTGTGTGTGTGTGTGTGTGTGTGTGTGTGTGTGTGTGTGGGTGTGTGTGGTGTGGTGGTGGGGTGTTGTTGTTGGGTGGACTTGGGGTGGGAAGGTGCTGGTGTTGGGGGGGTTTGGGAGTGGGGAGTGGGGAGTCTGAGAGGTCGATCACCCCGGGGCTGTAAAAGAAGGGGATTTCTTTCTTTCTAACAACCTTGTTTTCTTCTGCACAAGGATGTGTTTGAGTGCTTGGAAGAAAAACCCTCTTACAGGCTCTGCCAGGTTTGTGTGTGTGTGTGTGTGTGTGTGTGTGTGTGTGTGTGTGTGTGTGTGTGTGTGTGTTTTTAAAGCCTTCCCTAAACTCAGGTGGGCTTAGTAGGTTTCACACCACCTACTTTGTAGTCACAACCCCTACAAATGCCTAACGTGTGCGCGTTACGGGAATCCGTTTGATCGGGAGCAGGCAGGTTCATGGCCCCCACACAAGCACCCTGAGGGGGCCTCTCTTTTGCCATCATTAGCTAAGGAACGCGGCAGAGGTCAAGATTTTAGTGATCACGGCGTCCCTTCACCGTCCAGCACCACACACACTCCTGTAGTCCATTCTAGACTAGTCTAGTCTTTTTGTTGTTTGTCAACGGTGTGTGTGTGTGTGTGTGTGTGTGTGTGTCACTATTTCTTTGTCATCCTTGCTAACTGGAACCCACTAGCACACTTAATCCCACACTCGTGTGTGTTTGTTTATGGTTTATGAAGCTCTCTCCGTGTCTGTTAGCAGTGCGTTAGCACCGGTTAGTTAGTTGTATTTGCGTTGTATGTATGTTCTCTGTGAGTGGAGCCACACATAGTTAATCAATGGAGACTGGGCTCTGAGGAGAAGTCATTGATTGCCCATCGGTTAGCGTCTCGTTTTCTCCTTCAGAGATTGGATTTATATAGGATTATACAATACAAGTACATAGATACTGTATATGTACAGGGATATACTTTTGATGTTTACTGTACTTTGGATAACTGCTAGTGGACTGTAAGCTAAGTTAAAGTTAGCTAAAGTTAGCTAAGTTCAAATGGATGCTATCTGTAAGCCCAATGCATGGATTAGATGCATACTGTAGTGTCTTCTCTGTTTGCTTTGAAGTTGTCTTGAGTGGGAGAGAATTGATTGCGATATGTTTACTGTAAGGAATTTGTATTTCAAAGCGCTGTCTGGGGTAACAAACAAGACTCAGCTAGTGTAGAGAATGTTTTTAGCCCTAACTGAATTACTGAAATGATGTTTATTTATTAAATCCATCTTCCCCGTGTCATAATAACAACAAATATATTGCCTGGTTCCTTCCATGAAATGGACTTCTGCTGTAATATCTTCCGTTGCCTCAAGGTATTGTACTCTCCTGCTCTTGTTTTCTCTCTCTCTGTGTGTGTGTGTGTGTGTGTGTGTGTGTGTGTGTGTGTGTGTGTGTGTGTGTGTGTGTGTTGTGCTGTATGTGTGAGACAAAGTTTGTTTCCATCAAAAGAGAAAGACAGAAACTTGGACAAAGAAAATAGACTGAAGAAAATACTGGCAAAAAACAGAAGAGCACAAAAACAGTGTGTGTGTGTGTGTGTGTGTGTGTGTGTGTGTGTGTGTGTGTGTGTGTGTGTGTGTGTGTGTGTGTGTGTGTGCGCATGTGCGTATGTGTATGTGTCTGTGTGAATGACTATTAATATATGTATGAGTGAGTGTGTTAGAGAGACCACATGTGAATGAGGGACTTTATTAAGGTTGGTTTTGAGACTGACCTTACAAGTGTGTGTGTGTGTGTGTGTGTGTGTGTGTGGGTTGTGTGTGTGTGAGTGTATAGACCTGTGTGAAGCTGAGAGTGCGGGGGCCACTGGTTGTGTAGGCCGCTCCGTCGTGACAGGGTGTCAACCTCTCTCTCTCTGACAGGCTCTTATCGATCTGGGGGTGGCCCCCTGCCCCTGTCTCTGTGGGGTGGTGGCCCCTGTGCAGCCGGCTGGACGTCTGGCTCGTGTGTGTGTGTGTGTGTGTGTGTGTGTTTGTGTGTGTGTGTGTGTGGTTGGGGGTGCATGGGCTGGCAGCCAGAGCTGAGGCAGTGTGTGAAGCCTGCTGAAGGAAAATCAATCAGGGCCCTGACAGGACACGCCCAACAACAGCTCACCCCCTTCCTCACACACACACACACACCTCCAAACACACACGCACACACACACATACACTCCACATCCATACACACACACATACACACTTCACCTCCACGCACACACCTTTCGCCAGGACAGACTCTTTCTTACACTGCCCATTGTCTCCGTCCATCTACGTATGTCCTTTGGTCCTGTCTTCTTCTCTTCTTTTCCTCTTCTCCCCTTCCTCCCTCCTGTTTCTCCATCCCTTCTGCCTTCTCAACACGCAATACCCTATGAGTGTGTGAGTGTGTGTTCTCTTTGTGTTCCTCTGACTCTTTCCACTGGGACTAGGGATCACACACACACACACACACACACACACACACACACACACACACACACACACACACACACACACATATGCTCTCTCTCATGCACAGACAAAATCCACTTTAACAGCTCTTTTCTGGCTAAATGTGCAATTTGTGCACATGAGGTAGACCTGCATCCAGACACACACATGCACGCACACGCACACACACACACACAAATACAGACACACACTCTCATACAAACACATTTATATACACACAGACACACAAACAGCAACATAAACTTACACACTCACTCACATACAAACACATACACACACACACACACACACACACACACACACACACACACACACACACACACACACACACACACACACACTCACTGAGTTCTCCTGGGACAGTCTCCCGTGCAGCTGCTCCCCTTGCTTTGCTGAAAACTGGCTGCTTTTTACTGCCCGGGCATCAAAAACAACAGGAGACGTGTTGATCCCTGAAGTGCGCCATAAGGTGCCGGCTGATGAGGTAACAGCGGCTCATCTATAAAAAAACAAAATGAAGAGGGAGAAAGGCGGAGGGGTGGGGGAATGGGGAGGGGGTGTAGGGGAGGCTGTCCCCTTTCATCCCGCCATTTTGTTTGTTTTTTTGTTGTTGTTTTCGCGCGGCGAAGCCAAAACAAGCCCTCCAGCGGCCCGCGTGAGCTCATCACGCCAATAACTCCCCATCGCCCCAGGTGACACGTGTCGCCATGGCGACTTCTGGCTTTGATTGGAGGGGGGTAAAGAGGGAGGGTGGGAGGGGGGGGGTAAAGCCCAATTAGTGCAAAAGCTGTTGATTGGTTTGAGGCGGTAATTAACACAGGTAAAGTTAATTAGCTCCCATGAAACCAGTTATGGAGTGTTTGGGACGAGGTAGATGTGTACTTCTGTGTGTGTGTGTTTGTGTGTGTGTGTTTGTGTGTGTATGTGTGTGTGCAAGAGAGCGAGGGAAAGAAAAAAAAAGACGATGAGGAGAAGACGATGAAGAGAGGAAAGGGGGGGTGTGTGTAGAAAAAAAAACCCTGTTATTACTCTCTGATACTTTATTGCTTGTGAAAGTTGTGGAAGATTTTAATATGCAGGCGAGGTCCCCTGTGAGTCGAGCAAGAGTTGGGAACAAAAATAATTGAATCTGCCTGATTAGGGAAACGAGGACAACCTGAGCGAGGTGTTCCTTCTCTCTGAAAGAAAGAGAGAGAGAGAGAGGAGGAGAGAGAGAGAGAGAGAGAACAGAAGGAAAACGAGCGAGGAGGAGGGGTGGAGAGGAGAGAGAGAGAGAGACAGAGTGAGTTGGTTGGCTTGTACATGTGGGATTAATTGCTAGCTAATGCGTTTGTTTAGTGAAGACTCTATCACAGGCTTGCTGTTGTCTCTCACTTTAAAGAGCAGGCCTGTCTCACCTCTGCAGTGGGGGAAGACTACAGAGGGAATGCGGCGGTGGTGGTGGGCCAGATCAGGGCCAGACCTGAGCCAGAGCACACACACACACACACACACACACACACACACACACACACACACACACACACACACACACACTAACACGCAGGGACACCTGGGACTCCACTGACCATCTGAAACCTAGGCATGGAGCCGAGCATTGAATTTAGTGTTTTTCTATCCTTGTGTTGCTTTATCATTTGTCTTTCACACACACACACACACGCACACATACACACACACACACACACACACACACACACACACACACACACACACACACACACTGGAGCGTGTGCTCCCCACACAGTCCATGGCAGCAGGCGAGTGTGTAACCTTTGTGTCAGTGCCTTTCTGGGCCGTGATTTGGCACGCTTTCCCCTGTCACATCCATCACCTTCTGTGTGAGCTGCCCTCTTTGTCTCTGACAGCAACTCCCCTACCCCCCTCCACACACACACACACACACACACACACACACACACACACACACACACACACACACACACACACACACAGTCCCTTACACACACACACACAAACACACAGCCTGTGACACTCTCTTACACACATAAACACTCTCACACACACGCACGCTGCCTCTCAGGCACAGTTACCCCAACCCCGCCACCCCACATCCACACACACCCACACACACACACACACACACACACACACACACACACACACATACACACGCCACCATTATTCCTCTTTACGACCGCACGCCCGTCCGTTTTTTGCAGGACCAGAGGCCCCCTTTGGCTCGCGGCGGTGGGTAGAATAAGACAAGGAGCGTAAAACTGTCAGATCAGGAGCAGAAGGAGGAGAGAGAGAGAGAAAGAGAGCGAGAGAGGAGGAGTAGAATGAGTGAGGGAGGGATGGATGGATGGATGAAGGAGGAGAAAGAGGAGAAAGAGGAGGAGGAGGGTGGGTGTTAGCCGTGGCAGCGGGTGGTGATGAATGATGCATGGCCTGCTGATGGAGGACTTTCCTGTCAGGGCTCTCGCACAAAGTGATGTTAACTACCTCGTGAGAGGCCCTGCCTGGCAACTGCCCCCTACCACCCTGCCAAAGCACCCGGCTCCCAAACTTTACCCAGCCTAGCGGAGCGTTAGCCTAGCCTAGCCACGTAGCATTCAAACACAATAGCATTGTCTTCACATAGGCACACATGGCTTAAAGCACCAACAGGGTCTCCATATCCTGTGATGCTGTACATAGGAGAAGCTGTTAGCAACACTGGAGCTATATGCTAGCATATGTTCTTAAGAGTGCAGCATAGCGCAGCATAGCAGTGGCTAAAGGGGAAAAAAGCCCAGGTTGATGTAGCCTATCAAGTTTCTCCGGTTCGCTCTGAGCCCAACCCTAATTAGAATCAGCAGTAGTAAAGTCTCTAGATGCCGGCTTTAGAGCGCTTTAAAAGCAGCCAATCAATTTGCAGTGGAACGGTGGAGGTGTTAGTAAGGCACTTGTGAGAGGATTGGGAAATAGAGTAGTATGATTTCATTTCCTCCTGGATTCTCAGGAGCTTTGGAGCTGAACAAGGGATTGGCATTTCAAAGCTTTTCGCGCAGATAAGCTTACCCAGGCAATACACAGGTGTACACAGGTGTAGGCCTACTGTTGTGCACCTACCTTAAAGCTTGTTTACATTGTTTAATAGCGTATTTCCAGAGAGAACTGAATGGACACTTTAGATATTGCTTTAGTAAGTGTAATACTGCCTTGGTAGATTCAGTAATAATGATCCGCATTTATTTTTTTTATTTCTCATTGTTACCATTAATGAGGAGGTTTTCCTTGCAGATTGTGTTTATTTTTAACAACTGATCCTAAGCCAGTCTTCAGTGGTTAGTCACACAACACCACACTCCATTGCCATAAGCCGTGCCAGTTACACTGTGGAAAAAGAGAGAGAGAGAGAGAGAGAGAGAGAGAGAGAGAGAGAGAGAGAGAACAAAGCTCTATTGGTGCTACCCGTTTGTTAGTAGGACTGTTCCCCCCCTTGACTGGCCTTGTGAAGGGTGAACTCTCAAAGGAATAAGGAGTTGCTTGGTATAAACCAACACTGTGGAAGACTGTGAAAACAGTCATTCGCTTTCATCTGTGTCAACCAGTAGCTTGACGCCTCATTGCCTCAGAGTAAAAAAAAAAAAAAAAATGGAAGAAGACGAGAAGGAGACGAAGAAGAAGCTATCATATCATTATCATGGCATTCTTGACACAGATTCTGAGTACTTTGTCAAGCTGAGGAGCTACGTGACTTCTCCCGTGTTTGTCAACTAGTTTTGATGCACGCAACTCTGTTGTGAGCAATGTTTTTAATGTGCCCGAGAATGCACGTGTTTATGGCGTCGGCAGACAATTAGACAGTCCCTGCTCCATAAATGCGTGACAGTTGTCACCGTTATATCTGCGCACTTGTAAGGGCTAGCGCGACAGCTCGCTAGGCTCGCTAACTTGGCACTGATTTAATGGACCAGCTATCTGTTGTCGACGGCGACGGTAGCGGCGGTGGCGGAGGAGAAGCGATTGACGGTTGCGTGACAAAGCAGCGTGGAGCCTCTCCAACGCATATTGATATCTCTTTCCATGGAGGTGGGCTGGCTTTGATCACGGCAGCCGCACTAATTAAAAGCAATGATGCTCTCTTGAAGGGGCGGCTTTTTTTTAAGAGGGAAGCGTGACAGCTCCCTTTTCTCCTCTCTTTCATACGGCATCCGCCGAGCATTATTGGAAAAGAAAAGAAGCTTGTCAGTTACAAAGCTCCCCAAGACGAACCTCTGAAGTTGTCAGGAGAGAAAGACAGTGAGGGAGACAGAGAGAGAGAGAGAAAGAGAGGGAGAGAGAGATAGAGAGAGAGTATATCCATACAGAAGGTGTTTCTGGTTTTGAAAACAGTGTTTGTGTAGAGTCAGGTCAGTAAGTTTATTTTGCATTTTGGATTAAATCAGGTAATCACTAATTGGCGGATGATAATATTGATGCAAGTCAGACTCTTCTTAAGGAGTCACACAGCACATGGAAACAATCCTGTATAGCATTTGAAATTATTAATATATCAAGCGGTGTGACTGAACTTATTGTTACTAAAAACAAGACACTCTTTCCCATTGTTATTCATAGGCCTCTTTTTGTTCCGTTCAAGCTCCAGGTTGACATTGTTACCTGTGAAATTGTGCACCTAATTAAAACTGTCTTTAAGGTGTATTTTGATGACTCCTGCAGAGGTGCATTGTGGGTCTAGGGAGAAGGTTGGCGGATGTTGCCGTAGGCGATATAGAAGCCTGAGATACCCCTAGAGGTGTGTCTTTGTCAACAACACACACACACACACACACACACACACACACACACACACACACACACACACACCTCAGCTGCTCACAATGGAAACTAATCAGAGTCATACAGTAATTATCCAATCGGTGGCCATTCAGCTGGAAGATCCGCCCCTGGTAAACTTGTTTGTCCATACAACCCTTTTCCCTAAGGAAACAAAAAACAACCTCAAGACAAAAAAACAAAAAAACAACAACAAAAAAAAAAAACAACCAAAAAAACCCAACACAACAACAACTGTCCTAAGACATGAGAGATGTGAATACATACATGTACACACTCACACACTCTCGCTCCCACACACACACACACACACACACACACACACACACACACACACACACATGCGGCGTGATAGACAAATCCGTAGGAGTTCACCAGGAGTAGTTTGTCTCTGTCAGCCATGCCATGGTCCTTTCAAAGTGTTTTTGTTAAGGGAGCAAACACGGAACAAACACTCCTGCCAGATCACGTAGGGCGGAACAGCGCATATCAGATGCATCTGTCTCCTCAGCCACCTTTATCTCTCTCTGATGCACTTCATTTATTTATGATACGCACACAGGAGGCAGGGAGGATGGGAGGGAGGGAAGGATAGAGAGAGGGAGAGAGAGAGAGGGAGAGAGGGGAGGGGGACAA
>JAODXP020000020.1:15219764-15222264 GCA_027497455.2 Sardinella longiceps | reverse complement strand
ACACACATTTGCAGTGTGGTAATTATGGCAATTGGCCCATAATTGAGTTAGGTGGTGGGCTGTGAGGACTGCATATGTGGCTCCCTCCCTCCCTCCCTTACTGGGAGCAGCATTGGCCCAGGAGGACCAGAGAGACCCAGCACTGAGCCGGGGTCATCCATCTCTCTATAGAACCAAAAGGAACACGCCCCCTACACACACACACGCGCGTGCATACAAACACACACACACACACACACATGCATGCATGCACACATACTCATAATCTTCCAACATGGTCGTCCTTAGAAGAAGCACAAATCAGCAAAGATAGTGAAAGCGGTGAACTGATGGTGATGTGTTGATTTAGTGTGTGTGTGTGTGTGTGTGTGTGTGTGTGTGTGTGTGTGTGTGTGTGTGTGTGTGTGTGTGTGTGTGTGTGTGTGGAGAGCCTGTCCCTGGAGCGCTATGCTAGGCAGTTGAAGGGTTGCCATTGTTAAGTGAGTGTGTGTAAAGAGCAGTGATCTGTTTGTCTGGCCATGATGTGGAGAGGTGCAGCGCTTAGGTTTGGTTGGGTTGGGTTTGTTTATCAGTCATTAAACACATAGACCTACACTACAGTGACCTATAGTAGAGGACAAACACCAGCACTGGATTACAGGACATATCAAACACACATTAGCATCACGCTACTTGTACCGCTACATTATTACTAATCACTATTTACACACACTCTTGAAGCACACACACACACACACACACACACACACACACACACACACACACGTACACACACAAGCACACAGACGTCCATGAATACACATGCAAATACACACACACACACACACATGTATATGCAAACAGAGACACTTTCATGCACACAGATATACACACAGATACACACAGTCACAATCAAACATGTACAAAAACATATACTCTACACACACACACACACACACACACACACACACACACACACACACACACACACACTCCAGAGAGGGAGAGAAGGGGATGTGAGTCAAGAAGAAAAAGGCTGGAGCTGAGATGTGTTTTCATATTTGCGGTTTCAATAATTAAAATGCATAAATTTAGTGGCTGCTTTAGTTCTGATTAATTATTCATTAACAACATGTTAATTGCATCCGCACTTTGAATATTTAACAAAATGCGAAAACAAAGGCTAGAGAATGAGCTCGGCATCTCGCTTTATGAATATTCCGGAAGATAATGAGGGAAAGGTTGAGCGGGAGCAGCGAGCCGGGATGCGTTTGAAGGAGAGGGGCGGCACACGGGGGGCGCTGCCCCGAACGTCCCGCAAGTCGTGCGTCATCTCCGCCAAAAAGTCTCCATAACAAGTGGTGTGGGGGAAAAGATGTTGTGGTTGATAGTGTGATGTAAAGAGACGTACTGAGGGAAGAGTGAATGAAGGGAAAGAGAGAGGTGGGATGTGGTGGACCATGCGTGTGTGTGTGTGTGTGTGTGTGTGTGTGTGTGTGTGTGTGTGTGTGTGTGTGTGTGTGATTGCCTTGGCCATGCCTTTGTGTCTGTGGCCAGAGGCTTGTGCCCCCCCCCCCCCCTCTGTTGCTGGCCTGAGCAGAGGCTTAGAGGGCCAAGCTCTGGACTCTTGACATTTCCCTGCCTGGATAACCATCAGTCTGCCCGCCCGCTCTTCCCATCCACCCGCCTGCTCCGCCTGCTCCCCCCGCCCGTGACGGAGGAGAATGCCAGCTGTCACTCAACATCCAGCCACTGCTCTTTGTCCTACTCGCTTCTGATGGCCACACTCACTGCCTTCTGTGTGTGTTTATGTGTGTGTGTGTGTGTGTGTGTGTGTGTGTGTGTGTGTGTGTGTGTGTGTGAATATGTGATTGTATGTATACAGTATGTGTGTGCCATGGACTATTATGTTTATAAGAATGGTTCTGTGTCTTTATATGTATGTGTGTGCATAAAGCACATGATACTATATATGAGCAGTGAGCTTGTGCATTAGGCCCCAGTGCTCCCATTACAGGGACTATTATGGGCCACCATTCTCCACTGGCAGCTCTGTGGGCCTGGGCATGTTTTAGAGTCAAAGGGGGAGCTGTGTGTGTGTGTGTGTGTGTGTGTGTGTGTGTGTGTGTGTGTGTGTGTGTGTGTGTGTGTGTGTGTGTGTGTGTGTGTGTGGGTGAAGGGTTGGCCATCACTCAGCGGGATATGCACTGCGTCAGCCCCGGCCTGCACGTTAGCCGTGTTGTCAGAGCCACTAACACACCCCTGTTTCAGCACATTGCATGTTGCATAGTGGACATAAACCAGCGTGCTGGGTAAATGCTGGGTAAATGGGACTCTGTGTGTGTGTGTGTGTGTGTGTGTGTGTGTGTGTGTGTGTGTGTGGTGTGGAGGGGGCAGGGGGGTGGTGGGTATGGAAAAGAAAGAAAAGAAAAAAAGAGCGGTAAAGAGTGCAGCCATGGTTTTGCCCTTCAGCATATTTTATGCATTCTACCCTCGGGCCCTGTGTGTGTGTGTGTGTGTG
>JAODXP020000020.1:15212264-15214764 GCA_027497455.2 Sardinella longiceps | reverse complement strand
TTCATTAATTATAAAGGATTATTCTAATTGCAATTCAAATTTATTCATTTAGAACAGACGGCGTTCAGTAATATTTCAGCACATTTGCATATTAAATGGAGAGGGTCGTCCATTAAGTATGGTAATGTATGCGCGCTTCCTTATTTCCAAACTTGCGGGGCCATATGCGACGGTGGCAACGCGGGCAGGTGAGGGATGGAGAAGGCGTTTAATTTGTTTGACAAACACGGCGGGGGCCGGCAACACGTCCTCTGGCGCCCTGAGAGAGAAGGAGAGAGGGAGAGAGAGAGAGAGGGAAGAAAGATTGAAGGAGGAAGAGAGGAAAGAGAGAGGAGAGAGGAAGAGAGATCTTGCAGAAGGGATAGAGAGACGGGGAAGAAGGAGAGATTAGTGATATACTGATGACAGACGGGAGAGAGAGAGAGAGAGAGAGAGAGAGAGAGAGAGAGAGAGAGAGAGAGAGAGAGAGAGAGAGAGAGAGAGAGAGAGAGAGTGGCATTGCCATGTCTGCTGGCTGGCATGACTGCAGCACTGTGGGCATATGTGGGCAGGGGCGCTGGAAAGGGCGAATGAACAGGGGGTGGGTGCCAGGGAGGATGCAAAGGAGGACGTGGGGAGGGGGTATGGGTGGCAGAATGGCTGGGTGGGTGCTTGGGGTTTGGCGCTGGTACCTAGACAGCTGTGCGTTGCTACCCCCCCTCTCCACCTCCCTCCCTCCACTTCCATTTCATCCCTTATTTTTTTCTTTTCTTCCGGCACTGTGCATATTCTGTACATGACGCCGGTGTAGAGTTTCAAAGGGGAGGGCTTGATGTTCCACTTAGGCGCTTTGTTTTCCTCTCTTCACTGCAGACCCCTCACCCCTCACCCCCCGCACCTCCCCACCCTCTTACGTTCCTCCGCACTGGGATCCCATCATTAGGCCCTGCAGTAGTGGGGAAAAGGTCTGTGGGAAAAACACACCCAGTCCTCCCATACACACGCCTCAAGGTCAACGGACAGAGGAGACAGGAGAGAAAAAAATATATATTTATTTAATATTATATATTTTATAATAATATATAATAATATATTTGAGTGTGCTACAGTATAGATTATACTAGAAAGTGTAATGTTGGTTGCAAAGACCATGGAATACTGAGCATGGAATACTGAGCTTCAACCCTCTATAGTGGTTGTAGCATTTTTGTCCATGCTATGACATAACACCACCCCTTCTAGATACAGTACATTCTTCATTCATCCATTTTCTCCACTAGTTGGTTGCTTCCTCTCTGATGGGCTCCCACAGGAGAAGAGAGTGGAGGGGATGATGGAGAGTACTGCTACTACTGCTACTGCTACTGTGTGCACTATTGTAGTGAGCTAGCCTGTGCACTATTCTAGTGAGTACTGGTGCCTGCAGTGCTGTGGCGTGGGACGGGGCGTGTGTGTGTGTGTGTGTGTGTGTGTGTGTGTGTGTGTGTGTGCGGAGAGCTGCTGTCTCACGCCTGACAATTAGCCCGTGTGCGTGGGGGCCCTGGTGAAGGGGGGGCCCTACAGAGCCGGCGGGCCCCTGGGCCTGTCAGCCGAGGCCCCTGCTCAGATTAATGAGCCGTGCCTCAGCGCCATGACAACACCGGATACAGTTCTCTTCCCCCGTCTCTCTCTCTCTCTTTTTTTCTCTCTCTTTTCTCCATCTCTCTCGCTCCCCTCGTTTAACACATACTGTACACACACATACCAGCCTGCATAAACTCTCTCTGCCTAATTCTGTTTGTCATTATCTCTCAGTCTCTCTCAATCATGATCATATCTCTCTCCTATCTCTCTCTCTCCTCTCTCTCCCTCTCTCATTCCTCTCCTCCCCCTGCATGTTTTATTCGTTCACACAGGCATGTTTATCATCACTCCTTCCTCACCTTCCCCACTGCTCCAGTAGTCTACTCTGCTCAGTCTCACACACAACATGATAAATCACACACACACACACACACACACGCACACACACACATACACACACACACACCGTAACTTCACTTCTCTGTCAAAACCATGAACAGACTCATAGTCTCCTCCCCACATACAGACATTATTATATTTTGTTTATTTTCGGATCATGATTATTGCTTACAGTCTTAAAGGAGTCTTTGTTGTTGTTTTATATTCCTCTTGTTTTGGTGTCACACACGCTGTAAGAGGATTAGGCCCAGTGGATGATGTCATATTTTTTGGCAGGGAGATGAGCTCACTGTCTTACATATGCACGGAGAAAGAAAGAAAAAAAAAAAATAGAAAAAAAAAACGCATTGCCAGAAGCGCTGCCAGAAACTCGCCTCGCCAAAACACCAACTGCGGCTCGCGATCGCAAAAACAACGACACCAGCAGACCAAGCAAACCCATAGAGAGCAGAGATGCAATTAGCTAGTCACATCTGGGGCCTGGGAGATGGAGGGAGGAAGAGAAGGAGAGAGAGGGAGGGACGGAAGGAGGGAGAGACAGGGAGGGAGAGGGAAAAGA
>JAODXP020000020.1:15204764-15207264 GCA_027497455.2 Sardinella longiceps | reverse complement strand
AAGCGGAAGAGGTGCCGGCTTTTCTGCCGGAGTGCGGCGGCGGCGGCGTCTTTCGCCAGGGATTGCCGGAGATAATCAGGAGCTTTTCCCCAGTCCATTATACCGCTAATCTCCACGCGCTAATTAAGCACTACGCACTTCTGCTACAGCATCATGTGTGCTGCAAACGCCTGCCGCTGCCCAAAATAAAATAAAATTAAAAAGGAAAAAAAAGAAAAAGGGAAAAAAAACACCCCAGCCAGCCACAAACCAACAAAGGCCAGACACCTCGGATGGGCAGAGGAGAGGAGAGGAGAGGAGAGGAGAGGAGAGGAGAGGAGAGGAGAAGAGAGGAGAGAGATAAAGAGGAATAGAAGTTAACAGAGGAGGAATGAAGACACACAGTATCCTCAGTAAGACAGAGAGAAGGAGGGAGCAAGAGAGATAGAAAGAAAGAAAGAAAGAAAGAAAGAGTAAAAGAATAAAAGAAAGAGTCAAAGAATAAACTAGAGCTTGGCTCTACATTTAGCTGTCTGTGCATGTGTTATCAGGAGGAGCACTTCAGGCCTGTGCAAAGCTAGTTTTAGTGTCTAGTTTTCCTGTGTAGTTCACACATCAGAGTGCAGCCAGTGGTCCTGCCTGTCTCACTCCCCACACATCATGAGCTCCACATTAGCAGCATGTAGCAGTAGCATAGACTGGAGTCAGGGCAGACTTATCTGAATGCTCACATTACAAAACTATACTAGACCTAGAAACACGGAGATGACTGCAAGCAGTCAAACGCACGTCTTTTTCTTTCCCCTCTCTTTGAGAGGAGGGATCTATTTATAACCAGCCCCATCATAACATCTGTACTTATGGATGCTAAAATCTCTAAAGCTCCTTGAGAATGAGGTCAGGACGCAGAGAGAGAGAGACAAAGAGAGAGAGAGAGAGAGAGAGAGAGAGAGGCATCAAAAGTGTGAAAGACAGACAGTGAGAGTGAAGAAAAGGAAAAGAAGAGAAGGGTAGATAGAGAGGGAGAGAGAGATAAAGAGAGAGAGATTGTGTGTGTTGAGAACTGGTGTGTGTGTGTGTGTGTGTGTGTGTGTGTGTGTGTGTGTGTGTGTGTGTGTGTGTGTGTGTGTGTGTGTGTGTGTGTGCATGTGTATGAGACAGACAACCCTGGAGCTGTGGCGTGTGTGTGTGTGTGTGTGTGTGTGTGTGTGTGTGTGTGTGTGTGTGTGTGTGTGTGTGTGTGTGTGTGTGCGTGCGTGAGGGGAGTGTGTGTGCCCTCTGCCCAGAGATACTGTAGCAGTGTGAGGAGGAGACAGGTGGAATGAGGAGGAAGCGTTGGCTGTCAATACTGCTTCCCGCCAGTAACCCACCTCCTACACCCCCACCCCCCTCTACACCCACCCACCCACAGACCCCCTACACTCAGCCTCCGCCCCACCCCACCCCGCTCCACCCCACCCCACCCTCCACTCCACCCCGACACTCCCTGACAATGAATAATTTGTGAGGCCCTTGCTCCGACAAAAGAGCAACCTTCCCATTTGCAGAGGGCTTGTCTGGTGGCAGCCAGAGACCACGTGGCCACTGTTCCCGGGGCAACACGCTATGGCGCTCCGCTCACTCGCGTGCATGGACGTTACGTGTCTGTCTACAGGTGCTTAGCGTGTGTGTGTGTGTGTGTGTGTGTGTGTGTGTGTGTGTGTGTGTGTGTGTGTGTGTGCAGTGGACTACAAGATGTACATGAGTGTATTACAGCTGACTGGAAACTGCTTGACAAGATGTGTGTGTTGGAGACTGTGTGTTTGAATGTGGTTAACATTTATTGTGATCAGTGCACTGGTCAGAGAGGATAATCGTGTGTGTGTGTGTGTGTGTGTGTGTGTGTGTGTGTGTGTGTGTGTGTGTGTGTGTGTGTGTGTGTGTGTGTGAGTTTATTTATATCTCTGTTTATTTGTTTGTTGGTGTTTTTTGCTCCATTCTCTTCCTCGTTATCCATCTTCTTTTACTCCTTATCCTATCTCTTTTTTCCTTCTATCTCTCTCCTCTACTCCCCTCCCTCCATCCCTTTTCTTTTTCACTCTGTCTCTCTCTTTCTTTCTTTCTCCCTCTCTCTCTCATCCCTCCCATCTCTTGCCCTCAGCTAACCTCCCTCTCCCTCCTCCTCCCAGAGGAAGACAAACAGACAAAGAAAATGAGAGGATAAAGAGACTGACAGAGAGAGAGAGAGAGAGAGAGAGAGAGAGAGAGAGAGAGAGAGAGAAAACAAAAGTAGTAAATCTGCCCTCTCTCCCGAGGTATCACTGCCCTCTTTACTGTTAATCAGCCTGTCTATGCACACAATAAGGGGAGTTTGCTCTGCATGTGTGTGTGTGTGTGTGTGTGTGTGTGTGTGTGTGTGTGTGTGTGTGTGTGTGTGTGTGTGTGTGTGTGTGTGTGTGTGTGTGGTGGAGCTCTGGGCTAATGACTCCCCTCTGCCCAGCAGTCATGCTTGCCCCAGTGAGGCCCTCTGAGCAACCCCCCT
>JAODXP020000020.1:15194764-15199764 GCA_027497455.2 Sardinella longiceps | reverse complement strand
CTCTCTCCCTCTACCTCTCTCTCTCTCTGATTCACTCTGAGGTCTGCGTTAGCCTTCATAAAATATTAATGGTGGTTGTGCTCAGAGCCATAATTGCCATCTCAGCCCCTGAATAATTTATGGCCCCGCGCTGTTCACTCCGTCTCATTTACTGATGGTGTGGCCAACGCCATACAACTGGATGGCAAATGCAGTAATGGCTGCTGTTTTGCATTAAGTAGCAGAATTAGATTACCAGCGGAAAGCCTCCGCGCTTGCAGCCTCTCTCTTTTTGCTCGTGCTCATACACAGACACATGCAGGCAAGCACACACACACACACACACACATATGTACACACACACATACACACACACGCTCAAGCCTCAGCCACTGACACCAGCACTCGTTCCCCTTGTTAGGGGGAGAGCTAATTAACTGGCAGGGTCTTTGTACTAGCCGGAGAAAAGCAAGCAAAGATGGGGATGGTGGGGTTTGCTGCTGTTCTTGGTTGGTGTGTGTGTGTGTGTGTGTGTGTGTGTGTGTGTGTGTGTGTGTGTGTGTGTGTGCTTGGGTGGAGGGGTTGTTGGTGTTAAAAGGCAAGCGAGAGAGAGGGGGATAGGACGAGATAGAGAGAGGGAGGGATTGTGAGTCCTCCATTCTGAAAAATAAACATGGCCTTGGTTTGCCTTAATGACTTTTAATTTGGGGGAAATAAAATATTTGAGGTTTTTCGACAAGCGAGCGGTGCCGGAAGTGACGTACGTGTGTGAGGGAGTGGAGTGCGTGTGTGTGCGAGTGGGTGAGTGAGCTAAGTGTGATAGTAAGCGTGAGTGAATGTCAGCGGAATGTGACTTTGTAGCTTAGCCCAAATCTGCTGCATTGGTCAGCTGTGTGACGCCACCAGCAGCATATTGAGATTTACTAATGCTGCACTTTAATTGTTCTGACCAGTGCATTGTTCTGGCCAAACATATGTCTGTGTAGCGGAATTAGTATGCAGGACTATACCCCTCTATGCCGACTGCATGTGGGGAAAACATGGCCATACATATTTGTGTGTGTGTGTGTGTGTGTGTGTGTGTGTGTTTGTGTGTGTGAGAGTGTGTTTTATTGGAAGGCTAGAGCCCTCTCTGATGGGGAGGGGGTCGGAGGTGTGTGTAAGGGGCACACTGGGGGTCACCTCAGGGAGCCGTCTCGCTGGCCAGATGTGACCCCCAGACACTGAGGTCAAAGGTCACAGTGTCTGAGGATCACATTAACCCCTGCTGCTCCAACAGACTCATTCCCAAAAACTCCTCACTAGCCTCCAGTGTCCAGTCAACACAATTGGTCTGGACTATATGGACTAGATAGAGGACTCAGGAGCATTGCACCCAAACACACACACACACACACAAGATAAAATCAATAAATCACAAAATTGGTCAATTTCACGATCAAACACAAGCACCCATAAACTACAATTGGTGAGTCTCCTCTCATATTCTTCCCCACACACACACACACACCACTACTTACACACCATTGGATCGGCACGTCCAGTCGTTCCGTGAAGGATTCATCAATGCTGTTGCAGTTCAGATCCACTTAATTGGTGTCACTGCAACTCAAAGCAGCAGTAGTCTATCTCCACTCTCAACGCTCTTTGGCTAATAGAAACTCTCCACTGCTGGTCGACCTGCAGCTAATTGAGTAGATTGGGCACATTCAGGAAGTCCAAAAATATAGTTTTATGTTTATGCGCTCAGAGTGAAAGGCAGAGGACTCCATTAGGAACGTGTTTGTTTTGGTAACAGCTTTCCCAGTGCCAGCTTCCCTGCCAGTTTTGCAAACAGAGCTTCAAGCCCCGTCAGAAATGGAAAACATTTGGTGCTGTTTTCAGGCAACTAATAGGGGCTGGCGAGAATGTCATTTGATTGGGAAGGTAATTATGATTTCGCCCCAATGTTGCATAATGCCGCACTTTACAAGCGTCCTCTGATTACTAACAAGGCTGTGTGTTTTTAGAACACGCATTTTGACAAATGAGACCCCGGCTCGCTCCCTCTCATTAAAAAACAAAACAACAACCTCTGTCACACATTCCCTCGTTCTCTCTCTTTTTCTCTCTCTTTTTTTCTCTATCCCTTTCTCTCTTTTCTCCCAACACACATTTCTCTGTCCTCCTCCCCTCCCCTCCCCTCCCTCTCTCTCTCTCTCTCTCTCTCTCTCTCTCTCTCTGGCTCTCTCTCTCTGTGTCTCTCTCTCTCACCTCCTCACCCTGCCGCTGTGATCCCGGTGGCTGCACTGAGGTCAGTTGTGACTGCGGGAGAGCTTGTTCTGCCTCTCGGCCCCGCACGCTCATAATTGCCTCGTTTAATTGGAGTGCCCTTAACGGTGGCCCACAGCCACTCGCCCATCAATTATGAAAGCATAAGGTGGCCGTCCCACACACACACTCACTTACTCACACACACACACACAATCATACACACTCTCTCTCACACACACACACACACACACACACACATATACACACACAGTCATCACACACCAGGGCAGGGATACATGTTGCCCCCGGCGATGGACCCTCATCTTCTCCCTTGCTACTACTGCCATAGTTATCTCATATACACTCACACACTCACACACACACACACACACACACACACACATAGAGAGAGAAAGGCTCTTCACCCTTGTAATGGAGCTTGTCAGGCCAGTGTAGGTCAGAGCGGTGGTGACAAAAGGCAGGAGTTGTCCCGGCTGTGCCATGTTAATGCAGGAGACAAATGAAGTCCTAATGGGAGTCATTTCTACAGCACTGCTGCCCCCACTTTTATGGGGGAAAGGCCAGTGGATTATAGGGGGGAGCTGCACATCATGGAGCTGTGTGTTTGTTTAGGAGCCCATGGGAGTGTGTGTGTGTGTGTGTGTGTGTGTGTGTGTGTGTGTGTGTGTGTGTGTGTGTGTGTGTGTGTGTGTGTGTGTGTGCTGTGTGTGTGCTTATAGAGGGCCAGAGTGGGACCACAGCTTTAACCTGGATACATGATACAGAGTTAACACAGTCTGGGAGAACAGTTACAATAACACATTTGTGATTGGGTTGTTTTTTTTGTTTTTGTTTGTTTTTTATTCTTCTTAGCTGGGCCGTGTGTGTGTGTGTGTGTGTGTGTGTGTGTGTGTGTGTGTGTGTGTGTGTGTGTGTGTCGTGCGTGCATGCGTGTGTGCGTGCGAGCCTGTGTGTGTGTGTGTGTGTGTGTGTGTGTGTGTGTGTGTGTGTGTGTGTGTGTGTGTGGCATAGCATACTGAAGGGGTAAATCTGTCTCTGGTGTGTCTGGCAGGGCTAGTTTGCATGAGGGATTTAGCCCAGCTGAAAGGGAAGCCACCAAGCCTCCATGGGGTTAAGCCCCAGCACTTGGAGAAGTGCCCCCACACACACTCTCTCCCCTCTCTTTCTCTCTTCCCTCCTTCTCTCTCTCTCTCTCTTCTTTACACTCTTTCCCTCTCTCATTGCCTCTCACTGACAGAGCGCTGGATATAGATGGCAGAGAATGTGTGTGAGATTGTGTGTGTTTGTGTGTCTGTGCACGCATGTGTGTGCGTATGTGTGTTTGTATGTTAGAGAAATAAAATATACTAGTTTAGTCAAACATGAAGAATCAAAGAAAAGGACAGAGAAAGAAGCATGGAGAGAAATGTTATGTCAGTAGGTAAAGAGAGAGGGAGGAAGGAAGAGATGGAGAAGGAGAGAGAGATAGAGAGAACTGAAGTGTATGCAGAGGAGGAGAGAAGGGGGCATGTGCTGATTAGCAGGTGACTGATACAGCAGCGGAGCGGAGCGTGTGACACACATGTCAGAGGCAGCGGCGGCGGCTAATCCCTTTAGCGCTCTATCACACAGAGAGCTGCCCGTCACACACTGACCCCAGACCTGTGCTCATGCTTAGCCCACCACTGCTCCTAACCTCAGACCCAGCAGCACAACTGACAACAGATCAGGGCACAGATTAACCTGTGTTAAAAAATGTCACCCATACAATTACCACATTGTCTTTGAAGAGGGATATTTAAGGCTAACCCCAGTGAGAAACAGACTCACTCCCTCTCCTGTTGGACACCCTCTCCATGTTGGTTTATCCCCTGCCTGTGTGATAATTTAATAAACGTTTCCTAAAGGTTACCCTAGCCTTTAGCCAAAGCCCCTATTCACTGCAGTAGCAGCAGCAGCAGCTGTGGCTAACCAAGTGTTAATTTATGGGAGATAATTTCCACGAGAGTGTTCCCCTTGTAAAGTACGTGCACACACACACACACACACACACACACACACACACACACACACACACACACACACTACTGTAGCTTCTGGGGGGAGAGCACAGTGCTCACGCCTAAAGCAGAGAGGCAGGGAGTGGAGTAGTGGTGGTTCCCCTTGCTGCTGCTGTTGCCCTGGGCTTGTACTTTAGGGGGGAAAGGGGGGCTGAGAATTTGTGACAGTCTCACTTCTTCTCCTCCTCCTCCTCCTCCTCCTCCTCCTCCTCCTCCTCCTCCTCTCCGTGCCTGATGGGGGCAAACAGCTGCTGTGGCACTGGCAGTCTAGGCACAAGGACGACAGACAGGACAAGCAACAACTCAATTACTGCACCCCCACACCCATCCACTATACCCCCTCCATCTCTCTCTCTCTCTCTCTGCTTTCACTCATTCACCAGCTCTTCATATACCTCTCTTTCTCTCACTCTTTCTTGGTCTGTGCTCTCTCTCTCTCTCTCTCTCTCTCTCTCTCTCTCTCTCTCTCTCTCTCTCTCTCTCTCTCTCTCTGTCTCTCTCTCTCATGCAGTGTGTTTTGCACATGCTCAGTGAGGGGCGTGTAAAGTGTAAAGATGGCGGGGAGGCTATGGCTGGTGCACTCTGTATTGTGGTTGTGATATCCAGTTACCGCAAACGCATGGAGATCTGCACCAGAGAGAAAGTGGCTGGAAATATATGTATGTGTGTGTGGGAAGGGATGTATGTGTGTGTGTGTGTGTGTGTGTG
>JAODXP020000020.1:15174764-15189764 GCA_027497455.2 Sardinella longiceps | reverse complement strand
GCCTGAATAGACTCTCCTCCTCCGTAGCCAGTCAGAGCAGAACAGAGCGGAGCGGAGCAGCGCTGAGCTGAATTGTTCCGGGTGTCGCGCCCGATACGCTTTCCCCCCGTAGCTTTAATTGTTCCAGCCTATTGTAGCGCTCGCGCCTGTGTCAGGGCCCGCGCTTTGATTGAGTTTAATTAGCGCCGAGCGCGGCTAGTCCCCGAGTCACACAGGGGCGGTGAGGGACGAGCGGGCGGGCGGGCAGGCAGACAGACACAGCCTCATTACTGACACACACGTATCGCAGAATGCAGCCAAAACCCAGTGGAAACACTTACAAGAGGAGGAGGAGGAGGAGGAAGAGGATGAGAGAGGTTTGCTCACATGGCACTAAGCACTGTGTGTATGTGTGTGTGTGTGTGTATGTGTATGTTTGTGTGTGTTTGTGAGATAATTGTTTCCTATAATGTGTGTGTATGTGTTTACTATGCCTCTTGTCTACACAAGCCTAAGTCAGGAAGGAAAAAAACTCTCCTTCAGGAAAAAGCCTTCTTCCTCACAAGGACCAGGACAGACAGACAGACAGACAGACAGACAGACAGACAGACAGTCAGACAGACAGACAGACAGACAGACAGTCAGACAGACAGAAATGAGGGAGGGCTGGGTGAGAGACAAGGGGAGGGAGGAAGGGAAGAACAGGGCTCGTCCCATGGGTGGTGAAGAGGGCTGTTGTGTGTGGTGTGTGTGTGTGTGTGTGTGTGTGTGTGTGTGTGTGTGTGTGTGTGTGTGTGTGTGTGTGTGTGTGTGTGTGTGTGTGTATAGAGCACAGGGTGTCAGTGTGAGCACTTGAGATGGTGTTTGCCAAGTCTTTTTTCCCTTTCAAGAGGCAGGCAGGAGCCTCTCCAATCTTCCCAGCGATTTAAATAAGAGTCTCTCCCAGGCAGTACCAAGGGAGCCCCTGAGTAAAACGCCTCTCTTCTCTTCTCTTCTCTTCTCTTCTCTTCTCTTCTCTTCACCCTCTCATCTCCTCTCCTCCTCTCATCTCTCCTTCTCTCTCTTGTCTTTCCTCCTCTTCTCATCCTTGCATCCCCTCCCCACCTCTCTCTCTCTCTCTCTCTCTCTCTCTCACACACACACACACACACACACACACACACACACACACACACACACACACACACACACCTTCAGTAATGGGCCTCTTCACATCCACCCGCAGACCTATTAGATCCTTCCTGCCTCCATTGTCTCCATGGGCACTTGGAGTGCTGCGCCCCCCTACCCCCAACCGGCCCTTTTTAATTAAATTAATCTGCACAGACGTCTCGCTGCTGATCAATCCTTGGGTCCTTGGGATTGTAAGGGGAAGATGCAGGGTGTGTGTGTGTGTGTGTGTGTGTGTGTGTGTGTGTGTGTGTGTGTGTGTGTGTGTGTGTGTGTGTGTGTGATGTAGTGATGAGAGAGAGAGAGAGAGAGAGAGAGAGAGAGAGAGAGAGAGAGAGAGAGAGATAGTAGGTGGTTGGTGGTGGGGATGGTAAAGAGGCTGTATGTACTGGAGGACTTTGATAAAGACACTCAGGGGTGTCTGTGTGTGTGTGTGTGTGTGTGTGTGTGTGTGTGTGTGTGTGTGTGTGTGTGTGTGTGTGTGTGTGTGTGTGTGTGTGTGCTTGCACGTGTGTCTGTTAATTAGCAAACTGAATAGCGGATTAAAGACTGGTGCGGAGAAATCACAGCACAATCGGGGGGCCCAGGGCTCTGCACCAAACGGATAGACAGGACGAAACACACACACACACACACACACACACACACACACACACACACACACACACACACACACACACACACACACAGGCGCCTGCCTTCATTAAATGTGATGTTGTCAGAAAACAAAGCCTTTATTTACAATTTCACACACTCCAAAGATGTAGCCCACGAGGCACGCTTGGAGTGCACCGCTGTCAAGTGTCATTCTTTACTGGAGGACGCAATTTGTTTGCTTTGTTTCACGCTACTACTCGCCAAACTGCTCTATTAATAAAAAAGAAAAGAAACCGTGACAATAAAAGTGATCAAAGCCTAAATAAGGAATTAATGTAATCTGCTCACATAAACAGAAATGTATTTGAAAAAGATATGCTGTCACAGATTTAGAAGTTAATAAGTTATTTATTTGTTTTTGTTTTTTTTTTTTAATGTGGAAAATCAAGAAATTTTCCCAATTTATTTGTTTTTGTTATTCACCCTGCACCGTCTCTATCTTCCTCTCCCAGGTGGTGGTGTCCACGACAGTCAGTGTGGACGGTCACGTGCTGGCCGTGTCGGACAACATGTTTGTGCACAACAACTCCAAGCACGGACGCAGAGCTCGCCGCCTGGACCCGTCGGAAGGCACACCCTCGTACCTGGAGCATGGTGAGCTGCACTTCCTGTCTCTTACTTCCTGTTTCACGTGACCATTGCTTTTTTAGCACCTCAACAAAAACGTCTGACAGGAGTCAATAATAATTCAAAAAAATATATTTTTTACTTTCAACCTACAACAAAAGTGTAATGCCCTTAAATGGATTTTTTAAAAAATGGATGACATCGAAATATTTATCTATCACATGGCCTCTTTTTTGCTGTTCATTACAGTAATTTTTGCGGGGGAAATTCTGTGTTTGTTTTTGACTCCTAAATGCACAATGCTCAGCCCTTCCTAGCTGAGGGGATGTGCTGGTGTCTCCCCTGTGCTGATAGAACAGAGTTCCATGGAAGCATGCAGTCGCCAGATAAATGCACACTGGAGTCAATGTGTCTGCTTCCTTCCTGAAACACACTGTATGTATGTCAGGTCTGTGAGTGCTTTGTGTGTGTGTGTGTGTGTGTGTGTGTGTGTGTGTGTGTGTGTGTGTGTGTCAGTGAGAGAGAGAGAGATGGGACCCCTGTCAGATCGCATGCTCACACACTTTATTATCCAATGATTAAGTATGCGCGAGGCCAGGAAAGCCATAGCACACTGACAGCCTGCCACAAAGAGAAAGAGAAGTGACACACACACACACACACACACACACACACACACACACACACACACACACACACACACACACACACACACACACCATCATTCTCACACAGGCAAGCGCACACATGCATGCTCATTCCACTAATTTCGATATGTAGGGAAGATTAATCTTAGCGTATATGGAAAAGTGGGCACAAAGTGTGTGCGTGTGCGTGTGTGTGTGTGTGTGTGTGTGTGTGTGTGTGTGTGTGTGTGTTAGTATCTTACGGAGACGTGTCTGAAAGCAGACGAAGGGCTCTGGCCCTGCTCTGAACCTGCTCTCTCTTCCCAGTCATGTGTTCAATGAAGCAAAGACGTTTCCAGAGGAGAAAAAAAGTCCCCTAATTAATCTGAAGCTCTGCAGTGGTGTCAGCACCAGCACAAGCAGCAGCAGCAGTAGCTCTGGCCCATAGTCCATCACCCAGAGACCCCTAACCCCCCACCCCACACACACACACCCTTGCCACCCAGCACCCACTGCCCATTGCACTCCTCTCCCATATTCTATCCAAAACATGTAAGATTCTCATCTGCTCTAGTTGGAGATTGTAAGGACTACAGTAGAAGTACCTTTCTAGAATTTGTAGGAAAATTTGTAGTTTTGTAGTTCATGGAGAATGTGTGGCTGGGGGGCGGGGGGGTTAAGACAGTTTTAAGACTTTGAGACTGGTCTGGATTTGAAATAAAAGAATAAGAAATCAGACAAAATCAGACTCTCAATCCACCCCCCCCCCCCCCCAACTCACACACAATGCCTTTGTCACAGTTGAAGTACTAAAGTATTCAAAGAAGAAGACTTCCATCCTGATAGACTCTCTATCCCCGGTGTGGAGGTTTGCTAGTTTCTCCCAGAGGAGGAATGGATGTGTTGTCTGGTGTCTTTGTGGTAATTTGGTGCAGTCGACTGTGCAGTTAGTGGCTTTAGTGGCTTAATCATAGACTCCGGGCGGCATGCGCTCCGAGCTAAACGTTTGAGAAATGAGCCCCCTAATGTGGGCCCATACGTCTGAGTCCCTTAGGTTCCCTATTTCCATATCACTTATTTCATCCAGCCCAACCTGTGACGGGTCATTGCCTTAATGCCCCGCGCCACTGATTATTCAACGCTCGGGTCTCGGGGTAAAACGGCCAAGCCAAATTCATTGTTTCGCCCGTTTGTTGTTTGACGTTTAAAGGGGGAGGCGAAGACATAAAAGTTGTCTCGTAAAAAATGCATGCCTTAATGCAAGGGGCCGCTTATTCACGACGTTGTCAGTGTACATTCACCTTGAAGCGCTCAGATAAAGAGAGAGAGAGAGAGAGAGAGAGAGAGAGAGAGAGAGAGAGTGGCGCGAGACTTCGGCCTGCCTTTAGTGACAGCCATCACAATGGATTACCGATGACACACTCCCCGCTCTTAAATAATGGATGGCGAAAATTGTCAAGAAAATGCACTTTGTGCTCGTCTCATTGCTTTAGCGAATGAGTGTGGTGGAGGTGGTGGTGGTGAGGGAGGTGGGGTGGGAGGGGGGAGTGAAGGAAAGGGAGAAATAAAAGACAGAAGGCAAAGGAAAAAAAAACGACAAACGAAACAACAAAAAGAACGGAAGAAAAAAACAAAAAAAGTCCATTTGCGAGCTTTTAAAGGATAAAAAATGAGCAAGAGAGCTGTCGTTGCGTCTCCCGAGGGGTTGTCGCTTGTGATTGCGCATTTTTCTGTGTGCGGCGGCTTAAAGTGCACAGACACACACACACACACACAAACTCGCTCACACACATCTTTGAATAACGGGCCTAAGCACAGCAATCCAGCACCACATGCTGCCAGTGGTTGTGTGTGTGCAGGTCAGCATGCGTGTGGTAGGAGAGTCCCCGCTAGGCGTGTGGCGAAACCGGCCCTTTCGGCCGTTAAAAAAGCCAAATCCAATCAGTTTCTCATTTGTCATCGGCAGGGATTTAGATGTCAACGAAAATATGTTTGATTACGGATCTGCGGTGAAGCATATGATGCGGTGATTTCTGGCTGCCATGGAATATGCTGGATAAGCCCCTGAGCAAGTCTCCAGGGGTTGCTCAGAAGCTGCTTTGGAATCTAAGAGCAGATATCTTCAATCCTCTCTCTCTCTCTCTCTCTCTCTCTCTCTCTCTCTCTCTCTCTCTCACTCTCTCTCTCTTTCTCTATGTCCCCCTCTTGTTCCATAAAGAAGGAACGCTTATAAATAAAGCTTGTAAGGTTGAATTGCAGCAGCTTTGAAGGTCATCCAAAGGGGTATCTTATCCGTCGTTATCACACACCCTGACTATTATGGGATGTCACCCCACAAAAAGGAGCCCAGCATTCAAGTCCATGTCTTTAAGTATCCATTCATTCAGACATGTAAGGTCAGTGTAGTGTAGTTTCTGTTGAATCATGAATTCGTTGAAAAAACTATGTATTTTCAAAGCGGTTCTGAACACGGATCCTCGGATGGGTTCCAGAGGCTGGTAGCGGGATCCTGGAAGTGGGCCAGATGAGTTATCGATGCCGGTCCTGTCTGTGTTCTGTAACTGGGATGCCTGTGGGCACAGAGAGGAAGGAAAGACCCTTAGCTAGTAAGCAGGGCTTTAGTACTGCAGTACCGTCGGTCCCCACAGGCCTCCACAGACGCCACATGACAGGAACCACTTGAGCTACAATATAGAGCACACTTGTACCGGCTCCTCAAACACTCTCACACAGACACACACACACACACACACACACACACACACACACACACACACACACACACACACACGCACACACACACACACACACATGTACACAAATGGGCACAGAAACACACACACACACACATTTGCGCGCACTTACACACACACACTGGCACACAAGAGTGCCTGCAGACAAAGGGCTGCTGCTGCCATGTTGGGCCTTTATTGGGTAGCGCAGAAGCGGCCGAGGAGAGGAGAGGAGAGGAGAGGAGGAGAGGAGAGGAGAGGAGAGTCTGACACGAGAGAATATCTGAAGTGAGAGCAGCCCAGCGGAAAGGAGCTGTCCCTGGGCTAGCAGAACACAGAGGCCCCAGGGACCCCAAAAAGGGCTGCAATCTGTCCCTGGTGTGTGTGTGTGTGTGTGTGTGTGTGTGTGTGTGTGTGTGTGTGTGTGTGTGTGTGTGTGTGTGTGTGTGTGTGTCTGTCTGTGTCTGAGTATGTGTGTCTGTGTCTGTGTCTGTGTGTAGTTGTGGTGGTGAAAATGGGGGTTGTGTGAATATGTGCGTGTGTGTGTGTGTGTGTGTGTGTGTGTGTGTGTGTGTGTGTGTGTGTGTGTGTGTGTGTGTGTGCGTGTGTGTCTCAGACAGAGAAAAAGGGAAAGTGCGGTTGTCTTTGTGAGTGTGTGTGTGTGTGTGTGTGTGTTTGTGTGTGTGTGTGTGTGTGTGTGTCTGTCTGTCTGTGTGTGTGTATGTGTCACACACAGTCTGGACACCTGTATGTGCCTCCATGTATGTGAGTCAGAGTTTGTTTTGCTTAATTTGTTTATTTTTGTGTGTTTGTCTGTATCTGTATGTTTCCAATCTATTTGAGAGAGAGTGCCATATTTGCATGTGACTGTTTGTGTGTGAATGTGTGTGTGTGTCTGAGTGTGTATGTGTGACATTTTGTGTTGTGTGTGTTTGTGTGTGTATTGTGCGTGTGTGTGTGTGTTGTATGTTGCGCGAGAGCACAACACAGAGAGCAGATGGTGCAGAGAAAGGCACTGGGAGTTTAATCCTATCAGATGGATTGGTGCTCCTCCATCTGGTTAATCCAACGCACAATTTCAGCGGCCGCCAAAAAGTCCACTTAGGCCAAGATTACTGTCACAGATTGCAGTGCCAGTGCGGCTCATCTTTCCCACTTTGCCACTCCGCCAAATTGCATTATGCCTCCAGAAGAAATCAGCCAGAGCAAAAGTCGTGTGTATGTGCCCATCTACTGTGTGTGTGTGTGTGTGTGTGTGTGTGTGTGTGTGTGTGTGTGTGTGTGTGTGTGTGTGTGTGTGTGTGTGTGTGTGTGTGTGTGTAGTAGGTAGGTCGGGAAAGGAAGTTCGCTGAAGCCATTCAGCAAATACCAGATTACTTTCCTTAAAGCACATCTGACATGGCCAACACAAGTAAACAAGGGCAGATTAACATGTGTTTATTAGGATTTGCAAAAGTTGCTCCTTTTTTTCAAGTAATCTCAGGAGCTGGAGCTGATTAGTAGGGCTAGACACCCCTTTAAATATGAAATATTAATACGGGAAAAAAAAACGTTATTACTCGTTTGCTTTTCTATTTAGGAGAATGAGTTGGGATCCTCGGTAATGCCTCTCCAATCTGTCGGTCTTCAAGCCCCTTCGTGTTTGAGCCGGACTCTCTGACTCAGACGCTGAGTGCAGGACAAGTGGTTGTGGTCAGCCATTGTTCACACTACATGAACGTCCGTTTACCTCGAGAGAACGACCACGATGGTCTGGCCGGCAGTGGTGTATCTGGTCGGCTTCCACTCGCCTTGGCCCGTCCGTGTGGTCATCATGTGGACACCGCATGAAACACCAAGGGGAAAAGGGAGGACAAAAATGATTTGGTTGTCAACTTTGATATAAAAAATTCCCTCAGTCAAGTACAGTGTTGTATCCTTGAGAATGAGAGAGCAAGAGAGAGACAGACATACAGAGAGAGAGAGAGAGAGAGAGAGAGAGAGAGATTATATCACAGCAGTCCAACAGCCTGTGGATCTGCTTTATCATAAGAACACACTGTCTTAATGACCATTCATCTCCAGTCTGCACTCAGCCACTACAGTGCAGCACATAAACACAGAGAGAGAGAGAGAGAGAGAGAGAGAGAGAGAGAGAGAGAGAGAGAGAGAGAGAGAGAGAGAGAGATCCATCAGTGGAATCATTTCACATTGAGCAAGACTGGCTGCGGACAGGCAGTCAGTGAGTGTCATTAGAGCAAGCAATAATCAGCTTATTACAAAGGCAGCCACCCATGTCGTCCTGTCCCAGGGTACGATCCCCTCCTTTAGCATCCTTTAGAGCTGTCCTGGCCTGGCCTGGCCTGTGATTAACACAGGCCATAGAGAGAGTTGTGCCGGGAGCTTCCACTTTGTGCTTAATTGTTAATGAACGACCAGATACACACACACACACACACACACACACACACACACACACACACACACACACCAGTCAGACACCCCTCACGTCTGATCAGTGTGAGCTTTGTGAGCAGCAAGGTGTTGTTTTTTTTTTTTTTTTACATAGTTGAGGCATGTTCACACACACACACACACACACACACACACACACACACAGTTTCACTTCAGCATTCTCTCCCACTCATTACGCTGAATGACACCTTGGCATTTGAAAGGGGTGAGTGGGTTGGTGATGGTGCGGGGGTAATTGTAGGTAAACCAACGGCGGGGTTAAATTGTCTCTCGCCCTCTCTCTCCCACCCCCCACCCACCCCGCCGAGCGTGCGACTCGCTTTCTCCGAGGGGAGCGGACAGCGCTAATAAGCAGCCTGACCTTTCCCAGCGGTGGCCCTGCACGCTTCCCACCGATCCCGTGCACAGGCACCGCACCGCCGAACAAACAGCACTGCAGGGACACACACACACACACACACACACACACGAGATTGTCTCTGACAAGCGGCAAACACTTGTTTCTGTGCGGAGCGAGAAGGAGGAGAGGTTGAGAGGTCTCCCACTGTGTCCCTCCAACAACTAAAGTGTCAGGCGCCCCGGACGTGTCGGGCTCTGACGCTGCAGTTTCTTGTTTTGTCATGCTGTTTTTATGAAACCACCTACAGTTCGTTTGAGCCGTGAAACGCTAGTGAAAAAAAAGGGAGTATTTTTTTTTCCTTTTTTTCCTGAATCTGAATCAAACTCACAGCTGTAAATGATCTTGTTTGTTCTGCCTGATCTGTATTGAGAGCTGTTAAAACCGCCAACACTCCACCTCCCCCTTCCACCCCTCCCTCCCTCTCTCTCCCTCCCTCTCTCTCTCACTCTCTCTCTCCTCCCTCCCTCCCTCTCTCCCTCCCTGTTTTGTGTAGTTGAATCCAGCTGTGTGAGTTTTTTGGTAAGGTTTGTATGTTTTTGGTTTCCTGTGCCGGGCCCCGTTGTGTTTTTTGGGCTCGGGGGTGTCGAGTCACAGGGACGGGCCCCCGCTGACACCCGCCCCATCCGCCCACAACCACATGAGAGCCCTACCTCTAACCCCAGTGTCTTCTGGGAAATGGGGGACGGTAACCTAAACCCTTCCTGAGGCCAGGGCTCATTTTTCATGTTGCCAGTATGATGCATGCCTGGCTTCACAAAAACTTAACGTCATGATTTGGAGACGACAGAAGGAGACCTATCACTCTAGAGATCCTTAAAGATTATTGTTATACTGCTATTTTATGTAAAGAATAATATGTAAAAATAACTTTTACATGCAAACAGTGTTTACTAGGTGAAGGTATAGTGAAGGCAATAGTGTCATATCACACTGATAATTCAGCTTCACTGGTTCACATAATAATAATGTCACAAATAACAAATAAACTTCATTATAAAATAATAAAATAAGTCTTCATTACAACCAACCCTTATTACTTTGAGACACTTATTACTTTGAGACACTTACTGTTAGTTATATTAATGAAATATAGAAAATCCTGTTATGTACTTAGAATTATAGATTTATTTATCATTGATAGTAGTTATTTTCTTGACTCGCAGTAGTCCAGTTCCCCTGGCCTGTCAGTTAAAGTGACTTTCAGCACCTTCCCTTGGCCACGGGGGACTGACAAGATTAAAGAGGCGGCCGGCTATCCCACAAATGAGCAGGGCTTAGATGAGTAGTCTCTGTAAATGATATTCAATAAAAGCCAATTATCCCAGATGAGTGAAGCTGCTTCCCTCCACTGATATTGTAGCTCATCAAACAAATTGTATGAGCGACATGAAGTGTTCAATATGGCTATGAGCAGAGTTGGGGGGAGGAGGAGGGGGATGGGGGGGAGTGGAGTGTGTGCACTCAAGACTCTGTGATGATTATGGACTAATGGAGACGTTTTCTCTCTCTCTCTCTCTCTCTCTCTCTCTCTCTCTCTCTCTCTCTCTCTCTCTCTCTCTCTATCTCTCTCTCTCTCTCTCTCTCTCTCTCTCTCTCTGTCTCTTTCTATGTCTCTCTTTCTTTCTTCATCCTACCCATCCTTGTTTTGGGTGAAGCCGCGCCCTGCATCAAAGCCATCAGTCCCAGTGAAGGCTGGACTACGGGAGGCGCCACGGTGATCATCATCGGGGACAACTTCTTTGACGGCCTGCAGGTCATCTTTGGCACCATGCTGGTGTGGAGCGAGGTGAGTGACCAAGGACTAAATATGAAACTGGGAGCTGTATGTGACAGGAGTCTGACTTTAACCCAGTAGTTCCCCGTAACACTAAGACTGAACTGTGAGTCAGACTGCATAGCACCACACTGAATAGGATCTCGGGAAATGGAGTTGTAAATCACTACACTGAACTCATTTGGATTGGAACTGAATACATTTGGATGGAATTGAATCAAATCCAGTTGAATTGTTGAACAGGGCACCTGCGAATAAAAACATTAGATCTGAATAAAAAAAGACAAATTATGCTGAGCTCTGCCATTGAAAAGACTAATCCGCCCCAGTGATAAAACATCCTGACATTTTCCGCGGCGGCTGCATAATTATTAGTCTGTTTTATCACACCGGGTCACATCAGCCCATCTTTAATATATCCATGAACACCAGCGACACGGGATAAATAAAAAACAGTCATTTATCTGGCCGATTATTAAAGCTGAGTATCATAGGACAATAGGCTGTATATCTCTCATTTACAGTTGAAGTGACATTTTTTCCCCCCACCTACGGGTGCATTACCTTACAGTCCGTGCCGTGTGAAAATTGGCTGGGTGATAGATTGTGCGGGCTGAGCCATTAAGAGGTGTGATGCCATAAAAATCTCTCCCTCCTCTCTCCCTCCCCTCCTCTCGCTTCGCTCCCAACCTGTGTGAAATGACACGTCTCTCTTCCAGGGAGTGTGTGTGTGTGTGTGTGTGTGTGTGTGTGGTGGTGGCGCTGAATATGAAAGCTCGCCGCTAACCGCTCAATAAGGGACAGTTTAAAGGCATGGGAGGCACAGCCAGCCTGTTGGCACTTTGAGCGATGGCACGCTTCACTCCCGCTCAGACACACACACACACACACACACACACACACACACACACACACACACACACACACACACATACACACTCATACACTCCTCTCATGTATGCTTCAAGGCTACAGAGGCAGTGAGAGTAACTAATCACAGAGAGAGAGATAGAGAGAGAGAGAGAGAGAGAGAGAGAGAGAGAGAGAGAGAGAGAGAGAGAGAGGCGGCCGCGTCCTGGAACAAATTCCTCTCGTATTTATTCACAGTGCGGCTTTGATGTGCTCATGATGCGTTCAATTAACTTCCTGAGGAATGGCCTCACTAACTGCTAGCAACACGCCCTTCCAGCCTCTCAGTTCACCATTGGAGATGGAGGATGTCTCCCCTGGAGTGTGTGTGTGTGTGTGTGTGTGTGTATGTGAGAAAGAGTGTGTGTACGTGCGGTTGAACACACCTTACAATGGTCTGCATCTGGGATGCATTAGTTGCTCAAACCTCCTTCTCAAACACACACACACACACACACACACACACACACACATACACACTCACACTCTCTCTCCCACACACACGCACTAACATACACACACACACACACACACACACACACACACACACACACACACACACACACACACACACACACACACACACACACACACACACACACACTCACACTCTCTCTCCCACACACACACACACTAACATACACACACACACACACACACACACACACACACACACACACACACACACACACACACACACACACACACACACTGCCACGGCGCTGTTGTTCCTGTGGGCAGTCTGACCCCTGTGACCTGTGCTCCCAGCGCTCTCCCCGGAGTGGAGGCCCACCCAAAAGTCTCCTGTGCCTCTCAGCCACACTGCCCACAGGGCCCGCAGATCTGATTTCCAGATAGACCCGCTCCGCCTAATGAGAGCGAGACAGCCAGGAGTGTGTGTGTGTGTGTGTGTGTGTGTGTGGGGGTGGTGGGAGGCAGAGAGAGAGAGAGAGACAGAGAGAGAGAGAGAAAGAAATAGAAAAAAATTCTCCCACACTTCTGACAGGTCAGTGGATCCTCCGCACATTTCCCAAGGACAGGAACGCCATGTGCGAGGACGGGGCTGACATCTTTTTCCACCGCCACTCAAACCACTAACTAACCAATAGAACGCTCTCCAGCTCTCTCTTCACGCCACAGCTCTTTAGCAGTGAACTTATACCTTCTAATCAGGCCTAATTGACTCATTTTCATGTATTCTGCAGGGGCCGCAAGAAAAACTTGCGTCGTTCTGCATGTGTTTGCCATTGGCAGAGTTGTTTTCCTTTTGGCCCGTCTGTTTAGTAAACTCTCAGAGAAAAGCTTTCATCTCCCTCCTAATTGCTACTTTTATTTTTGCATCTGTTTGGGGACAATGTTGCCCCCCCCCACCAAACCCCCCTCCCTCACACACATAGAGTACATACTGTACATGAACACACACACACACACACACACACACATACACACTCATACCACCTTGGTCCTCCATCCCTGATGGCAGAGGCAGGAGTCACAGAAGCCGCTCAGTCGCAGTGATGCTGGGCTCAGCGCTCTGCTCTGATTAGGCCCCTGGAGGCAAATTTGTTTGGGGATTAGCAGCATCGAGTCTCGCTGCCCTGCCCTGCACCACAGAACACACCGCACCTCAGCGCAGCGCAGCGCAGAGTGCCTGCCAGGGTCACTGTCTGTTTAGGCTTGCTTTACACCCCGAGGCTTTACTGTCCGGGGCAACCGGAGAACCAGCGCTCTGAGCTCACCGTCTGCACCTCAGGAGTGACAGCCTGCAGACACACACACACACACACACACACACACACACACACACACACACACACACACACACACACACACACACACACACACACACACACACACACACACACACACACAGCGGGGCATAGGGCTAAGGGCAGGGAGCAGTGGGGCTGTGGGGACCAAGGCAGGGCAGTGTTGAGTTGGGTTGGGTGAGATGAGGTGCTGAGAGTGAGGGTGGGGGTTTGGGGTGCAGGCTGACCAGGGCCAGTCCAGGGCCCAGAGTGTGTTTCCAATTACAGCCCTCCCACACTGGGAGCAGGGGTGAGCGATGTTGAGGTGGTGTGTGTGTGTGTGTGTGTGTGTGTGTGTGTGTGTGTGTGTGTGTGTGTGTGTTTGTGTGTATAGAATAGGGATATGCTGCCCTCCCATCCCCCCTCACACACACACACACACACACACACACACACACACACACACACACATTTGCACCCCCCAACCCCAGTCCTCTAAAAGCCCAGCCTCTCATTCCCCCCCTGCCTGCCTGTTAGCATGAGTGATAGTGATCTCCACTAGAGGAGCGGGGCAGATGTGATAGCTATCGGACGAGGCACTTTGCTGGACACAGAAAAAAACTCAAACTCACATCCCACTCCGCTGCCTCTGAATATTGGAGACCAAACCCCTTCTCTTCAGTCCTAGTTTACCCCCCATACCCCCCCCCCCACCCCCCCAATTCAGCGTGTTTATTTACCTAACCCCAGGTGTGCCAGAAAGCAGGCCATGGCCCTCGTCCAACAATAGCACTCTGCCATGTGAGAAGGTAGCTCTCTCTCTCTCTCTCCCTCTATCTCGCACTCTCTCTCCTGCTTGCTATCACACACACACACACACACACACACACACACACACACAAAAAGCACCTATTCCCCCCCGACCCAGCCAACACTAATGAAGCTAAAGCAGACGTGCGGGGCGCAGCGCCAGCTGTGTGCTGGAGAAGAGCGAATAAAATAGCTCATAAAACTGCAGAGAAGCTTCTAGATGCTTGGCCTCGTAACTAGCCAGTGCTATTCTTCCCCATCTCCCTCTCTCCAGTTAAAGATGACATATTTAAACCCATAACTGCAACATATAGAAAACAAACCATCAAGATGTATAATGAAGAGGCTGTGTGAGTTACTGACACGCCACTAGCGCCCTGAGTATCATCGACGACTGTTTCGTATCGACTGCGGGAGTTCGACGCCAGAGCTCTCGCTCTACGGGAGCAGAGGTCACGACGAGCCATGCTAGCGAAAGGAGCTATGTGGAACACGTTCACCGCTTGCGTGTGTTTTCTCGATGCAGTGGGAAGGGAGGAAAATCAAAGCGGCGCGGCGCGGTACGAGGCTGCGAGGGTTCACGGTGCGCAGCAGACGAAGCCGCACTTGTTTCTCATAAGGAGGCGTTTATGGCGCCCTGCCTCCAGAGGATTGTGTGTGTGTGTGTTATCAGCGCCACGGCTTAAAGTCGAGTGTTTGTTTGCCGCACTGGAGTGGAGTGTGTGAGTGTGTGTGTGTGTGTGTGTTTTCTCAAACGCACAGCCAGCGTGCCGCTATATACACAGAGACACCGCCGAACCCCTGCCTGCTCACACACAAAAATATACTTAAACACACACACACACACACACACACCACCACACATTGGTGAGGAGTTTATAGCAAGCACTATAAATCCACTTAATACTCCACTTCACCGCATACTCACAAAGGTACACACACACACAGACACACACACAGACACACACACACACGCACACACACACACACACACACACCAACACCAACCAGCTCTCACATCTCATTAGTACACAATCGTAGGTACTGGGTTAAAAAAAGACTATGACTGCTGATCCACAATTGGCTTTACAACTGAGAATCCTCAAAGTGTCTGCGTGACTGGAAAACTCAACGTCTGTTATTTTCCTGATGTTGTCCTGTGACTCTGTGGTTG
>JAODXP020000020.1:15164764-15167264 GCA_027497455.2 Sardinella longiceps | reverse complement strand
CTAATTTATGTGTAAACATCCTTATTCAAGGAAGGCTAGTAATTAGCATTGACTCCCCTGCAAACAGGCATCTACTGTCTTGCTCACTGAATCCTAAGGGGTCTGCACTAAACTTAAAGGCAGTCCGACGTTTGAATTTATTGCTCTCGCCAAATTAGATCGAGTATAAAATAAAGCAACAAAATCAGACGTATCAATTGAAATAATGTCTGATGAGGAGATTCTATTGAAAATAAGGTATATATGGCTCCTATATGTGCTGCTAGAACAGCATTAGAACTACTATGTGTGGCCATACATACTCTATATCATTTGTGTAATCCCAGCCAACATTTTTATGTGGGGTTATACATGCTAAGGTTGTATATTTTTTTTGTCAAATCAGCAGCCATTTTGCCTTGCCTTCAGGTTTCAAATCCCTCCTCTCCCCACTTCCTCTTTATTCTCCCTGGCTGCATGTTTATGGCGGCGTGCGGTACGTTTCCTACAGGGCCCTAACGTGCAGGAGTGATCCTAACGGCCAGGAGGAAGATCCATTTCTTCACTTCCACACATATACACATAGCCCTGTGAGAATGCAATAACAGCTAGTTTTATAGGGAGGGAAAAATAAGACATAATCATAAAAAAGATGTTAAGGATGTTGTGTCCGTGTGTGTGTGTGTGTGTGTGTGTGTGTGTGTGTGTGTGTGTGTGTGTGTGTGTGTGTGTGTGTGTGTGTGTGTGTGTGTAGGGTTGGTTGTTAGGGTAGGCATGTTTCCTGTGAATGGGGACCAGTACAGTGTGACAGGCAGTGATGAATGGGTTCTGGCAGGACCAAGGTTCGGCCCCCGCTCCTCCCACACACACACTCACACACACACACACACACACACACACACACACACACACACACACACACACACACACACACACACACATTCACATTCACTCCCACACCACAGGCTCGCCTTGCCTTAACAAGGCCCCACTGGATCTTCTCACCCACATTTGTTAGCCTGCACGACGTATATATAGACACACACACTCACATATACGCGCACGCGCACACACACACACACACACATACACACACACATACATACACACACATGCACACATGCACACACTGACACAAACGTGCACATAGTATAGGCTGATGAGGTGTTCTGCACCACAGTGTGTTGCACCATTTTTTAAATATGACGTAGGGATGGAGGGGAAAAGAAAGATATAGAGAGAGAACAGCGAGAGATGGAGGGAGAGCTATAGAGGGAGTGAGAGAGAGAGAGGTTCAGTTCATCCCCTTAGCACACAGGACCAATAACTGCACTTTAAGCACACGGCTCTGCATGCGTCTCAGGTTTCAGCATATGTCTGCACTTGTGTAGCCATTTCTCCTCTATGTGAGTCTGTGTGTGTGTGCTTTGTGTGTGTGTGTGTGTGTGTGTGTGTGTGTGTGTGTGTGTGTGTGTGTGTGTGTGTGTGTGTGTGTGTGTGCTTGTGTGAACACACACATGCAAAGGAGCAGACACAAATGTCCATTTCGCCTCTTACTACTGTAGCTGCCTGCTTGGACTCCACATTACAAACTAGCCGACTTCCAAAGGCTATTTACTACACGTGTGTGTGTGCGTCCTCTCCCCCTCTTGTACCTGCAGTTTTGTAATCTACAAAGTCTCCATTTAGCTTGTCACGTCTCTAGGAACAACAGCAGAGAGGGAATGAGGAGAGAGAGAGAGAGAGAGAGAGAGAGAGAGAGAGAGAGAGAGAGAGAGAGAGAGAGAGAGAGAGAGAGAGGAGGAGGAGGAAAAAAACAGCTGTAGCATGTGTAAGGAGAATGTATAAAAATAAGATTGAATTGTATTGATCCTAAAGTGGTATGGCTTTGGAAAAAATAACTCATCTATAATAAGGGGGAAGAATGAAGCAATAATTCAGAGGTATCGAGCGGCAAGCCGCTGAGCATATCGATTTCCATCCACTGCCATGAGATCACACCTGAGAAACATAGGCCCAGAGGGAAGGAGAGAGGGAGAGAGAGAGAGAAGGAGAAGGAGAGAGGAGGAGGAGAGAAGGGGGGGCAGAGAGAGATAAGGAATGAGGGAAAGGGGGTGGGTAGGAGAGAGAGAGAGAGAGAGAGAGAGAGTGTGTGTGTGTGTGTGTGTGTGTGTGTGTGTGTGTGTGTGTGTGTGTGTGTGTGTGTGTGTGTGTGTGTGTGTGTGTGTGTGGGAGAGGGGGGAGGACCGATCCCTCCACTCTTTTTGCTCATTACTGCTGTGGCTCCAGTGCTGTCCGTGTGGGCAGAGTAGGACAGACAGCACACACACACACACACACACACACACACACACACAAAACACACACAGGCTTGTTAAACAGTGGACCTTGAGACCCATTACAGTGGCCCACAGGCAGCACTAAAGCAGCCGTAAGCTGGCTGATCCCACTCAACACCACTGGCCATTTCAAGTGCCCTAGTCACTTACTTACACACACACACACACACACACACACACAC
>JAODXP020000020.1:15157264-15159764 GCA_027497455.2 Sardinella longiceps | reverse complement strand
CACACTCTTTTACATTCACACCATCAAAACCACTCTGCTTCTCTCTCTTCCCCTTTCCCTTCACCAATATGTTGTGTGGAACCGAAGCTCATTTTAAGGGCCCCAGCATGTCCATGGGGACAACAGCCGAGAAGAAAAGAGGTTTTTCTTCTTCTTTTTGTAGTTTATGCATGTGGTTTCAGCTCTTCGGCAGGACTGCGCATAACAGACACAGCAACGGAAGAAGAAAGCCCATTGTTCTCTCTGTTGTAGTGTGCTAGCCTGTACGGAGCGCTAGGGTCCAGGAGGCTAAGATAACAGGTAACAAAGGAGAGAGTAGAACAGAGAGACGGGGAAGAGAGAGGTAGAGATAGATAGAACAAAGGTGGAGGCAGAGAAGGTAGAGAGCATTATGCTTTTGTTTGTTTTCCCCACACAGTACAGCTTACTTGGACACATCTGGTAGTAGCCGCCAAAGTGAATAAAGCTATTATTATGCTATGCTACATACATAGCTATGCTATGCTAGCTGCCAAGATATCCACTGTGTTTACTATTTACTTCTTATACTTCTTTATACTTTCTGATTAGACTCAGAGATTGAATTTGACTGAGAAGCCAATAGAATGAAGTAAATAGTGATGAGGGTATACATCTTCTATCATTTATTTCCTAATTTTTGTGTCAATAAAGATGTGATTCTCCTCATGGAGTTTGATGCTTGAGTGGGTTTCAAGCTACCTCTTGTGTGGCGTGAATTTATAGAGCCTCCAAGCTTCAAAAATCTGTTTTCCATTCACAATGATGATGATGCAAGTTGCAGTGCCCAGGGGTGTAAAGAGTTCTTTTTTCCCCTCTACTGCTGCTGCTGCTGTTGTTGTTGTTGTTGTTGTTTGGTGTTTGTTGTTCTGGTGGGATGCCAGTCGTCTCGCCAGCAAACGCTGGACATCCTTGAGCGAACGTGCCCCCAAGGTGCAGAATTTTTTGCAAGAGATCATAGTTGTTTTTCTTTGTGCCTCTCTCTCTCTCTCTCTCTCTCTCTCTCTCTCTCTCTCTCTTTCTCACTCTCTTTCTTATTGCTACTCTACTTTCTTTTGTCTTGCAGTCATAGTGGCAGCACACACACAAGCCGCCAATGTGCATCTGAAAGAAATTATGCCGCCACATTATCAAAAAGAAATTGCTAGCTAATTGCGGCTTGTGTGTGTTTGTTTTGGTGTGCATACGTGTGCTGCATGTGTGTATGCTTAAATGATGTCTTAACACTACTCTTAAAAGTGAACAATTTTACTTTTCTTGCTCTCTTTAAAAGCAACACAAATGTGGAGACGGCCATCTTTGTCCTCCCCCCCCCCCCCCCCCATTTCTCCTGTTGTCTCCCTCCACCCCCCACCCCGTCCTTCCCCTCTCCCCACCCCTCCTCCGACTGACAGGCTTTTACATCAGCTCTTTGACAAGATAAAGGCTTGACGGCGGTAATTGCGATGCTAAATGCGTAAACGTAAATGTCCCTTTAAACCCCCCACCCCCCTCAGATTACCGTTTCCCACCTGCTTTTTAGTCCTCGCCTTCATAAATAAGGGCAATCTTGGCTGCAAGGGAATGCTCTGCTTCTGCCATTAGAACAATTGCTGATTTTTATTTTTTTTCTCTCTTCTCCGCTTAAACCTGACACTCTCTCACTCCCTCCAACATCACTTATGACTGTCTCATGTCCTTCGAAATTATCATAAATGCATACAACATCAGAAAAAAGCTTTGTTGCTCTCTTTTTGTTGCCAGATGTGTTTTCAGCTTGCTTTGCAGTGGCCTAAGTTTGTTCTGCACCTGTGAGTAGGAAGTGTGTGTAGCTCCAGTAGGGCCTGAGGGGTGTGTGGCCACATGATCGATGCACTGAGAAACTTCCTGGCAGGTATACAGGTGTGCCACGAGAAGTTTGGCCACAAGGCTTCTCCTCTGATGCTTGCTGGCTTTTGTCATATTGTTCTCACAACATTGCCGGGGACGTGTTGCGGAGGCCAGAAACCACATCCTAGAATGCAGCACAACACAGCAAAGTTATTTCCCCCTGTCTCATAGGGCCAAAGCAGACAGAGTTTATCTCTCTGATAAGTCCCATGTGCTGTCCTTACTCAACTCCTCTCCCTTATGAATGTGTCATTAACGGAGTCTCTCTCTCTCTCTCTCTCTCTCTCTTTCTCTCTCTCTCTTGCTGCAGCTCTGAATGAGCCCACCATTGACTACGGTTTCCAGAGACTTCAGAAGGTCATCCCCAGACACCCCGGAGACCCGGAGCGCCTCCCCAAGGTCTGTCTGCTTCTCTTCTCTTCTCCTCCCTTCTCCTCTCCACTCCTGTCTTTTTCTCTTTATCTTCTCCTCTTCCTTTCTTTTGGAATATTCCGGTTAAACGTCTGATTGTGGGATTGTACAGTCATAACAATAAGCAGTCTGCTGCACGGTCCACTGTCTCTGGTCTCTGTCTCACTAGGTTTTGAATATCAGTAGACGGAGCAAACGGCTG
>JAODXP020000020.1:15139764-15152264 GCA_027497455.2 Sardinella longiceps | reverse complement strand
CTGCTCGCCTTCAAATGTGCGGCATGTGTTGAGAAACAGCCCCACGAGCGAGCAAGTGAGCGAGCTAGAGCATGTAAATAACCAGGATGGAGAACAGCTTGCCTCTCTCCCGTGACCCACAGCTACACAACTCCTCCCGACAATGGCTGTGTCGGAGACAGTGTGAATAAGATCACTCAATAGGCTGTGCTTCTGTGTGTGTGTGTGTGTGTGTGTGTGTGTGTGTGTGTGTGTGTGTGTGTGTGTGTGTGTGTGTGTGTGTGTTGGTTACATAAGATAGTTCAGAATGCAAGCATATCTTAGCGACAGTAGCGGTATGTTTGCGTGAGCCTCATACTACATAGGTATCCTTAGGGGTTGAATTTATGCCTGGTAGTGAGTGCATGTATGTGAATGTATATTTGCGTGAGTGTGTGTGTGTGTGTGTGTGTGTGTGTGTGTGTGTGTGTGTGTGTGTGTGTGTGTGTGTGTGATGTGTGTGTGTGTGTGTGTGTGTGTGTGTGTGTGTGTGTGTGTGTGTGTGTGTGTGTGTGTGTGTGTGTGCAGTGCCTGTTTAAAAGCACATGCTGAGAGAGGTGATCCATCATGGTGCAGTCAGCTGTCCAGGGCTCCTCGCCGCGGGTCAGCCGATCGAAGCCTCTGCTGCCTGGACTTTATTATTGCTCCACCAAGAGTAATTGAGTCACAGCAAAGGGGAATATACAAGCAAGGGTGCAGGTGTGTGTGTGTGTGTGTGTGTGTGTGTGTGTGTGTGTGTGTGTGTGTGTGTGTGTGTGTGTGTGTGTGTGTTTAGAGATGAAAACAAGGCAATACCAAAAAGAGAAATTATATCACACACTTTGACAGCTGGCATAAGTAGGGAGTTTTTTTGTAGGATGTTTTAGGGGCTGTGTGTATTCTCTGTGTGTGTGTGTGTGTGTGTGTGTGTGTGTGTGTGTGTGTGTGTGTGTGTGTGTGTGTGTTGCGGTGGTCCTGTGCTGATGTCACGCGGCGGTATAGCAGGCGTCCCTGGCTCTAGTGCTCAGTGCTGCCCTATCGATTTTCCCCTTTATTGAGGTAATAACAGTTTGCTGACGGCACCTCTTCACAAGTGCTGGACTCCATCACGCGTCCCTGAATGATGAGGGAGAGGGTGGAAGGGATGATCATGCACACACAGACATACACACACACACACACACACACACACACACACACACACACACTGTAACACACACACACACATACACAGATATAGTCATACGTCTTTGTTCAAACATTATCATACACAGATAATACAAATGATGATTGCACACTCACACACAGATTGACAGTACAAACACACACACATACACACACACACACACACACACACACACACACACACACACACACACACACACGCGCACGCGCACACACATAGGGATTTTTCTTCTAAATACTGTCTTCTCCTTATCTGTACTTCTCAATAGCACACAGAATCATTGAGTGCGCCAGTGTTCCACATCCAGTGCCACAATAAGCCATTTATCCCACACTCTCATTACACAAATCACACACAAATCAAACGCCAGAAGCATTTGGAATACCCTCTCAACCAAACACATTTCATTAAAAAAACATGTCTGCTGCACACACTAACATGCACATACACACACACACACACACACACACACACAGTTAACACATGCCCATGTCACACACACACGCACATGCACATGGTATCATGTCTCACACACATAGACACACACATACTTTCGCGTGCACACTCACACACACACTTTCGCACAGACTGTATTTGTGATATTTGTCACACACCATGGCTTGGATAAGTACACACACACACACACATACGCGCTGTATTTGTGCTATTTGTCACACACTGCGGCTGGGATAAGTAGATCAGGGGGAGAGAGGATTAGCCTTTTGATATCCTAGCTGTAAAAACAGGAGGTAATTTGGTGTAATAGGGGAGCAGTGTGCGGGCTGAGCGGGCGGGCGGGCGGGCAGGCGGTTGGGCGAAACGGGTCGGCCCGGGAGCCGGAGCGCCGGCCAGCCCTGGGACACATGGGCCGGCAGTGACAGACAGGCGGGCACAGACGGTGTAGCGGCCCATGTGAAGGGATTAGTCGCAGGAAGGCAGAAGCTTTAATTGCTCACTGAACATTCACACCATGAGGAGAAGGCCGCCTTTGTGTCCTCTGGTTGGCCCCACTCAGCCGGGCGGGAGGAGCTTAGGCTAACGCAGAGAGAGAGAGAGAGAGAGAGAGAGAGAGAAAGAGAGAGAGAGAGAGAGAGAGAGAGAGAGAGTAGAGGAGTTATTTGCTAGTTACATTTTTATTTTTTTGATTGAAGAATTCTGTCCTTTTTTTGTATTGTATTGTTTTTTTATGATTGTTTTCACTTCTCCCTCCCTTCATTTTCTCCCAATGTGGTTTCATAACACTGAGTCACATTGTGACAGCATGTTCAATAATGATGCCATTCACAATGACGCCATTGTTTACTTTTTTTTTATTCCGCCATGACATTTTGACTCTTTGATTGTCCCAGATGAGGACACGAGTGGACAGAGAGGGCTATTTGTGCACACACTCCTGTTCACCAGATGGAACAGTCAAACTGCTTATGCTGCTAAAATTACAAACAAAAATACAAAAAAAACAATGTGATGCCGAAGCATTTTCTCATAACCTTATGAGGTCTTCTTATAAACTTTGGTGAGGCAACTTCTGCCGTACTTATCGGCCATTTGACTACAGCCAGAAGCTAACACAGTTCAGATGATGAGCATCTTGCATCAGACCAGCTCCTTATTCTGACTGGAAATTAAATGGCAATGCTGTGTGTGTGTGTGTGTGTGTGTGTGTGTGTGTGTGTGTGTGTGTGTGTGTGTGTGTGTGCACGTGTGTGTGTGTGCATGTGTCACCACAGCAATGATCTCAGAGAGCCCATGCCCTTCCCTTACACTCACAGATTCTTCCCACAAACCACCACTTGTGATGATGTCACTGAGGTGATGATGACACATCGCCAGTGGCTGATGTCACTCACATCCCATCTGACGTGGCGCGGCATGAGTAAGCAGAGAGAGAGACAGATGTGGAGAATCTCCGCTTGACCATCCGATTCGCTGCTGACCAGTCATGAAACAATCTTGTTTGGCACCCACCTCTACTTTGAAGCACCAGAACACAAGGATGACTTCATGATGAGCCGGCATTGTAGATGACTTCACCTATTTGCAACACCCCCCACTCAATCCCAATGACTAATAACTAATTGCTTTAGAAACCCAGGCAATCGAGAGTAGTCAAAGCCTTTCTGTAGCCACATTAGATGGTGACAGTTTGTCTATTTATATGTCACCATCAGACAACAGTGTCAGCATACAAGAGCTTTTCTCTTCTCATGCTGTTTATCCATCCTCTTCTGTAGCATCTTGGGCTGACCATCCAAATGTAATGAAATGAAGAGGGTTAGAAAGGGGGTGGGGGGGGGGGGGGCTATGACATCACCTCCCCCTCCCCCGAGTGCTCTCCAGTGGAGGAGGTGAGACCCTGCTTGTATGATGGCCGTAATAGAGCATTAGGAGATGATAAAATTGCAAATGAACAAGCATAGAGATAAATTTATCATGTACCTCTGTTATTTTTTTTTTACCTCCCTCTCTCTTTCAGACTCTTTCTCTCTCTCTCTCTCCTTCCCCCTCTTTCTCTTCCTCTCTCTCTCTCTTTCACCCCCCTCCCCCCCTCCTTCTCTTCCGCCCATTTGCTCTCTGGCCTGGCTCCCTGTAGGAAACATTCGCTCCATACATTCCTGTATGACCCAAGCATATTTTCCCCACCATTTGCTGGGCTTAATGTATGTGGATGGCGTTATGAGAGATTATAATTTACGCTGTAAAAGCCCAGGGATGGGCTCCGCACTAGGAGCCCTCTCTCCCGCCGAGCGCCAAAAACACATCGGCCACGGAGACGGCGGCCCCTGCATTAGCCCCCGCTAAGAGCTGCCCATAAATGTATTTTTAACGCCAAGCGTCAAAGTGGACCGGGCCGAACTTTAAATTACAGGCCACTAATTAGTCTTTGGTTATGTTTGGAAATACGCCGTGACAAGAGTGAGGGCCGTAACTCATGCTAGTTGCCGCAGGAGGATATGGGTGTGTGTGGGGGTATGTGGGGGTGGGTGGGGTGCACACTGGTTGATTTATGTTTTTTAATAAGTGGTCGTTCAGAGTGACAGGAAAGGGGCCTTTTTCTGTGGTGAGCCATCAGAGGGACAATAGTGAGGTGGGAAGTATGGAAGGAAGGCTGGGGTAGAGAGCTGGCTGACATTATGGATGCATCTCCATATGATATTCTGCTCTGACCCCAGTAGGATGCTTGCCAGCCAGGCAGCCAGAGAGTGAGGGAGCGTAAGAGGAGGAGAGGGATTGTTAGAGAGAGAGAGAGCGGCCATTCCTCTTTCTGCTTCTGGGCCGACTGTCTCATCTGGGGCCCATTTAGGAGCCCAGCAGTTGGGCTCATGATTTGAGAGACCCGGGGGGATCAGGTGCCTCTCCCAACACCGCCACCACAAACCCCCTCAGGTCCCCAACACCTACACCCCCCCCCCTCCCAGACACACATCAGTCCTCCAGTGCATAACAACCCCATACCACCTCCACCCCCCCAACACCACCACCTCATCGTCACCTCCAGTTCATCCCACCTCAATCTCCTAGCCCAGTTTACAGTAACATACTGTATCCCCTTTAAAGTGGGGAGGAGGAGAAAGAGGAGGGAGACAGCCTCATTTACACACACACACACACACACACACACACACACACACACACACACACACAGAGAGAGAGAGAGAGAGAGAGAGAGAGAAAGAGAGAGTAGGTAGATGAATCACACTGATGTCACCTCCGCTGAAACACTCTTCCCCTCACACACACGCACGCATTCACGCACACACACACACACACACACACACACACACACACACACACACACACACACACACACACACACACACACACACCTCCAGCTCATCCAATCTTCTGTGTGTATGACTGGAGAATATGTCCTAGTGGAAGCACACAGTCCTATAGAAACAGCCTACAGTGCTCTGGAAGTCTCACAGATTTTGAATATTAAAGGTGCAAAGCACAGGCTGAATTCTCTCATTGTGCCATTGTGTGATTTGGAGGTAATTAAAGGGGCTGTTTGAAATGGTACCTCGGTCAGGTACAGTGTTTTATTCTGGTCATTGGTCACTGGTCTCTAGTCAGACAGAGAGTGAGACATGCCAAATATTTGCCTCTGAATCCGAGTCTGGATGGGAAGGTGCTGAAGCCATTAAGGTGTTGGGGTGCCTGGAGGGAGAGTGAGGGTGGGTGGGGGTGTGAGGGTGGGTGGGGCACGGCAGGGGCCACTGTTGCCGTCTGTCCCGGGGGCTCCTGGGAACACGGAGCCGTGATCTCCCATCACGGCCACGCCATCAGTGCCGCCGCCAGCCGCGCCACACCGCCCTGCTCCACTCCACTCCCCTCATCTCCATCTAATTGATGTCTTCCCTCAGCGCACACGTCGCCACCGCCATCCAGGGGAGGGCCTCCCGCCTCCCGCCCCACGCCTCCCTAACCTCTCATCCCCCCACTCACACTCGTTCCCCCGCCTCACCTCCTCGCCCTCCACACTCTTCATCACCCTCTCCCTCCTCTCTCTCTCTCTCTCTCTCTCTCTCTCTCTCTCTCTCTCTCTCTCTCTCTCTCTCTCTCTCTCTCTCTCTCTCTCCCCATCCTGCTGAGGTGGTATTGTGGGTGGTATAAAGAAGTAGGTGATAGAGCCGTTCTTCACCTCCTCCTTTCACTACCTCCCTCCGTTCACCAGCAGGTCTCAATCCACCCCCACCCATCCTCTCTCTCTCTCTCTCTCTCTCTCTCTCTCTCTCTCTCTCTCTCTCTCTCTCTCTCTCCCTCGATCATGCCTTCCCCCCTTCTAGCAGTAGTGCTATAATGAGAGGTTAACGCGATGGCAGCATTGCCATAATTGAGTGAATTTAGCACCTTGGACAGCGTACTAAAACTCCTTATTGCCTATCTGACCCCCCACCCTCACCCCCTTCACACACACACACATACATACACACACCTCCCTCCTTACCCCTTTCCCTCTCCTGGAATACACACACACACATACACAGGCCTTCTGCCAACCACCCTCCTTTGCAGCTTCGTACCCTGTCTTACACACAGACACAAACACACATATGCACACACAAAAACACACACACACACACACACACACACACACACACACACACCATGCCCACATGCACTGTTGCTTTGTGTGTGTGTGTGTGTGTGTGTGTGTGTGTGTGTGTGTGTGTGTGTGTGTGTGTGTGTGTGTGTGTGTGTGTGTGTGTGAGGCACGGTTCCTTGAGGCTGATTGAGAGCCATCCCCTCCCCATGCTCCAGGGCCCGTCTGCAGAGGGAGCAGGCAGCCGGCACACGGGCCTCCCACAGCAATTTTCTGGCTAACGCTTCACCACCCCGCTCTCTATGACTTCTTCTCCTCTTTCTCTCCATCTCTCTCTCACTCGCTTCCTCCCCTCTTCCTCTCTCCATCTCTCTCTCTCACTCTCTTCCTCCCCTCTTCCCCTTTCCATCTCTCTCTCACTTGCTTCCTCCCTTCTTCCTCTCTCTCCATCTCTCTCTCACTCTCGCTTCTCAGCCTTGCTATAAAGTCCTCAGAATGACATTACAAGGCTGTGTATTGGTGCAGATATGTAGATGTACTGGCGTTGATGGATACATTTATGTGCACTCACTAGGCACTCACTTTGATTTCAGGTAGCGTAGCGCCTCCAGTGTGTGTTTGTGTATACATGTGTAAACGTGTGTGTGTGTGTGTGTGTGTGTGTGTGTGTGTGTGTGTGTGTGTGTGTGTGTGTGTGTGTGTGTGTGTGTAATACACTCCTTGTAATGTATTGCATGGCACTGATTTCCACACACACAAATGCACAAATGCAAATCTTAACTAAATCTTGACATTCGGCAATGTTTCAAAGAACACTGAGAGAGAGCAAAAAAAAAAAAAAAGAGGAAGAAAAAGCAAATCCATAACTTGAGTATGACAGGAAAATGGTTGTAATTACCGTAGTGTGCGTGTTCCCCTGGGAGGCGCATTTAGATTAAAGATAAGAGCGAAGTTTCTCCGGACGCCACTTTGGATGTGACAAGTTGGATGCAGTGAATTTTATTTTTTTTCCTTCACCCACATCCGCTGATTTTCATAACTAGTGTTTGGGCAGGGTATCCCCTCCCTACCCCATTTCATTTTGAAAGTCTGTGTGTGTGTGTGTGTGTGTGTGTGTGTGTGTGTGTGTGTGTGTGTGTGTGTGTGTGTGTGTGTGTGTGTGTGTGTGTGCGCATACTATCTTCCTCCCTCTCTATCTCTCTCTTGGCCATTGTTTCTCATTAGGCCGAGCACATCGAGTGGATAGCTGCAGTTGTATAATGGCCATTGAAATGTTATGGGAACCGCCTTTAGTGAGCTGTGTCGCAACAAGAATGAATAGGGCATGGAGGAGCAGCAGGACCCTTAGACATAGATTGCATTGTCTTTGGCAAATGGAGACCAGATGTGGGGCGCGATACTTTATTCCGACAGACACTGAACAATTGAGCCAACAGCAGTTCCATGTGTTTGTGTTGACCACAATGTTACTAAAAGGAAATTCTTAAGTTTTTCATGGAAGAAGCCTCATTCCATATTTATGCAGTAAATCGTCCAGAGACATAAATCGCAAAAATATGAACTCCATTGTGGGCGCTCCGTGCTTCGTGCTTCGTTCGAAAGCGGTGCATGTCCCCGAACAAGTTCAACAGACCTCTGTTGTTGTGGTTTCTTTTTCATCAATTTTAATCTTCTTTTACCCTTTTCTTCCCTTTTTCTCTCTCTCTTGCTCTCTCTCTCTCTCTCTCTCTCTCTCTCTCTCTCTCTCTCTCTCTCTCTCTCTTTTCTTTTCCTTCTCTCATTCTTTCTTGGCTGTACAGGAGGTCATTCTCAAGCGGGCGGCAGATCTGGTAGAAGCACTGTATGGAATGCCTCATAACAACCAGGTGAGCCTTTCTGTCCTCACCAATCATGAGAAGAGAGAGAGAGAGCGAAAGAGAGAGGGAGCGATAGAGATACACAGAGAGAGAGAAATGCAAGTACATTGAGCCAGGTTAAAGCCCATTAATAATTAATCTCTTAATGGTTAATAGCTGCCTTATAAATCATTAATTACATGCTAACAAGACATGTTCCCATGAATTATTTTATAGCGGCGCTAATGTATCAGTGCTCGGCGAAGACACCAATGAAGCAAGTGATTAGAGTGTCGCGCCAAGCGAGCCATTTGTAACCATCAGTGTCACTTGCGCTCGGCGTGTGTGCACTCACTAAGCTGCCGCAGATAGGCAGGCGGCGGGCGCAGGTGACCGAGCCCACTACATTAGCATGTGTTATGTCCTGTGGAGTACACACCTGTAGGGGAGAGAGATGGAGAGAGGGAAGGAGAGGGAGGGAGAGAGAGAGGGAGAGAGAAATGGGGGATTTGTCTGGAGATGTCTCCCTGTTAAAGAACACATTAACAGGGAGGTGGTGTGTGTGAGTGTTAGTGAAGAATAACACACATCACACATCTGCCACCAGTGTGATGTTTCATGATTAAAACGGGAATGTAACAGCATGGTAACTGTGTGTGTGTGTGTGTGTGTGTGTGTGTGTGTGTGTGTGTGTGTGTGTGTGTGTGTGTGTGTGTGTGTGTGTGTGTGTGTGTGTGTGTGTGTGTGTGTTTCCCGTGTGACAGGAGATTATCCTGAAGCGGGCCGCTGATATTGCCGAAGCGCTGTACAATGTGCCGCGGAATCACAACCAGCTCCCTGGCCTGACCAACAGCTCGGTGCATGCGGGCATGATGGGTGTCAACTCCTTCCCTGGCCAGCTCGCCGTCAACGTGTCCGAGTCCTCACAAGCTGGAAACCAGGGTGAGCACCCACAAGACTTCCTTACCGGAGGCAACTATCTCCCTATTGACTTACATTTAAAATACACACACAACCCAAAGCTACTTTTAATAAGCAGTCTTGGCCAAACAAAGATATTAATCAGTTTTAAGAGTTTCAAAGTGTCACTGCTGATTTTTCACACCTTCAGTTTAGCAGCTGTTATACTACAGTATGGATAACTAAGTTCCCCTGAGTGTTCTGAGTTCTCATTGGTTCCTGTGGGGAGATGATCCATATAAAATTCCAGACTAAGATTACAGTATTTGAAGACAGGTCATTATAATGTATTCTTATGGAGAGGTTCAGTGCATCCTCTGCTGATGCGTGGCCTGTAAACGCAGTGATATTTCCGTAGCCTATCTTCCCTGCTAATGGTGGCTTCCTCTTTGAAGAATTCCCTGCAATTATGGACAATTAGGCTCCATATCCGTGGACAGTTGAAGTGCACCTTTTGGGAAGTCAGTGTAAATAACACACCTGATTTGCAAGTCTAAGAGGATATTCTTTGTATAGGCATCATTAACACTTCCCCTTCTGTCTCCTTCTGTCTTTTACTCTCCATCCCTCTCTCTCTCTCTCTCTCCCTCTCTCTATCCGTCTCTCCAGGCTTTAGCCGGAACACCAGCAGCGTCTCGCCGCATGGCTATGTGCCCAGCTCCACGCCGCAGCAGACCAGCTACAGCTCCGTGTCCACCAGCATGAACGGCTACGGCAACAGCGGCATGTCCAACCTGGGCAGCTCGCCCAGTTTCCTCAACGGCTCCGCCGCCAACTCCCCCTATGCCAGTGAGTCCCGTACCGTCGCCAGGGCCCGCCCGCCCGGCGTCGCCAAATGAAATGCTCGTTTACGACTCCCGCGCTCCCGTTCACACGCATAAAGGAGCGCTGTTGGGATTTCAAAAAAAAAAGAAAGCGCTCGGCTATTGGGATAAAAACGACCTGAGTCTCGTTTGTTTTTTGGAGAGGGTGTTGCTACTGGCCAAAATGTGACTGTTTTGTTTGGTCTCTAGTGTTTGTTTTATAGTCATAGGGGAGCTCATTTATCAGGCAGGACTGTGCAATGTTTGCTAGAAGTGGTGCAAGTAAAGCCAGTGAAGTAGGAAGGAAGTGAGACTCTGCCCCACTGTCTGTCCCAGTGCCCTTTGCCTCTCATCACTGGGCACTACACTGGACTGGACTGGACTCTGGGTTTCCTCACTAACAATAACAACAGGCTTATTCCTCTCTTACACAGCAGATATACAACAAACACAACATGGGATTTTCTGTTTTTCTTTATTAAATGGGGTATCTGATATGTTAATTAGAGATATGTGATCTCTTGTTTTTAGTTGTTATCAGATGGAGGTATCAGTGGATTTGATGCCTCAATCACAGAATGTTGCGGCGCATGAGGAAGCATGTTTATTCAGCTTTGATTTGACGGGATGTCATCGAGGTTGACAGCCCAGCTCTCAGATCTTCAGCCATACCCCACTGGGCTCTCTGGCAAGCTCCCAGTGCAAGAGCCCTGAGATGGCGTTTAGATACAGACCCCCACCCCCCCCACCCCCAGCCATCCCCATACCCCCCCACATGTCTTTGAACTCTTCAACTACACCCTCTCAACTCTGTTATTCTTTTGCTAATTTTCCTTAATGCTGCCCCCTTTTATTCTCGATTCAGCGAACAGAGGAACGTGCGGTTGGGCTAGGGGTGGGGTGGGGTGGGGTGGGGTGTTGGGATGGGGAGGTGTGGGGTGTTGGAGTGTGGTGTGACGGAGGAGAGGCAGAGACAGGGGGAGGTGTTGGGCTGCTGCCCGTGCATTTGTTCAGCCTCATTGTGAGGGGAGTCCGGGTGGAGAGGGGGAGGGCTTCCATCTCTTCATCTCCTCTTTTGCTTCTTTCCCTTCTTTTTCTTCTCCTCCTTTTTGAAGCGTTGCATTTGAGCGTGAGGAGAAAGGAGGGGTTTGGAGCGAGTGTGTGTGTGTGTGTGTGTGTGTGTGTGTGTGTGTGTGTGTGTGTGTGTGTGTGTGTGTGTGTGTGTGTGTGTGTGTGTGTGTGTGTGTGTGTGTGGGTGGGGGGCTTTGGCACTGAGACTGAGGGCGGCCTCCCGCGGGCGAAAACAATAGGAGCAGATTGCAACACACGGCGGCACAAACGCTAACGCCGCACAGTGAGGGGGAAAGAAGGCGGGGTGTGTGTGTGGAGGGTGGGGGGGGGTTGGGGTGGTCGGTGATGGTACAGACGTGGGGAACTCTGGCAACGCCAGCGCGCGAGGCGAGGCCGTCCCTTCAGAAGCCTCCCAAGCCGCTTTGAAATGAAATTGAAAAAGCCCCGTCGTGCGTTAGCCACGCCTCGCTGCACGTGTCACACCACCCCGCGCCGTGCCGCACCGCACCACACCGCCCTCCGTAGCGCTCCTGCGCTCCACATTAAAGACTGTTAATTAAATCAATAAACTAATTGGAGGGGTAACAATTCAATTTCACCACTTTGGTCCCCGAGATGTTAACAAGTATTTTAAAAAGGCCTACCGGCTCCATTAGACACTTCCAATCAATCCCAGAGCCAAGCGATGTGGTTCCAATTTTCATTAATTGATTAGTTAGGAGTTGATAAATGGATTCTGCCATTGTTCCATGGCTTGGCTATGAAGCTATTTAAATGGAGCCGAGCTTTAGGTGCTCCGGCTGATAAAGTGTTATCAGTGGGACTGGCGCTAAGAGAACAGGGAATGCTTGGTGCAGCTGCCATCCCAAGGGGGCGAGCTGTGGATTTCAACATAATAAGAACGGCTCGCTGGAAAATGCGGCTGCTGAACATCAAAAAGGGAAGTGGGGATGTGTTGTGTTAGCTTGGAAGAAGATCGCACAGTTCCACATGAATAGAAAATGTTCATTGCTTCATGAGGGGAAGATGTGGAACCTTTTTTATGTTATGAAGGAAGTAATTTATCATTTTTAGTACAGTAGTCTTTTGCTTATTGTTGTTGAAGAGATGCAGTCATGATCTGCATTCAACAGAGATTGCAGTGTATTTGTCCCTCTGTGGTTGAGTTCTAATGGTGTGTGTGTGTGTGTGTGTTTGTGTTCTTCCCCTGTGTCTCTGTGGCGGCCATGTTCAGTCGTCCCATCCAGCCCCACCATGGCCTCCTCCACCAGCCTGGCCTCCAACTGCAGTAGCTCCTCTGGCATCTTCTCCTTCTCTCCCGCCAACATGGTGTCGGCCGTCAAACAGAAGAGCGCCTTCGCCCCAGTGGTGCGGCCCCAGACCTCGCCCCCGCCCACCTGCACCAGCACCAATGGCAACGGCCTGCAAGGTTAGCGCCCGCCCCTTTGCGTTTGTTTATGGTTTTGTTTGTTGTTTTGTTGGTTATTCTTTCCACATGCACTTAACGGTTCCACTTCCATTCTTTTTGCCCGTCACTCCAATTAATCTTTCTGCCTTTCTCTCTCTCTCTGTCTTTCTCTCTTCTGTCTTTCTCTCTCTCT
>JAODXP020000020.1:15127264-15137264 GCA_027497455.2 Sardinella longiceps | reverse complement strand
ATCGCTGGGGAAACACATATGTGTGTGTGTGTGTGTCACAGCCACAACATGATGTCACTTTACGCCAAGTGTCACTCCACCAGCATGCGCCTCGGATTCCAGCGGAGCAACCCCTAATGGCATTCAGTTCCGTGTAAATCACACAACAATGTCTTTTCAGCAGGGTGATAAATTAGCAGTAGGGAATCTTTTTCATCTGCACTGAGTCTCAGTCTCTCGCTCTCGTTTTCTCCTTCGCTCATTTTTTCCTTCTCTTTCCTTCTCTCTCACTCGTGCATTCTCTTCTTCTCTCGTCCTCGGCTGAGGACTGCCTGAGGGCTGCGAGGGGGGATGTCGTCACCGCGTTGTCCCGCGCTGGCGTTTGATTTGAGACCCTCATTAAGAACATGTCTGTTCCTCACATGTCGACAAGCGTCGCCAGCATTTGATGTGAGCGTGAGCACAGAGGGCCTTTACAAGGCCAGGGAAGCACGGCCCTGAGTGGCGTGCAAACAATTAGGGGAGGCGGGGTGTGCAGCGCACAGCCACAGCGCAACGCTCCCAGCGAATCCCCCCCCTCCTGTGCCAATTTGGCGGCGCCACTGACGAGATATTGCGATTTATCCCTTATTTGAAAACATATTTCAGTCAGCGGGCCCTAGTTTGTTAGGCAGATGTGAGAACAGATTGCCGTGTTTATGGAGTTAGCATGTGAGGAAAATATGATGCAAAGTTGGGCTCTGTGGCTAATGCTCTCTGTTTTCTCCTTCTCTCCTTTGCTTTCATTCTCTCTCTCTCTCTCGCTCTTTCTTTCTCTCTGTCTTTCTCTACCTGTCTGTTCTTTACAGTGATTCCTGGAATGATCGTCCCCCCCATGTAGTGGCTGTGTGTTTGAGCACGTGAAAGCAAGTGGATGTGGCGTCATCATGGCGTTGACTCGACCCCTCCCCTCCTTCCCTCCCTCCTCCCCTCCTCCCTGGCGTGTGTACAGAAGACTCCGGTATGGGACAGCACCTGCGGTCCGACTCTGAAGGAAACACAAACTCCCTACTCAGGCCTTTTTTTAAGAGAAAAAGGATTCACATTTGAACAACAACAACAACAAAAACATGTTGAAAAAGAGAAGAAATAAAGAGCGTCGAGAACAAGACGAAGAGGAAGAAGCGTTACGACGACCTCTTTTGATGTGAATTATTTGTAAACACCTTGTAGACACTTTTTAAAAGGAAAGGCAAGGCCACAGTTGATATTCAAAGCCGAGTGCCCACATGAACGAATGGAAAAATAGAAAAAAAAGAACAAAAAAAAAAAAACAAGAGCTTTGTTTATTTTGAAGGATGTGCTCCTAATTTGCTATCATCATTGTGTGTTTTTGTTTAGTTATGGTTTTGTGCAAAAATATGTAATGCCCATATATGAAATGTAATATACACAATGGACGCTATGTTACAATAGTTTCTATTTATGACTTTTAACAATTTGTGAAGGATGACATTTGTGAAGGAAGAAAATTATATGCTGCGTCTGTTAGTAAGTAGCAGTGATGGCCCTTAACGAATTTTTACAGAAACACAAAATTTGCTTCACTCCCATGATATAGTCTCAACATAGCCAGATCACCCTGGGGTCCATCCATCTGACACTGGAGGACTCCCAGACAGATAGCCACTGAGTTGAACTATGCTGTTTCAAAAGACACTTGTTAACTATGCATCACAGACTTCAAGTTCCACATGACTTCAGTTGCTGGACTGCCAGCTCAGCTGACACCACAGAATTTTGTCCACATGTGGTGCAGTTGTGGGGGAAAATACAACTTTTTACAAGAGACATATGCATTCTAATCTTAATTTGTATAATCCCGCTAATCAGACGGGATTTTTGCCACATAGCCAAACAAAAAACAAAATCGAGGCATGGGGTTCAGTTTGCCAACTGCATCAAACAGTAACATTGCCCCCCACCCTTTCCTTTTGCATAGCATCACACCATCCTTCCAGTTTTGCTGTTTGCAGCAATGCTTCATCTGGATGATAGTCTCTCCCACTGTTAAATTCACCGTATCTTTCTTAGATACTCGTTTGCCATGTCCATTGTCTCCATTAGTTAGTTTGCCAAGAGAATGTAGTTTAGTCATCGGGAACTGTTGGAGTCAGTGTCCCCAAATGATCCCTTGTCCCTCAGCCATACACACACACACACACACACACACACACACACACACACTCTCTCTCTCGTCACACACACTCGTCACACACTTGTCAGCCACAGCCTCACAAGGGAAGTGAGTTTTACCTCCCCAAATGTCTGAAGCCTTTCTCTTTCATCTACTGCTGCCATCAGTGATGCAGTCATTGAAGGAGGCAACATTTTTTAAACGGTCTGTTGCCATGTTTTAATTTAACTTTTTTTTTTTAATAAATTATGTATGAATGCAATATATGTTTAAGATTTCTCAGTTTGGGTCAACAACTGTCACTCATCTCCTCACTGTTAGGATAATACTGGGGGATTGGGAAATGGAGCTTTGGAGTGTGGCTATCAACATTGGAGAGTGACTCAGTTTTGATTCAATCCAATTGGCCATAAAGGGAATAATAATCAAAAATTAGCAAGCACTGTAAAGCTTTTCTAGTCCCGCCATGAGAGAAAAATCAGAGTTGGACCTTTTTTAATTTTAATTTCTATTTTTGTGTGTTCCGCGTGTTTTGTATATAGTAATAACTATGTTAGTCTTTGTGATTTTCTTCTCTTTTTTTCATTTGTTTTGTTTGCCAAAGTTTTTTGTTTGAAAAAAAAATATATTTATACATCAAAAGAAGTCTTAAGGCAGCTTCACATTCTAGTGTCACTGATTCTATGTTTACTGCATAATCAAAGATCTCATCAATTTTAGCTTGGAGAGTTTGGATATTACAAAAGGGGTATGTATAAAATATCCATATAAATATTGTGTGTATGTATCGCTTGAATTTGTACATTGCTTCTATCCCTGTCATTCATGTGTTTGATATTGTGAAAAAAGTGCCGATTTGTTTTTCATCTTGTTGTCTTCCATTGTTGTCCTTTAATGTGATTTTTAGAATTTTTTTTCTTTTTTTTTTTCTTTTTTATGTTGTCTTGTGCATAAAACCATTCTCCCATTTATATTTCATCGAACAAAAAGCCATTGTCTATTTTTGTATCATTTGTAAGTTAATGAAAATGTTCATGTTTTTTTTCCCTTTTATGTTGAATTTGTTTTTCATATGGCAAAAGTAGTGCATTATTCTCATAGTATTAGTTTTATGGATTTTGAGAATATATTAGTATGTATATCATATGAATATCTTTTTTGGTTTGTTTTGATTTTGCTTTTTTGGGGGGTGGGATTTTTTGAAACTAATACTGTTTAAAACGTACAATATGCATGGATCTTATCCTCCTGAAGTTGCATTTGTGTGGTTGAAGCAGGAAGACCTTTTTGGCAGTTAAAGATGATAATAATAATATTAATAATGATAATAATATTAATAATACGAATAGTAGTAGTATGATTTTTTCCTGATTTTCTTTTCTCATCTCTTTTTCTTGTTTCCATCCTTGCGTTATTTAAATCAGCATCTTCCCCCCCATCCCATCCCTCCCCTCCCACCATCTCCCACCAGCCTTAGGAAGCCACTGAATCAGACTAAGATCTGAGTCAACTGCAGCCTGGGCCAGTCATGTCAATCTGAACCAGCAGTTTAGATGCCTTAACAATGCAAAAACAAAAGAAAAAAAAAAGAAATAAGAAAACATACCGTCCATCGTCCACTGTGTGTGCCACCGTGTTCTCTGTCGTTCACCCACTCTCCGTCCCACACCGCCACCACCCACAATGCTAAAAAAGCCCCAGAGTGGAGAAAGTGAAGGCAGTGGCACCCAACTTCTTTTTTTTCTTCTTCTTTTTATTTTTTTTTTCTTGGCCCACCTCCGTTGCCCCCCTGCACTCGTGCCAGAGTACAAATAACCAGCAGGTCTCACTGTTGCCACAAGCCAGTGGTTTCACGCGGAATTTCACTGGGCTTGACTTGTAGGCCTGCGAGGTATGTGAGCGTGCCCACACAATACAGCATTGGACTTCCCTCTCAGTAAACCAGTGGCAGTTCAGTTCAGGAAAACAAGACGAAAGTGTTTAGATGCACCAGCAGCATTGAACACATGGGATTTTTGTACACGTTTCATTATGCTCTTGAAACCCCATGTTATTTACATAACTGGAGCACAACAACGAGTAAATTAAACAACAACAAAAAAATGACAAAAAATTGAAAAACACAACCGAACTTTTTTATATACAGTTTCTTCTGTACTTTTGAGGTTGTTTCAACTCACCTGCACGTGTGTTCGTGTGTGTGTGTGCGCGTGTGTTTCTACGTTTGAGCAGCCACTGAGAATAGATGTCCAATGTATATTTTAAAGGGGTGTAGAGAGCCACCATTACCATTCATACTAAGTGAGTGTGTGTGTATGTGTGTGTGTGTGTGTGTGTGTGTGTGTGTGTGTGTGTGTGTGTGTGTGTGTGTGTGTGTGTGTGTGTGTGTGTTTTGGTGTTAATCTCACCCTTCCGCTGAGGTAGAATTAAGGATTCTTTCGAAGGCAATGCCATATTTTTCTCCTTGTATCGTTTCTTTTGAGAGGCGTCAGTGTGGTTATCAGTTCAGTTCATAAATATATAAGTGATCAATAGTGAACCAACAGCACAACGACACACACACACACATACACACACACAAGTTCTTAGCCTATTGTACATTATTGCGACTGATTTGTGCTTTTTGCCCTATTCTTTTGAGCCTTCAGTCCCCACTTGAAAATTGAGCCATCTAAGGATCCTTACTTTGTCGGCCACCTGGCCAATTTCTTTGTGCGCGCGTGTATGTGTGTGAGTGTGTACTGCGTGAGCGATAGAGTGAGTGAGCTGATTGTCCTCTGAGAAGGAGTTGTGGCTTATTTATTAAATTTCTAAAGGTTATTTTAGCCATACGTTTTTGGAGGAGCAAAAAAAAAAAAAGAAGAGTCAGATATAGGATTTTGATGATCAGCGTTTGTACAATGCACACAATGTTACTAAAAGTCTCAGCATTTTTGATTTGATGCAGTCTCCTATCTTTTTTTTTCGTTGTTGTGGGGAAGGAGAGTTTTCTTTTCCAGGGGACTGTGCAACTTCTTACTTTTCAGAACAGATTGGTGGACACTGTCTGTTCAACAGTTATGCGTTCAAAACAAACAGGAAGTAACCTTTGACCTTCATCATCCTTGCTCCTAATCCCTGTCTTTGACTGGACACTCAGAGCAGTTCTATATTGATAGGAAATAGAGAAAAATGAAACTACTGTAAAGATTATGTTTTTTTGATTAACTTTGAAGTGTAAAAAAAAGACTTTTCAACTTTCACGATATTTAATTAAAGTTCCCTCTTGTCTGTGAACCTTTGTGTGTGTTTCTTGTGTTTATTTCCCTATAGTGCTCTTGAACATTTATCAGGTCTATAATTAAGAACTAGTGTGCAGCCCATGTGTTTGGTGCATTTTGTACTATTACAAACACAAATCAAAACCCTTGACTTTGAGCTTCTGTTTGTTTAGACACAGTTTTACATTGATATGTTTCATTTTGGTAATTCTTCACAAGCCATGGAATATATCCATTGCGTTACACACACACACACACACACATACAATCATTCAAGCGCATGCATACACATACACACACACACACACAGAAACACGATAATGTTGGCTTCTATGTTATTAATAAAAATGCACCTTGCATGTAATTGATTCATCATTTGCATTTATGGTCATCAGCAGAGAAAGAGATCATCTCTCTCTCTCTCTCTCTCTCTCTCTCTCTCTCTCTCTCTCTCTCTCTCTCTCTCTCTCTGTGGTTGTTCCATTGTGCATATTTAATTTGAGCCACTCTCTCGTGATTAGCCCATATTAGCGCTTTATGCTGACCCTGACGGCTTCCAGGGGGCTCTGCAAAGCATTATGGGGGTTCGCTTAGTTAAAAGGAACAGCTGGGAATTTTCTGGAAATTTGATTTGGATTCATTTTAGCCATTAACTATGCACGCTGCAGAAATGCGGGCCGCGCACCACGTGGTTTCTGTGATTTGTTTACAGAGGGCTGAGGGTTTGTGTTGGGAGATGCTGTCCAAAACATAATGCGAAGCAAGTGTTTGGATTGAGAATAGGTCTTAATGGGAGATTAGGACTGACAAACTCATGCCAGTGGGAAATTTGACAAATTTAGGAATAGTGTTTTCCAAATAACGTCTGTCCAAATGCTGTATAGATTTGTGTGTGTGTGTGTGTGTGTGAAAGAGAGAGAGAGTTTGGTTTTCCCATGTGTTTAAAACAGATTTGACACAAGAATGACGCACAGAGTAAAAAATGATGTTGGTTCAGCATGATGGACATACGTGGCCTAACGCACGCGCACACACATACACACACACACACACACACACACACACACACATGTTCATAATACAGATACACACACAAACACATGCACACAAATAACATATTTATTCACACATACTATCACCAGCTCCCTGCATGGTCCCTAAATAATCACATACTGTAGGTTCATGCTCACAGAAACATAACCACTTAAAAAACTAAAACATCCGTATTCACACACACACACACCACGGCAGACACCCACGCACATACAAACAGCACCTCAGTTTGCATCATGTGCGTGAGAGGTGTATTTGGCGTAGTCACTAGGTGGTAGAACAGTGAGGTTAAGTGACAGGTCTCCCAGCCTTCCATTAGCTAATGCATCAGAGAGAGGGAGTGTGTGTGTGTGTGTGTGTGTGTGTGTGTGTGTGTGTGTGTGTGTGTGTGTGTGTGTGTGAGAGAGAGAGAGAAGAGAGAATGACTGAGTGAGTGCTGTGGATCCCCATCCCCCTGCTACTCCCCCTCTCCCCCCCTACTCACATCCTCCCCCCCCCACACACACACACACACCCCACGCATCCTCTCTCCCACCCCCAGCCGCACACACAACACACATCCCCTCACGACAGCTCACTACTTCAACACAGACAAGCTTGTCTCGCACCCTTGTCCCTTCCCCCCACTCCTCCACCATCAACCCACCTAAACATCTCTGTATCTCCCTCTCTCTCTCTCTCTCTCTCTCTCTCTCTCTCTCTCTCTCTCTCTCTCTCTCTCTCTCACACACACACACACACACACTCATAAATGCAATCACACACACCCACAGTCTCACATAGTCACAAACATGCTCACAAATAAAAACACACACACACACACATACACACTCACATACGCACACACACACACACACACACACACACCTGTGCCTCCTCTTTGTCGCATCCTCTCTGCGCATCTTCTCCCCCCAGCCTTAATGCACGTTTGGGGTGATTGATAGATGACTAAGTGAACATATAATCTTGCAATCAGAGGCCCTGAGCCATCTATCGTGGCTGACAGGGGGGTCGTTAACCAGGGAGCCGGGCCTGACCCCTTGCATGGAAGGCGGCTGCCATAGGTTAATGAGGAGGAAGATGCATGCGGATGATATGCTTACGGCTGCCATTAAAAAGCAAAGGCAGGCAGGCCTGGGAGCTGTAGCTCTGGAGGGCTGCTCTACTCTACTGTCCTTCCCCCATGTGAGGGGCCCGGGGCCTGCCTGACAGAGTGGACTCTTCAGCCAGTCCGCCTGTGTGGAGCAGGGCTGACCATTTTAGTGTAGTGGAAGCCAGTATGACAGATATGATTGATGCAATTGATATGATTGATGGATTACGCATACCAATTGATGTATTATATGATTGATGTATAGATTTCATTTCCTTAAAAAAAGAAATGTATCAGAAATAATCTTGTTACGAAAATCAATTTATATATCCTATTTGTTGATAAAAAGAATTAGTGAGGGGTTAAATAATTGTTTGATAATGAAATGTGACAAATGCGGCATTATAATAAACACTGTTCTTTTATTTTTCTGCTTGTTCAGGGCTCATCTTGATAGGCATAATATTTGAAATGCAGAATTTGTCTCCAATCTTTACCTATGGAGTTAAGGCATATGTTAGCATAAATTGTTTATGAGTTGTTTTGCTTGCAAAGGACTTGAAAGGCTTGACACCAAACACGAGATTCACTTGATCACTTATATGCTTACAGACTTGTTTATGCAGAATAAACAACATAAAACAAAAACAACATCAACAACGGCAACAAAACCCCAAACGTTGCCCAAGAGCGTGTCTCACCTCCCAGCTCTGGGGCCCTCCACTGGGCAAACAGTGTTTATGGCCGCTCCACTCCTCCTAGTCTTGTTTCACTGGCCCTGACTAATTCATTACACCACATCAACAGGCCGACTCAACCCCCAGCTCTGGGAGAGTGGTGAAGGAGGGGATGGGAGGAGAGATAGAGAGAGAGAGAGAGGGAGGGAGGAAGGGAGAGAGAGAGCATGAAACAAGAAGGGAGAAACATGAGCATTCTTCCTAGAGAGCAACCTTTCAGGTAAGCCTGGAAGATCAAGAGCTTCACACATTCCCCTCCCTCCTTCCCTCCCTCCCTCCTTCCCCTCCTATCCCTTCTTTTCTCCTTCCCTCCCTCCTCCGTTCTTCTCACGCCAAAAATAAATAAACACACAGTAGCTACTATCTCCCTCTTTCTCTCCCCTCTCCCTCCTTCTCTCTCTCTCTCTCTCTCTCTCTCTCTCTCTCTCTCTCTCTCTCTCTCTCTCTCTCTCTCTCTCTCTCTCTCCTGTGGGTGATGAAGGGAGGGAACTGAAAGATCCTTGGAGCCAAAAAACACAAAGTCCCCATGGGGCCCTCAAAAGAGATGGGGAGTCCAGGATGCTCTGTGTGCGTGTGCGTGTGCGTGTGCGTGTGCGTGTGTGTGTGTGTGTGTGTGTGTGTGTGTGTGTGTGTGCGTGTGCGTGTGCGTATGCGTGTGTGTGTGTGTGTGTTGGGTGGGGTTGGGGGGGGGCTTGAGTGAGAGACAAAGACAGCATAAAAAGAGGGAAAACAACAACAGAGAGAGCAAGAGAGAGACAGAGAAAGAGAGAGAGAGAGAGGGAGGGAGGGAGAGGGAGGGAGAGAGATTATGGAGGGAGGGGGATATCTGTTCACCGCTGGAGAAGCCTGGCAGAGGCAGCAGACAGAGAGGATCAGAGGAGAGCGATGAAGACAGTGGAGGAAAGGAGAGAGAGAGGAGGAGGAGGAGGAGAGGGACCGTGGGGACATGCCACACTACACACAAACACAGAGAGAGACAGAGGAGGAGGGGTGGGGAGGACAACAGGGGAGGAGACAGAGGGAAAGGAAAAAGACATGAAGAAAGAAAGAAAGAAAGAAAGAAAGGGGAAAGGGAGAAAGGGACACAAATGTTGGGAGAAGAGTGAATGGGGTGGTGGGTGGAGATAGATAGATAGATAGATAGATAGTCAGAGAGTGAGACACACACAGCCACATCCTCACTCACTGCCCTAATATGACCTCAGGCAGTGATATCAGCCCTTCCACAACAACAGGTGAATGACATCATCCATTCCTCACGGCAACGGAAAGCGCAGCAACTGCTAGCGTTAGCCAGATGAGGACGGCGACGCATGCACGCAGTCGAGTGCCATCACCAAATATCTGAGTGGGGTTGCTTCAGTTCAGCCCACCAGGGACCCATTACAACACATTCATAAGTCATTCAGTCATGTGAGCATGGGAGAGAGAGAGAGAGAGAGAGAGAGAGAGAGAGAGAGAGAGAGAGAGAGAGAGAGAGAGAGAGAGAGAGAGAGAATGAAACAAAACATGAAATGACAAACTGGATTATGATGAAGTGGATCTGATAAAAACACATTGGCCCTTCCAGATCTACAAGTCATTTAGCCACAAAACGTGCTTCATGTCATTCAGCTAAACGCACACTACTTTAGTGTGTGTGTGTGTGTGTGTGTGTGTGTGTGTGTGTGTGTGTGTGTTTACTGTATGGGGGCCATAGATT
>JAODXP020000020.1:15117264-15122264 GCA_027497455.2 Sardinella longiceps | reverse complement strand
CCTCATCCTCATCCTGTGTCCTGCCTGCTTGTATCAGTCTCCCCTCCCTGTGGGAGAATCCCACGGGAAAGATCAAGTCTGGGGGTTTTGACCAATCATTCATCATCACACCCCAAAACAGAATGACTCCTCACTGACCATCTAACATCCTTTTGGGCATGGGCCAGGGTGATCCCGCCGCTCCACCCTTCCAAGAACATCTGGCGGGCTCTTCTCTGCACCCACACACCACACACACTCCAAGCCCTCCTCCTCGTCCTCCATATCCCATAATACCTCTGTCATGCCATTGCCTTTTTCATTCATTGGCGTTCTCATGCTTTATTTAGCGGTGAAGTCCAGTGGAATCGCTGCAGGGATCCCTTATGTCGCTGAGACAGACACTCACACAATTGAATTTAGTCTCTGAACCACTTGACCCTCCACTTGAATAATGCGCAGATGATTCTAGAACTATTTTTTTAATATACATATAAAATAAAATGGCACCCACACTGCTGACAGAAAGGCAGTAGGCAACTGATAGAGTTATTTAAAGGAGGTATTTTCATATATAGTGTGAGAAGTTTAGCGGAGCTGTAATATGATTATGATCCTATTGTTGCAGAGTCAGTGTTTCACAATGGGAAGAACAGAGAAGTCGGACTATATTGAAATGGGTGGATTTTATAGTTACAGAGACTTCGTGCCTGGAAAGGACACAGTCAATGAAGAGTGTTCAGGGTGTGTGTGTGTGTGTGTGTGTGTGTGTGTGTGTGTGTGTGTGTGTGTGTGTGTGTGTACAGGCACGGACACACAAGTCACCCAGACACACAAATATTTCAGCTAGCCACCAAACACACACACACACACACACACACACACACACACACACACACACACACACACACACACACACACACACACACACACACACACACATTTCATAGTGAGTAACCTTGCGGGAACACACAGTGCATTAGAATGAGTGTCCAGAGGCTGTGAGGTGCTGGAGCAGGGACAGCTCTATATTTACCAGCTCTACTGCCTGGACCAACACTTCCATTCATCTGCACAGCTTGTTACTGTTGGACCTGCACCATGGAACACTGTGGCTGCACTAGCAGCAGGTAGACCTGCTTACAGAAACACAATCTCTCTCTCTCTCTCTCTCTCTCTCTCTCTCTCTCTCTCTCTCTCTCTCTCTCTCTCTCTCTCTCTCTCTCTCTATCTATCTATCTATCTATCTATCTATCTATCTGTTTGCCTCTGCCGTGTACTGGTATGTGTGTTGTACGTATTCATAGGTGTGGATATTCATGCTTGTATGTTTATGAGTGTACTTAGCACATTTTATGCATATCTTCATACACTGCCATGCAGGTGTGTGTGTGTGTGTGTGTGTGTGTGTGTGTGTGTGTGTGTGTGTGTGTGTGTGTGTGTGTGTGTGTTGGCTTGTCAGTGTATGTGCATGTATGTGTTGGCTTGTTGGTGTGTGTGTGTTGGCTTGTTGGCTTGTGTGTGTGTGAGCATGTGTGTGTGTGTGTGTGTGTGTGTGTGTGTGTGTGTGTGTGTGTGTGTGTGTGTGTGTGTGTGTGTGTGTGTGTGTGTTGGCTTGTGGTGTGTGCCTGCGGTGTGTGTTGGTGCGTGCGTGTGGCCAGTAGCGACTCCAGAATAACTCTTCCCTAATGGCTGTCCTCTCTCTGCCTGGCCTGGCCGCCCGTCTCCCTCCTGCTCCTCAGCCACCCCATTCATTAGGCTCTAATTTGACATGTTTACAGCCCAGACTCCCCATATCACACACCCAGTGTGATTGATTGAGCCCCAGCCCAGCACCTCTGGCAGGGCCTGCAGTCTGCCAAAGACACAGAGATGGAGAGAAGGTTAGCATCAGAGATGGGGAGGAGAGAGAGAGAGAGAGAGAGAGAGAGAGAGAGAGAGAGAGAGAGAGAGAGAGAGAGAGAGAGAGAGAGAGAGAGAGGGAGGAAAGGATCTTGGAGAATCTTGGAGAGGTGCTTACTCTCAAGGACCTGAACGAGGTAAGTTAAGTTATGCGTACACAGAAACTTTGGCAATGAGGAATCAATGCCCGTGTATGTGTAGGTGTGGTTGTATACGTGTGTGTGTTAATGTGTGTGAGTGTGTGTGTGGGGGGTGTGTGTGTGTGTATGAGTGTGTATGCATATGTGTGTGTGTGTGTGTGTGTGTGTGTGTGTGTGTGTGTGTGTGTGTGTGTGTGTGTGTGTGTGTGTGTGTGTGTGTGTGTGTGTGTGTGTGTGTGTGTGTGTGCATACATCCTAATACATGTATCAGTCAAAGTGTAAATGAGACTCTGGAGAGTTTGAATGCAGTAGTGCTGAGTTACAGTATCCTATAGCACACACACACACACACACACACACACACACACACACACACACACACACACACATCCTCATTAGATAGCCAGTGAGGTGAGGGGCTCCTATAGGCTCCTGAGCATCTAGGAAATACTCTCTCTGTCAGATAGACTGTATGACAGGCTGCCATCACAGGGTCACGCCTCACGTCAGACACTCCCGCTGTAGTATGTATGCCTTAGAAATCAACCAGCAGGGAAGCACATGGAAATCTGAGGATTTATTATTTCAGATTGACAGACATAAATCCACTTTTAATAAGTGAAATTTCATTTGATATTTCATGAAGAATTATATGAATAAGAATATTGCAAGAATATTTGTGCAGGTACAGGTATTTATTGTATGTTCCACAGCTTGTAGTTGTACCTCAATCCAAGAAGCTGAGATAGCTTTCTGATTGATCATTTTATAAACTGTGCTTTACACAATTCCATTTATTCCTGCTCTGAAACTATTTAAAGGAGAATGACAGTACACAGAGAAAGATGGATCGTATTTGTCTGATCTTATGCACGGACTCATTGTCATTCCTCTGTGTTATCTGAATGAATTTAAATTAGTGAGAGAAATGACGTGAACATTAAAGCACAGGTTTCACGCTGTGATCCATCCCTTCAGTCTTCAAGCTCCATACAATTCTTCATGCGAAGCCTTATTTCAGTCTTAGACCTTTAAAAACGCATGGTCAAAATCCTACAAATATTTTTAGACTCTCTTGGAAGACATCAATGACGTCTGGAAATAGTTACCTTAATATCAATGCATTTTTTTAATAGAATAATAAATATGTGACAGTGGAAAAGTAGAAATTGAACTGAAATAATTTAAGAACAACCGACTTCACCTGGCCAAGTGTCTGTTCCACTTGCTTGGTAGAAGCCTTCTTGATTACATTGGAAGAGACAAGAACGCAGCTCTCTGCTGCCAATATAACCTTCTGCCAATCCTTCTCTCTTTATCTATCTTTCTCATTTGACATAACTTTCTGTGTGTGTCACACACACACACACACACACACACACACACACACACACACACACACACACACACACTGAGTAATCATTAGCCTAGGCCACAACCAAGGCCTGTCTGTAGTGAGCTATTTGCTTCTCTGTCTAATAATTTCAGGAGCTTCTCATGGCAGCTTTAAGACTTGACAGAGGTGTTATGAATCACCTCCCTCTCCTCCCTCCGACAGATCAGAACACACACATACACACACACACACACACACACACACACTCACACACAGACACATGCACGCGCGCACACACACACACACACACACACACACACACACGCACACATACAAACACACACAGACACACACACGCACACACACAGCACGCACACACACGCACACACACACACACACACACACACACACACACACACACACACACACACACACACACACACACAGGAGTCTTCCTGACATTCATGAGATAGGAGCCTAGGGGAGGCTGTGTGAATGAACAGCGGCATGGAGAATAACTCACTGAGTACAGAGTTCTCTCCAGTGTGACTGCTGAAAAAAATACACCCAAATTTCCCATCTGGTGTTTATTACTCTCTCTCTCTCTCTCTCTCTCTCTCTCTCTCTCTCTCTCTCTCTCTCTCTCTCTCTCTCTCTCTCTCTTTCCCTATCTGGATTTGTATGTGTTTGTGTGACTCGTCATTTTACAAATGTGAGAGCTTGTGAGTGCTTGAGTCATGTTTAAGAATTATGGTTCGTAAACATCTGGTGTAGAGCGCTCATCTTTCCCACATCTCTCTCTCCCTCTCTTTTTCTCTCTCACACACACACACACACACACACACACACACACACACACACACACACACACACACACACACACACACACACACACGCCTTCTCTCTCTCCATCCCTCTATCTCAGGAAAGAAGAAGAAAAAAAAAACCATCTTCTTGTGCTGCTATTCGTTCATTAAATGCGATGACTGGGGAAGATACCCAACTGTTTGTGGGGGGTGGGGGGGAGGGTGCTTTGGGTGGGTGAATGATTGACAGGCGAGTGAAACAAACTCCAAACCTCTCTGGCATCTGAGCAGAACCCGACACGGGAGATCTAATGAGCTCAGTGTGGGGCTTCACACCCCAGTCTCAGCCTTGAACTCCACGCTGATCAAATCAATCAGTGAGTAATCCCTCTCGGATAAACACCAACAGCAGCCCACTTTTGCACAACTTTGCTCTGCCAGTTTGAAGTTTACGGGCAAGAAAGAAATCCGAAGTTTGGGGGGAACCAAGGGTCCCCTGCCTCTATGCTTCTAAAACATTCAGGCTCATCTGGAAAACACAGTCTGGGAAGCCTTGAAGAGCCTCATTTAGTGGTCTTTAATGATACTGACCTTGTGTATAAATGTTTCAACAGTATATACTGTAGTAAGCCCATCAGGCCCACATTCACTCTGGGCTTTCTCCATTCCTCCAGTCACCATATTCTACAGAATCCTGTGGCGTACTGTATGCAGTCCAGTATTAAAGAGACAATAATCAGACAGTTTTTGTACTTACTACTCAAAAATATATTTACTGTTTCAAATCACAGTTTTCACTCATGATCAAGTTGTTTTTCACAATATTGGCAGGCTACA
>JAODXP020000020.1:15104764-15107264 GCA_027497455.2 Sardinella longiceps | reverse complement strand
ATTGTTTCAAGATGATAACTAGTACTGATCAATTGTGGAATGGGTCATGGGATGTCTAATTTGATGGGACTGAATTTGTTTCTTTTTTTTAAGAACTATATTCTGAGAAAATATTGTATAATGCCCCTTAGGTGACAAAAATAAAAATCCTGAAAATATAGATACTATACTAGTTTTGTCAATAACACACAATGTGTGCCATCCAGTACTGTTGTTTTCATATCCTTAATTCACCAGTGGATTTTGTGCAGTGTCTGTGCTCTGTGAATGTTGTGGCAGTGTGGATGTGCTCTGGCTCCTGGGCTCCGCTGGTCCTGGAAGTCTGCCTGCCGTACTGTAGCCCCCCTCACCTCTGGGCCTCTCTGACAGGCCTCAGTCCCACAGCAGCGCTGCCCTGGACCATCCATCCTCCCTCAGCCTGCATCCTCACCAACCCCTCATTTATTATCACAGGTCAGAGAGAGAGAGAGAGAGAGAGACAGAGAGAGAGAGAGAGAGAGAGAGAGAGAGAGAGAAATGGGGAAGCCTCAAGCCTTTCAAAATAGACGATATGAGACACTTTTCATCTGAAACCTTTAGTACTACCTGGCTTTCATAATAACGATAACAACAATAGGGGAGGACAAATAATGTATAAACCTGCTTATCAAATAAATAAATAAATAAATAAATGATAGATAGATAGAGGTACAGAGGCACGCAACATTAGTGTGTGAATGACAGGACAAAGACCTCCCTTAATTGCTTATCTCTGGGAGTGTCTCAATTTAGTTCTCCAAAGGTGAAAGCATGTACACACACACACACACACACACACACACACACACACACACACACACACACACACACACACACACACACACACACACACACACACACACACACATACACAGAGACACGCACATAGCTATGCTCAAATACTCGCTCAGAAACATGACTGCACATACAGTATGCACACACACACACACACACACACACACACACACACACACACACACACACACACACCTATATACACATATAGTACAGTTACATGCACAAAGACACACACACACTCTCACACACACACTTACACACACACACACACACACACACACACACACACACACACACACCCTTACACACACACACACATGTACTGGCACGGGGCTAGCGGAGGTGAAGTTTTATGATGGATGATGCGGAGAGGATGCAGCAGTGCTGGTAAACTGCACGGGGCCTTTGATTAACGAGGCTGCCCGTGGGTCCCGGAGGAGCCAACAGGAGAATGATACCGTTAGCAAGAAACAGCTGCTGCTGCCACCAGAGAGGGGGCCCCCGAGGGCCCAGCTGGCCCCCACACCCTCACCCTGCACACACACACACACACACACACACACACACACACACACACACACACACACACATACACACACATACACACACATACACAGACACACACACACACACACACACACACACACACACATACACACACACACACACACATACACACATACTCATACACACACACCCACACACACGCACATACGCACTGACACACAGACACACACACACATACGCACTGACACACACACACACACTCGTCTCACACACATAGTCATATACTCTCACTTGCATACTCCTACACACTGACACACACACACACACACACATACACACACACACACACACACACATCTTCCTCCCTTTCTGGACTTACACTACCACACACACTCGCACACACACACACACACACACACACACACACACACACACACACTGCACACTCATATGCTTACAATAACAAACCAAAAAGTAAAAAATCTCTACATTTGACAAAACACCACTAGTAGTATTTTACTACTATATTTCATTCATAATATATGAGCATCTAAGTCTGTATTTGTAGAATATTCTCTAGTGTCCCAGTGCACCTCCATACGTCCATAAATAGGCTGTGAAACTTCCCTAAACTCCAGAGTGTCATAATCAATCTAAGCCCTGATTGATTGAAGGAGCGATAAAATATCACTCTGTCTGCTGTGATTCATTGCGAGGCCGCCCACGCTGTGGAGAAAAGGTGACTTTGGCCAGAGCTCACACTCACGCTCACACACTCACTCACACACACACACACACACACACACACACACACACACACACACACACACACACACACACACACACACACACTCAGTCTCCTCTCAGCCCCTCAGTCCGTCTCTTTCAACCTTCAGAGCCGCACAAACATCTGCCAGGCTGACCACTGTAAGTGTATCCATTTGTCAAGCACAGGACTGCGTGGGACCTCCACAGGCACATGCCCATGCCCACACACACACACACACACACACACACACACACACACACACACACACACACACACGCGAGAGATGCCAGCCTCTGGGCCTTATGCCAGGCCCTGCCGAAACAGGCCGATGTATCACAATGACCCTACTCGCCCCTGCGACAAAAAGGCCATGCCACCACTAGGCACCCCGTCCACTTGGCACCCTGG
>JAODXP020000020.1:15089764-15099764 GCA_027497455.2 Sardinella longiceps | reverse complement strand
TGGAAAAGTCTGTGATCCCTCGGAGACCTTCGGAATGGGACTCCGGGGGCCCCCAGACTGGACACCTGTCCACAATTCCGCAGGGGTCGCTTCAGAAAGCCCAGTGACGCCCGAAATGTTCCTCCGAGGACACAGGCAGTCCGGGAAGCAAAGGTGAAGATGGACAAGGAAAAGAGAAACTGTCCACTGAGTTTAACCCCCCCACCCACAGACACATACACACACACACTTCACCCCCCTCCCTGGCTACTGCTCTTTGGAAAAGTTCAGATGCTAAGTGCTTAAGTATTCATTTTCCACTTGCTAGCCCTCAGGAGTGAAATTGGGCATCTGTAGGGAATGCTGTTGTGTGGATGAAGTCCTCTGTGCCTGTTCAGTCAGCACGCTTATTAGACCTACTGCATTGCTACCTGCTGCTTCACTTACATGTAAGCACTGCATCAAGGCAAGCATGGAACATAATCCCATAACTTACAACAGCTCCCATGTGAAACAACCTTATCTCAAACGGGACTTGTTTTTAGATCCACTTTCACCAATTCAGTATACTGAATCCTTTACTGAATTGAATCTTACTCATATACGGCCATTGTATGTAGATATATTGTATGTGTGTGTGTGTGTGTGTGTGTGTGTGTGTGTGTGTGTGTGCGTGCGTGCGTGCGTGTGTTTGGTATGAATACTTCACAACCTGTATAGTAAAGTGACATTTAAAGTAGACTTCCTAAGATATTCATGAAATATTCAGATGTGACATGATCAGGTGACAAACATAAATGGCAGTGCTGCTTTGAGACCACTGGACTTTTATTTTGATAGGTTATCGGCATTCTAACTTTCACATTTATGAAGGGTTGTGTATGAAGGTGGAGTCATGTCTTATGAAACAGTCATGAATACTTTGTGAGCATTTTATGAAACCTGCTATGAATGTGTTATGTACTCACCCGTCAAGTAAAGTGTTACCGTGTGTTTATCTAAAAATGTATACATACATAGATGAATAATATGCACATCATATATACTGTATGTATCTCTATTGAATAAGTATGAAGATATGTATTTTATCTGCTCATGCATTGACTATGCTGTATGAAGGGTTGAAGGGTGTTCGTTCTGTTTATCTTTGGATTTTGTTTATGTGCCACATTATTCTGGGGAGACTTAAAAGAGACTTTTTACCTTGAGCTGCAAAGTAATGACGGAGATTCAAGGGCAGTCTGGTTAAACTCCCAAACATTACACACACACACACACACACACACACACACACACACACACACACACACACACACACACACACACACACACACACACACACACACAAATAAAGTTATAATTTACATTTTTGTACCTGGAAAAAGTCTATGTTGAGTCTTTAATCAGGCCCCTCTTAAAGAATATATGTTATTCTTAGGCAAGCAGACCTACTTCACCCATTTGAAATAAATGATAGTCCAATTGGTGAAAGTGTCTTCCCTTGAGTGTACCGCTCGCTCATACATCACCAGAGAACTATTTTCTTTTAGGGTCTTCTTATATAAGACACTAATTAAGTGCTTACATAAGCGCCCATGTTGCCAATGAATCATTAACTTATCATGTATTAATATGGTAGCTGCCAACCTTGTACTGTAGTTGGGCCTGGTGTGGGCATCCATTACATGTCTAATGGGGGTGCTGCTGAAACGAGGCTGTAATATAGAGGCAGTCATAGCCTCCACCGCCGTGGTACCAGCCAGCTCTCCCATCTCATCTTCTCTCCTCTCCTCTCGGAGTCAAACAACTTACACAGCTCTCTTTTGTGGAAGTTGGAGGCTATTAAGAGTTGTTTCTCGCCGTCAAAATAGAGTTCAAGAAAGCGGCTAGCGAGCTGTAGCAGAAAATTAAGCTCTGGCAGTTTCAGACCCTGACCACACGAGCGTAGAAAGGAAAGAGTGGGCAAGGAAGCAAAGGAGAGAGGAGTGAGGGGCAGAGAGAGAGAGAGAGAGAGAGAGAGAGAGAGAGAGAAGGCGGCATTGATCCAGGAGCCTAATCGCGTCGTAAATTGAGTGCTTAGGAGTCTTGTTTTCACAGGAAGTGTTTGGTTTGGGGACGTTATAAAACAGTCTCTTTGGGCCTGTCATCACACCGTAACTCAGACTTCGCCTTCGACAGCAAACAGGGCTGTTGTGCGTGTGGGCAGTAGTGCTGGGCAGCCAGGCCTGCCTAAATGACCTTCCCAGACAGACCACATTAGCTTTAGGAGGAGAGGGGGAGAAGGAAAGAAAGAGAGAGAGAGAGAGAGAGAGAGAGAGAGAGAGAGAGAGAGAGAGAGAGAGAGAGAGAGAGAGAGAGAGAGAGAGAGAGAACAATAAATAAGAAAAAGGGTAAGGGTAGAGAGGAAGAGAATTTAGAGGAGAGGGAAAGTTGGTACCTCCTCAATTTTCTGTGCCATGTAATCCAAGCTTAAGCAGATAGGCTATAATAAAACATTGGCTCTGGCTTGGCTTTCAATTTTCCAAACTGTCAATTTTAAGATGTCTTTTTTTTTTCTTGAACTTAAAACAAAAGTCATGTAAGTTGGTAAAAAATAATAAAGCCATCCCAATTACCATTAAACGTTAAACTATATCTTAACCCAAACACCGGAACTGACAAACACTGGAAATCCTAGACAATCCTACAGAAAGTAATGATTTGTTAAAGCCTATTTTCACAGCTTCAGAGAAACCAAAATCTTACTGTATATAGGCAGTATATACATATTCCAAGTATGAACATTGTTGAGACCTATGAAGGATCAACAAAAAATGTAAATAATTTTAAAAATGAATTTCTACTTAATTGGAATAGTCATTACACAGTAATTACACTACACACATTACGTCAATGCAATGATAAATAGCAGAAACAGTATAAGATGGCATTTGGAGAAAGACTAAATCAACACTCATTAATACACGCTAGTGTATGTAATTGTCCAGCTAATTTGTTTTGTTTAGTCTATGTTAACAACATCGAACTCACAAAGCTAATTAACAGGAATGGACAAAGTGTTCTGGGACACACCGAATGTCTGTAGGACCTACTAAATGCAATACAATGCCCTGAATGGTATGAACACACACACACACACACACACACACACACACACACACACATCAAACACACTCCTCCTCCCACAACACAGTGGCTACAACATTCCGGGCCAGTGCTGGAGCTGATTTAGTGGACTCTATATAAAGGAGGCATTCTCACCCTGCTTCACGTGGGCTTGATAGGCCCCATGGTAGCAGACGGCAGCGAGAGGAGATGTGTTTATTCTGGCTCCGCATCCGGCCAACGCTGGCTTAGGATGGGGCAGCGACTGGGCTCAGGTTTTGTGTGTGTGTGTGTGTGTGTGTGTGTGTGTGTGTGTGTGTGTGTGTGTGTGTGTGTGTGTGTGTGTGTGTGTGTGTGTGTGTGTGTGTGTGTGTGTGTGTGTGTGTGTGTGTGTGTGTGTGTGTGTGTGTGTGTGTGTTGGGGGTTGGGGGTTGGGGGCGGCTGTCAGTGCCGTCGCTGGTCCGTCACCACTTGCTTGAGGCTCGTCAGTAGCAGGGGGACACATGTGGCCTGCATGGCCATCTCAAAACAACGCTTTAGAAAAATACGCTCTCCCCTCTCTCCCACCCCCCCCCTTCCCCTCTCTCTCCTCCCTTCTCCTCTTGTCCTCACCCTTCTCTCTCTTCTCTCCCCTCCTCTGTTCCTGACCCCCTCACCCTGAGTCCACTCACCCATCCACCCCACCCCTGCCCACCCCCCCGGCCGGCGGCTGCATGACAGGCGCTAATGACGGGCGGACGCTGCTAAGTGCGTGGCTGACAGGTGAGCGGAATGCCATGACGGCGTGAAATTTAGTAAAGCTCCGGCAACTGCTGCTGCAACCACTGAAGCACAGGGGGGTTGAGGGTCCAGGGTGTGACGTTTCAATTAGTGCCTGTATTGAGCCATTAAGCCCACTATGCACACAAACATGCATGCACACACACACACACACACACACACACACACACACACACACACACACACACACACACACACACACACACACACACACACACACACACACACATATACACGCATACACACAAACACACACACACCTTAAAATCTACTCAGTGAGACCATCACAATATGCTCAGACATCCATAAATTCAACCATGATCCTACACACTCTCTCTGTCTCTCTCTCTCACACACATACACACAAACACACACACACACACACACACACAGTGCCAGACAGACTAATTGGACGGGCCGGGCTACAAAGGGGATCTAGTGAGTTGTGGGATGGGGGAATGTGTTTGGGGTCCTCGGGAGAGTGGCCTCTGGCAAAGCACTAACTTTGGGGGCCTTGGTGTGGATTAACTACTGTAGCCTACCGGTCTATTTAGGGCTGCTGATGGTGGGGATGGGAGATTGGAGTTCAGTTTATCAGATGCTCTTTTATCCAGGGTTTCATAGTCTTAGGCCACATAATCCACTTTTTCAAAAATATAGCCCAGAAAAGGTCTTCATATATAAATAGAACAGGCTTCATGTGAGTAGGAACGCTTCGTTTGACACATTCACGCAACACCATTTTTATTCTATTTTTTTAAATGTAAACGGTGTAGTTATGGATGATTTTTTTCAGTGCTATGTTACTCTTGATTAAATTGAGTTAGACGTTTTAAAAATTCTAGTAAGCGCAAAATTACTCGACAACTCAGATTTATTTTTCAAGGGTGTCTCTATATATTAACCAAACGCTTACTGCGGAATTGGTGTACAGGGATGGAAAAAAAAAAACTACAAAGTTTTGCGCTGGAAAGTGATCCTGAGAGGTGAAACTGTGCCGGGCTCCTGAATGTTGAACTATTCAAATTCATTCTCAGATCAAACTGAATGAGACAACACTTGTCCTCCGCAAGATGCAATTAGTCCACACTTACATTGAATTAATATTCACTTCTCCCTACCAGCTCTCTCCCTCGCTCCCGCTCTCTCTCTCTCTCTCTCTCTCTCTCTCTCTCTCTCTCTCTCTCTCTCTCTCTTTCTCTCTCTCCCTCTCTCATCAGATGAGAGGAGAGATGGATCTGAAGGTGGAAAACGTGCAGTGGCAGTGAATATAGCGCATAGACTTTTTTTTCTCCCTCAAAGCCCAGGGGCCCAATTTTGTGCAATTTCATCAGGAAGTGCAATGCTCTCTCCTCCGTCTCCCCGTTCCCTCTCTGAAGGGCTTGTTTGACTGTGTGATAGGTGAGGGTGTGGGCTAGCATGTGTGTGTGTGTGTGTGTGTGTGTGTGTGTGTGTGTGTGTGTGTGTGCGCGTGTGTGTGGGGGAGGAACACACTTACTGTACATTTAAGTTGCTCATTTTCACTCTGAATAAATGGGCAGTGCACACATTACGAACAATGATAAGAGCGCGAGAGAGAGAGAGAGAGAGAGAGAGAGGGAGTTTTTATTTGGATCTTTAGGAAAGATTTTAATTTTGTCTGAACGGACATGTGGATATTTTAGAGGAGTTCACGTTGGTTCAGAAAGTTTTGACAGTGACATTTCTAAGGACACCGGAAAAATGAAACGTCATGTCACAGATCGTCAATCAGAGACAGATAAACAGACAGGCAGACAGACACACAGACAGACAGACAGACAGACAGAGAGGATGAGTTCGAAACACAGGTGGACATTCATGGTCATCACAGCCATCCCTGGGGGGAGCGCATTAATTCCATTAATAAGTAACATACCCAGAACGTAGCTAATAACTGCGGCTGACACTGGATCAGCTGTGCGCTCTCCTCCCTCTCCACCGCCCATAATTGTCTGTGATGAATAAAAGCTGGAAAGTGACCCAGGGCCAGTTGCTCTGGGCAGTATTTGTCTAGACTGGGGGTGGGCCGAACGGCCCAGTAATGATTTGCAGGTTGGGGCTCTAATGTGACTCGCTGCTTGTAATTGATGTGATTTTTATCAGGGTTTATCTGGGGCAGGTCCTGAGGCGCACGGTTCCTTTAGCCCAGATTACTCGGTTCTTTTTCACTTTAGAACCATCTGTGTAATGAGGGAGCACTTTAATTCAACTTGCCACCCCCCAACTCAGCACACACACACACACCACACACACACAAAAACATTTCCCTCATCATCCTATATGCAAACAAGAACAACCTCCCATCCCTCAGTAAATTTAGAAATCGAAATCACATGTCTTTGCAGGGGCACCGCAAGGGGGCGGGGGGAGTTAGGATGATTCTAAGGCCTGGCAATGACAGGGGGCCCAGGGATATTTTTAATATTAAAATCAACATTTGGGGCGCCCAAAATTATTCTCTTTCATAGAGCCCAAAATTTCTAGCAGCGCCCCTGCGTCTTTGTATAGGTTGAGGTGTGTATGACAGAGAAAGTGAGTGATAGAGAAAAAGAGAGAGAGAAAGAGAGAGAGAGAGAGACAGAGAGAGAGAGAGAGTGAGTGAGTGAGAGAGAGAGTAGTAGTAGTAGTAGAAAGATGTGCAAAGTGCATGTATGGGTATGTGAGTGTCCATCTGTAGTCTGCCTTCCATTGTTGATTCCCAACAGCTCTCAAGATACCTCGTCACAAATGTAATCCCTCCTAAGAGTGTGCTCAATCTCCCCACAGTCCTTGTAGGATCACAGGGATTCCACGCCCTGTTGTGCCAAAAAATAAATACAACAGAAACGACAGCATGTAATTAGACAGACCTTTTCACCTTGGCCACAATGCTATTTACAATAGCTGCGAGTACATCCCTATTACATCTCTGCAACTGAAGAAAAGCATTATCTGGTGCTTACTGCATTGTCAGCTGCCATCTCAAGACGCTGGCCTGACCTTGTGTTCATGTCCCTTATTATGTGCGAACATGTGAGGTTGCCCAGGCTGGCCAGGGAGCCATCATCATCCGTACCCCCCCAAACCCCTCGGCGTATCTCCATATCTCCGCTTTGGGCCCAAAAGGCCCCACACGGATGCCCAATTGGGAGCAATTTAGTAACCCACACCCACAGACATTAGTAACGCAAGACGACCACCGAGAGCCCCCGAACGGCTGCCGTAACCTTCAGAGCGGCCTGGTCCTGCCCAGTCAGGTCCAGCTCTGCCCTAGCCAGCCTAACAGGCCCTGCCCACAGGCTGGACAGCCTCCAGTGGTCCGACTCCGTTTCCAGGCCTCCAAAGGCGGGGCTAGGATGGAGGTGGGGGGGTTTGGGGGGGGGGGGTTATTTGGAGGGGATGTTAGTGGGGCGGGGTGATGTGGGGTGGGGTGGGGGGCCCACCCAGGTGTCTGGCTGCTTGATTGAGGGCCCAATGAGTGAGGGTGCACGGCAGCTGCAGGAGGGGGGCTATTTTGGAGCGGCGGCTTGCCTTTCTTCTCTCCTTTCTCTCGGGGGGATTGGGGCCGGCCCAAACACTTCAGTGCCCCTGCCAAGGACAGCCACGGAGGCAGGGCTAGAGCTAGGGCTAGGCCCGGGCGTGCTATGCTAAATGCTAATGCATGTGGGTGGGTGGGGGGTTTGGTGGGTGTCTGACAGCCACTGAAAGGGCAAGAAATTCAGTCATATTGCCAATATAGACTCCCAACCATAACTTGCTACCTAGGGGGTTATTTCATATCATTGCAGATATGGATTCTGTAATGCTGGGGAATACATACATGCATAATGTACATGGCTGATGGAGTGAACATATCAAGCCTTTTGTGTGGATGAGATGACACACTTTTCTTCTGTCTCATATTCAATAATGTTGTATAAGTAGAATTGCCCCACATTGCATCAGGGTTTCGCTTGTGCACAACTGACAGCTTGTGATGGGCCCTGTGAATTATACATCTATTAGAAAGGCAAGGGACTGCTTGCCACAACCTTATGCTCTGCGTCATACCAAACAGAGAGCAACACAAACACACACACACACACACACACACACACACTCTCTCTCTCTCTCTCTCTCTCTCTCTCTCTCTCTCTCTCTCTCTCTCTCTCATGCACACACACACACACACACACACACACACACACACACACACACACACACACACACACACACACACACACACACACACACACACAAAGAATCAACAGAGAAAGACAAGGCAGATATGATGGCGACGGAGAGCGAAAAAGAGAGAGAAAGAAATTATTATCAGAAGAGGTAATTAGGCCAGTCATGATATTAGAAGAGAGACATTCTCTAAAACTAAAAATGTCAAGTGTTTACAAAAAAAAAAATAAAATAAAATAAATAAATACATTTTGTCCATGTTAACTTCATCAAACTAAATCTTATGTAGTAGAGGCTTTTGAAACAGTTTGAACCCTCAAGTGAGTCAGTTGCAGTTTAAAATAAGATCCAATGTCAGCTAAGGATGAGATATGCGACCTGTTCCGAGTCCATGTCAAGTGTAGCAGTTAATAAAGTATCCTCAACATTTTGACACACTTACAACTCCACATACCATAAGGTTTACCTCCCTTGGTATCCCAATGTTTATCTTATAATGGCTAAGATTAACTTGCTGCAATGAAGGCTATGGCAGAGAAATACCAACAATTGCCATGTGGGCTGTTTTAATGCCTTTTCACCATTGCAAATGACTGTGAGGCGACAGAGCTCTGGAACTGCCGGAATGTGACCACAAACCACCAAATGCTGTTGCTGCAGAGTCTGTCAACTTCTTAAAAAAATACAGAAATCGTGGGGAGAAATGGGGGTGTGGGTGTGGGGGGGGTCTGTACTGTAACTGCTGACAGAAAGCATATTACGATCCTCAATATCTATTCTGCAACTGCAACAGTGGATGGCATTGGTGGCCAAACATCTCACTCTGGTCTGTGGAGATGTTTTTAAAAATGTTGAGTTCCAAATGTGGACATTTTATGGGAAAACAAAACCAAACACAGACATTGGTCCACTGTGAAATATATGAAATCAAACCTCACATAAACCCTCATAAATATACATGCTCTTATGTACGTCTTGTTTTTAGGGTTTTGTGTGGTGAGAGCAGTTTGAGCATGAGAAAAAAAAAACTCGAACACACACACACACAGACTGGCTGGTATTAACAAAAATACTTGGATTTTGGTGGCAAAAATGCTGCATGTCAACTTGCTGTCAAGACTGTCGAGTCATGAAAGTATCCAAAAATATTCTGTCAAACCATGTCAAAATGGAAGTACCAAAGATATTTTTAAACATGTCTGGAGCATAAGCTATAAGGAAAAATGATTCATTACATTTAATCATCATCTGATTTATGAAATATATTTCCTTATAGCGTATGCCCTGTTCAGTGTAATGTATGCACAGTGTGTATTATGGGAAATCTTAAAGCTGGAGTTGAAAAGAGCGCACCCCTCTGACTGGTGGACAGAGTGCCGAACACGGCAGCTTTTTGTTCCGCGTTTGTATCCGTGGTAATTGCTGCCACGGCGACATCCTCCCCTTTCATCCTCGCTGTCACATCACAGGGCGAGAGCTGCAGTCACTCTCCTCGGAAAGCGCCGGAGTACATCTGCCACCGCGGAGTCGGTGTGTGTCGCCCTGCTGGCAACAGACAGCTTTGCTCCCACTCACAGTGCCAATCAACAACACAACAAAACAACAACAACAAAAACACTGGAGCCCCCTGAATAAAGGAAGCACACGCAGTGGAGCAATTTAAATTTGGAGCTCATGAAAGTTTCCTTTATTCGCCATAAATTTATACTAGATTTACTGCAATGTCTCCTGTAAAATAGAAGTATCACTGACTGAAAAAAGACCTGCATCTTGTTACTGTTATTATTTCTATTATTATTTTTAGTAGTAGTATTAGTAGTAGTAGATGTAATAGTAGTAATAGTAATAGTGCTAGTAGTAGTGTGGTAGTATAATTGTTATTAAAAAATATATAAATTGAATTGCCAACAATTAATAAAGTCCATCATATCCAGAAGATGATTACATGATACCATTACCTTTATGC
>JAODXP020000020.1:14989764-15084764 GCA_027497455.2 Sardinella longiceps | reverse complement strand
AAGATGACAAAAAGGGCCAAACATCCAGTATTGTCACACTGAGGATGCACATGCTCTGTGATGGGACTTTTGTGGTCCTTGTCAGTGCCATACTAAGACCTCGGCCAGCACTCAGAAGGGTGATTGACAGGAAGTGTGGCCACTCCAACAAGAGGGAAGTGAAACCTCCCAATGAGAGAAAGAGTGCGGGAAAACTGGTACCCCTTTCCTCCCACATCTCTTTTTTTATCCGCCATGCCAACCTGTAGGGCCAGGCAGGGGGCTCCTCTCTCCGCCGCCCAAAACACCAACACCCCCACTCTGCAGTCTCCAGGCCCCAACCCTGATTTAGAAAAAGCAGTTGCTCAATGCTCCCCTCCACGACTGCACAACCGCCATGCTTCAGTGATGCTGCGGTCAGAGGCAGCTCCACCTGCCTGCCCGTGGGTTCCACCCTCACCCGCTGATCGTGTCCATCACCACCACACACAAGACTTCACTGGAACTATGAACTCTTTGACACTTTGATTATTATAGGCCTACTGACTACCGACATACATACTGTTTCCCAAAGCTATTGTTATATACTGAGGAGATCATGTCTAGTAATGTGATTGCTCTATAGCAGAGGTATTTGTAGATCAGCCCTTCCATATGTTTTGTTATTATGAGAAGAAGTAGCACCCTTCAGAAACTATTTTGCTATTGACTCCAGATATCATGACAAAAATGGCAAATAAATGAATAAATAAAAGTAAAAAAAAAAAATAGTAAAAAATGTTAGTGATTTTTTGCCAAATTCCAAAGATCCTCTGAGCATAATCAGGGAAACAGTTAAGCATTTGTGTTGAGGGCCATGCAGTTAAGCCAATTAAGCAGTATCACATGGGTGGGAGTGATGTTGTTAGCAGGATATCATCACTGTGTGTGGTTCGGCCGCAGGCAAGCCACCATAAACCCATCCATTTCTATGAATGACAAAATCAATGTTGAGTGTTCAATGTATGTTATGACAGGTTATGGAAGCAAAGTGTGTGTGTGTGTGTGTGTGTGTGTGTGTGTGTGTGTGTGTGTGTGTGTGTGTGTGTGTGTGTGTGTGTGTGTGTGTTTGTGTGTGTCTGTGTGTGTCCTTGAGTTGAGTGTCATCCTCTATGCATGCAAGAAATAAGAGATAAGAGAGAGATTGTGAGTGGCATGGTGTGTTTGCGTTTGTGTATTTGTGTGTGTGCATGTGTGTATGTGTATATGACTTTTTTGAGAGGAAAGTTGCGGGTTGCTAACGGCAGAGCGTGTTTGTGCTGCTATTGCGTTGCAGGCAGGCAGGCAGGCAGGCAGGCAGGAAGGCTCTCTCTGTGCTGAGGGATGAGGCATCTTAATTGTTTGGTGCGTGAGTGCCCTCGCTAATTACAGCCAACAAAAGCAATCTCCACACATTAGAGCAGCTGTCAGGCCTGGGCAAAAATCAAGGGTGAGATTTCCATTACATGTCAGCACACACATACTCAAGGAGAGAAGGATAGAAAGAGAGAGAGAGAGAGAGAGAGAGAAAGAGAGAGAGAGAGAGAGAGATGGTGACAAAAAAAGAAAGAAGGAACAGGAGAAATGGTAAAAGAAAAAGAAGAAAAAAGAGAGGAAGACGAGAAAAGTTATGAAAAGAAAAAAAAACTCTTTAGTCCTGTAATGATTATCCCCTGATCTTTTTTTTTCAAAATGAGAGAAAAAAAATATGGATACCCATTCATTTTTCTCCCCCCTACTCTCTCTCTCTCTCTTTTCCTCTCTTCTTCTCTCACTTCCACTTTCTGTGGTGATGTCGGAGGCTGCCCCCTCTCTCTCTCTCCGTGCTGATCCCCCAGTGGAGTTCATTACTCCTCTCACCTGACAGGGGGGACGGCTGGCCTCTGGCAGCGCTGGGCACGGGGAGGGGAGGGGAGGGGAGGAGAAGGGAGGGGGGAAATTAGTCCTGATTAATTTGGCCACTTATCACCCAGGCGCTGCACTGCAGGCCATAGTGAGGCGGCAGGTACGGCACGGTGTGGCAACGGGGGGCATCCCCTCTGGGAGTTGTTGCCTCTTTTGAGGGGGATTGATTAAAAAGGTGCGTCGCATTGGTGCCATGTAAGTGTGTGTGCGTGCGTCTGTGCATGTGTGTGTGTGTGTGTGTGTGTGTGTGTGTGTAAGACAGAGTGTGTGTGTATGTATTCAAAGGGGTTATAGGGGTGAGTTTGATATTGCTCATTGTGTGTGCTTCCATATGTGTGTGAAGGTGTGTGTGTGCATGAAAGAGAGAGAGAGAGAGAGAGAAAAAGAGAGAGTAGTGTATGTGTGTGTGTGTGTGCGTGCTTGTGTGTGTGTGTGTGTGTGTGTGTGTGTGTGTGTGTGTGTGTGTGTGTGTGTGTGTGCAGGGACATGGTAAAGTGTGAGCATGAATGATTCCCTGGGTACACCTGAGAGGGGGCACCCCGGCATGCATGCCCACTGTGAGTGGCACTACACACAAGAGTCAGGGGAGACAAATTAATTCCCCCCACACACACCCACCCACCCACTGGATGATAACGAGGGCGGCGGATCAACGCTCTCTCTCTCTCTCTTCCCGGCCCACGGGGAGCAGGCCAGCGCTTCCTCATCAGCGCCATGGTGACACTGGAAGTGCTCTGGGAGCCACGGAGGCCGACAAGTACAGACATGTGCCTTCAGATCACACTCAGAAAGCAGGCATCATGTGGAAACCCTAACAATGTTCTTGTTTATTTGTTTTTAACTGCTTATTTTATTTCACTATTTTTCTATTTAATTTTAGCTATATTTAATAGCCCCTTTCCATTTTTGTACTTTGAACAAATAGGCTGACACAAGACACAATTTCACTGCATTTCTTACACCAGTAATCATAGGCATTAGACAAATAAAATTATTTGATTCCTTGATATAATATATTCTATTCATTCAGTTAAATAAAAACATGTATTTCCTCTTTTAATGTAGTCATAAATTTGGACATTATCAATTCACAAAAGATGGAAAATAAATTGTAATTTTCAGTTTGCACGATACAGACTATAAATAAATCTCCATAAAAGCCTTAGCTGAAGTGTCTGTTGAGCAAAAGTCACTTTCACATGTAACAGAAAATATTTAAGAGCAGGTTTGGAGTGGAGTTAGAGGAGAAGAGAAGAGAAAAGAGGAGGCGGACAAAAGGAGACATTCTCTTTCTTTACGGCGGAACAAAGACCCAAGCGGCAGGTAGACTACTTGACTGTGATCACAGAGAGATCGGCTCTCGTGGCCTTTTTCAGTCCACGCACCAGCCTCCGCTCTGCGCTCAGGCTGTCACAGTCACACGCAGTCTTCTGCTGCCTAATGAGAAATTGACTTCAGTCGGAGCATGGCACATTGTTTAGTGCTGTTTATTTATTTATGATTGTTTGATGTCTGGAGTTGGGGCCTCATGATTAATTCCTGAACGCTATGGCCTTGATCAACATGCGAGATTAATGATGGATTTGGATGAGGGTTTTTTTCCTTTTGTTTTGTTTTTTTGTCTTTTTTTTCATGACGAAGGGAGGATGCTATCCCTCTCTCTCTCTCTTTCTCTTTCTCCCTGTTTCCAAACCGGCCGCACCATCAGTGTCTGATTGATGTCGGCACAGTGTGCAGTTCAGCTCTCTCTCTTTTTAATTCTTTTGCATAATTTCCTTTCTTTTATTTCATCCAGGCTCTGTCAGTTTGCAGGGAATGCTTTGTGGCTCAATGCAAGTGTCTTGTTAAAAATTAAAGCGGCTGCAACTCCCTCTTTTTTGATGCTAATACTATTCCACACGGGCCATTCGTGTGTGTATGCTGAAATATGTGTTGGGGGAAGGGGCTCTCTTTCTCACACACACACACACACACACACACACACACACACACACACACACACACACACACAGACACACACACATATGCGTGTATACATATAAATACGCATACACACATATTCACAGATGCACACACATACATGGACACACACACACACACACACACATACACACAAACATATACTGGGATGCTAAGTAGTGATGAATCCAAATGCTATTCTATTCTAGAAACAAACACAGTTGCTGAATGCCCTTTGCGTTACCTGTCTGTCTCCCTGTCAATCAAAACCCAGGAGCTAAAGATATGCAAATGCCCCCCGTGTGCAGACATGCACCTCCCCACTTAAAGAAGCTGCTCATTTGAATGACAACTGAATTAGAAAAGGCACGCACCTTAAATACCCTCTTCAGGTAACCTGCTATAGGGGAGAGGAGCAGGGTCTGGACACTGTTATGGTTTTTATAGAATTTCGCAATGATGAATTTGTGTGTGTGTGTGTGTGTGCGTGTGTGCAGTATACTCAGTACACTCCTTCTTTTGACTCACTGCACAGTATTTAGAACTCCCTACACTGGGGAACTATCTTGGAGACAAGCCTGATCAATTGCAGGTCAGTGAATGATACCTTCTAGAGTGTGTGTGTGTGTGTGTGTGTGTGTGTGTGTGTGTGTGTGTGAGAGAGAGAGTGTGAGTGAGTGTGTGTGTGAGTTATTCCAAAAGCATCTGTTTCAGATGGAGCAGTGCAGTGCGGGGGCCTCTTGAGGCCTATAATATTGTCTCCTAAGGCTGCTTGTCTTTGAGAGCACTAAAGAGAGTCTCCTTGCCTCAGTCAGGCCCTGCGCTGCGCTGCTTGTCTCTAGTCTCCAGCCCTCCTCTGAGGACCACCGCCACACCAGCAGTCACTCAAGGACACCAGCCACCACTTCCTGGAGAGCACGCATCACGCTCAAGTGCTTTTGTGGCGACACATCTGAAGAGGTCCATGTTTGTCCGGCCTTCCATCACCTCTTAAAGAGTCCATTTTTACAGCCATGTGGGAAGTAGCAAGTGCTCACTGGACAATACAATCAATACACACACACACACACACACACACACACACACACACACACACACACACACACAAAAAAAGCATATAGTCACAAAAATAACACACAAACACACACACAGGAGTAAAACACACTGAGGAATGGTGAAGAGGTAAGAATAACAGTATAATTTCTCGTATACATAACAACAGTATCAAACTGCAGAAGGTTCTTGAAGGTAATGATTTATGATGATAGTTCATAGCACCATTAAGTCATTGCTGGACCAGCAGTGACGGGCCCCACTGCAGAGAAAAGTTTGTCGTTTACTCTAACCCAAATACAACATCTGGGTTAATGACGGCAGGGTTGTTCTTTCTGATAAGAGCAATTATAGAGTAGGCAATTATGAAGGGAGCTTAATTAGTTTGAGTTTCTTTTGGCAGGCAGGAGTGGCAGGCACCATCTCTCTCTTTCCCTACCTCCCTCCCTCTCTCCCTCCCTTTCTCTTTCTTTCTGTCTCCCTCTTTCCCTCTCTCTCTTCTCCTTCTCTCTCTTTCTTTTTCTCTACCCACTCTCTCTAGGTGGTCCCTCAGTTCATCAGCTCATGAATAAGTCATTTGAGGAGTTTTTCCTCCGGGAAATCGGCCTGTCTTCTCTCCAGGTGCTCCCTGAAAAGTGCACACACACACACACACACACACATGCACAAACACATAAGAAGATGCATGCGCGTACACACACACACACACACACACACACACACACACACACACACAAACACACAGCACAGCACACACACATGAACAGACATAGTCTTTGTTGACGATACACAAAAACACATTGACCACACACACACACACAAATGTGCACAAACAGACACACAAATCCACACAGAAACACAGTCACACATGTGTATGCACACCAGGCACTTTGCCAGTACCGCTGTATTACTGTATTGTTTTTTCCACCATATTCATATTTGAGTCGTGTCTCTGACACTCTGCATTCATCGCTTCTCTTTCTCTCTCCCCAAATCACCTTTTCCCCTCCTTCTTTGTCTTGTGTAGTCCACCACGGTCACGACTCCAAGAAAAGAAAAAAATGTATAATGTCCACACAGACTTGTTTGAGATGCAGACATACTATTATCCGTGATATTCAAAAAGATTTGCAGACACCCGTTCTTTGATATTGTAAGAAAGAGCCATCATCTGAGAGGAACTCTCCTTCTTTTTGATGTTGGCCATCTCAGGGGACTATGATTTGGGAAGGAGGCGGTGCTGGTGAAAACTCTTCTCAGTGCCCTCTGCAAGGAACTGATAAAAATGATCAAGTCTGACAACCAAAAAGAAGGAATGATCGAGCCATAATTATACCAAAGATGTACATATCAGTGAATTCTGAGTTAGTTTAAAGACAGCTATAAAGAACAAATTGAGTTAGAATTTCTCTCTCTCTCTCTCTCAATGTAGCATGGGCATGTTTTCCTGTTCTCACTATGTGGAGTGTTTCACTTTAAAATAATGACAGATTTAAAACAGTTCCCTATTATTATCTATTAGTATTATGTTGAAGTGTACTTTGGAAACGTTCTTTTCCTCTGTCCTGCGATGAAGTGGTTTCAAAATTCCCCTTTGGCAAACCATCCTTATGCACCCTCATGGCCTGTTTTCAATTCCGCCCAATATTTTGACAGTGCTCCAAGTGAGAGTTCATCTCTTCTGCTTAGTGCCTTCACTGTGTTTAACCGGCAGAGAACAGGAGAGTATCTGGAACGTTTCCAGTCATATGTTCCGAACTCTCTTCAGCACATATAGTTTTAAAAGCATTGAGGTTCAAAGCCTGCTGTCAACAAGCATATCTGCCCCTTGCAAACAGACTGCGTAGGTGCATGTCCACATATGCCATGGATCTGGAAGGCGCAATAAGCACGTCGCCTGATATTGCTCTCTTGCCAGGTTCGAATGTTTTACCGTAACGCATGTCTGTTAGCGGAACGTGTCCAAGCAGACGTTGGTCCATATGGGAAAAGAGCAGGAATTATCCCCGTGGATTCAACACGGCCAGGATCCCCCTTGGCGCTCTACAGTAAGGGAAAAGTGAGAGTTAAGGAGAAAGAAAGGGAGAACACTTAGGGCTTTTTGCCAAGTGTTGGCTTCCCATGTCAGCGCCTGCATGCAGCCCCAGGCCACGTCAAGGAGCACAGCATGAGTTTTCCTCAAGCCTTAAACACGAGAGCGAACGAGAGAGAGCGAGAGAGAGAGAGAGAGAGAGAGAGAGAGACTCTCCCTATGTTCTCTGTCAAACTTGTGATTTTTACTTTGTGGAATGGCGCCATCTAGTCTATTTTGCGCAGCAGACCTAGGAGCGGCAAACTGCTCGGAGCTCGCGAGCAGGGCCTTCAGTGGACACTTTTCCCACCGTTACCACTAATTGTTTTACAGCTGAATCACAGCCCTCGCAGTGAGTGATTTGAGAGGCAGAAAATGCTTTGGAACTGTACCTGAAATATGATCTCTTTGCCTTGTATTGTTATACCCTTCAAATTGCACATGCGAGACAGACAGGCAAAGTGCAAAGCAGTGTTTTCTCACTCCGTTCGCGCCGTGTTGTTCTTCTTCCTCGCCTTTGTTTCTGTCATTACACATAATATATGAGCGGCCGGCGGCCAACTAGCTTGAAAAAAAAGAAAGAAAGGGAAAAGGATAGAAAAAAAACTTTAATGAGCTGCAGAGTATGCTATTTCCTGTACTGTTCTGTTTGCTGCAGCTGTAATATTCTCATCGCGTCCTAAATTACGGCTACATCTGCACAGGCATTTCCTGCCCGACCTTGAGACTCGCTCCCGTGCTCTCGCGAAGTGACAGAGAAATCACTGACAGCCAAGGACGAGGCAGTGTGGGCAAACGTCATAGAGCAGCTATCTGAAGGCAAATTGTGTGTGTGTGTGTGTGTGTGTGTGTGTGTGTGTGTGTGTGTGTGTGTGTGTGTGTGTTTGTGTGTGCAAGAGTGCAAGAGTAGACCTGGATGTGTGTGTGGTAATCTTAGAGTAGGCTATATATCTATAGTATATATCTACTGCTGGGGGTAGAATATTAGCTCATGTGATACGGAAAATGAGTGCTGATTTCCTCCAAGGCTAAAAGGGTTCAGCTGAGTCAACATGAGTAGAGTTCATAGCTGGAAAAAAAGAAAAGAAACAAACAAAATGAATTGAAAAAGATCACATCCCAATGAGTATTATTTATCCTGATCATGTTGTTTAAATTTTGAGACAGGCCTTTTTGTCAAGAAAATCAATTTTAACTTACAGAGTTTGTGTGCATACATGTGTGTGTGTGTGTGTGTGTGTGTGTGTGTGTGTGTGTGTGTGTGTGTGTGCAATCTGCTCTAGCAGCACATTCATATTCACTGATTTGTTCTGTAGTAAGTTCTCAGCCTCGGCCTCACACCTGTGTGTGCACACACACTGCTATTTGAGCACTGCAGCACAGAATTCGTTACAGGCTCAAGTCCAAGTCAAATAATTAGCATAGATTTTAAAATAACAAATGTTCCCCCCTGGCCATTTGCTAAACTTTCGTTTGCGTAGCAGAACCCCACAATGACTCTCCCGGCTCCTCCTCCACTGTTTCCTACCCTACTCCACTCAGAAGGAGTCTCTCGCTCACTCTCCCCTCTCTGGGCTCTTCGGCTGCACCCTGAGGTGCTTTCCTCACGGTTTTGTGATCCTTGTGAAGAACTAAATGCTGTTTTTGTGTATATCATGTAGAAAGTAGGGATCTTTTATGCATGGTTTTTAAAAGAGAAATCCACATCCATATTTTTTTTTTGTTGGACAAGTTTGTTGACATGTTATTCATTCCATCTTGGCCCAATCCCTCCGTCTCGGTCTATCCTGACCCAACTCTAATGCAACTAGCAAACTATGATCATAGAGAGATCTCTCTGGTGTTAATTTGCAAGATCCTCCCTTGTCACTCTGCAGACCCCTCCCTCCCTCCCTCTCTCTCTCTCTCTCTCTCTCTCTCTCTCTATGCCTCTCGTTTTCTCTGACCCTGCCCATGCTGTGGAAGTCCCTGGGGAAAAGTCATATTTTCCATGCCGTACGAGGTCGCGTAATCATATGAGATCATTCCGCTGGAGCTGGATAGAAGTATCTCTTCCTGCGCTCCCACGGGACTGTGTCAGAGGGAACAGGATGTGTTAGTCGGCCTGTGTGTGTGTGTGTGTGTGTGTGTGTGTGTGTGTGTGTGTGTTTGGACACATCATTGCATTTCTTCATTTGTGTGTTTGCATTTTCTAGAGGGCTTGACATGTCCCTGTGTTCTAACACATGTTCTTGGCTTTGACCATGGGCAGTGTCCTACATCCACTGTGCAGAGATCTATTCATAACAAGGGTCAGTGGATTAATGTTTAAAATGGCCGTCATAGGCATGCCTCATTCCTCGAAATATACTGTACCTTGCAGCGACAAAAAACGACAAAAATAGCCACCCAAACCAACAAACACTGAACAAGATGGATAGACATACAATAATAATAATAAAAAACAGAGATACATCACATTAACACACGCACGCACGCACACACACACACACACACACAGTGTTCACAGTATGCCAGGAAAAAAGCTCAGTGGTCAAAAGCCAACACTGGAGACTGGCTTCTGCTTCTGTGACAGACAAGGCCTCTCCCTCTCTATTTCCCCCTCTCTCTGTTTCTCTCTCTCCCTCTCCCTCCCTCTCTCTCTCTGTAATGCACATTCGCTGTACAGACAGGTGCTTGTCTTCACTCTGTCCCCCCTCATCTGTCACAGGCGACCAGTCACGCTGCTCTGCCCTGGCTTTTTACCACTCTCCATCCATCCACAGAGGGAGGGCAGGGGTAGGGAGGGTGGGACGGTGGGTATATGTGAGTGAGTGAGTGAGTGATAGAGAGGAGAGGGGAGAGAGAGAGAGAGAGAGAGAGAGAGAGTCTGTGTGTGCAAGTGGGTGTGTGCAGATGTCTTATGCACTGTGTGTTTGTGTGTGTATTTGTGTTTGTATGAGAGAACTGTGTGTGTGTATGTGTGTTTAGGTCCTAACATATGTGTGTGTGTGTGTGTGTGTGTGTGTGTGTGTTTGCAACCGTGCACTGGATGGCTGGTTGAGGTGGGGGTGGGGGCAGTGAGACCACAGTGCCAATCCCCAAGTGCCCCTGAGGGTCCCTGGTGTCACCCCGGGAGTGACAGCTGGTGTCCCCACTGAGGCCTCCACATGAGTGGCCATCCACAGCTGGTGTGCCCAACACAAACTGACAGAGCAGAGCTCTCTCCTCTCTCCCAGCCTCTTCGCCAACTTCAGTCACACAAATACACACACACACACCCACATCTCACACAAACATTTGGATGTCCGAACACATGCACACATACACACACACTGAGAAAGAGAGAGAGAGAGAGAGAGAGAGAGAGAGAGAGAGAGAGAGACTTGGTGAACATTCCTATCTGCTAGCAGAAAAGGAAAGGATGTGTTTCTGAAAATCAATAAAAGACCCAAGAGTTGACATGATGGACATATTGAAAAAGGGGAATTGTTTTTGCTTGCTTGTTTTTATTTGTGTGCGTGTGTAAGATGCTTGCAGATGCTTATGTAGGCCTATCTACATATGGTTCAAATAATACTATTCATAATTTGGCTAGTGCTCCCACAGTAGCAGTGATACACCTTTAAGGCTGCCTTAGGACTCATTTGGTTTGGATGAACAATATCACACTTAGTGCATTCCATTTTGAAGAGAAACTAATCAACAAAACGACCACAGATCACTGATGGATCTGCATACCAATTGCAGCCTCAACGAATTTCCTCTAAATAGCCCATTAAGAGGTGTGGCCTAGAGAGGTGAGAAACTTTATGATTGTGATACATGTCTGACATGAGGTTGTGATTAAACAGGGAATGGAGAGCAGATGCACCTATAGAGGCGACTGTGTTACTCGCTCATCAATCTCTGAGCAGGAATCACCTCCTGTGCAGTGTTTGGCAGGGTCTCTTGGACGGACGTGGAACCGCAGTGGTAATAAGACAGGTCGGCTGGATGCCTCAAGCGCTGTGACCCGCGACAATCCATGAAAACGATTCCCCGGAGTGTGCGAGCGTAAAAAGGGTACGTCGCTCAAGCGCTGCTGAGAGACTCGCTTATGACACAGCCGTCAAATTTGTCCTTTCGCAGCCGCGGGAGGCCCGTGAGGCAGCTGGGTTTACTGCGTGTGGAGCCGCGATGTAAAATCATTATTTTCAAGCCGGTAAATAAATGAGCCGTAGGGTCCTTCGTACTTGAACCGTCGCTCGGGATACTGGGAGATTTTAATAATGCATAACAAATAGTTCAGTGCGATTACTAATCAGGCGTGCGCCCTTTCTTAGTTTCTTTCATGAATCCTTTCGATCCGCAGTGGCTGTCACAGAGGGCGCGAGACAAACGAATGTGCCGCTGGGAACATTTAAATTCCTTCTGGCAAAAGTGGCTGGAAATTGACAGCTGGTTTGAACTGTGTGTGTGTGTGTGTGTGTGTGTGTGTGTGTGTGTGTGTGTGTGTGTGTGTGGAAGAGCAGTGAATTGAAGAGAGGGACGCCTGACACTAGCCATTAAAGTTGGTTAAGAGAGGCACATCATCTTGTAGCATCCAGAGAGAGTTAGCCTGCCATTTATCAACAAAAGATGATCCAAAGCTTGAAAGGCCACCATGTTCAATTGGGGTTTAGCCTATGGGTCACTATCACAGTTTGTCCAAGCAAATTATGAGGCCAGCAGCACCATCTTCATCCGACACTTGAACTACCCCTAGTTTTGATATCTCCTCTGTCATCTTAACCAAACCTGAAAGTAGTTATTACATTGCAGGTACTGAAAACACTTGAAGACATGGCAACACAAATGCAAATTCATGATTATTTTCAGCAATTTCCACTCATGATCCCAGATTATACACTGTATTTCTAAATGGCCAGTTCAAAAAGTGACCCCTCCAGATAGTAATGGATAGACACTTTGGCAGCCCTTACTTGCACAGCCAGATGTGTAATATATCAAGGTCTTAACAAATCACAGTGGGACTAGAGGATCATGACAGAATATTATGGGAACCTGTCCACCAGCCTCCCATTCACATCCATATACCTGACTGCACTAAATGGTTCACTAGAAACCTGCGGACTGTTTATGGGGCTAATAAGCATTAGCATTTGGCCCAGTTTCTGCACAGCCTGTCTGATGGCTAACATAAGGGCACGGCTTGGCAGGAACTGACTGTGAATCAGCCGGTGAAGGCCAATAGTACCAGTGGCTAATGCTCAGCAGTGAGGCACATCTAGATGGCAGATTATACACAAGCTCTGTGATTGGATGAGACAGCTGATGCAAATGCGATGTTAAATATTTATGCTTTGGGGATTGCAGTCCGTGTTGCTGTTTTTCCTTTTTTCTTTTTTTTTTCTTTTTTGTGTTGTTGTGTCCTCAATTCTATCTGGAGTTGATGATGCCATTTTAGAGAAAATTGCACTCCTACAAGCCATGCAGTTGATGTCATGATCATTTGTGTCTGTATCCAGGGCAGGGCAGGGAGGTTGGGCAGGTTGTGATTTGGGGCAGCTGCAGCTGTCTTCTTGCTTCCCATTTATGAGCATCATATGTTTCCCAGGCACTTGACTTCAAAAAACAGCTTCTGAAACAGATTATTTTATAAGTACTGATCTTACATAGAGTTGCACAGTAACACAATCCTAAAGTCACCTATTCAGTGTAGACTCAAGGAAGCATTGTTTTATAGCTCATTTTTCATCACAACTGCTCACAGCTGATTTTCATCAGAACTGTTGATTATTTTAACATCTCTGTGGATGGAGATTTACTATTTACTGAGTATATTTTGGCTATAATGCTTACAGTGACACAAACAAACCTCTATAAATAAATCGGCTCTCTGTTTTATGTAATGTGACATTTAACTCAACGTCTCAGTCGAGGCAAAGACCAGCAAAAAAAAATACTTACTTTTTCCACTCTCTGGTTTTCCTCATCCATTTTGTAATGTCCGACATGATTTCCCCTTTAGTCTGGGCACACGTTGGCAGGGTTACAGCGAATGAAGGCTGTTGGAGGCCCGTTAAGTATGTGCAAAACCGCAGATGTCCACATCATTATTCTATATAAATACAGCGCTAGTCAGAGCTAACACTGGCAGAGGTCTGGTGTTGATTCAGTGGATCAGTGCCAGGGTGGAACCAGGGCTGTTCCAGAGTCAGCTGGTGGACATCACCGTTAGTCTGATGAGAAAATGTTGTCTTGCCTCTGCTCAGGCCTCAGATCTGTTTTTTTTCCTGTTGTGTTCCACATGAAAGAGATCCATTGTATGTGGGTGAAACTGAGAAAAATACTTGCTGTGGATGTGTTTGTGAAGGTTGTTTTTTTCATTGTGGGTGAATGTGCTATTCACCTTATACTTTTATGAATACAGGCACCACTCATCTGTGTCAATTGTTTCCACTGGAAACCTTCGTAAGTCATGCCAGCTGACTGTGGTATGGTGCCTCAAACATTCAAAAACACACTCACTCTCTCTCTCTCACACACACACACACACACACACACACACACACACACACACACACACACACACACACACACACACACACACATTCAATGAGAAGTACTTAAATCTGACCCTGTTTATCTCAGTAAAAGGCAGGCTGCCTATCATTCTTGTTTGACTTGGCCAATGGTGTGTGAGCGTGGGGCCAAGGCTGGTGATGGTATATGTGGAGCCATGCTGCACTGTAATGGTTCTCAGATGCAGTGCAGAGAGAGGCAGTTGGCTATGCCAAGGGATCAATGCTGAGGTCAAGCACTGAGTCGCCCATTGGATCCACGCTGGTGGTGCTTGGCATGCTTCTATGCTGAGGCCATTTTGAAGCATTTGAGATATTCACCATGTTGGAATTAAATTGCGAGAAGATTCAAGTATTTTCACATCATATTTTGTGGCGGAATGATTTATTTGCCTATAAAAGCCATGTTTTCAGAGCTAGCCAGAGCCTGTTCCCAGTATCGTCTCATCGAGTGATCTTACGTACCCACACGAGGACTCAACATAAATCACACTCAAACCTCAATCTGTCACACAACACCCTGCCATACCACAGAGTCTACAGACTCACAGGCATGCAAACAAACACACACACACACACATGTGCATGACACACATAATCACATCATACACACAACATAACACACATACAATGGACATACACCTCATGTATACCTCACACACATAATACACACACACACACACACACACACACACACACACATCCAGGGGGGGGCGAACGCTTATTCACTGTGGCAGGTGAACAACCCAAAAGGTAGTTTTACAGTTTGGCCTTAAGGCATTTATCCAATTTTCCACTGTTTCCTCTCTCCTTTGTCAAATCGGCACCACCATCAGTACTGCCACCCCCACCATCAGCACCAGCAGCACCACTCCAAACCAAGACCCCCACCCCACCCCACCCCACCAGGAGCCCAGCCTATAATCAGGCACCGGGGCCCGGTGTGGAAAGCAGGGTATCCCCATGGGGGTGAGAGGCAGCCGCCTGCTGGTGTCGGTGTACTGCCTGGAGGAAAAGGGGCATTTTTGGGAAGGGGAGGGAGGGGGGTAGATGGGGGGGTGGACTAATTCCAGACATCACTGCTTGGACGTAAAGACTGACAGGGCTCCACAAACAGCACACTCGCCTTCCTCCTGGGTTTCTTGTGTTTCACGACCTCACCCTCCTGCGCCGCTGCCCGCTCTCGTTGGCTTCAAAGTCGTTCCATTTGCTTGTTCGTTTTCCATTTTGGCTCTTTCGCCCCTTCGGAACAGGCCTAAAAAACATGCTGGTCTCGGGAGCTTCAGAGGGTAGGGCTGCAGAAGGCTTGAGCTGTTAGTCAGCAGCGTCACCTGTCTGAGAGCCCTTGGGTGTCATCATCAGTTTACTTGTCTTTCAAAGGCCATATTCCCCAGATGCTGAGGTCGGCTATTTGCTCATCATGATGGTTTACTGCTCCGCATGTTGTTGGGAAGATTCTTGTGTATGGCTAAACTGAATGAGTTGTAAATATTCCCTGAAAATAAATCTCCATCGTCAAAAATTCCACTATCTAGCAACAAGGAATCACACATGATGCCTTAACTAATGCTTACAGTAAATTATTATCAAAGGTTGGCCAGATAAGGCTTAGTGAACCAGCACTAATAACATTGTTGTGTGGAACTCTTAAGAGAGAAAATAAGGCAATATGAATATTATCTGGAGTTATTAATGACAATTCACAAATTTAGCATTTATTCTTCAGGAGGAAGATTAAGCAGGGGTCCTTATGTTCTTTTTCATGTTTTTTCTTTATTCTTCTTTCTTCATTTCTCAGATGAAGAGGCCTTCCAGGAAAGTTTGCCTTTCCACAAGCGCTCTCAGATTAAACCCATGTAAACACAATGTCTTTAATTGATCTCAACAGCTCTTAAAGATGACAGCCTGAAAACAATTAACACCTTCTCCTGACATGCCATACTTTCCTGCTAGACGAGAAGCAATAATATTTGTTTTCGCCTGGAGTGTCACGGGTCACACCGGCTCGTTGAGTTGACTGTGTTTGCAAACCGGCGTTTCAACACCCTCTGCGCCATGGCGCGAGACTTGCCTGTCAAGGCTGTGTTATTTTAAGAATGTAAATTCTTTGGTATGCGTGTCTTTTTCCCTCTCTTTCTCTCTCTTCCTCTCTCTCTCTCTGAGTTTTGCTATTCTCATGGAATTTTGCCTGCTGAGGACATCACTGAATAATGTCAAATTCTAATCATTATTCTTTTGTTGTACCAACAACATTTTTAAAACCAAATATGTTGGGTTACCTTCTCAGATGTATCTGTGTTCAAGTGAGCAAATAAAAAAAATCCACAAATCCATCATGGATAATCAAATCTTTAATTGACTTTCAAGCATGCCTCATTTGTGAAACACTGAATTAAATGAAAAATTTACAGTATATCTACTAAATTGTCATTTCAAAAAATATCATAGACATGTCTGTTATGTTTTATTAATTTAATAAATGTAAAAAGGGCTCTGTATTAAACATGATTGTGAAATCCCTTGAATCTCCTTCCCTATCCTTTTGACTTACCATCTCAGCTTTTGTATAAGGCTTTTTATTGGGTTGGCTTATGGTTTTATTTAGTTTTATAAGTTGGGGCACAAATAAGGGTAGTTGTCATACAGTTCAAAAGAGCCTTAAATGTGATGCTTTCTGGAAGTACCTATGTTGGGGCCGCACTGACTGCCTTGCTTTGCCTTGCCTGTCACACTGTTGCTCTCCCTGCTGTTGACGTGCTTGGCTGTGTAAGCTGCCTTTTCTCAGGCATCTTAGGTTTCAGACAAGTAACATATTCTGAGCTGCAAAGAGAAATCTGACAATTTGTGTCATTTTTTTCCCCCTCGCTAGCTTGCAAGCTCGCGCTGTAAGTTTTTTAGAATGCTCGGCACGCGTGTGTGTGTGTGTCCTTGAGCATCACCCGTTTTCGCCCTGTACTCTCCTCCGTCTCCAGCATTAACTGTTAATGACTCCAGATGTTTGCAGTGGGGGGTGGGGAGGTGGAGGTTAGCATGGGGGTGGGGTGGTCCATCTCTCCATCCCCCCTCTCCACCCATCCACTAAATAGTTAATTGCATATGGCCGTAAAAGAGCATATGCTTGGGAAATTCAAATGGTGGTGTATAGAGTTGAAGGCAAGAGATAGACAGACACAGAGAGAGAGAGAGAGAGAGAGAGAGAGAGAGAGAAAGAGAGGGATGAGGCCGTCCAGAGACTTGGGGAATACTGGTGGTTGCATTTCACCGCCCCGACATGGTGGTGCATGCCACAGGGGTCCACATGACACTCGGAGCTTCTCCGAGGCTCTTGGGCCACTTTGAAAAATCTACTGACGTCAATCACAAGACAAAATAAATAAAAAATGGTCCTGACTGACACCAGGTTCACTGCCTCTCTTATGCTATAGCGGCACTCCAAAGGCTGGAGGAAAAAGGAAAGAGGCTCTTGCTCCCCTTGTTCTTTCTCTTCTTTTTCCCTCCTCCTTTCATTTTTTTTCACCCACGATAAGAGGAAGGATCCAACCCCTTTAAATGTAAGCTCAGGCAAGCGCTTTCCCATGAGGTTAAGTCCCAGTGCTCCCCAGATGCATGTGTGAGGAACAAGGCCCTCTCTCTTTCTCTCCCCTCCCCTCCACCCCCCAACTCCTCCTCTCTCTCTCTTACTTCCCAGTTTATTTTGGGAACAGCTGAGGAATGTGTCGCTCTGTGTCTCTTTTTCTCTGTCTGCATGTTTGTGCCATAAATACCTGTTCAAAAAGTGAGGCTAAACACCGCTGCTATGGATGAAACAGAGGGGGAGATGCGTTCAGCGTTTGAACGAAGGAGGTGCTGAAGATTTGGCAACTGGAGTGGATATGGAGAACGGGGAAGTAAGAGGGGTAGAAGAAGAAGGATGGAGGGGAAAAAGAGCGAAAAAAGAGAGGAAAACATACACTGAAATGTGAGGAATAAAGAGAAGGAAAGAGAGTGAAAACTAGTGGAGGATCAGATCTCAAGATGAATGCATAGATGTAGAGAGAGGGATATAAAAGTGAAGGGGGGGGGGATTATTCTGTCTGTCTGTCTTCAGGGCCCTCGGGTGGCAGTCCTTCTGGTTTTTTTTGGCCCCTCTGGCCTCCCTCTGCGCTGCTAACCCAGTTCCAAACGGCCAGCACTTGATGCCCACTTCTCATGCATCTCTAGCCATCATCAGCGCCATGGCACTGACAGCCGGCCCCAGAAGACTCAACACCAGGGAGGAGGGCATCGTCAGACAGCCCAATGCAAACTAGTACAGCTTCACAGACAAAGGCTATGGAAGCAGAGAGAGAGGAGAAAAAAAACAACATGAGAAGAAATAGGAGAGAAAAGGCGAGTGGTGAAAAAAAAAGAAAAATAGAAGAGTGAGAAAACTAACAAGAGTACATTATGGCAATTTTCATGTCAGGCTAAACGGTTCATAAACGAGCGTGTGATCCAGGCGTTTACAGCTCTTAGGTGAAATGTTGGCCTGGAGCCTGACGAATAGAAAACATTCCCATGGGTGGCTAACGCCTGTGACACTGTGAAATGCTCCAGCACTGATAGGGCAAATGAAGGCAATTACAGCACAACCACAGTGTGGGTTTACTAGGCATCATCATCCACTCCGCATGCCCACTAACATGCACTGAAGCATGGGCCCACTGAAGCACTGGAGCACAGACGCTCAATAGGCTTAGTTGATTTCAAAAGTGCAGGGAATTACTAACTTTTGAATGAAAGATTACATCTCCATCAGAGTCTAATATTCTCTCAAACTTGAGCATTGTCTCTTGCTTTTGTCAGGCTAGAAATATATTACGGGACCATGCAACTGCAAAATTCAAGAAAATTTTTGATTTGCAAATACAATTTTACATGATTCAATGATTCAGCACCCAGTTCACAATAGTGATTACAAAAATGCCCAAAGAGGAATTTTCTGTTTGAACCCACAACGGCCTGATGAAACACTACTACTCACAAAAGTCCATGCACCTGTTTTAACCAATAATCTCATCATTGGAGTCGCGGTGTGCTGCGGACTGAGGATGAACTGAGCATATACTGAAGCGTGTTTAAAACTTTTTTGTGGAGCAAAAAGTGGGAAAAGGGGATAATAAACTTGACTAGAGAAACAACATGGCGGCCGGGCCATTTGTCAACCTCCATGAGCACTAATGGAAGGAGATTGTTTATTCAGCTGAATTTCCCATGGCAGATGTGGTCAGATCATCATCGGCGGTCACGGACTCGCTCCAGCTTTTCTCTCCATCTCTTTATAGTTTAACAAAACACAAAAGAGAAAAAAAGACATAAATAAAACAATCCAAATTTCCCATTATTCTTTTTTGGTGTTGTCATATGGATGCAATTAGACCTAAGTGCTGTGAAACGCTCTGTGTGTGTGTGTGTGTGTGTGTGGGTGTGTGTGTATGTGTGTGAAAGAGTGAGCGGGAGGATTTCTCTTGTTCATTTTGCCGTTTCATCAGAAATGCAGCGTCCCTTATTTGTGGCTTTTCGTCTGGTTCCACAGCACTGCAGATGTGCATGCCCACGTCTTAGTTCTCAGGTTTGCAATCACACTCATTGGCTAGAATATCTCTCTTTTCTCTCGCTCTCTCTCTTGCTCACTCTCTCCTCCCTCCCTCCCTCCTTCCCTCTCTCTCAGCTCACTTGGCGTTTTATTTGGGGATGTTGTTTTTGGCTGGGGTGCAGACCACTCTTGGACCTCTGCTCTTTTTCCCAAGCGATATGCGTCTCACACACCCACATGCCATAGATCATTTGACCCCTGCATACACAACAGGTCACATCTCCCACTTTTTACTTTCCATTTTAGAACAACACACACACACACACACACACACACACACACACACACACACACACACACACACACACACATACGGAGAGAGAGAGAGAGAGGATCACAAAAGACAAAACAGTTGAACTGACATATGTTTTCTTAATGTGTAGAGCCAGATTTAACTGGTAAACAAATATTTCAAATATCCATTCAACCTGTCTGTGCATCCATTTTAATATCAATGTTATATTAGCAACAAATTCATATGAATATACTAAATAATATTGACATAATTACACTGGGTGAAAAAGTCTCATTGCTGAGTGGGAAAGTTCTTTTTTGAGAAAATCTCTGACACTTTCAGTACCAAATTTAGAGTGATGTAATAACAGAGTTACAGTGCCCTCTAGTGGTGGAAAGCCACACAACTGTGTGCAGGGGTGGCCAAACGTCTGTTTTCGGGCCATACTGAAAAATCCTAGCTGCCAATGCAAAATTAGGAGCACCAGTGAAAGTGCTACAGCATTTTAAATCAGAAAATCTGCCGTCTATCTAACCCAGTTCAGTACTGAACGATGTGCAATGGATATTAGATTAATTTAACAATAGGCAAAATACCTTTCATTTATTTTTTCACTTAAAGAGTTTGGCTATCCCTAGTTTAGAAGATGCAGGTTCTCCCCAGAAAATAACTGTCTTGTGTTGTAGCCTACAGCTCCATCTGAATGAAGTTTGTTTATGTTTCAGCAATATCTTGCAGAGTCTTGACCTATAGGGTACCATTATGACTTAAAAATATGAAAACCTATGGTATTGTTCAGATCATTTTTAAATTGATAATCCTGTGTGCAATGCTCATTGATGAATAGCTAAGCTCATGCATCAACACTGGTGATTTAAAAACAAATGAGACAAACACTGTTAACAAGTGAATTTGAGCAGATGCTGAGAAATCACTGCAATACTCCAATACTGCATTATGCACTAAATTGCATTAAGGTGCTGTACTGTTTTGTATGAATGCAAATTTTGTACACAAATTCCATTAACATAGCATTGTGTTGAAAATAAACTGCAGTTTTGATATTGCATTAATGTAGATTTTTTATCATTTTTTTATATTGAGTTCTGATAGAATTCAAAAGACTATATTGATAATAGATAATTATTTCAAAACACTACAAACACTTATACACATAAAACCAGTGCATTTTTGTCTGATCGATAATCAATTTCACATGTTATATTTCTCAACTGAACTGAGGTCGTGCAATGGCAGTCAAAAACACAGTGAAGCAGTTCCTTTGAATTGCATTCAGTATGACATGAAGGGGTGACAGCACAGTCTCTGCCTGTGCCTGATCACATTGACAATGCTCAGCAATTTCAGCAAGATCTGAGACTAAGTGCTTCTGAAAGACATTGTTTACTACTTAAAGCCTCCTCCCATTGGCCACAACACTCGTGAATAGTTTATTAGCGAGGCCAGAAACAGGTTTTCCCTGTCAATCTCCCCCTGCCGCTGTGTGTCAGCGTGATCAGATTGCTTGTGAGTGTTCTGATTATGTCTTCAGGTTTGGTAAAGCGTGGATCATGTGGTGTGGGTGACAGCTATGGCCATGACATGGTCTGCTCTGGCTCACAAACTTGGGGACAGTAAGTGCAGTCTTATGTCAAGCGATAGCAACTTTTTCTCAACTTTCTTTTCTTTTCTTTTTTTTCCTTTTTTTCTGCGAATGTGTGTTTGAGTGTGTACGGTTGACATTGTCTGCTTATTTATTTATATATATTTCAGCGAGTGTTTGTTTTAGAGATTGTTGTGGGGAGAGGCAGATTCTTCAAAATTCTTAAACCCCCTAGTGAATTTACACACATAAATGCGCAAAGACATAAGCATGATGAGAGAGGATGTGGGATTGGAGAAGGGTGTGTGTGTGTCTGCGTGCGTGCGTGAGTGTGTGTGTGCACAGGCTCAAAAAATAAGAAAGAAAGAAATGAACAGAAATGTGTGTATCTGTATGTGTGCGTGTGTGTGTGAGAGAGAGAGAGAGAATGACGGTGTGTGTGTGTGTGTGTGAGAGAGAGAGAGAGAGAGAGAGAGAGAGAGAGAGAGAGAGAGAGCAAAAAGCATCAAGACGAGTTTCTGAGAAATGGGCTTGGAATCAGAGCTGACACAAGGCCGTCCTCCACTGCATCCAGTTTGTGCTGCCTGCTGTCTGTCCTGCTGACAGGCTTGATGGAGTCAAGAGTCTAAAGTGCAGCAGCGCAGTGCGGGGCGGAGATGGGCTGCTCTGCCTGATACGGAGCTGTTGTTTGAAGCTGCCGAGGCTTCTCTCCCAAGGCCTGTTTGTGCTTTTCGGACCATCTGTTCAGGCTGGCCAAAGAGAGGTAGCAGTCGCTGACAGAGAGCTTTCATGTCAGCTTGCTGTCTTCCTCTGTCGGCGAGGGCTAATTTAAGAGTCCTAATATGCAGCATGCGTCCAGCTGCAACATCATGCTCTTGATATTTAATGTGCTTTAAACTTGAGGACTAAGCAGTGACCTAAAGCCATTCAAGGTTATCCTGAAATAACATCTAGTCAAAGAAAATATTCGTTTTGCTTAATGGAGTCATACTGAGAGTGTGGCAGTGGCAAATATGTCAAGTGAAAGGGATTATAAAATGTATTATATAAAGGCAAGAATATCAATTTTTCAGACACCCTTAAATTTCTGTAAATTGCGACCTGTTTATGTTGGACTGAACATGTCTGGCTGAATACAATCTTGAACTTATAACTGATCTACTGTCTGTGCTTTTCATCTGTGGTTCAAAATGTATTTTTTGACTATTTCTTGCTTGTTCCTCTGGCTTGTGCTTGATAGAAGAGGGGGAGGAATGCATTGAGAGGTTATCAAGAGGATTGTCTGCTGAAGTGCTGACTTCTGTGGTGGTGAATGCTGAGAGCTAATTCATCATCACAGTCTGATGAGACTTAGCCTGATTTGATGAGACTGTCAGTCAATAATCAAACATGAGAGATTAAACTCATAACAACATTTTTCTTACAACATCAACTGAAATTTTGCATTTAAAGAAAGACCTGTGTATAGTCAACAGTGCTAGTTGGCTTCACAGCTTGACCTCAGTCTGAACAGTTAAGCTGCAAAGCTGCACAAAATGAAAAAAAAGCAAAAAGCCTACTTGGGCCTCTTTTGGAGGACTTAACACATATTTACACCATTATCACTTCAGTGCTGTACATTGCAATAGGCTATACTGCATTGGATCACAATAACTGGATATCCCACATCATTTGTCATGAGGCTCCATTTTGAATTCTTGAATTTTATTTGCTGAGGAAATGAGCTTTTGTTTATAGCTTGTCCACAAAACAGCGGGACTGGCATTGCACTTTTATGAGCAAGCTATTTGCAGCCATGGGAACAGTGGATGGACTAGCCTGAGAAATGTGGATGTAGAGGATAGCAGTGACAAAGGAAATCTTAGTAAGATTCAATTTTGTTTTAAATTATATTTATTATGTTATATTTTTTAAATCTGCCTACGTTCCAGGCACTCCCATCACAAAAACACCTGTCTCTCTTGCCTCCTGTGATCAACCACATATTTACAGTATGTGTTAAAGTCCAGATGTAATACAATGAATGTAGTGTAAAAGATGTCTATCTGTCTTTTTTATATCCAACCACCCATTATTTCTACAACTAGCATAGGCTAGCCTATATCTTGACCTATATCATGTGTCTCTTAACAGATCAACTTGATCTATCCTCTTGGAGATGGCACCCTCCAGTGGTACTCCAGCAACCATAGAGCTGCTCCCACTAACTGCCTCGGCTGATAAGATCTCTGTGCACGTCATCTCACCTTCTCCCTCCTGTTAAACTGCAGTGATGCCTCTCTCCCTTTCCACGTCTAATTTCCGTTTCTGGAGGAAGATCCTGATCACAACATGGACTTTTGTACTTGGTCTAGCATAATTGTTCTTTTTTACTTTTATTTATAATTTTAGATTTTTATTGTTTTATTTATTTTATCTTAGACTGTCTCTCTCTTATTTTCTTTTTTCCTCCTCTCTTCTTTTATCCTTTCTGTCTTTTCATAATGCAATTTCACTACATGTCTTACGCAAGTATTTCATTGTGTGACAAATAAAATCCTTGAACCTTGAACCACTTTCACATCACCACCATTCACTCCTAAAACAGAAATTTACTTCATCATTGCAGCGGAAATTGGCAGGTGCAGTGCAGGTTTTCATTTGTGTGAATGTTGTGTGTATGTTTCATTTGTGTTTTTTGTATTTTAATGTTATATGTATTTGTATGTATTTTATTTAGTTAATTAGGCCCAACACTACACAATTACAAATGCCATTATTAAGAACAGATGAAGAGTAGGCCGAAGAGTGATCCATTTGTAAAATTTGCACAGTTTTGGGCCTGCAACATGTTGGTGGTAGATGTATCACCATGCTAGCACCAATTTAATTTCTTGTTAAGATTACAATGCAGTATAGTATGTTTATCAATATACTAATTTTGACATGGTGAGAAGGCTTTGTAACAATCTACTTTGGGTGCCTTTCATGGTAAATGTGCACATGAGAGTCAGCCCTATGTTCCCACAGCCTTGTGGTCCCACACACACCAAAAAAAAAGCAATAAAATAGATAATTAGCACTATTTTTATTCAGTCAGCGATCACACACGATGAAGACAAAAAACAAAATATGAATTAAAACAAAATTAAAAGAGCAGCTACCCCAAGTAAGGCAGCTTATATCGATTACAACGTTCAACAAGAGTAATTCCATTCTTACTGCATCAAAGTGCATCTTTCAGGTGTAACTATTACCGCAACAATACCACAAATTCTGAAGAAAATCACTAAAAATTCAAGAATCTCCCAGACAAGGATCTTATGCTGCTTTGGAGTGGCTTCTGGCTGAACTGAAAGAATGTGCACGTAAAGCACAGGTTTTACAATTGTCAGAGGTATGGGAGTATCTACTGTGAGTTGGCAGAAGAAGAAATACCCCAATCATATTACAGCAGGAGGGCAACCTTTAAAGATAAACTTGAGTCACTTGTTTCAGATTTCTATGTCTGTGTTTCTAGATGCACATCAGGTGGTACTTGTGCCAGAGGACTATGCAAATGGGCCTCTTTCACAGTTGGTGTCAGGAAGATGAAGCACCAGGATATCATATTCCTAGATATGATGCTGGTGAAGACTTCTTCCTTGAAATGGTTCACGTTGTACTTAAGCTGAGGTCATAAATTCTGTCACATCCTAGATATGAAGGCTTTGTTGTTAATTAGGATATAGTCAGGAGGGAATTTGCGAAGATCGTGCACTTCTGGACAAGTTTTTGATTTTTGGCAAGGTGTTAGGTATTGGCCTAAGGATTTCAAAAATCAATGGATACAAGTTGGGATGACCCCCTAGTGGCTGGTATGCATACAATCCAAAATGGCTGGTATGCATACAAGAAAAGGCTGTATATAGGTTTAAATTGGTGTATTATGTCATTTTCTAATTTGTTTGACACAAGGAATGCACTTCTGATATGTTCTTCTCATTTTAGGAAAAAAAAATATTAAATCTATTATCATCTTTTGTCATCTTTAGCTAAAATAAAGTGTCAATATCTGTGAAAAAGACACACAGAATTGGTGGTGTCGGATCATTCTGACACCTTCCGAATGCATGCCAAGTTTTGTGATATTCTGCCCATGGAGGTGCCATACAGTAAATTGATTTATGACATTTTACACCAGCTGGCCAGCAGGTGGCCAGACATTTTTCTGCAAATATCTTAAGAACCGTAGGGCCGAGGAGGACCACATTTTTTATATGCTTGTCTTCAGGGGCCGTGTAAACCTATCCCATGATCACCCATTCGATGTATAGCGCCACCAAGTTTAAAATGAAAACCCAAAGTAAGGTATTGTAATCGGTGTTAATGGGTATTCTTGTCTGACATGGTCAAAACTGGAGGCCTCCCTCAAATGCCTCAGTTTGCTACTGGTCGATGTCAGAAAATGCTGTGCTGAAGCTTAAACCACTCTTTCCTCTGACGTATGTGACATGAAGGGAACTGCTTGAGTAACAGGACTGAGTAACGTCACTGCCTAGAACACGCCTCTAACGAGGGCCATTGGAGCTGCACAGTTGATTGATTCTCGACAAAGTAGATGTCCCGATCTTTCAAGAGCTCAGAAACCCTGTGTAGATTGTAGCTGGCTAGACCAGTGAGAAGCAACGCTGCCTGAAGGTGTTACGTCACTGGGAGGGCGGGCCAGGCTACCTAAAAGCAGGCAAGAAAATCAACCATGGTCACCATGCTGCTTTGCAGAGTGAAATTAAATGGAGCACGTAAAGGAGAATGGCCCAGGCGATCAAACCACAGGTCTATGAATTTATTCACACTCCATAGACCCAAGGGGTTAAGCCCCTCTATCCTTCCAAATTAGTGATGTCCTTGCTTTAAAGGAATAATCCACCTCTTTAAGGTCCATCTTTGAGCTTTGCGCTGTACCAGTGGCCAAGACTTTAGACAGGCTTAACTGTTGGTATTGGCTCGTTGTTGATGTGGAACCTTTCATTAGCAAGCTGGCCTTTGACAATAGAGATGCTGCGGGATTTGCTGAGTTGGATCATCATCCGTGCCCCTTGAATGTTATTCTGGAGTTTACCCAGTAGGCGTTTGGTGCATGCAGGTGGTGTTGTTATTGTTGTCATGCCATCCATGTAAGTTCGTATTGGAGGAAGACGCAGCGCATTCTTCAACTGCTTTCCTCCAACCACCCATCGTGATGCCCGGATGATGAGCTCCATCGCTATGGTAAATGCAAGTGGGGAAATGGTGCAGCCCACCATAATGCCAACCTCGAGGTGCTGCCAGGCAGTTGTGCTAGCCTGTGCTGCGACACAAAACTGAAGGTCCTGGAAGTAGGCTTTGACCAGCCTTGTGATGCCCTCTTGGGACTTGGAAGAAGTTGAACACTGTCCACAACATCTCATGCGGCACAGATCCGAAGGCATTGGCGAGATCTAGGAAGACCACATGCAGGTCTTTCTTCTCCATCCTCGTCGTCTGTATCTGGTGCCAGATAACATTTGTGTGTTCCAGACAGGCTGAGAATCCACTTATCCCTGCTTTGTGCTTTGAGCTGTCAACAAAGTTGTTCTTCTGTAGGAAAGCTGAGAGCCTCTGAGCCACACTACTGAAGAATATCTTTCCTTCCACATTCAGGAGACTGATCTGATGGAATTGGTCAATGGTTGAGGAATTCTTCTCTTTGGGAATCAGGATCCCTCCCGCCCTTCACCATGCCTTGGTATAACTCATTTTTCCCACTCTCATCAGCTTCCAGAGGTACCTCTGGCGTATTCTTATATGGATTCTATATGAAACGTCATTGGGCCCAGGGGCAGATGATGCTCTTGCCCGCTTTACTGTGCTCTGATGTTATCTTTGCTCTATGTAGGGGCCTTTGTTTCCATCTGGTGTTCAGGTAGATTGGTGGCATGTCACCCGGAATTCTGGCTGGCATGTGCCTCTGGTTATAGGAGTAGGTCTTTGAAGGTAGCTTTGAGGGTCCCAGATTTCTCCTTGACGAAGAGGGCTTTCACAAACTTGTAGGGATCTCTGTAGAAGGCACTCCTCGTTCTCTCCTTCTTGTGTTGCTTTCTCAAGCATTCAGCTCTTCTCAGCGTTGAGGGACGCTGCTTAATGTCATCTTACAGTGCCTCATGTCCTTTCCTCTCCCCTTCTGCTGCATTCTTCCACTGTTTTCTCAGGCACCTTCTTTTCTTCACCAGCCTTTCAATCTCTCTACCTTCTGGACTTGGAATGAGCTGGTTTCTTCTGTACCTTACGGCGCTCGCTTTTCAGCCCAAATCTCTTTGCCCCATAGCTGTAGATGACTTCTCCAATCTTGTCCAGCTTCTTCTCTACACCACCTTTCAGCCCCTCCAGGAGAAGGACTATGTCTATATTGATGGTTCCCCACTCATTTTTCTGACAAGATTTGACCCTATTTTTCCTAACTTGATGGATCTTGAGACCCTTCTCTGATGTTATCTTTTTCCAGATACATATGCAGCTTTGTAGCTTGTGTCCTACCAGAGCTGTTGTTTACGTTGCAAGGTCCGTTACCATGTGGGCCGCCTATGAGTCATCTTCCTCCATCACTCCAGGGTTTTTTTTCCTTTCAAACTTTTTGTAGCCATATTGGGTGGGATCGAGTCACTATCTAGTGACCAGCTCCTGCCAACATGCCAACATGAAACTTGGCATGCATTTTGACACGCCTTATTTTGTGTAGTTTTGACCATGTCAGCCAGAGATAGCTGTTAACACTAGCTTTTTCATTTTTAACCAGGTGGCGCTATACATGGAATGGGTGATCATGGGATAGGTTTACATGGCCCCTGAAGACAAGCATATAAAAATGTGGTCCCCCTAGGCCCTATGGTTCTTTAGATATTGCAGAAAAATGTCCGGCCACCTGCTGGCCAGTTGGTATAAAATGTCCTAAATCAATGAGTGGAATATCACAAAACTTGGCATGCAATTGGAAGGTGTTATAATGATCTGTTACCTCCTGCTACCTTTTGTTTGACCTTTTTACAGACATTGACAGTTTATTTTAGCTAAAGATGACTATGATAATAGATTTAATATGAAATTTTATCTAAAATGAGAGGAACATATCCAAATTGAATTCCTTGTGTCAAACAAAGTAGAAATATGACATTATACAAGGAAACCTAGATATAGTCTTTTCTTTTTCCGTTGGGGGCCATTTTGGATTGTATGAATACCAGCCACTAGGGGGTCACCCCAACTTGTATCCATTGATTTTTGAAAACCTTATGGGCCCTATTTTGACGACGCAAAGTCAACTGTTGTTTGGCGGATGGCGCATATGGTTTTGGGGGCGTGTCGGTGGCTTTTTGCTATTTTCACAGCGCAGAAAATGAACTTCGCGCCGGCGCAAAGTCCAAAAAGGTTGGACTTAGGATGCCTAATTAATCATGGGTGTAACACAGGCATAACCAATGACAGATCAATCTCTCATTGCCTTTAAGAACGAACAGCGCAAAGCGCCTGGTGAATTGCTATCACACCAGCTGATCTCCTCCTTGGGCATTTAAAGAAATTAAAATATTGAATACCGAGCAAGCTCACACGTCGGGTTTAGTCATAGTTAGAGCCGTAATGGGTATGGTAATATTAAATTGATGTCTACAGGCTGCACAAGACACGAAGGAAGCTGATTTAGTCCCGATAGATATCTCGGAATATTCATTCGAAAGCGAAAGTAAACTTGATTCTCCATTTAACGTCCCCCTTCTTATATCCTCACTCGTTTTCTGTTACAGGCTAATAAATTGTGGTTAACCACATCTTCCTGAGCATCATAATGATTTTCCGATTGTAATAATTATTGTTGTGGCCGTCATTGTTATGCTGGAACAAGGACTGCATTACCTATTGCGTTGTGCGTCCATAAAATAGCATTTCAGGAATGCGTGACTGACGAATGACCAGGTTTTTTCCAGTCACTGGCGGATCCCTTTCTGCGTCTGCATAATAGCATCTTGCGCTTCGCGCCTAGCCACACCTTCGACACACCTCCGAGGACGCAAAGTCACTTGCTAGTTAGACAACGTGAATTACTTGACAGAAAAACGAACCATGCGCTCGCACAAAATAGCAATGACAGCTTGCGCGAGTTGCGAAGGCAAGGTGCGCCGCCTGCAAGATAGGGCCCTCTACCTGTATCTAACACCCTGCCAAAAATCAAAAACTTGTCCAGAAGTGCACGATCTTCCTGACTTTGGACGAATTCCCTCCTGACTAATAGTATGATTTCCTCTGTTCCAGAAAGCCTGTACATTTTCCTCAAGTCATTGTTCGGTAGTCAGAGTCTGGGCTGACAATAAGGAGGTTTTAGGGAGGAGAGGGAAGCGAAAACGCAAACCAGAATCCTCAGTGTTGCTCAGGACAATGTTTACAACATGTCAGGTGGCAAATGCTGGACACTAGTTAGCTATCATAGCTAGCTTACGACAGCTAGCCATCTCTCATCAGCTAGAAAGAAAATTAATCCTTTGTGATATTTGATCCTATAGATTCAGTCGAATTCTATGTATTTAGGAGACAATATAACCAGGGAGACATTTTTCCTGACCCAAACAGAAACTTTGACACTGGCATTATGAGAGACGGGCTCATTTGCCATTTCTGGGACTAGCAAGGAATGCTTGGTAGGACCATCAACATCCTCCACCACGGCTCCTACACCGGTTCTTCCCTCCACTCGCCCAAGAAGCGGTCCACATCCGGCCAACACTTTCCAGAACCCGCTCTGAAGAGCCAAGTCTGTGAGAAAACAAATATATGTCGCGGACTTCCAGGACCCCAGATAGCAATAGGTCAGTGGCCCACTGGCGAACCACCAGTGGCAGAGTTGGCGGTCCAACGGCGGTACCCACCAGTGGCCCGCTGGAGTTTTGCTCATCGGTTCTCTAGCGGTCCGCCGGCGGCTCAGAAGCGGCTGCAGATAAAGGGCCACCCTTTAGCCGCTTACTACCCACCAGCTTCTAATTGGCCTTATTTATGGCCATAATAATTCAAATGATGTACTAAAACTGTAATTTAATACATTACAACACTATTTCTATTTGCCCTCAATTAGAACAATTTACAATTATTTACAGGGCTTACAAAAGTGACCAAATTTAAAGATGTATTCTGTAATTTAATAATCCAATATAAAAACATACATCCTCAACAACTATCACACAGACTCACCACACATAGTATTAGGTTCAATACATTTTGTTTATTTATTTTACATGCTTAAACAATTTATTAAACTTATGTTTAATAATTCTATAAATGTTGAATAAATAGTATTAAGAACCAAGGCTCGTTTGGGCCCATAACATAGAGGGGAGTCCAGTTATTAAAGTAAATGAAGTCAAAATATGAAAGTAAATAATGTGGTAGGAAATGTCAGTATAAATGCGCTGGAACAAAGCAATAATGTAGTGTATATCAGTTAGGTGGAAAACGCCAAACAAAAGCCAAATGATAGTGTCTACAAACCAACCTCCCCATCCCCATTCACCACCCTTTTCTGCCTTTCTTTTCTTCCTCTCTGTCTATCTGGCACCCCTTTTAAATACGACACCTCCTTCTGCAACTCCTCCTCTGTTGCTGTATGTACAACTCTCCTAACAGCTCCTGTAGTAAAACAAAGAGTAAGTGAGATGTTGTATATGGATGGATATATAAACTTCACTTCCCATAATGCCATGCATTTAGGCAGGGGCTATATAAGGTACAGCTCTTCTGTACCGCAAGGATACACAGAAAGCCTACATATATTATTAGGATGCAGTAGTTTAATAAAGTTCAGTTTTAATGTTCAGCACTTCCATGCCCGCCTCCATCAATGTGTTTGCGTGCCCTCACTCGGACTCAACATTTTTGCCAGGGGTTGTATACTTGAACACATTCACAATGGTTTCACAAAAACACTTACTGTGCACCGACATGCACACAGCACTTTAGCTATCTCTGACTGATTATGAGGGAAGGACATTCATCCTTGATTATGTCACGCAATTTCAGACATTCATGGCTTGTTTCTCCCTTAATATTGGTGCCAGATTAATGAAAATGCAATTCTACCTTGCTGGGTTGGTATTGGCAGAGATGTGAGTGACGGAGGTGTTGTGGTCTGACTGGTAAACTCTGTTGAACAGATTGGAAAGGAAAATGTGTATTTAGTGAGATGATTACTGCAATGGCAGGGTTCATACAAATTGAACTGAATTTACTACCTTTTCACTACCATCAACATTTTTTCTACTACAAAAGCAAAAGGTGAAGAATAATGTAATGCAATACCTTTCCAAAACGCAGTAACACAATTAACAACAACACAATTTAACAAAGAACCAAAACAACTTCCATATGAACTGGGGTGTGTAGACTGTCAATAGGCACTGTATTATGCATTTACCATGGCTGGAGTTGTTGAAGCTTGCTGGGTGCTGTGGTGGAGCTGGTAAAGGTGTTGTGGTCTGACTGGTAAACTCTGTTGAACAGACTGGATAGGAAAAGACGTGTTTAGTGAGATGATTACTGCAATGGTATGACATTACACTCAACTGGCACTTTTGTCCAAAGCAACTTAAAAAATAGATAATGAACAAAGCAACTGGCAACTGACATTTGAAGAGTATTTACCGGCATGGCTAGAGTTAAGAAAGCTTGCTGGGTGCTGTGGTGGAGCTGGTAAAGGTGTTGTGGTCTGACTGGTAAACTCTGTTGAATAGATTGGATAGGAAAAGATGTGTTTAGTGAGATGCTTACTGCAATGGTATGACATTGTACTCAACTGGCACTTTTGTCCAAGGCAACTTAAAAAATAGACAATGAACAAAGCAACTGGCAAATCTGACCACTACCTAAATGCCGACCCCACCCAATGAACTCTAATGCCACCCCACCTACTGACTCCATGCCCTTTTTCCCCTTTTCTTTCTACCATCTAGTAACTCAGACTACATTCACTACTCATGCTGTTCTTTGTAAACCATGGTCAATCTATGCATCAGACTACTGACTGTTATATTAGGCCCCAGGCAGTTAGGCTGAGTCCATGAGGCGCGGATCTGCCCAAGGTTTCTTCCTAAAAATGAATTATTAGTAAAGCGCAAGGGAGTTTTTCCTTACCCCTGTTACTCATGGATGCTTTCCGTACTGTCTGTAAAGCGCTGCGAGACAATGCACTGTATTTGAGCGCTCTACAAATAAAATTGAATTGAAATGAATTGAAATCTGACGTTTGAAGAGTATTTACCAGCATGGCTAGAGTTGAGAAAGCTTGCTGGGGACTGTTGTGTCCTGACAAAGGTGTTGTGGTCTGACGGGTAAACTCTGTTGAACAGATTGGAAATACAAAGGTGTATTTAGTGAGATGACCAAACGATAACCATTAACCACCATGCCACACCTACCCAAAGGTAGAAAGGTGGTGAAGATGCGAGTGATGCAAGTGATTTTACCTCCACAATATATTCTGCTGGGTTGACTGTATGCTGTTTGAAAGAGATTACAATTAGGTTAAAATGGTTTTCAATGTGACACAGATTTCAGCATGGCTAAAGTCCCAGAGTTAATGAAGAAAATTATGTGTTTACCGGCATGGCTTGAGCTGAGACGTAAGTTTGCTGAGTGCTGTGGTGGTTCTGACAAAGGTGTTGTGGTCTGACTGGTAAACTCTGTTGAACAGAATGGAAATGAAAAGATGTATTTAGTGAGATGATTACTGCAATGGCAGGGTTCATACAAAAGAAATTGATCTGAATTTGCTACCTTTTTACAACCATCAACATGTTTTCTACTACCCAAGTAAGACTGGCTGACTGGTAAACTCTGTTGAACAGATTGGATAGGAAAGGGAAGCAGAGGTTCCCTTGCAGTCTTATGCTAGCTATCGATAGCTCGCTAGCGTCTAAAGTACAAACACTTCTAAAGCATATTTCCGCTTAATTCTCAGACAAACCAAGTTATTGACCACATGTACAAACTCTATAAATAGTAACCATGATATGTACTTTTCATTTAAATGACTTGAAAGAGATCGTCAGCTATAAATGCACCATACAGTAGTGGCCAATTCATTAATTCAGATGCTAGCTAGCTCGCTAGCGTCTAAAGTACAAACACTTCTAAAGCATATTTCCACTTAATTTTCAGACAAACCAAGCTATTGACCACATGTACAAACTCTATAAATAGTAACCGCGATATCCGTTTTTTATTTAAATGACTTGAAAGAGATCGTCAGCTATAAATGCACCATACGGTAGTGGCTAATTCATTCACTCAGATGCTAGCTAGCACCTAAAACTAAAGCATATTCCAATTCATTTTCAGACAAACCAAAATAGGGACCACATACAGACTCTATAAATACATTTTGGAAACATGTGTTGGCTAGAATTACGCTCTCTAAATACAGTTTTCGAAATGAAAATAGTAGAGATAGAAAAGAGATGTGTTACTTACCTAGTCCTAAGCCTGCTACAACTGACAGTTGACTTTAAACGCTGTCGTCCGTTGCTGTCAACAAATGACAGTCGGTCCTCCAGCTGTCCGAGGGTGGCAAGCCGCCACCATCGCGCGCACTATCCCTCGCGCACCACCGCGGGCCGCCACTGAAAAGCCACTCACAGCCCGCCAGGTTATTTGTGTTTGGCAGCGGTCCGATGGCGGACCACAGTTGGCATACCACCGGCGGCTTGCCGTCTAAATGCCACCAGTGGTCCGCTATATACATGCTATCTGGGACTCGGGGAAGATATCAGCATAGAGTATGTCTTTGTGTTCAAAAAAATAACTAAAAAAAAAAAATATATATATATATATATATGTCACTGAATTCAAAACCCTAACTTTTTTTGTGTTAATGTTATTTTCTGTTTGTCTCCTAGCTACTGTCCATGTGACAATTTGTGAAGGGCAAGGTGTGCAGATGGTCAGCCAAACTGTACAGGAATACTTGAATTCGGTTGCCAGCTACACCTTTTGTGACAACAAATGTATTGCCATTTCGGACCTGGCAGACACCAAAGGTATTACCTCACTCACGTCAGATGTAGCGCTACGCGCGTTCATCTGATATTCAGCGATAGACGAATTATTTCAGGAGCCAGAAATCCTTGAATCTAACTGGGCAAACGGCTTGTCCATCAATTTAATTGACGTACACTGCAGCCAACCACATCGAAACCAACCGATGACGCTCGTTACGTTTGTTGGATTGGTTGGATTCAAAACAGTTGCTTCTTCGCTACGTCACACCCTCTACAGCAGCCAGCGGCCCTGATTGGTCCGGTTAGAGAATAATGGCTTGAAATCTCTCTGATGGGCTTCAACATCAGATCGTTGCGCGGAAGTGCCTTACGAAAGTTACGTAGCGCAAGATCTGACGTGAGTGAGGTAACCAAAGGTAGGCCATATCACTGTTACAAAAAAGGCTTTAGCTGTTTGGCCAACACTAGAGGAGATGGCGGGAGAGAGGCCTTCCTTGGAGGAGATGGCAAGGGAGAGGCCATCCATGGAGGAAACGGCAGGCGTCGTGAAGAGAAAGTACAACCGGTCTGTGAAGGTAACGCCCCATGAGTGTCGCCGTTTCAGGTACTCCGTTACAAGCCTTGCTTTAGTCAATTTCAAAAATGATCGCTGAGGTGGATGAATATAAAATCGTTGTGGCATGTGGATGCAAAACGTTCTGAAAACAAGAGTGGATGCGGATCGTTTTCATTGTGATTATGAATTTAGGCAGCACAGCATAAAAGAACCTTAACCCTTACCCTAAACCCCACTACCTGCATGGCACCATTGAGGGCAAATAATACCAAAGATCGAATCTTGCTTGAACTTACATAGGAACTTAGAGAGTCTACCAGGCAGGGGTAGAAATGTGGGACTATAATGCCTGACTTTGAAGAAAGAAAGAAAAAAAAACTCTTAGAAATGTGGGAATATAGGGCTGTGGGAAAATAGAGATGGGGAACATAGGGCTGTGGGAACATAAGACACGCTCCCCCTGAGAAACGTTTGAGAAACACCTCGCGACCTAATGACTCTGGCAAACTTCATCAGTAGAATTCCTTGGCTCCGCCCACTGGACTCACACACTTTATATCAATGGCCACTTACGAAGAACTAACATTATTCCTTAGCCAAGACTGCTGAAACCTTCCACGTCCATCATAGCCTCCTCAGAACTAAAGCGCTCAGCCCACCAAACTCATTCCAGCACAGCAATAACGTTAGCATCATCAGTCAGAAATAAGCTTCAGGTCAGACTGCTAAACTCAATAAAAATTGATAGTCTACAATGTTCACTGAGCGTTCAGAGGTATGTATTATGTGGCTCAGACTACCAAACTCAATTGTGTACATCGATAACGTGAGCCTTGTCGGTCAAACTTCCGTTAGCCTTAGCTCAAACTACTGAACACACAAAATTGTTTCTTTAGCTCAAACACTGTTCACATTTTGTTCTAGTGACTTGGCTCAATGAAGCTTAAGCCAAGACATCAATACTACCTATACAAAGTCAACAACATTAAAGGAGAGTACCGGAGTGAATTCAAGCATAGCCCTGTTGAAAGAGCTTGCTAAATGCGCTAGTTAGCGATGGAACAAAATAATTTGGTACAGCACAGACCGAACGCGAACGCAGAAGTGAACAGGCACTTTACACTGAATCAATGGGACCTGACTGTTGGAAACCGAAAGTAAGATCTGAGGTTACATTGACTCAATGTAAAGGGTTTCGCATTTGCGTTAGGTCTGTGCTGTTCGAAAATCTATTGCTGTTAGAAGGCTCGTGCAGCAGGGCTATGCTTAAACTTACTCCGGTATATTGCTTTAAGTTGTTTTATACCATGAAGAGTTAGGCTACTTACATGTACATGTACAGCGATGTCCTCCCCCATCGAGCCTCTTGTGCTAGCTGAGCCGCACAGCGTTGGCACAGCATCTCTCCTCAGGGCAAGTACGTTAGCTAGGCCAGCGTTGTACAGCCCCAGGTTGAAGAAAGACTGATCCGCAAAGTGCTGGGTACAAAGGAATATCTATGGCAAATCCTGGGGAATTGTCTCAAAAATAAATTCTAACCATTGTCTCAAGAGCGGCTCCAATTTCGGGTGGCAATAAATAGGGAATTACCCTGCGCATCTGAAATAACATTGTCGTGTTGATGAGCTCATCCCATAAGCAGCAAGGTTAAGGTCATGGTGATGTATGCAAAATGCGGAGACAAAAGTTATGAAACGTTCAAAACCTAACGAGTTTTTTTTGTCAGTTGAGAAATACGGTTCCGTGGTAGAGAATTACTCCCCCTAGAGGATATTTTGAGACATGTAACTTCTGTCTACCTTATTCACCTGGCCACCATATTCCGAACGAAAAAGAGACTCGGGTGGTAAACTAGAGGAAGTGCCGACGAAAGGTTAATTCAATTCAATTCAATTTTATTTGTAGAGTGCTCAAATACAGTGCATTGTCTCGCGGCGCTTTACAAACAGAACGGGAAGCATCCATGAGAAACGGGGGCAAGGAAAAACTCCCTTCGCTTTATGAATAATAATTAATAATTTCTCATGCCGGGGAGGAAATCTACTGCTGGTCCCCTCTCTTACTGTTGGTGAGGTGGAAAGTTGAGGCAGATGAGGGGCATCCCATCCCCAGAAGCTACTTCTGGGGGAGTTTTATCACCCAAGCCTCGTTCTAGTGAAGGTCCATAAGTGCACTAAAAGCTATTTAACACACTAAAGGACATGAAAAAGCTGGAAAAGCATGATGGGGCCCCTTTAAGGGAAAACACTAAAGGTGCTTACAGACCAAAATTTTTAAAAACCTGGACGTTCTAAAACTCCGAAACTGCGATTTGACATGTTAAATCTTTTGTGACTTACAACAACCTGCAACGATTGATTCACGCTGCAACTCCTCTCTAAAACCGTTTCGTCTCATCATGGATATTCTGTCTGAATTGGCCTTAAAGGATTTACTAGAGTAAAATGGAATTTACCGCAATGGAATTCTTTGTTTCTAAGGCAACCTTGCACCTGTTAACACTGTTCTCATCTGCAGCAGACTTGCACTAGCTAGCACAAAAACAAAACAACAATGGAAGAAAAAAAGTCAAGAAAACCTAACTGGTCAGAGGAGGAAAAGCTGATCCTATTAGAGAAATTTGATGAAAGAAAACAAATTCTGAAAAGTAACTTAGTTCCTGAAATTACAGCAAACAAAAAACAACAACAAAGAAACTGGGAAGAAATCATGGCAAAAATGAATTCACAAAGTTTGGTGAAAAAGGACCGTAACTGTAGGCTACGTTCAGACCTTGAGCACAGCCACAGATATTATATAGAATCGAGCACAGCAACCAAAACGGCAAAATTGCCCATGATGACGTTAGCATTCAAACGTTTGATTGTGCTTCTCTACAGGCATCTCACCAGTAAATCGACATTCTGATTGATCGCCCAACTGCATCTTAGCTCATTACATAAAGTTAACCGAAGTTTAAATAGATTTTATCGCCCAAGTCGCCTGCCACCTTTGTCACCCCAATCGCCCGTCTCCATACAAAGTCAATTACTTCCGTCGCCTGAATTGGTCTTGGCTCAGTCTGAACGCACAGTAAGAAGTAAAAAAAGAAAAAAATATATATAGCCTATGAAAATTTGTCTGTCCAGGCCAGAAAGGAAATTTCTCATCACAAGAAGGAATCGAAAAAAAAAAAAACTGGTAAGAATGATTTTGTGATTAGACCCAACTTTAATTAAATTTGCTGTCTTCAATTTGGGGTCGTCTATCGCAGCTGACCGGCAGCAAACACTGGAAGTAGCATTTTAGCTGTCCGTTGACACGCTCAATGATTACATGGGTTTTGCAGAGGCTGAAGTTCTACCTTTCCTGTGGAGCAACACATGCCTAATATTAATCAGTCACATTCAGTAAAGTATATTACAGATTTAGCAGCAATCCAACAATTTAGACAACTTGCCTGAGATCTGTTAGCAGGATTTCTAAATGGTGTCATCAGGCTTGAACGGCATGGGTATCCGCTGTTACCCAGAAGTATGCCTTTACGTCTCCCCTCTACGAATTCTCTTGCAAGGTTGCTCTCCTCAAGGTTCTGGGCATCGTGTGTACTTCCAGGCCACTGTGCTTCAACGTTTTATGTTTTCATGATTGCAGACTAATTGTACATTGATTGAATGATAATTTTCTCTATTTATGAACTGATCCCCATATTGCACAGGCGCTTGGATCCTGATGTGGGTCCCGTCGATAACGCCACACACTCTTGGGAGGCCGGCCACCTCAAAAAAGAAAAGCTATATTGTCTTCTTCTGGCCTTGATGGAAAGGTTACTACTTTATTTAACAGATTGGCAAGAGCAGTAGAAACACGGTGAATTACGGAACAGACCATCTCCTTGTGTACATGAAAAAAAACTGCAATTACCGATTGTAAAGATCCACTAGCGTAAAAACGGGGCACAATCAGTAGCCTAGTTGTAGTGTGGCTGGGAGAGCAGAGCTGTCACGGATTCGGTATTGAGGACCCAAGTGCACGACGAAACTCCAATTAACAAACTTTACTTAGACAAGAAACACAGTACATACACAACAGGCTGACAAACAATGACTGACAAAGACTGAACAGAAGCAGGGGTTGAAATACAAAGGGGTAGACAAGGGAACAAGAAACAGCTGAACCAAGGCAGGGAATAACGAGACTGATAACAAGGTAACGAGACTAGGTACAGGTGAGGGGCGGAGCTAGGAACACAAGGCAGGGATAAACAAAGGAGCACATGGAGGACCAGGAAGCAAACAGGAAGTGACACAAACACATGACAGGGAACAAGAAAGTAAACAAAGGCAGACAGAACAAAACTAGACTGTGACAGAACCCCCCCCCCTCCAAGGGACGGATCCCAGACGTCCCACAAATGAACAGGGAGGGCGGGGCGGGCCAAAGGCAGGCGAGTCAGGGGGCCTGCCATGGGGAGGACCTATGGGCTGTTCGGGCGGGCACAAAGGGTCAGGTGGACGCCCGGAGAGGATACCAGGAGGCCAGCTGGGCAGAATCAGAGAGTCCAGAGGACGGCCGTGGGGAGCACCCACTGGCCGCACGGGCAGGAGCAGAGGGTCTGGTGGCCGGCCAGGGAGAGGCCCGGAGACCGACAGGTGTGGAGGACCGGGACCTGGAGCGGACTCTGGATGAGGAGGTGCAGGAGCCGGGGCTGGATCTGGCGCTGGAGCCGGGGCTGGATCTGGATCTGGCGCTGGAGCCGGGGCTGGATCTGGATCTGGCGCTGGAGCCGGGGCTGGATCTGGATCTGGCGCTGGGGGCGTAGCGCATGGAGCTGGAGTAGAGTCTGGAGCTGGACTCAGACGAGGAGCCGGCACTGGAGGAGGCCTCAGACAGGGAGCCGGGACTGGAAGGCTGCGGGGAGCCGGGACTGGAGCTGGAGGGTGGAGGATGGCAGGAGTGTCGAAGATCTCTTCGTCCTCAGTGGCCCACTGGTCGTCCTCCTCCTCTGTAGTCCACTCATCTTCACTGGCCCAGTCGTCACTGGACCAGCGCTGCTCCTCTGGCCAATGGTCCTCAGGGGCAGAGCAGAGACAGGTATGGGGTATGTGGAGCACAGAGCCAGCACCGTGCTGGCAGGATGCTGCCCCCCCCCAAAAAAAATTGTCTCCCCCAGAGACGGTAGCTTACCAGCTGAGACAGGCAGGCTGCATGGAATGGAGCTTGGAGGCCTGCAGGACACCGAGAACAGAGGTTCATCTTCCTCAGTCCACTCCTCATCCTCAATAGACTCTCCATCGTTCTCTTCTTGCCAGAACAGCTCCCAAGGTTGCTGCCAAGGTGGTATAGCTGCATCGAAATAAAAAAACTTGCCTGCTGGGTCCATTGTTTGGTGGTCAGTCATTCTGTCACGGATTCAGTATTGAGGACCCAAGTGCACAACGAAACTCCAATTAACAAACTTTACTTAGATAAGAAACACAGTACATACACAACAGACTGACAAAGACTGAACAGAAGCAGGGGTTTAAATACAAAGGGGTAGACAAGGGAACAAGAAACAGCTGAACCAAGGCAGGGAATAACGAGACTGATAACAAGGTAACGAGACTAGGTACAGGTGAGGGGCGGAGCTAGGAACACAAGGCAGGGATAAACAAAGGAGCACATGGAGGACCAGGAAGCAAACAACAGGAAGTGACACAAACACATGACAGGGAACAAGAAAGTAAACATAGGCAGACAGAACAAAACTAGACTGTGACAAGAGCACAGCTGCAGAAAGTTGGGTGGTCCAACTGTAGACAGTCCGATAGATCAAAGATTGACTGACGATCAAACCGATAATCCAGTAGTCTTGTTCATCAGTTACTGTATCCAGCAGATTCTGCTGGTCGCGGAACACTCTTCTTCGAATGCGATTGCCATTGCGATTGAGGAAAATTAACTCGGCTATGTTATATTTAAGGCTGTTTCATACCTTTAATCATACCTTAAATATTTCCCTTTATGTTGTTTGCTTAGGTCTTTTGTGCAACAGTTTTAACGAACTTTAAGGGATTTCTTAACTTTAAGGGGAAAAACGTAAATATTTTAGGGAAACCTCTTAAGAAAATTTAAAGTGGTTTGTGCAACTGAGACTAATTTAAGGAACCCTTAAATCAGACTTTAAGGGAAAATCTTAACTTAAGGTGTTTTGTGCAACCGGGCCCTGTTTCTCTGATATGTTTCTATTCGAGACATATCAGTATGGACGTGAGAAATTTTGGTCCAACTCACAACGCTTCCTTGACCGGAGAATTACAATAGCACAGACCGCTAACCCATTGGGGCACATTTTTAAACTGTACTTTTAACATCATGCTCCAAATCTCACCCCAAAAGCCAGGGGCGTTTCAAACGGGGGGGATGGGGGGGGATACGACATCCCCACTTTTGCATTTTTATCAATCCATCCCCCCCACCTATATGAAATTAAAATTATATTTTAAACAGAGAGAGAGAAACAATGGTCGGAAATGCTCTACACTCACTGTAAATGTCATAATCCAAGCTGTTCAGCCACCCTATCACTTACATGAACAACTCTATGCAGTCATTAGAGAGAGGGTAATCTGGGACAAGATGCCCATCTAAATTCTAAATTATTGAATTTAATTCAGTGGGCGCTAATAATGTTACCATTGCTCTGATAAGATAGGTTACTGTAGACAGGGACGTGGTAGACAGGGGGGATGGGGGTGTTTTGACATGCCCACATAAATATGATTCCATCCCCTTCACTTTTGAAAGATTTTAACAATACCAAATATTTCCACAGAGACACTGGAATACTGTATAGTGTAATATATTTCAACTTAATTTTTTTGCTTGGTAGAAATATGTAGAAAATATTTCCACTAGAGACACTGGAATACTGTATAGTGTAATATATTTTCACTTTTTCCCCTGCTATCAGTGATAACAGGAGCCACGTATTTCAAAGTTAACAAAGTGCGTGTGAGTGAACAGAGGCCTCCAGATCCATGGGCTTTCAGAAGAAAAATAAAAGATTGTAGGCTAGACTTGAATTAAGACAGCCTACGCTCAATTGGTGAAACAAATTCCTCCATGTAGGCCTCACCATCCTCAGTAGGCCTATTGCCTAGGCTATTGCCTCATACTTTCCATGAAACTTCTAAAAATCATAGATGACAGTGCTGAATCTCAGTGTCCCTGGATCAACCAAATACCAGTTTAGTTTTTGGCTCAGAATTTGGGTTTGGGGTAGGGACAGGATTACATCATTCAGTTAATTAAAAAAAAAAAATCTAATAACCTGTTAAAATGCACCAGAATGCAGGAAATAGCATCCAACTATTCCAAAATCTCCTGGGGGGGGGACCCCCTGACCCCCCTATGTGTCTGTCTACCCCACTTATCACATATTATAACACCTTTGATTCACAACTGCTTGGTAGACATGTTCTGTGACATTAGTAATGTGATGTTCATAAAGCCCAATTCCTCATCCACCAGACCAGCATTTGTAATAAACCTACGTCTAAGACATTTTAGGCTAATGGGCGAGAAAATTTGCAAATACTACTTGTGACTACTGCATGTGATGGCAACTCTAGTAGGCCTATTATAAAACAGAAATTCCAATTGGTCGCGAGACTATAGGCCTAATTATAATTTTGGTTATGATAATTTCAGTGGCTATTTTACTTCCTCATCTTAGAACCCCCCCCCCACTTTTGGAAAGCTTGCTACGCCCCTGCCAAAAGCTATTACAACATCCTGGCTTCCGCTAATCCAAATAAATTCTGGTTTACTCCCTCAATGGCAGAGATGAAAACCTGAATTTTGCAGACGTGGACCATCTTCCAAAATCGTCCTTTTTGTGTTCAAACTTTACTGACCATGTTACAACAGCCTGTCATGAGCAATGAGCCTTACAACAGCTGTAATGAGCCAGCACAAAAGAGTTCTCATCTGTTCATGATAGGTTCTTAGGTTGCCTTCGGTTTCAACCCTCAACCTTCCAGTTTCATGCTTGAAGCCCAACTAGCAGACACCCCAGAGCCAGATTCAAATAGCCTATATCAATTTGGATCGTTTTTTGATGGCATAGAAAGGCCTTGCTTTCTCTTCCAAGTCAATCACGGCCAGGTTAAAATTGCCAGTAAAGCTGATTTTTAGTCTGAGGTAAATGTAATTTTTTTTCATGTACTGTTGTTACATTGTATTTGTGCCAAATGTGAATTTCCTTCCCTGACATCTGTATTTTAATATTTTTTTGGAATGTAAGAATTAAATTTTTTTGTAGATTTGGCTAATGGGGCCCAGGTCTCACCGAAATTATGCAGCACATTTAGGTGTTGCTGTAGACCAGTGTTTCTCAAACTGTGGGGCTGGCCCCACTAGTGGGGCGCAGACACATGACAGGTGGGGCGCGAGACATCTCTTTGCGTTCGATCAACGACCGCACCATGCCCCCCGAATTCACAGCTACTTGTCAGATATGCGCATATGACAGTAAATTGAGCTTTCCAATGGTGTTATTTGCTTGTTGCTATGATGAGGGGTTTGAGAAATTTGCTTTGAATTAGTAACATGAAAATTCCAATAGTGAAAAAAAATCCTGTACTCGCAAAGTATTCTTTACAGAGATATAGTGAGCAAATCGAGCCTGCCAGGTGGGGCGTGAAAATTCTCTGCCGTCCAAAGTGGGGAATGACAGAAAAAGTTTGAGAACCACTGCTGTAGACTGACCTCTGTGGGAGCCAGCTAAACTAAGTCGTCAGCGAAAAGAAGAAATGTTGGGAGTCATTTACTAAGATTCCAGGTGCTACTAATTGATCTAGTTATTTTGGCTAATATATACCAAGGCTAAATATCGAAGAGGATGGATAGCGGGCACTTCTCTTTCTTAAGTAAAAGGTTTGTTTGTTTCCAATTTTAATTGCACATTTGTTTTTTGAGTACATTGTTTTGATTGCTGTATGCTTCCCCCCCTACACCGGTTTCAATAAGTTTACAGAATAGGCCATCATGCCAAATTTAATCAAAGGCCTTCTGAAAATCTACAAAGCAGGCAAATATTTTTGTTTTATTTTGATTAAATATTTATCAATTAGGATATGTAGGGTGAAGATGGGGTCGTTCTAATTTGGTTTCTACACAGGGTATTGTGCCCAGTAAGGAAATTTAAGATTCTAGGCTATTTATTGTAGAATGGTACAAAATAACTTCCCCGCTTACACAGATACCTCTGTTATTGGGGTCCAGATGGTCTCCACTTTTAAAAAGGGATGTAATGAGTCCTTTATTACATGTCTGGGAAGTACCAACACTCAAAACAATTGTTTTAAAATAGCCGATTGAAGGCATAGCCTGTTCTTAAGCATTTCAGGATGACATCAGGTTTACGTGCCTTTTTTGGCTGTAGGCCCTAGTTTTTCTGTCAATTCAGTTTCTGTTATTGGATAGTGGATTTTGGTTTAGTGATCAATTACTATTTACAATTTACTATAGATGTTGGTTGTTCTGGGGTAATGGTCTTTTGATAGAGAGTTTTGAAGTGGCTACTCCATATCTCCCCATTGAGTGACAATGTTGCCATATGTGGCTCTTTGGGTAAATGCATTCCAATTACTCCAGAAATTGATAGAATTTAGATGTTTTTCAATAGATTCTAATTGATTTGGTGAATTCTATCTCTCATGCATGTTAACATAATTGTAATTTTTAAAAAGTATAGCTGGCCTACACATTTGAACAATGTTATTTGAACGGGTGTTCATAAGGAAAAAGGAATGTTCAATAGAGGCTATTCCATGATCTTTGAGCCAATAAGCTCAGCAGTGATGTTCGCCTACTGACTCTAAAATTTGAGTTGACACGATGCATTGAAAAGTTTCATTCTAACAAATCATCTCTACAATCTCTGCCATGCAGTAGGCGCTGGGATATGACGTAAAAATGTTGTCGTAGTAACTCAAGTTACCCGGCCCCGCCGCTACCGCTAACAGCACTGGAGAGGTAAAAGGGGTTGGGTTGTCAGCAACAGAAATCCAAGTCCATCGGTGGGCATTACAGAAAAGGACGACGAGATATTGAGGCGGAGAGCCCCAGTTACAGTACGAGGATGCTAAATATGTGGAAAGTCAGGGAGTTAGTGGATAAAGCGTAAGTATGCTTTCCGTTTTCTTATTCAAAGAGCTTACGGTTTGTTAGCAAGGCCTGTAGTTGAAGGCTACTTATCCAGACAAGGGAAACACGTAGCCCGCCCGTGACGTCACAGCTGATGGGGCTCAGCTGATGGGCTAGCTTGCTAGCCTGCTGATTTCTATGACATCCTTTAATAGTGCAAAATAGCCCCTGAAACGAAAAGCCAAATAAAAGTAGTTTTCCCAAGTAGTGTTTCCCACCACAACCTGACGCTTTTAGTTCCAGTTGAACAACAACGATATACCTGCGTGTCGGCCTCCTTAACATTACCGTTAGCTAACGTTCCGTTACCTGTCAGTTTTTATCCCCGATGGATAGGAAATATTAGCTCGTCAACTAGCCCTTTGGCCGGGATTACCTTAACATTTACGCCTCCAAAGAATGATGTTTCTAAATTATATTTATGTACCTTATAAAGTATTCCCGTTATCTTAATGGTCTCATCCAGATCTATTTGGAATGCTTGCGACAGCCCTATGTGCTTAAAAGAGTTGTGAGCTAACGTTAGCCGTCAACATGTTGAGGCCCTTGTTATTGTTAGCTGACTAGCCAAGTTGGTAACGTTAGCTGTGTAAGATTCACCGGTTAAGGAACGCAACCATTTAAGTTCAGGTGCCAGAAGAGCTCTCACATTAAATTGTGAACTATCAATGTATGATTGTAATTGGTGTACAAGTGCCACCCCCATCATTCGCACCATTCATATTCACTACCCAGGTCCAACACGAAAAACTCGAAGTTGCGACAGATTAGCCAATGTCATTCGTTAAAGTCGTTAGTCTATATTATACGTTAGTTTGATTTAATGTTATAGCTAGGTAATTAACATCAGCTTAAAATGTGTGTTGTGTACCATGCTTTTTGTAATATAGCGTCAGTAGACCCATTTAGTAACGTTATTTGACGTCATGGACACTTTCTATGGTTAGCATTACTTCACAAATTAGGCTAGATAAACATTTGTGTTGGATAACACCGAAGCAATTTTTTCCTCATTCAGTACATGAAGTATTAACTTCGCCATCCCTTTAGGGAATGCTTTTGCATTAGATCTTGATAACTGATGTGCTAACAACTGTGATGCTAATGAATGGTAGTTAGACTGAATCAATCTGTTTTGGTTGGTTCTTTTGCTTGTGTCGGTCTCATAATGGCATACAGTATCGCTGACCAAACCAGTGATAGCCTAACAATAGGCTAGATGTGGAAACTGAGCACTCATTGTTCCAACAGAAACTTTGGGCACAACCACAAGATAGGGCTACTTCAATTTAACTCCTTCACACCTCTTGACACCTTGCTCAGCCTGTTATGATTCTCTGAAAACATCATTGAAAATAGTTCAAAACATCATAGGATAGTGTGTGGGACCAAATAAGTAGGCCTTCATGCGTTCTGCATCTGATCATCTGTTGTTTAATCCCCACATTGATTGTCAGCTCTATTTAGTAGTTTAGGCCTATATAACAAAAGTCAGATATTGTTGTTAGAATGATGTAGGGAGTGGTAGAAATGCTTGAATGCTAAAGGTGTGAGGACTACCTGAAAATGCAAGTTACTAAAGCCATCATTCCCAACAGCCTATGGGCCTCTGTGATCACTCCCTTGGCATAACCCCCTAGAGCTTAAACAAAGCTATGCCTGTTGAGTGGAAGGTTCAAAGGTTAAACCTTACTGAGACCAGATAGAGGGGGAAAAATGCTCTGTCTCAGCTACTCATGCACACTGTTAACCAGTGCTAAGATCGTTCTGAGGACTTTTTCCAACCCCCACACAGTTGACTTAAAATGTTGACACATTTTATTCCGTGTGTTGCATGCAATATTGCCAGGATGTGGAATGGACTTTGTCTTTAATCTTCACTATAGGCTACCATTTCAGAGTCCAGAAATGTAGGCCTGTGTGTGTCTGGATATCCTGTCCTTTTAGTGTCTCCAGTGTTCATGTAGGCCCAACAGTAACTTGAATCTTTGCATGTTTCTTGTTCCACAGTGGTCTTCTTGAAATGGCCATGTTATGCCACAAGTCTTTGGCTATTTCATAATCTCTCTCTCTCGCTCTCTCTTTTTCTCTTTCTTTCCAATTCAATTCCATTCAAGAAGCTTTATTAGCCTGACCGTAATTGTTATACAGTATTGCTATAACATTGCAAAGTAACAATATTGTAACATGTAACATAGGCTAAATAATTTGTGTGTTTGTGTACATGTACAGTATACACTATTCCTATACAAATACAGTGTATTTATATCTCTCTGTCTCTCTCTCCATCACAATTTGGGTGAATGGTCAGGTGATGGTAATGGAAGCTGGGGCTGGTAGTACGCATGAGTGAGGCTGAAAGACTGTTGTCATCGATACGACTGGTCCTCACCAGCTTGTGAGGCCATTCAGGCTCATGCTCTTCTCTCCCACAAATGAGATTATAACCAGCAGTGGCTAGTTCAATGGCCCAGTTGCAGTAAATGGCCCAGTTGCAGTATTCTAAGGAAGCCCCAATAGAAAAACAAACAAATGTCTAGTCATAGCCTACAGACTTTTCCATTTATACATAATGAACAGGATTATCATTAACATGCTGGGATATCAGGTGACCGGAGCATCAGTCTCCCTCTGTTAGATAGAACAGCTTGAGATTTAAAATTAACACAGCTCTTTTGAGTACCAGAGTTGACCTAAGCACGTGCACACTAGTCTCTTTCAGTGGTCAACTAGTGATAAGAAATTTGGCAGTATCAACAGTGGCTTTCTGTTGTTCTATTATCAGCATCTCTAACAAAAGGTAAAGCAGATGAATGCTATGGAGCCATAGGAGCATTCCTCTCCCCTATACACACTGGTGATGCAATAGGCCTAGGCTAAAACATGCCGCAAAGTGCACAAAGAAATGCCACCATTTACGGCGCCCTCCACAACTGAATGAATTGAATGCAATTCTGTAGTCTACCCATGTAGTCAGCCGTTTTCATATTCTTTTGAACTCAGAACATATTGTCTATATTTAACAGGTAAGGCCTAAACTATGATCAGACAGAACTTTTTTTTTTTTTTTTTTTTAAGTATTTTGGGACCAAATGAGTTACTATCAATGGCCTTCAATTTTAATAGTTTTTTATGTCGTGGCCTTTCATGTCAGGCATGCCTTTTGTTCTTACATGCATTAATGCATAACTTAATGCATAACTTCATACCTAAGCTCTGTGTTATGTCTTTTACAACCTTGCTGTATCAACATCTGCAGGATTGAATGATTTCAATGATTGAATCTCAAGTAATCTCCAGTCTCTGTAGTCTGTTGCAGACGTGTGAAATGTAGGCTATGTAGTGTTTACTTCAGTGGTGCACACATAGTTTCTTTTTTAGATATGTAGGCGTAGTTTGTTTTTGTAAATTGCCTCTGTGTACAAGTCCTAGCCCAGTCAATATATTTTTTTCCTGAGGTGCACACAACAGGAAGAGGCAATGTGCCTTGGGCTCAATTACGGGATTGGGGTAATTGAGCGACTGCAGTCTGTGTGCAGTCAGGAGGACCGAGATGGATTTCTCCTCCGTTGTGTGTCCCCTGAGCCACCGCCATTCTTTTGGGGCTTTGAAGACTGCAGTGTTTGGAGCACAGTGCCACTTCCAACACAACACCGCAGCAGCTCAAATGCAACTCGGCGTGAGAACCAGCCTGCGGAGCGCCTTGACTGGAGCTGGCGCAACACAGAGCGGCTGCTTTCTACAATGCACCACGGAGTCTCGCTCCCTTTTCCCCGGGGAAGTTTCTTTTCCTCCCCAGCTAGGGTCCATGGCTACACACAAGCTCTCTCTCTCGCTCCCTTTGTGATGGCGAATGTCACTTGCCTCTTTCCTCACCACGTCTGAGGCCCTTGCTATAGCTTCCCATTGATACCTGTATCGGTGAAATACTTTTTAGCGTCATTTCTAGCTGCCCTAGATGCTTGCTTTTAATATGGTAAGGTTTTTTTCTTTTCATGTTGTGCTTGAAGAAGCCAATACCCCTGAGATTTTTCAAGAAGGGCTCCTGAGTTTTCAAAAGGCCTGCATGGCATTCATGAATGCATAACTAGGGCCATCCTCATTTAGAATGGGATTGAAATGAGTGGGAGGAGGATTACTGGAAAGGGAGAAGAAGCGGGAAGATAGTGTAGGCCTAGTGCTTGTGTCTCCCTCTAACTTTGGAGCATATCACACTTAACTGCTTCACTCATAGATTATTCCGGTAGGATATCCACATTCTACATATTTTTGGTTTGGCCTTTTCTCATGTAGGCTGTGTTTGCTTTGGCATTGCAGACGTGCTGGCTGGTTTCTTTTATAGCCATCCATTCATTATTCATTGTGCTGCAATTTTTGCCTGTAATGTTGGTCCTGCTTTGAGCTGTGTTGCTTGACCTCTTTCTCTGTTTTGGTCCCTTTCCTGCCTCTCTCCCGGAATCTCTGCCTGTTCGCTTTCTTCGAGTGAAATCTGTTGAAACACTGGCACTGGTTTAGGTCTAGATTAGGTCTAGATCAAGACACAAAACATGTCGACCTCCTGGGTAAACTTAACATGTTTGTCTCCTGTGTCAGGCTGTTGACAGACTGTCACATAGAGACATTGCAAGAGTACAATTGTCTGTCAAGTCAGCAAGCTGGTGTATTGACAGGAGGGCTACCAATTAAGAGAGGAAACTACACTTTCCGGTCAACTGAATCCAAGCTTTGAAAAATGAGGTGGTGCTGCAGCTAATTACTAGTCTAGTCTCCCTATGGCTGGAGACAAAATATGGGTGGTTAGGTATATTTTAGTATACCGATATTTGGCCTTTTAAAGTAAGACCTGCATCTGCTAGACTAAATATTAGTCAACCTTAATATGTAGATAATTTTTCTGTTATTTGGCTTTGATGGGAAATGTATGTTTATCCGGGTCCATCACCAATAGGCACGATGTATGTGACATTACAGACTATTCAACACACTTTTGAAAATACATTTCTGTGTGTCTGCTACATTCATGGTTGCTAATACCCACCAGCCTATGTGTTAGTTTGGTTTGGCCAAGATTAGTTTAAGTCCAGCTAAACCTTCGCCGTTTCTTTCCATGCGTATCCATGTGTATACTCACCCCTCACTCTAATACTGAAAGGTGTCTGAGCATTTTTGCGCTGGTGTCTTGAGTCACTCGAGCATACTGTCCCACCATCTGCCTCAATATTGGAGCAGGAAGGAAGGAGCCTTACAAGGTTTGGAGCCGGAGCACTTTTTTCTGCTGCAATGGATGACCATCTGTGAGCTGAACAAACCCGAGGTCATCAGGTTTCTCCTTCAGGGTCACCGTGACCTTGGATATCCTGGAGTTAGTCTGGTAGCAGAGGAGTTTAGCCTGGAATGACCATTAGGCCTAGGACAGATTTGTTACACAGATTTGTTTTGTTTAAGAGTGTGTGTGTGGTGTGTGTGTGTGTGTGTGTGTGTGTAGTAAAGGCATGAAAGGAGAAAATCCACTTAAAGATGATTTAATAGGCATATTCAAATGTCCTATGTACAAGTACGGTATTATGATGCCCAAAACATTTGAGTTTTGGCAAACTTGCAGTGAGAAATCTAGACCACTGTTCTTGTCACCCTGTGACTGTTTCTTTCTTGTGAGTGAGCCTCAAGAAATATCCTATTGAGGGTTTGTCTGCATTAAGTAGATTTATGTCCTCACTGGCAGCGTTGTCAGTGGTGCCAAAGGTTAGCGGTGGTTTGTGTGTGCGTGAGCAGTTTAAGCAAACACAAGAGTGTGAAGGGGTACAGAACAGCAAATATGCTCTACTGATTGGCAGCCAATACTGGGCTGTGCTGCTTGTTTTTCTAAACATGTATGTTCTTCTCGACAGCTGAAGCAGAACTCAAGTAAAATTGGCCATGTAATGGGGCTCCAGGCCCCAAGTGAAATAGACAGGCATTGCCTCAGACTCCCAGGCTGTTATGCCCAGACTTGGTGCCTGTTTCCTCTCCTAGCCAAGTCTATGTACTGATACTGTACATGTCCTTTCCCATGGCTTCCATGAATTTGATCGCCTCAGTGAATGGCATTGAGCATCTCAACAAATGGGAGATCTCAACTCAATAAAGGACCCACCACGTTCACATGCAGGTGTTGTGAAGGGATGTTTGTGAAGGGACTGTTATAGCGTTGGGCAACCAAACACTTCTGGGTTGACCTTCCTCCAGCATTCATCACATGCTTGTATCCACCATCACACATCATCAACCCTGAGCCTCATCTCCCAGTAATGATTTCCAGAAGTTTCCCAGATCGCTTTTCTCTTCATATCTCCTCTCCATCGCCCTCCCTCCCTCCCTCCCTCTCCCACCCAGCCAGCCACACAGAGGGATTTACTAGCAGTGAAAGCACAGGGTGTGATCGCTGGTCCTGCTCTAAGTGATATTAGCAATGATTGCCCTAAGTGCTCACAGATGTGGGATGAACAAGCTTGCCACAGCATCGCTGAATGTCTTGATAATCTACTTGAGGGTTTGACAGAAGGACATTCTCCAGGCCACATGTTGATTTGATTTCTGTCTAGTTTTGGAGGTGGTCTCTTCTTGCTTGCTACGCTAATAGCTAGGCTAATAGTGATCTAGGCCTACTCAAGCCAGTCTGTACGACTGACTGCAGCTTGTTCTCAAAGTATCAGTCACTGTAGACAGTTAACAAGAGATCAGAGGCATCACTGCACAGTACAAAACATTATTTCACTTTTCAGTGGGGTAAGCTGTGTGTGTGTGTGTGTGTGTGTGTGCTCTGAGTGTTGGAGAAATCTAGTGGACTTGTGTGGCTGAGTGCTGGCTCAGGCGTGGACAGGCGTAAGAGGGGGGCTGTGAATGTCGCAATGTGATCAGAATCCCAAGTTCTCTGGGGTGCATTCCAGAAGCGCTGGCTCTCTCAAGGCACAGCAAGGCCTTTTCTCTCCTAGTTGCCCTGATTTATGACCGGGCATGGGCCCAGCTACGCATTGTGTTCTGGTGAAGATAGAAACCATTGGCCTCAGACCTGCCACACCCAGAATCTTTTTTTTTTTTTTTTTTTTGCACTGTAAGAACATTCATCATTTTTGTCAGCTTCACTCATCAGAAGGTCTTAAGTTTCTCAACTCACCAAAGTAATCTGATGAGGCTTAAATTGAGAGTGGCTCAAGCGGTGTGTTTCCCGAGTTTATGAAAACAGAATCTGTAAAATAACACCATTCATCGTCTGAGCTGTTACACACTGCCATAGTCTGAGTGGCATTTGTTTCTTTTGCTTTCTTCCTCTGCATTTTTTTTAAATGTATCTAGTGTTTTCGTTCATGCCAAAAGGTTATTGCAATGGCCCAAGTGTCTAGGGTTATGTATGTTTCATTTAATATGTTAAAGCTGCTCTACAGCCCTTTACATTTTTTTTTCTAATCTCAGTCTATTTTATGCTTGTCATTTTCGTCCCTCCGTTTGCGTTTCCTTTCACAACCTCCCTCAAGTCTTTCCAGCTGTTTCCTGCCATTCCGAGTTTGATAGACAGCTTGGAGTAGCCGAGCGAAATCCACCCCTCGACAGGAAGTGATTGGATCTCCGCGTGATTGCACTGGCGATAGATTCCACACAGTGAAGCACAGCAACGGCACGGCAAAGCTGCACTCACTTAAGGCTTTGGCAGTCATCTTTCAGGCAATGGGGGTGTTCAGCCCCCCCCCCCCTCCATTCCCACTGTGGTAAACATGATTGGCGGAGGATGCCAGATATGATTCCGTTTTGGGCAGGGCTTGGTACATCACTCACCGCAGCCATACATCATGGCCAAATAAAGAGCTGGGATTTTACCACTGAATGATAAGTCATGTGCATTTCCCTGTCCTCTTAAGCTGACTGTTGTGTGCTGCCACGTGTTATTTATGGCTCTTTCCTCTTCCCTTTTCCTCTCCAGCACCAATGTGGTGATGAACTACTCGGAGATCGAGTCGAAGGTTCGCGAAGCCACTAATGACGACCCCTGGGGACCATCCGGACAGCTCATGGGAGAGATTGCCAAGTGAGTGTTCCGGAGCAGAGGCGTTCCCTGGTAGAGATAACAAAGAGAGGGTTTACAGTACTCTCAGTCCATCTCATGCCACAAAAAAGCATCCTTGGCTCCCTTCTAAACAGACTTGCCCTACGTTTTTAATGGACACTTGAGTCTTCTTTAGGGATTCATGTGTTATGAATTTGTATGATTTTAATACAAGTCCTGGAAATTCATAGTGTTGTTGGGAAATAAAGTGAGATTTTTGTAAAATTGGTTAATGTGTTTATATACAAAAACAATGGTGAGTGAAAATGTAAGTGCTAGTGCTATTGGGAAATAAATCATAGTTCATGGTGTTATTGGGAAATAAAGTGAGATTTTAGCTAAATTGGTTAATGTGTTTATGTACAGTATGCATAACAAAAGTACAAAGTCAAGTACAAAACACTGTGTAAGCTCTACTACTGGTGATATTGAGGAGTTAGTGTTGTACAGTAATATAGGTGAAATCTGTAGTTGTGTTATTCTTATTTCGCAAGGAGGGCTTAAGTATCCGGTGTTTCAAAGGTCAAGTAGAAGTTAATGAAGTCCAGAGAGCTTGTGGGGCTTTTTGTGCTCTTGCATGGTTCACAGCATGGCGGGCCAAATATAATATGTTAACAATTTTCTTTTCCCTGTCTTTCAGAGCCACATTTATGTACGAACAGTTCCCTGAAGTCATGAATATGCTATGGACCAGAATGCTCAAAGACAACAAGAAAAACTGGAGAAGAGTTTACAAGGTAAACTACACAATGCTCAATGTGATTTAGTCCATTAGTAGCCTGCACTGAAAATACATCACAGTCAAACCCCTGCATTCACATGCAGTCATTCAAGCATCAGCCATGCGTGTGCATATTTTATGAGCACTGACTGGTTGGAAAAAGGTGTTGAAGTCTGTGGGTAAGCTCTTGTTCCCCCTGCTCTCCTCTCCTCTCCTCTCCTCTCCAGGCCTTACTTCTACTAGCGTACCTCATCCGAAACGGCTCTGAGAGAGTGGTCACCAGCGCCAGAGAACACATATACGACCTCCGCTCCCTGGAGAACTATCACTTTGTTGGTGAGTTGATACAGGTGGACAGTAGTAGCCTAAACAGGAGTTGTGGTGTTTAGGTTTTTTGGTGCTATTACAAGCTAAATAACACCACACACCCTCTGTTGCCAAAATGGGGGCCCTTCTCCTTTGCAAAAGAATGTGTGCAACTGCAAAACAACCTTCGATTCCCCAAGGCTGTCTGTTGCGCTCAGTTTTCACTCCCTCTCACTGTTGTTGCTCTGCCTTTTAGACTGGCAATGAATGGATTGTGAGTGGAGGGGCTCTGCTACCCAGCTGAAAGACTGGGCATCTTTTCTAGCATCAATTCAGTAAGACATATTGCACTGCTGCAGCGGCGTCCGGTTTTATGAATAATGCAACCGTCCTGTCAGTGCTTGTATTTTATTGTGTAATAGCAATATGTTTCACAGGGAATTGTTGTTAGGGGAACGCAAAGGAGTTGAGGATGGGTGTGTTTTTATGTTGACGGCAGAGCATGTATGTACATTTGTCTACATGTACATTCCTCACATGTCTTTGGTACTACAGTATGTGAAACTGTCATCCAAGGATGAGTGAGTTCTAAACGTGCATATTATGTACACAGACCTGTAGAGGAACAGATTGATCTGTCACGGCAAGAGAGACCAGCCTTGTGTTAATGGTGTGCGTACACACACACACACACACACACACACACACACACACACACACACACACACACACACACACACACACACACACACACACACACACACACACACACACACACACACACACACACAGTACAGTCAAGTCAAGGAATGTGGGGAACTCTAAATATGTGACTTCCAGGCCAGCATTTTCTCCTCAGCAGCTTATTGTTTACAATCTGCATGCCCCACTTCCAAAGAGTCAGTGCTGCTGAGTGACATGTCAGCACCGGTGCAGTACATGATAGGGCTCTGCTCTCGTGGGATAATTGATGGCATTGTGCTACAGCATGTGCTTATTCAGTCCACGTGAACAGCTGTTGCTGTTGCAGTTGCTGCTGCAGCTGCAGACCATGGCCATGCCACAGGCTTTGCTAAGCCTTTCTGTGCAGGTTGGGGGAAATTAAGAGGATTTTAGTCATTAAGTTGTTTTCAGTGCACAGAAAGAATGTTATGCAATCAAGAAATATCCTATTAAGGTAAAGAGGCAGTGATGTTGTGATTTCATAATAATTGTGGGCTAATCTTTGCACCTTGGAAAGGTTTCTAGTCATTCTAGGCTTCTAGTCAGTTAGGGACCTTTTGTTTGTTTGTTTGTTTTTTTCATTTGGTAGTATTAAGTATTGCAAAAACCTAAGTACATGTCATTTATGACCTAGGATTATTGTTACCAGCATGTGTTTGTGAGGTTCTTATCTGCGTCACTATTCATCATTTGAAAACATGCTGTAAGTAAAATCTCTGATTTACTCTGTATATCGATATTTATTTGGCCAACCAATGCCGTGTCTCCACAGACGAGAATGGGAAGGACCAGGGCATCAACGTGCGGCAGAAGGTGAAGGAGATGGTGGAGTTTGTGCAGGACGACGACCGGCTGCGGGAGGAGCGGAAGAAGGCCAAGAAGAACAAGGACAAATATATCGGCGTCTCGTCCGACAGCATGGGCAGCGGCTTCAAATGTGAGTGGACTCCGGAGGGGAGGAGAGGGGGACTGGGGAAGAGTGGTGAGGAGGAGGAGAGAGCTGAAAGCATAGTCGCTAACTAAGTTAGCTACTTTGTTGGTTGCAATGCAATTTCTCATTGCTAACCAAGTAAGTGCTTCTGGGAAACGGATGCCAGTACAGTAGTAGACAGCGGCAGATGCGCCTTTCTCTTTGAGTGTCTGACTGGTGGGAGACTTGTGTGCAAGGAATATGGTTGGTTCCAACCATCTGCTTGTGTAGGCTTGATAGAATTAGCAATTAGCGCATCTCATCCATGGGATTCTTTGTGTACAGGTGTGGGTGTTAATCATTTTTCTTAGTATAGCTTCTGGCGCTGCTTTCCATTTCTTCTTCTTCCAAGCTCTCTGTTTGCCATCTCACATGTTCAACAGATCCCTGGCTGTGATGAAGGCAGTCCTGATTAAATTTTGAGGTCAAATTTGGAATATCAAATATCCCTGTTAAATAAACAGAAGTCTACTTTTGGGCTTTCACTTGTAGTGAGTACACACACACACACACTGAAGTGTGTGTGTGTGTGTGTGTGTGTGTGTGTGTGTGTGTGTGTGTGTGTGTGTGTGTGTGTGTGTGTGTGTGTGTGTGTGTGTGTCCTAGTCTTCAGGTGCCCACGTGGCAGCTGCCGTGCCACAGATGAGCACACCCTGAACCAGTCTTGTGTGAATGACAATCCAAGTATTAATTGAACAATGACACCTTTCCTGCAGCTTTGCATAATCCTTCTATCTCAGGCTCATTAGGGGATTTGCGCGCAGAGTCATCTCAAAAGCTTTTTCTTTACTCGCACTTTGCTGATTGGCCTCCGTCTCCCTGCAGACTTCCCTCTCACATATGACTTCTTTGATTCGCCTTTGATTAGCCAGATTTCTTCAGTGAGGCCAATAACTTTTTGCTTTACTATATCATCCGGAATATTTTTCTCCAGTTGCGTTTCTTAGCGCACAAAAGCACCGCTGTGTGTTTCATCTCTCTGTTGTTCTCCTCAGAGAAGAAGAAGAGAGTGCATCTAATCATACAGACGCTCAGACTCCCTGTCATGTCATTAGCATTGTAAGCAGTCGGAGAAGGCCTTTGATTTTTTTTTCCTTTTTTATTATTTTTCTTTTCCTCTCTTTTCTCAACGCTTGATTTGGACTCTCTGATGTGACACCTTTGATTCAAGACTCTTGCTATCTCTCTTCATTAAGCAGAGTGCTTGGGCTGTTTGTCAATTAGTGATGTGGCACTTTAAAAATTATGTTTGGTGGTGCTGCAACATCAAAAGGACAGCGGGGTGCTCACCATATGCATCTGATTGAGAAGTTGTCAGCAGTGCGCAGTCTGAGTTCAGTTTGGAGTGAGAGTGAGACTAGCCCCTTCTTTTTGCACATCATTTTCTCAACAGGCTATCACTGCATACAGTTGAAGAATGTTGAGATGGTGTGTGTGTGTGTGTGTGTGTGTGTGTGTGTGTGTGTGTGGTGGGTGGCATTACATCAATTGAATTTGATTATCTTTTAAAGTACATTCTTGAAGTAAGACAAAATTTTAGCTCAGCAGGAAAAGGTGAAATATTGTCTTCCAAGTAAGTGGTAGAAAATAAAGTAAAATGAAGCCAGGTAAAGCCAAACACTCTTTAACCACATACTTTCAAAATAAGTTGTAACACTTTTTGATGTTGATGATGGACATTGTAAGACAGCAACTCTAAATCGCCTTTATTAGTTACTCTTTGTAATACAAGAGTAATATCAAAATTTTGCTTCAGGGATGTGAATAAGGTTTTTTCCCTGCCATTTTTTAACCTTGTATATACCAACCAATTAATTGATAAATTATTCAGGAAAATACTAGTTCTTCTGAAATGGATTGGATTAATTGTGAGTTGCAGCCTTAGTAGCACTCACTAGGCTACTGTATATGCTAATGGTGATGAAGGCTTTAGAAGGCAGAGCTCAGACTAAAGCTTCCAGCGAATGTGATTAGATCAAATCCATTTCCTCTTCACGCTATCTAATGGCAGGAGAGAGTGGTTGGATTTTGTGACTTGCCAAATATCTTCCAACATTGATTTGGGCAGCAAACACGCACTGCTGAATTCGTGATTTCTAAGGACTACAAACATACTGATTGTTGTGTGAATGAGAAGATAGCTGCTGGATGGCTATGTAGTCTGTATTGATGCAGACTTTTTCTTTAGGTTGCCAAATTAAGATGGTAATTACCCTCTAACAAAACGACAAATACATGCATGCATGGATGCACATGTTTACACTGCTGGCCCCCATAGCCTCATTAATATCGCTGAAGTCCCTGATGTCTGTTCGAGAGGTCCCTGAGAGGTCATGCTGATGAGTGTGTCCCTGTGTTCTGTGTCATGTCCAGCGGGAGAGCGGAGTTTAGACCCGGAGGCCAAGGGAAAGTGGGATGAGGACTGGGACAAGAGTAAAGGAGGCTTCCCCTTCAGCGATAAGCTGGGCGAGATCAGTGACAAGATAGGCAGCACCATCGACGATACCATCAACAAGTTCCGCAAGAAAGACCGCGACGACTCGCCCGACAGAATCAGGTATGTGTGGATCATTATCAGTGATCTCTGGATCGTTATCAGTGCAACCAGGGTACATTATATACAGCGACTTCCTTGATTGGTCAGAAAAACAAAAAAGTTTGCCTGAATTTGTGTTGACCAGCATAATGCTTAGACTTCCCCCACTCACTTGAAGTGACCAGATTCTGTAGAGAAGCAAACCCTTCTGAATTTGGCTCACCACAAAATAAGTGTTGAAATCAAAGTTTAAGGTTCCTTAGTCTAAACCTAGCTTTTGCGCTCAATAGAAATGTTGTTTTGAAACGTTCTTGTCCCAGTGATAACGAGGAGGACAGAGTATCGCAGAATGGCCCACCCTCCAAGTCCGAGTTCAAGGATGAAGAGGACAGCGTGACAAACAAGAGCAATCCAGCCACACAGGCAGCAGATGCCTCTGCGGCCGCCACCGCTTCTGCGCGCAAGCGTGGTGGCATTCCCACGAAAACCGTGGACCTGGGGGCCGCCGCTCACTACACCGGGGACAAGAGCAGTCCAGACGCAGACAACGCAAAGGTGACCCATCTCACAGTAGTTCGCATTGCCTCTGGTTGCCAGCTTTTTATAATGGCTTCTGGAATATTGCTCTGTCATTAGTTGTCATTTTCATCCATTACATAGTCTGTGTAAAAATGAAGGAATATGGTGGGAATTGTATTTACTAAGAGCTAGATTGAGAAGTGGATTGAAATGCACACTTCTACACACCTCTATAAAATATTGAGCTGTCCAACATGCATGTTGGCCCAAGGAGGGGTGTATCACCAGTGTGTGTGTGTGTGTGTGTGTGTGTGTGTGTGTTCACTGCTGACTGTGCGATAGAAGCTAAGCTTGTGCTGCCACCTCATGGCTACATGTTGACGAGCTCCATTTCAGCTCCCCCACAATTCAGATGAAATGCTGTCCTCTCACCTTACAATTATTTATTTTCTCCCTCCTTCAGACATCCATCAGCCAGTCATCAAGCGGTGGCCTAGCAGACCTGTTAATGGTGGACCCAGTACAGACATCTAATAATGGTAAGTGGAAAGCTGCAGGAAAACAAATGCCCTACGGCAATATGTTGTCATTAAAATATATACACCATACTAAAGCTGTATGGGAATGACAACAGTTTCCTGTTTTGTCGAGTATAAACTCACTCTTCAGTCTTACATTTGTACAATTATGCTGATATGCTTTATTTAGCACTAGGATTAGATCAGAGTGGATGTGCTTCTAACTGCTGTTGATCTGAGGGCATCAGTGCTCCAGTGCTAATGGTATTGGCAGGATGTCAGCAGCACTGGTCTTTGTTTACATTCATACATCACTGGTCGAGCAGCTCCTCTCTGGATGTCCTAATTTGTCACTAGGCATTCGATCTGATGATGACGTCTGGATGATCAGTACACATCTACTAACATGTATATTCTATACTATATTATGTTGCATGTATTTGGGTGGTTGCTACTCGTTATCATAAGACAAACGGCAGGTTGTTTATGTGTGAGAAAGAGAGGATAAACACATGAACAAGATGTCAGACACATTACTGTATGTGGAGTGACCTATTGTCATCAAGTTGTTAGTTGTTAAAAACAATAAATGGCACACATTGTTTACTTGCAAGCTCTGTGGCAATGCTTTAGCTGTAAATTCCTATTAACCAAGTTGAAAAGAATCCTTGGAGTGGAATGGTGATGGCTGTATTTTCCTCTGCACTTTGTCTCAAGGGTTTGTAGACAGGGATGACTCTTTCTGCTGCTTACACACAGAGCTGAATCCAGTAGTCTAGCTGTTTGTGGATGTGAGGAAGGTGTGTGAGAGTGAGGTGTGTGTGTGTGTGTGTGTGTGTGTGTGTGTGTGTGTGTGTGTGTGTGTGTGTGTGTGTGTGTGTATGCAGGGCATGCCTGAGTTGTGAGGTGAAGGCTGTGCACAGAGGTAGACAGCCCACGGGGCCAGAGCTGCACACATGGTGGTGGTTCCTTCCCATCCTGCCACTGTCCTCACCCATCAGCTTCACACTTTGCCTTTTACGTGTGTGTGTGTGTGTGTGTGTGTGTGTGTGTGTGTGTGTGTGTGTGGTGGTATGTGTCAAAGAGAAGCAGACCGACAGCAGACAGCATGTTTGTGTGAGGGAGCGTGTGCAGATGAGATATGACAGAAGGTGATGCAGTGTGTAAGGCAAGAGGGATTTATTTGTTGTGTGTGTGTGTGTGTGTGTGTGTGTGTGTGTGTGTGTGTGTGTGTGTGTGGGTGGGGAGTGTAGACGTGGGCTAATCTCTGCTGTCTGATCTGCTGTTTTCTCTCAGCAGGTGGAGGTTCAGATCTAATCGGGGGCTTTGCTGATTTCTCCTCCCCGGCCGCCTCCGCCAGCCTCCCCTCCAAAGCTGGTGAGTCTGCAGCTCTGCTCTCTGGAATTAGATTAGTGTGCGTACACACACACAAACACAGCCAAACACACACACACACAAACAAGCAATCAAACAACCAAACAGATTTCCGTACCACCACTTCACCACCTAACCACTCCAGTCGGAAAGTAATACAAAAGAAATACAGTGCATTTTTAATGTATGAAAAGATGGAAAACAAGATGGATGGCTAAATGAAATGGGCATGTTGTTAGTTTTGACTTGCGTCTGGTCCAGGAGCTGTAGCTGCACAAACAGTGTGGTGGCTTTAGACTAGAGGATGCTGCACACGAGCAGTAGCGACGGCGACAGCCCACGTGGAGGCCGCCGGGTGCGCCAGGGCATGTTGCGTGCTGCTGAAAGGACGCTGAAATATTGATTAGGGTCGGAGCCATCCAGATGGAGGCGCAGGCCGCTGAGGCAGATGCGGATGGACACCTGTCCTGCCTCATCCGTCAGACTGGGGCCCTCTGCCTCGTGCTTCTCCTCACCCCAACCCCAACCCCAGCCCCAGCTCCAGCCTCAGCCTGGCCTGCCCTCCACCACACTCCCCCATCCCCCATCCCAGAGGTCACTGCCCAATGGCTGGTGAATACTGACTGCCTCACGCTCTGCACACCTGCAGAAGGGTCAACTCATGTCCCCGTACCATGAAAAGTAGTTTGCTATGGTTATATTCTGCAAGTGTGTGTGTGTGTGTGTGTGTGTGCTGGTATTTGCTGGTAAGTGTAGTGTGCCATGGCTATATTCTGCAAGTGTGTGTGTGTGTGTGTGTGTGCTGGTATTTGCTGGTAAGTGTGTGTGGGAAGTGGACCTGGATGTCAACATTGCTACTGTATGATGTCAGATCCCATCACAGGTGGTCCGTGTGTGCAGTCACCTCCCTCAGGGTAGTTTGCTTGACCCCACTCCCCCATCAAGAGGGAAAAAAAGACAAGCTTGTGCGCACACACACACACACACACACACACACACACACGTACGTCAAGGCATGACCTGGAAACAACAATGCTCTCTGAAGGGGCTAAAGCACCAAACACAAGGATTAGATGCTGGCTCATATGGTTGTGCCATTACAGTTGTGAAATTTTAAATTGTGTACTTGTGGATTCTTAGCAAAAATATTACAAGATTCATAATAAACTGGTACTTCTAGAATGTGCTTGTATTTCATTTTGATGGTCATGCAATGTTCTTGCAGTCCACAATTCTGATGAAAGGTGGATTGATATTTAAACTCAACTACTTTCTTTTCCCTTCTTTTCCCCCCCCATTTACCAGTATTCTTGGGTCACATTTCAAAATAGTCTTGTAAAGAGTTAGACATTTAAAATGTATTGAAGGTGTTACTGCTCCTTTAACAGTGTGGTAATGCCTTTGTAGTAAATGTGCAACATCAGATGACTTGGATCATGACTGAGGTCCTTTTTGTTTCTCTTCTGCCCTGCTAGGCTCTGCAGGGAACGGAGAGTTTGGCGAGTGGAACGCCTTCACCACCACCAGTCCGCCTGCCTCCACCACTGCCGCCTTGGCCACTCCCCCAGCAGTGACGGACCTCTTCGGCGATGTCTCCGCCACCGCGACTCAAGCGCCCGCAGCCTCCTCCACGCAGCCCCCGTCGGCCGACCTCTTTGACCTGATGGGGCCCAACCACAGCACCATCAGCGCCTCCCAGAGTATGAGCTTCAACATGTGTGCCAACCAGGGCATGCCCATGTCACGCTCTCAGGTGCGTCTCAGTCATGCCCTCTGTGTTGTCTCCTCCTCAGCTGCTCTTACCCTAGGTCTATTTCCATCAACAATGCATTGAAATGAATGGGCTATCATTTTATAATGTTCACTGCACTGCCATGTCCGGTGTAGCCAGTTCCATAGTTTATAGTGGAAGCTAATTGTTCTGGCAGATGTACATTGTGCAGGTATTGAGTTCTTACACGTGACCAATGTATACCTTACATTGAACATTGTAAATTGAAAATTTTCACCTCATGGTAAAAATGATCACCTGGCGGTGACAAAAGTACATGTGTCTGAGTGATTAATGGCTCTATGATTTAACTTGGCTAATATTGATCATCTCCGTTTCTCTGCGCAGACGTTAGGCGGCCCGATGCACAGTTTAGGAGGTCCCATGATGCCGCAGCAGATGGGCATGCAGAAGCCAGGAGCCAAGGGATGCCTCCCCGCAACGTGGTCCGACCCCAGCGTCAACATCAGCCTGGACTTCCTGTCGGCGGGTATGCAGCCGCCCAAGCCTTCCCAGCCCACGCTCAATACCATCATCCAGCAGCAGGGTGGGTGGCTTGTGGCTTTAGAAACCTTTTAAGAAAGGACTTTATTGACCACAGACACTCTTGCATAGAAGCTTAGTCACTGACTGTACGTTCAGACCAATACAGACAACTAGAGCAACGGAAGTAATCCACTTTGTAAGGAGACGGGCAACAAAAAGAACGTGAAGTGTGGCAAGCAACGAAACTTGGGCATATTGAGCCATTGCAGAAAGTTAAACTTTCGCAGTCTGAACGTATAATTACTGCAGGTCAGAACGTATACAGTAGTTACTGTTCAGACCCTAAAACAGGGGTAGGGAACCTATGGCTCGGGAGCCAGATGTGGCTCTTTTGATGGTTGGGTCTGGCTCGCAGACAAATCTTTTATAAAAGAATGATAACTTTAAAAATAAAACATTCTCATGTAGACCTATTTCAATCCATTCATCTATCTATTTCAGTCTTGAATAGCACTTGAATAGCAATTGTGAGAAATGGAAAGCCATTCACAGATGAGGAGTATGCCAACACTCTTCTTCTGTACTTTTTGATTACTTTTCGAATAAAGATAAGATAAATTAATGATTAAAAGACAGGCCTGTATATTGTATGGCTCTCATGGAAATGAATTTTAAAATATGTGCCATTCATGGCTCTCTCAGAGAAAAAGGTTCCCGACCCCTGCCCTAAAAGATACAGGCAACATAGGCGATGGAAGTAATTCATTTTGAATGGACACACACAAGCAACAAAAGTAACTCGAGCAACAAATGTGCCAAGCAAAAAACTTGTGCAACTTGAGTGACACAAAACATTAAAAACAGGGCAACTTCATGGCAATTAGCTATTACACATTTCAGCAACAAATGCAATGTGCACGTCATGGGCAATTAGTGACATGAGCGATCACAGATAATGTTGGCCTTTTGTATTTTTTGCCCTCAACGGTGCCTTCCAGGGAGCGCTGCATTCAAGGCACTACTCCCCTCAGTTTAGGGTTAGGATGAGGGTTGAGGGGGTTAGGGTTAGGAATAGGTGCTGCTTGGAAGGTGCCGTTGAGGGCAAAAACACCATTGAGCGATAATGTCAAGCGTAGCATTTTGGGATTCTTCCGCAATACTGATACGCTTGCAATCTGAACGTACAGTTAGAGTGAATGGGCAATGAAAACCAGTCTTCAGACCAGTTCATAAGTGAGTTAGGAACACCTTGTTTTTAACAATAGAAACTTAATCTGTTAGTTTTTTAATGTGTTGCTCTGTGCTTTGCTTTTGTTTGTTTGTATTTTTTCCCCATTTAGTTCCGGCCACAGGCGTCCAGCCTCCCGCGAACATGATGGCCCAGAACTTTGCTGGCCTGAACCTCAACTCTCAGCCAGCAGCTGCTCCAGGGGTCCCCAGACCACCCATGGGCCCCATGATGGCATCAGGAGGGCAAATGGGCATGGCGATACCCCCAACCATGGCGACGGGTACCATGGGGACTGGCACCATGGGGATTGGGGGGATGGGAGTCGGGGCCATGCCCGTCAATCAGGGAGTGCTTGGCATGAACATGGGCATGACCGCTCCAACTGGGATGGGCCTCTCTGGAGGCACTGTTGGCATGCCAATGATGGGCATGGGCCAGGGTATGACCCCTGCCATGGTGCCACCTAAACAAGATGCCTTTGCAAACTTTGGCAACTTTGGTAAATGAACATGTGGAGGAAAGGGAGGAAGACTTTCGTGGTGATGCGGATGGGGGAGAAGTGATGGCACCATCTAAGGAAAAAAAAAAAGCTGCCTATCTCACATGGACAAACTGAAAAAAAAAAAAAAGAAATTAAACAAACAAACAAGCAAACAACTGACATACGTCCTGATCTCTGGGGTCTTTCCTGGGTGGGAAGAGAATGAGGTTGTGGTTGTGGAGCAACTTTTTTAGGGGGGGTGGGTTGGGAGGGTCGGGGAGTGAGAATGGAAAGCATATTCATGGCATACTTCAAAGAAAGTATCTTTTGGAGTTTTGGTACGTCTACCAATACTGTTTCAAGAAAACAACATGATCAAATGAGTCCTGTTTTCCCATCTTTTTCTACTTAAGTGTTTCTGCTTCTTTTTCCAATCTAAAGAAGGAAAAAAAAAAGAAATTTTCAGAAATTACCTCACATTATCCATACTTCATGCTGTGACTTGGAAGAATGAAAGTGTATGTCTTTGTAAATATTCTTTTTTTTTTGTGTGTGCGTGCTAAGAAATAAATTATTGCATTATTAAGACCTCTTGGACAGTATGGATGTGAGTGAGAAGGCATGATGGACAAAGAACTACCATAGGTCCTTAATTTCTTGATTTCATTCATTTTTTTTTAATTATTATTTTTTGTTAATGTTTCAGTCATGCTGTTACAAAACTACATTCTTCCTGCACTGGAACCCATTTTGGCACAGTATGGTCACCTGTCAAAAAGCAGTCCACTCGTAAATCCCTGTCATTCCTCAACGGTCTCTCTCTCTCACACACAGCTCCAGTCACAGGCAGGCTTGACCTGTGGTCCCAACTGTCTCTCTCACAGTATGGTCAGTGACCGCCAGCCTGTCCTGACCACAGAGTGCCTGACTGCAAGCTAGTTGCCTTCTTATATCCGTGGGCCACATTTCAGAGTAAGCCAGTATTCCACACAAACGTGTAATGATGATAACCGTGTCCAGGTCATCTGTTGAAGTATATCAACTGTTACTGTATTTCATGGTATGAAGTGAGTTTTTTTTTTTTGTTTTGGTTTAATTCATTTAAGTTTTTCTCATTTTTTTTTCTTTCTTGTTGGTTTGTTACATTATTTGTGATGAAGGACAAAGTTCACTGAAATTGAAGTGAAGTGTTTGCCACAACTCTTCCTTGTTCCAAGTCTGTGAGATGATGGGAGTGGTTTAGAACGCACAAGGTCAAATGTATGGCATGCTAACCCAGTTAGGCTGTCAAGTTTGTCAGTAGTCAGGACGTTTCAACTTGGTAGCATTTAAGACTGCTCAGTGCAAAACGGATACAGGTACAGTTACAGTCAGTGGAGCAAACCCCACAGATACTGACTGACATGTTACAGTGGTGGTGATTAAATAAATATTTTGATGAAGTGCTGTAGCATTTGAACTTGAACTTGTGAGAATCGCAGCCATGGTTGTTCTGTTGCTTTGAGGTTTGATCCAAAGGCTAGTTCAGTGCATATACGAAACTACTCAAATTTTGCATACATTGCATTGCTGTTTATTTGCATGTTTTCTTTCTTTTTTTTTTTTTTTAATTATTGTTTTGTTCCCACAAGCTGCTGAATATGTGACAGTCACACACTCACTCAAACACATACTCAGATCTTCTCCCATCATTCTGAGGCATTATGTTTAAAAATGACCAAATCTTTATTTTGTTACTCTTGAGATTTATTCCATGAGGATTAGTTTTACTATTTTAATACTTAACATTATGGAACTTTATTATATTCATATATACATTGTTTTATGGATGGGAGAGTTGATGGGAAATTAGTTTTATGAGCTGAAGAAGCAGAACGACAGAGGAATCTTTCATGAAATAGTTTTTTTTTCTTTCATTCTTTTATTTGTTCTCAATACATTTTATGTATGACATTAAATAGTTCATTGAAACATCTAAAGGCTTCATTGTTTTCCATTGTGCCTTTTGGAAGACTGAGTGTATAAAAAAACAAAAACGCTTCATTCTGTAATCTCCTAGATATGTTAGTGTAAAAACTCAGTTGCTGCTCTTAATGTGACATAAATGAACCTGACATTCCTGCCCCCAAGGGTATTTTTCATCTGCAAAGCATGGGAACTGTAATTAAGTCCTGATCATTAGTGCTTTAGACATATGGTGCTCTGTGCCTTCAAAGACCCTTGTCCCTGAGAGGCTCTTTGAGATGTCGGTGTCATTGGGGGCTGAGACAGACAGGACTACACATAGGCTACTTGCAATTAGAAGCTTCAGACTGTTCTGCAACATTTTTTTCAGGACAGTCGAACAGAATAATTTACAACTAATATGTGTTACTGTAACCATGCCATTAACAGTGTATCTACAAATAAACCCATCAGTTGGCATATTGCTGGCTTATGTGAAAGCCATACACACAGCACACCCATGACATCATCAGTAGGCTAACCCCCCTCCCAACACCGTCCTTACATAGGCTACAAAGTGCCACTCAGTACCACCCACCCACATAGTCTACACAGAAACCCCCCACTCCACACAGCCATTGCCTATGCCCATACACATTTTCCTAGTTCCCCTAGTTGGGTTGGCCCGTTGAGCTGTGGTTCTGCCCAAGGTTTCAAGAAGTTTTCTCCTTATTGCCTAGTATCTAGCCTATATTATTTATGCATGTGGCTTTGTTATAGGCTAATCATACTGTTCTTTGCAATCTGATATTTCTGATGGGCTACAAAATGATCATTGATTGATTTATATGTGCATGTGATATAATGCAGCATGGTGGTCGTTGAGCCATCATCCACGATTCAGAGGGAAATGCTTGAAAATGACAAATGCCAAATTTTGGTTCAGCCACAAGATGTCGCCAAAATAGACCAAAGCCTCTGCACGTATAGCCTCGAGTAGACCTTCATCAAGCAGACCTGCAAGACAACCAGTTAGAAGAAGGCAACATTTCATAAGAAGAAAATATTTTTTGGTTTTACGTGCTTCCATCCTAACTATCGAACTATCTGAGTCTTTTTTTTTTTTACATTCAGCGAAAGTGTCAAGGCTAGAGGGTGAATAGTTCAGTTATGATGACATATCTGACGAGTAGACTAAACACAAAACCACACCAAAGGATGTGTCTGTGCATCTTGATCATGTTGCATTTCCAAAATTTAGAGGGACTAATGCGGACACGTGCAAAGCTTTGCATGCTTTATGAACTTATAACTAAAAATCTTTGTGCTCAGACCACTCTTGATGACATATATGGAGATGTGGTGATGTTGACCAGAGCCAGCTGTTGACCAACACATCATTCTTCCATCACAAATGCCACATTTTGTGTTACATTCTATCAATTGTTTTAGCTTTTGTTCCAGGTGAAATGCTGTTTGGTTTACATGGTAACTAAGCGCGTGTGTGACATTTTAAAAGAACAGAATTTGATTCTATGACAGTTTATTGTTGAAACGGCTGGTCAATTTTTTAACTGAGATCACAAACGGTTTGAAAGGAGAATCATCGCCGCAACAATGGACAGACATCCAAAAAGAAGGGCGCAAATGTCACTGAGGAAAAACGAACAGGGACAAAGTGAAGAAAAGGAATCAAAACCTACTGCTAGCAAGAGAGTTTGTAACGACAGTGGGAGGAGACCAGGTAGGCCCCCAAAGGTGCCTGCTATTAATATTGATCAGTCGGAACATAGGAAAGCTGAAGAGAAACGGGAGGCAAAAAATGTCAGAAGCTGTGGGAACTCTAAAAAGTCCAATGTTCCAGTTATTTTTATAGCAGGTTCTAGTAATGACATTGTACCTCGGCCTACTTCGCCTCGAGAAGTTGAAGAGTTGGACAGTTCAAATTTACCTAAGGAACGTGAAAATGGTGAAGATAAAGGCCAAAATGTTTTATATCTGACCCCTGTTTTTACAAACTCGGCTGTTCAAGTGCAGTCAGTCCAGGAGGAGAGCAATGCTAATGCTAACGAAGATGACAGCAAGGTTGACGTTAATGTACCACAAATTGCAGAGGTGTTCTCAATCTCAGCTCAAAATATGGAGCAGGATCCAACACAACTGCCAGGGGACCTGTCAACACAAATACTTCAAAGTAATGATTACCAGATACAATATACCATTGAGGGGGCAGAGCCGATCATCCTTAGCCGGGTCCCTTTCCCTCCCCCTCCCATGGGCTTACCCACTGACTCCTCAGTTCGAATTGATACCAGTGGAGTGAATCTCACACAATCTCCATCAACAGCAGGTAGGGGAATTTGAAATGCTACTGTGTGTTCTATGTAAAGCCTCTAGGACTTTATTCCTTGACTTAACTATCCTTAACTATTCCTTAACTTAAAAATCTTTAAAATAAATGCCTATGACAAAATTTTGTCATGTTTTGGTAGGCCTATGCTACTTGTAAAACTAAATATTAGCCTAATGTTAGTTTACCATTGAAATGTAATTTTAGTCTAAGTGTTATGTTGCCATGAAAATTGGCTTAGTAGCCTATATTCGGCTGACTTTTGGATTTCTCTCCCAAAGATGACATAGATATACCCATGTGTAAAGACCGTAATGGCTACATCAAGAGACCAATGAACGCCTTCATGGTGTGGGCCAGAATCCACCGTCAAGCTCTCTCCAAGGCCAATCCCATGGCCAACAATGCAGATATTAGTGTGCAGCTGGGACTTGAGTGGAGTAGGTTAACTGAAGAACAAAAGATGCCTTACTATGAGGCAGCTCGCAAACTGAAAGACAAGCATCGCCAGGAGTTTCCAGGTAAACCAGGGAAACCATTAGTTTACAAATATCTAAGTTAAGCAAATAAGTGAGACATTGTATTGACTCTATTGTACAACTATCTTTAGGTTGGGTTTACCAGCCAAGACCAGGTAAAAGAAAAGGTGGCGCTGGGGATGAAGTACCTTCAACATCTACACAACCACCACCAACTACTACCTCACCTCCTCCAATGCCCCACTGCAGCGGAACCTACACCTTGGCACGGCAACCTTCTTCACGTGGCAGAAACGCAACTGGACAGTATGTGTGTAGAGGTGCTGGAAGACCAAGTAAGTGTTTTTTTTTTTTTTAAAGATCAAATCCTTTTGTTCTTCTTTATGATTGTACTTTAGGCCTACTTGTGTAAAACAAGTGAGACTCCTTTTGCATAAAACTAAGTGGTCCTAATGACTGGAAATATTAATATAACACAAGGGTATTACTTGGATTACAGTCTGAACACAATTATGTTCATGGAGATATCACAAACATCATAAACTCAAGCATTCTGTTTCCTTGTAGGACTTCCACCTATCCACATGATCAGAGGTCCAGTCCAGATGCCTGGAGCACCGCCCATGTTCCTTCAGCCACCCCCTCCTCAGTCTGTTGTACATCTTGCTTGTGGTAAGATTTCAGAGACCACCAGTCACCCTGTCATGTTAAAGTGGTGCTCCGGAGTGAATTCAAGCATAGCCCTGTTGAATGAGCCTGCTAAATGCACTAGTTAGTGAGTGGAACAAAATAATTTGGAACAGCATAGACCGAGCGTGAACACAGAAGCGAACAAGCACTTTACACTGAATCAATGGAAACTGACTATTCAAAATCGAAAGTAAGATCTGAGGTACTCTTGACTTAATGTAAAATGTTTCGTGTTCACGTTAGGTCTATGCTGTTTGAAATTCTTTAATTCCATGCGAAAATATATTGCTGTTAGAAGGCTTGTGCAACAGGGCTATGCTTAAACTTACTCCGGAGCTTTCCTTTAATCTATTGCTCTACAATCCAATTTTTGCTTGTGAACTGTGGTCTTATTAAGCTTTCTCTCTGGGAAATACCAGGGGATGTGGTCCACAGACCCTGCTACATAAAATCCACTGTCCAGTCTGAAAATGGGCAGCCCACTGAGGCACCAAGAGAGATGACTCCTACCAACATAGTGCACTTTCCCAAGGGCTTCCAGCTGCAGGCGCCGAATCTCGGACACCAGCAAATGTACCCATCAACATCTATGCAGCATCCTCCAAATGCCATCCCTGCTCAGTGTTACCCTTTTCCCTCACCTGTCTATGTTTCAGGGACGCAGTTCTATCAAACTTGGTAAGTAAGTACCGTGATCTTGCTGTAGAATCAGATGAAGATCATTTTGATCTATCATTTAATTTGTTCTTGTGAGTAATCCTTTAAAAAATAAAGGTAGGCTAAGCAAAGAATTCAATTAATCATTTTATATTATTTTCCCTCAGTGCATATCCTAATGCCCAAGGTGCCTACGCCTATCAGAACTTTAACTCCTCTGTGTCGGATGTCACGACTTACTATGAGGAACAGTGCAAGAAGCACGAAGCCATATACGCTACCCTGTCCCGCGAATTGATGCAGCGAGATGCAGGTGAGGGGGGAAGTCAGAGCCACATCCCCATGCCCTCAACCAGCTCAATGGTGATGGTGGCGGCCCCGCCCATGACTGTACCCACCACAGAGATGGTCTACAACCAGCCCGCCCAAGAGGATCCTGCTCGCCTGCAGACGATCAGCGAGGAGGGTGAGGAAGTGCGAGTCATGAGGATTCTGTAGAGCACAGTCACTAGCAAACTCATTTCTGTCGGGCTGATAATTCCTTTAACATGGCAGTCCTAAAAATGAAACATTTGTGTTCAGTTCATATAAACCATTAATTGCTTCATTTTTGTTAGCATGCAACATTTTGTTAGAAATGGAAAGGTTTGCATTAAAATTAAAAAATTAAAAAAAAAAAAACTTTTGATGGTATGAAAACAGCTCTTTAAACACTATAAGCACTATAAGCACATTTATTACTGAACAATGACTGGAGTATGGCGTTATAACTGTTTTGTAAAAGTATAGATTTTAAGTAAGATGAATAAATTCTCTTGATGGTCATGAGACTTTTTTGTCTTGGATTGTTGATTGTAACACTAGACTGGTTAATTTTCAAAGTAGATGGGACCACACTACAACAATTTAAAGACTGACTTGAAATATAAAGTTAATTTTTATTTCAGTGGTGTCTTCTGGTTTTGAGTTTGCATCAGGAAAAAGTGCAAACTCCTTACAGTAAGCCTATCTTTTCTTGGGTAATGCAACACTACTATGCAACACTAAAATAAAACAAGTAACTGTGACTAGGCTACTTTATGTGTAACCATAAACTGCTGTTGTGCTCTATGGATGCTGATGCTGTTTATCATTGATTAAGGATTATCATTGATAAGAAGCGTGACAAGACAATGAGACAATAATAGAGACTTTGGACCTATTCAATGCTGAGATTTTATATTCGCTTCATATAACATAGATTATAAATTGTAAAAAGCTGGCAATGCTCTCTGAGGGAAAAGCAAAAATCTTGGGATGCTGAACCTGCGCCGTAGCCCACAGCGCACGCTCTGCTGTCGTCTGCAGACGTCATCAAACTGAATGAAAACGTAAACGAGACACAGCTAACAAAAATAATTTCCTTGAGAAGAATATTAGCCAGATTATCTGTCCATTATGGCGGATAATGTTGAGGGAGAAGGTGTGGGATTCAATGAGAACAGGTAGGTGTTATTTATACCACCAATTTAAGTTAAATAAGACTGAATAAAGTATTGTTTCGCTTACCTTGGGAGGGGGAAGCTAGTTTCTTGCTAGCTGGCTATGTGCTTTAGCAGGGTAACGTAAGTGCTTGCCATGCATGCTAGCCGAAACCAAACAAACCAGGGGGGGTTGCAGACAACTCGTAAAGGTTTCTCAGTCATTACACCACAGACTGTAAATCACCAATGTAGATAGTGATATGGATTTGGTATTGCATCGAAACAGAACATACTGCAACGTTCACCTCACTGTAAAAGTTTGCGGTGTTTTGATTGCCGCTAGCTGGCAACAGTCCCCTATCGCAGTATCAGAGGCTAACGTTAATTGCGCTAGCCAGACTGCATTGCACTGGAGTTATTTTTATCGTTCCAACTGTTATCATTGAACTGGTCAGTACTGGATATGAGAGTTCCCACGGTTGTATTTACTAACTAACCTGCATGTCAGAGTTGTTCGTTGCCTTAGGTGAAATGAGTTAACGGTTACTATCGTCAGATGATATTTGACTATAGAGGCCTAGCTAGTCAGCAATTTAGCTAGCAGATGGCGGATCCTGTGTTGTCGTGGGATGGAACGCCAAGATAGCAAAGTGATCAAGCTGCTAAGATCAGCCTAAGCTTTGTCTGAGTAAAGATGCACATCGACTCAACTGGCGACAAAGAGTAAACATAAATGCTGCAGAGAGCAAGGCATGAGTGTGCACTGAATTGTGGAGGAGGGCGTAACCTCTTTGCTGTGTGCTTTGGACGTGGTTGTAAAGTCAAGTTTGTTAGTTGAACGCTGTAATACTGTACACTGTACGTTAACAGCGTTATCGTGTATTGTTATTAGGATGGCGCAACCGCAGTCTTTGCGCTTCCGCAGTCCTGCGCCTCCCCCAGCACCAGTAATGCGCAATCCTCCTCCCCTGTTGAGACCCCCACCTCCACCTTTCGGTGTCATACGAGGCCCACCCCCACCGCCAAGGCCTCCATTCGGACGGCCACCTTTTGACCCAAGCATGCCACCCCTACCACCACCTGGAGGGTTGCCTCCACCAATGGGACCGCCCCACTTGCAGGTAACCAAACATTCTGTGTGCTTTCCACCTTTGGTGCTTGTGTGTGTGTGTAATGATTAATGTCTGAATCATATGTTGATTAGTGTAAGGTCAATTGCTTTGTTTTAAAATTGCTGTGTGTGTGTGTGTGTGTGTGAGAGAGAGAGAGAGAGAGAGAGAGAGAGAGTGTCTGATGACACACTTATGTGTGTACAGGAAAATTAAGTTGCTTACAGTGAATGTCAAATTGACTGAGGAGGGAATCACTCTGACTGTTTTTGTTTATCAGAGGCCACCTTTCATGCCGCCGCCCTTAAGCAACATGCCTCCACCTCCAGGAATGATATTTCCCCCAGGAATGCCCCCGGTTCCTGCAGCTGGGGGACCCAAGCTCCCCCCATCAGAAGAGATTTGGGTGAAGAATACCGCTCAAGAGGGAAAGGTATGTAGCACAGAACAGGAAATTGTGTCTGTGTAAGGATTCCTTGATGATGAATGACACTGTAATTTGAAGAATGGGGGGAGAGGAAAAAAAACGTAAATAATCTCGGATGCTCTTTCTGATGCTGTAGGTTCTCAGGTTTTCGCCTGTGTGTAGTCAGTGGTGTAGTGTCATCAGTAGAAGCCTATTCAGTGGCATTTGTTTTGTGTAAATGTCCTCAGGGGTTCAACCACCCATCACTATAACTGATGTCTGCCTTCCTCTAATAATATGTGTGCACTGGAAACATGGAAATATTTTCTAAATAATGCTGCCTTTTGCACCCATGCCTAGGTCTACTACTACAACGTTCGCACACGGGAGTCATCCTGGACCAAACCTGAAGGTGTAAAGGTCATTCAGCAGTCCGAGTTGAACCCTATGATGACCAGTCAACAGGCGGCGGCGGCAGTAGCAGCAGCTGTAGCGGCCGGCGTGGCGAGTAACCCTGCGAGCAGCAGCAACAGCACCATCACCAACTCTAACCCCGCCGTGAGCACGGCGGCCCCCATCAGCGTCTCCCCGTCCCTCAGCTCCACCCAGGCCCCCTCGCCCAGTCGCAACATGAGCTCCAGCCCTGAGCTCGCCACCAGTCCAGCTCCAGCACTGCCTCCTCCGGGCCCTTGTAAGTACACTACTGGAGTACGCTTCTTATGCAAGTCAAGGTAACAAAGCAGTCATTTATGGGAATTGAATAAAGATAGCAGTTTTGCATTCATTTGAGTTAGCCTATGCTCTGGAAATTGTGTGGAACCTCTATCTAATTTGTCAGACAGTTTAGCAACACATTCACATTGATAGGTATAGCAAGTCCTCAAATATAGAAGTGAAAAGCCTTTTTATTCGGAAAATCATTTGTTTGGGTGTGGATTCATTATTGACTGTTCAGTTATTTGATATTAATGATACCCATTGTTCATAAGCAGCAGCAAGGTATTTTTCACTATACGTTGTGTTGAAAGTAAAACTACCATGCTCGGTAATAAAAGAACAGTTCATTCATGTTTTAAATTGTGGCATTTGTGGCATTATAGTTAGTAGTAAAATCTCTACTGTATGCTTAACTTGCATATCCTCTTGTAAGTAATATTTGGTGGTTGCTATAATATTTGTACAAATGTCTGCAAATCATAGACATTGCTTTGCCCTAAATCACCTCAAAATCTTCATTCAATCTTTTCATTTCTTTCCATGCCCAGCTCCAGGTATCTCAGAGATGCCTGTTGTCTCTGTGCCCTCAACTGGGGGCGTGACCCCTGTCGCTGTGGTGAGCGTCTCCGGCGTTCCTGCGTCGGTGACCCCGGTGCAGACGGTCCCCCTGATGCCCCAGAGTCTCCCAGCGGCGCTACCCCACACCGTGCCCCAGCCCACCGCCACCGTGCCAGCCTTTCCCCCGGTCATGGTGCCTCCATTCCGAGTGCCCCTGGCAGGGATGCACATTCCTCTGCCTGGTATTTAAATGCACACACTACTCCTAGCTTTCTTTTTCACGCTGCTGTTTGTGTGGTTCGTTCAGTTCCAGGGCTCGACACTTAATAGTGGTTGCCAGGCTTAGCAGTCAAACAATTTTTTTTTTTTCTTTTGGTTTTCTTATGGCTTCTGTGACATGATACTGGACACCTTCACCGGACACAGGCAGTCTCAGTAGTTGTTGAATGAGTTGTGTTCTCTCTGCTGTATAAATAGATATTTGTGACCAGAAGTCAGGCTATGATGAGAGGTTATGAATGTGAGGGCGAACAGTAGGAAGTAACAAAAAAGATATGTGATAGACTGTATTCATAGACTGTAAGGTACACGGACATAAGGTTGTATGAATTGTACTTGAAGTGTTGCGTGTGTGTTAACATATTGTAAGGCTACAATGGTAGCAGTCATGACATGACAGCTTAGCAACACAACACTGCTTGCGGTCTCAACAGCGGGAGGGGGACCCATACTGTCTGTGGGGAGACCACCGGCGGTGGGTGAGAATTCGCCACAAGCCTTCACCTCCCCACCCCTGACGAAGGGCCTGCTTGTCTTCCGTCCAGGTTCGGCTGCTTCGCCATCTGTGCTGTCTTTGTGTGAATTGATGTTTTGATTTTGGGTCAGTTATGTTGTTGAGTTTAGTTCATACTCCACAGTGTTTGTTTCTTTCCCATCACAACTAAGGTAGCCTGCAGCTGGTTTATCTGCAAACATTAAACTACTGGTTTTTGGAACAATGGTTTATTCAGTACCCATAGACCGAAGTAATATAAAATGCTGATCTTGTATTTTGTTGGGGTTTGTTGGTCGCTGGTTCTGGGTTTTTTATTATTATCATTATTATTATTATTTTTATTTTTCATAATTGGGGGAAAGTTTACCATCATATTTCCTAGGAAAGACACCCAGAGGTAACAGTTTGGTTTTCCAGTCCTCTAACTGTGGCTAATTGTGGATGCCAAGAGGAAATCTGGCAACCATTTAATGTCGAGCCCTGACCACAACAGCTTAGCTTGGAGAACAGCCACTAGAGGGCAGAATGGAGCAGATAAGGACAGCCAGCTGGAGTCTGAGCAGACAGATAGGCTTTTGCACATACAGTTTTGTAGCATAACAGTAGTGGTGAGATTAGGACATTTCTGCATTTGATGGACAGCATAGTATGTATCCTAAGATGAATAAATGCTGAGGTGTCTGTTTAATTATTTTGAAGCTCTTATTTCCTTTTCAAAATGGCTATGAGATTTTAGGTGGTGAAGTGTTCAGGATCATGATAATCATTTGCTCCAACAATTGTCCCATTCAGTGTTAAAAGCAAAAGCATTGTATGGTAGTCTGTTCTATGTTCTTGTTCTCTCTGTTTAGTTCCGTCTCCCTTATCTTCTTAGGTATGCTGCCAGGCATGGGCCCACCTCTGGTTCCCATGGTGCACCCTCAGCTCACCATAGCGACGACCCCTGCCACACTGGCAGGTACCCTGCCCCTGCCCGAGTGGTCGGAGTACAAGACAATGGATGGCAAGACGTACTACTACAACAACCGCACACTGGAGTCGACCTGGGAGAAGCCTTTGGAACTCCGAGAGAAAGGTGAGAGTGCAGGGCCCATCATTCTGTCTCCCAAGGTGTGGGAGATGGACTGGTGTAGCGATGAGAGGGCAAAACCACTCTGTTGACTTTCTCTGTCCATGCTTGGCAATGCAGTCAAATGTTTTTGAGTAATTTTTAATTCATGTTTATTTTCTATTCATTTTTGTCATTGGTTATCCAAACAAAGGCTCAGTCTTGTAGACCAGTCATTGTATGCCATCATCAGTGGATCTGCTGGTATATGTCCTGCTGTTCCCCCTGGATTTGTCTGACTCTGTTCATTCTGTCCATTCTGTTCATTCTCTTCATCGTCCCTGCTCCAGAGAAGGAAGCTGAGAAAGCCAAAGAGAGGCAGGCTGCAGAGGACTCTGATGATGTCGACATGGCTGATCAAGAAGAACCTGTCGAACCAAAGGTCGAGGTAAAAGAGGTAAGCTGCAGGATATTCTGTATTTGTATTGCGTCAAATCCTAGTGTTTGGGCCATTGTTAAAGGTAAAGATCGTCCTTAGAAAGAACCAAGGACATGGTGCAAATGAACTGTATGTGGAACACAGACGTATGGATTCAGGATGTACATTTTGGTTCCAAGGATCTGCATAATCATTAACAAATTATGTATCTGCCTTATTTAGAAATATGTGTACTTTAGGCATACTTCTCAACATAGAATTGTGCTGTTTATTTACCCATTTATGTTGAATTAAAAGAATTTGCCATCTTTTCTGTTGTGGTAGGAGCCAAAGGATGAGGAAATGACAGAAGCAGAGAAAGCTGCACAGAGAGCCAAACCTGTGGCCTCTAATCCCATTCCCGGCACCCCCTGGTAAGCACACCTTAGGGATTACTATTACTCTCAGACACATTTTGAAATCAATTCATTTCACCTTTTAGGAGCTTTAAGAAGAAATGTCACTGAATCAAGCTGTGTTTGCTCTGTTTGGTTTTGTAGGTGTGTAGTGTGGACGGGGGATGACCAGGTCTTCTTCTACAACCCCACCTCTCGCATCTCCCTGTGGGACAGACCGTCTGAGCTGGTTGGCCGAGCCGACGTGGACAAGTACATTCAGGAGCCTCCACACAAGAAAACGCTCGAGGATGGACCCAAACCTGGTGAGAATTAAGACCCGGCTTCCTTTTACAACAGAAAAACTGCAGTATCTTCAAAAAGAAAACTTTGCCATGTTACCCACCACCATTTAAAGAAAAAAACCCTCATGAAACTGGTTATGGCTTTGCTGTCAAGGCTCATAGCATTTGCATAATATTCAATTGAATGGATTTATGTTCTACTTCCTAAAGCTGTTTTTGGGCCTGCCCTTGCAGGTGTTTCAGTCGTCACCAAGGAGGTGAAGGAGGAGGAGCCTCCCAAAGAAGAGCCAATCGAGGAGGAGCCAGTCCAGGCCAAGAGGAGGAAGTAAGAACGCCCCCTCTCAATCTCTCTCCCCCTCTGTCTAGTGGAACACAAGCGCACACACAGTCACAGCTTTGGCACTATGTGGCAAGATAGTGCTGCAATGATGAGTTTGCAGTTTCTGCCCCCAGCCCCCACACTCACCTATGCATGTCCCTGAATTCAGACAGTTCAGTAGTAGTTAAGTGGTTGTGCCATAGCCTGAAAAGAGTAGTGTGCTGATATTTTTCAGCCACATTTTGGGCGCCGCAAAACGAGCCCAGAGGGTCAGCTATAGAGGAAGTTGCACAGGAGCCTGACTCTTATGCTTGTGTGAGGCTTTTTTTTTAATGGTTCCTTTGTGAGGATACTAAGGCAATCCTTCAGAAACACTAGCAAGCACGGGGCCAGGAGGTGTTAGCGACAGGGACATTGTGTATCCCTAGAGAGACGTGCAGGATGTTTGAATCGGATTCTATTCAGCATGGGCAAGTTAAGCTGAAGTATTTACAATTTTAGCATTACAGACAGCACAGCATGATGCTGGACAGACACTAGGTGTTATGTTTTCCTATTCCTACAACATGCCATTTCCTGGCATGTTATCATGACAGTATTCATGATCTTGATATCATCCAAATTATCATGATTATGATTCTTTGCATAATTCACCAGCCCATCCTTGAGGAAGCTGTATTTTCACGTCAACGACATTGCAACATCTAATGCATGTTATCTCTAACTTGTCCAGCAGGACAATTTGACCCTCAACTACTAATTAGTTTAATTACTGCATTAAGTTGATCAAATTTACGGTTATGCCTTCAGGTTGTGTGAATTGCACAATAGAACTGCTTCTCTTCCATCCAAACCATAGACCATCTAACTGCAAATTTTTTTATTTATTTTTTTTTTTTTAAATGCTCTATTTTATATGCTAAAGCTTGTATCACCACTTTAATTCTGGTCACATTAATTGGCCATTGCAAAGTAAAAGTGTATCCTCAGATATAGTCTGGGGGGAAAAAAAAGAGTTAATTTCTTTAATTGTAACCTGAGACATGTCTCTTAGTTTGACTGCTCTAGTCCTACTCTTGTGTGTGTGTTCCACGTTCACACATATAGTATAAGAGGGATTGCTGATGTGATGTTGTCATTTGTGTTGCCAAATGTGATGGAAGAGCCAAATCAGTCACTGTTTCCCATCAGTGCAAGCCTGCCTCTCCCTGCCCCCTCATACAGTGTTCCTGTTGCACTGGGGACTATTTTTCAGGGAGCGCCTCTAGCACTGGGGATGCCAACATGGGCCTCCGAGGTAAACGACCTTGCTTGACCTTCTTTTAGACTGCTCTGGAAATGCTATGAAGGGAGAAAGAGGAACATATTCTTAGTAAATCATTCAGTATTCTCATATTCTCAATTTGGATCCGACAACATAGAGTAAGCTGTTGTCACTAGACCAACTCCATAGTATCATAGCATTGGATATTAATTTTTTGAAGGATTGATTTAAATGGGAGGTATCAGATGAACCTTGCCCTCACCACTACAGCTTTCAGTGAAGGAAAGCACTTCATGTAGATACTTCACTGTTCTGTTTAAAGGTAACACCTGCTAGCCTTTCCACCATTTTAACCCCCCTAATGCACCAAGTAGCCACCAGATCCCTCAGCACTGCTTTTGGGGAATGGAGTCTCTCTCTCCTCATTTAAATGTCACAGATGAAGCTCCCTTATCCACACTGGGGGGAAAAATGAGATGGAGGGGAAAATAAAAACTCAGATTTTCTCAGACGGCAGCTTTCTCTGGTACGGGTCTGGCCCCGACCCGGCCCAGATCTGTTCCAGTGCCGGCTGCTGTCTGGTTGTGCTGTCCTCGTCTCCTGACTTGCCCTTCTTTGTTTTTGTCTGTCTCCCCCCTCTTCTTTCTTTCTCCCCCGACTCCCAATGACAGGAAGGAGGACGTGAAAGAGGCTGACCTGGAGAAAGAGGCAGCCCTGGAGGCCGAGCTGAAGGCAGCTCGGGAACGGGCCGTCATGCCGCTGGACGTGCGCATGACACAGTTCCGGGACATGCTGCTCGAGAGAGGGGTAAAACACTTCAACCGCAATACTACTGTTACCAGCTCTGTAATGTTAGACACATAAAACTGAATGGAAGCCCAAGCAAGGTACAATCTTCAGTTTGTTTCTTCTTACCCTTTTGTTTTTCCCCCCTCCTTCTCCTCACCTTTTCTCCTCTCTCTGCTCTTCTCTCAATTCAATTCACCTGAGTCTTGAACTACTTTTCCTATATCTAAGTTCCTCGAGATTTATTTCTCTTTTTGAATTGGTGATGGATTGTTTGTGAGGTTTTATTTTGTCCTATGGCAAAATTTGTCTGTTTGTTTCAAGAATTTTAAATTGATTGACTTACTAGGAGACCTCTTGGGAAGTGTGCCACTTGCATTCTAAACAAACACGCTAAAAATAAAGAGAATAAATGGCTGACTACTTCTCTATCAGCATGCTTTAAGCTGACTGTGCCACGCCTCCACAATGGGCACTGGTTTTATTTGTGTCTCTGTTTGTTTTTGTAAATCGGTAAAGCATTTGGAATATATTTTTTCACTTTTTTTGCATTTATATAGAATTCTGCAGAATTGCTCTTATTTCTAGCTACTTTTGATATCTAATTTGCATTCAAGAGAAGACACAAGCGAAACTGTGCTCAGTTGTGGACCTGGTTGAAACCTTTAGTGAAAAACCTGCATTAGCAAATGATTGAATGATGAGGTTTCACAGGCAACAATCTAGCTGGTTTCAGTCCAACTTATAAAATTTACCAAAAATTTACCATTTGAATAAGAAATTCTTATGTAAAGGAGCTTTGCAAATACCTAAGGTTGATGAACATATTTGTTGGGGCAGGAGTGGGTGTACTTTAATACGATATAACACAAATAAGGTTGCTAGAATTGTTGTGTGTGTGTCTATCAATTTCCTGGATGAGTTGGATGGAAACCAGCTACTTTTTAGTTGACTTGATTTTGAATTTGGCTTGAGTGTAATGAGTCTAGGGATGCCTGGGGAAGGAGGGTAGAATCTAGACTTATCAAAGACTAGTGATAAAGATCGGCCTGATTCTAATTCAGTAATTCACAGCATTCAGTCAATTGATAGTTTTACAACATGCACACAGTATTTTTATCATTTTAATCCACAGCTCTCTATTTTGATAATTTACAACATGCACTATTTAATGTGCCACTTCAACATATTAGGAGAGGGTTACTACTTCTTCCTCGTGTCATGAATCTTTGATGTGAACTGGGTTTTAAACACTCTTTGTGATACATTTTGTTTAAAGCTGTGTTGTGTGTCAGTGATATTATCCACATTTTCTTCTTCTTCTTCTCGCCTTCAGAATCAGTATTCTGTGAATCATTTGTCCCAGTTCTCACCAAATTATCTCTACATCTTTTGTGAAGTTGTATTTCAACCTCACATTTATTCAGTGGCTACAAAGACTTCATGGGTTGACTTGGGAATATACCACTGATGTCTGCTACTATTTATTTTTAAACCTAAATAAAGTGCTGCTTTTGGTTTGGTTTAGAACAATGCTTATAGTTTTGTATTTTTTTAGCGCTGTATATTCAAAGTTTATTAACCACTCAGTTGGATGTACATTTTGTTTATAATACATTATGAATTTGATGTGCAAAATTGCATTGTAAGCATAGTACAGGATATACCTACTGCCGTATCACAGCTAAAAAAAAAATTACCAAAAGAATGGACTTTTTTTAACAATTAAAACAATGCTTTCTTTGTAGGCTGTCTTCAAATTGATGCCATCACCATGTTTGAAAAGGTCTCTCTGAGCTATGTGATGTTGGTAGATTCATGTGCTGGGTATGTTGAAATGACTCTTCCCTACCCCTGCTATAGGTCTCCGCCTTTTCCACCTGGGAGAAAGAGCTACATAAGATAGTGTTTGACCCCCGCTACCTCCTGCTCAACTCTAAGGAGAGAAAACAGGTACCGATTAATTTTTCAAAAATGTTCCCACAAAACAGAATATCACTGGTGATATTGTTGGTGTTGAAAATACCAAGAATACAGCAGAAGTACCAATGCTTTTGGGAATGGACACATCAAGGCAGAGCTTTTCATAATACTAATAGGCTCCTCGTGTGAGTTTTCTTTTATTATGATTGCTATGCAGTCAACCGGAAATAAGTGTGCATTATTTCAAATATTTACATGCAAGGAACCCATTGTGTGGAACAGGGCAAATGCTCTCCATCTCCTTTTTTGACTTGCCAAGAACAAGCTTTGAAGGCAGTCCTTGTGGTGTTGTGCAGGTGTTTGACCAGTATGTGAAAACCCGTGCTGAGGAAGAACGGAAGGAGAAGAAGAACAAACTGATGCAGTCCAAGGAGGACTTCAGGAAGATGATGGAGGACTCCAAGCTGCATGTCAGGTCAGTAGAATAGGCCCTCAGAGGTGATGCCACGCTTCTGCTTTCTCTGAAGCCACACATGAGAGAATCCAGCTGCTCTTGAACAGTCTAATGTCAAGGTTTTATGAGATTACAGTCATGGAACTGGTTTATTTTTAGTTCTGAATGATAGAGTGATAAAATAAGAGCAAACTTTGCAGGGTTGAAACAGTGTTGTTGAGCCCTCTTGGTCAATTTGTATTAAAAAGTAAGGATGTAAAGAATGTGCAGGCTCTCATATGAGCAGGTTGTTGAAATGTGTCTGGTTTTGTCTTTATTACAGGATGACATTCAGCGAGTTTGCGGCCAAGCATGCTAGAGACTCCCGCTTTAAGGCCATTGAAAAAATGAAGGACCGCGAGGCCATCTATGTGGAGTTCATGACCGCTTTGAGAAAGAAGGAGAAGGAAGACTCCAAGAACAGAGCTGAAAAGGTCAGCATGTTTGAGAAACCCCTTTTGACTCCCATCTCTCTGTGTATGACGGCATTAATCATAAGAAAAAGAAGAAAAATGTGTATATTTTAATGTTTGCCTGCTGCTTTCTTTGTCATCTTTCTGTTTCCTATTGTAGTATAAAGAGTTTTGCTCTGCTCGTGCTGACATTAGGTCTGCACATGCGTATGAGAGAGAAACTCATTTTTGGGTCTTTTGTGTGGTTGATGACTGTTCTGCTGCGTGTACCTGCAGGTCAAGCAAGACTTCTTTGACCTGCTGAGCGACCACCATATTGACGTGCAGCAGCGCTGGGCCAAGGTGAAGGACAAAGTGGAGACGGACCCGCGCTACAAGGCGGTGGAGAGCTCAGCCGCCCGGGAAGACCTCTACAAACAGTATGTGGAGAAACAAGCAAAGGTGGGAGCTGCCAAGACACCTGTACCCTTTCACCTCTCAAGGATTGATAACTGTCACTGCAGTGGACTGAAGACCTTTCACCACACACAGCATCAGGGCATACACACATACTATAAATATGACCCAATGGTTGATAAGGGGAAAGCATCTCTTTGTGTGCTCTGAACCACTGCATGCATCTCCCTCTATAGAGTGTTTCTCCTGTGCTGCCATTGTGTGCACAGGCATATCTCTGAAATCCCGCTGTTTATTTTTGTCTGCAGAACATGGACGCTGAGAAGGAGAAGGAGCTGGAGCGACAGGCCCGAATCGAGGCCAGTCTCCGGGAGCGCGAGCGCGAGGTCCAGAAGGCCCGCTCGGAGCAGACCAAGGAGATCGACCGGGAGCGCGAGCAGCACAAGAGGGAAGAGGCCATCCAGCACTTCAAGGCCTTAATGTCCGATATGGTGCGTCACTGACAGACTCGTCTTTTTCACTTAGTGTTTACACAAGGGATGTTTAATGTGGACATCATCACTTTCTTGTGTTTTGTGTGCTCCAACACTTTGTGTTCAAAACAAGCCATTGTGCCCTGATCACGCCCTTGAACAACTCAGAAAACAGCATAATGGAAATCAGATTATTTTCAGGGGTGGAAAACCCCTGCTTGAGAAAGTACCGGTAAATTGATCCACCCTAAAGGAAGTCTGAAAAAAAAAGACATTTATTTTCGGTTTATTTTCCTAACCGTTTTGTTTTTAAAGATATTGCTTTGCCTGTCCCATTTTCTTTGCTGTAAAATCACATTTTATGCTTGGCTGTGCTCAGCTGAACAAACGGAACACTTCAACAAGCTAATCAGGGGCTTCTTAATTATCTGATTAGTCCCATCGGCCATGCTTAAGCAGTGGAACTAACAGCACAAAACACACACTAACTGGGTTTCTACTCAAAACATTTGCATATCTGATGTGCTTGGGCAAAAAAAAATGCTGCTTAAAAAAATCTGAATCTGTGCATGTTTACATTTCAAATGTGTGAATTGACAATGAAGAGAGAAATGCACTGCAGCTGAAGATCAAAGGGTTAAGATGCAAGAGCAGAAGAATTAACTGTGTTTGTTTATCATCTCTCTTTGCAGGTGAGGTCGACGGACGTGTCGTGGGCAGAGACGAGGCGGAATCTGCGTAAGGACCACCGCTGGGAGTCGTCCTCACTGCTGGAGCGTGACGAGAAAGAGAAGCTCTTTAACGAGCATGTGGAGGCGCTCACTAAGAAGAAGAAGGAGCACTTCAGGCAGCTCCTGGACGAGACAGCTGTGGTGAGACAGAAGCACGATATAGCACCACAAACTTTATAGTACTGTAAAACAAGACTTGTTTCTGCTAGACCTTAAAGCATACAATGGATGACATGGTTGTTTCTGACATGGTTGAATGTCTCTGATGGTAAAAATAACATCTGTTCAACTTGATTTTTTAAAAGTAGAGCTCAGAGCACCAATTATGTTATATTATACGGCAAATACCACTGGGGTGTAGAGGTGTGTCCCTGTACACAGTAGTCGAGTTAAATATAAAGAAGGGGGATGGTGCATTTTATCATTTAGGACTATTTTGTGCCGATGAGCACCCATAGTGGGGTCACTTATATAGAGTGCATAGGCCTCATGCGGACACGTGCACACAGGCATATGCATTTCCATTTAGCCAAATTTCAGCCTAATTAAGGCCTATGTTTTATTAATCAGTGGTTATAAATCTATTTTGTAAACTGAAGGACAGGAGTTTCAACAGGGGGCATTACTTTGGCCATTTATTTACATAATGACATAATAGCGTGACTTAGAGACATACAAGGCACAAAATGAAAAATGTGCTGGTTGAGCAAGGTTTTAGAGACTGCACAGGAAAACTGGAAAGACAGGAAAATGTTTTTGCATTTCAGTGTATGTTGCATTTCAGTGTATGTAAGGTCCATGTTATATACTTCTGTTCCATTTTTTTATGATTGAGGAATGATGAGACATAATTACTACAGATAATAATTACCCATTCATATTCATATTATATATTTTTTATTTTACATGTCTTTATTTAGTTAAATAAAAAAAGATAAAAAAGAAAGAATAGTCGGGAAGGCTATTCTAGGTAATTGTTTAATATTTGGAATTTTAGTCACAGTCACTCCTCATCTCTCCATTTTCCTGTACATGGAGGCTACACATGCCATGTACAAGGCACTTAATATCCTGTGCAAGCCAAGTTTTATTGCTATTAGGCAAATGCATTTTTATCATTAGCCCAATGTTGAAGAAAGAGAATTATTCAATATCAAGTACTGTATAGCTTTCACGTGGTCAGTGTTACTGTAATACATCAATCATAATGTTCTGACCAGTAGATGAACTTCGTAATGTTTTGCGAGTAACCCAAATGCACTCAGTAACAGGAGGGACACAGAGGAGTGTTCTGTGTCTGTGTGCGGTTGTCAAAGATTATGGGTGATGGACGACGTGTCTGGGAAAAACACATATTTTCCTGTAGGTGATATGAAAGATTACAGGCCTATCTGTCAACTGCGTGTGTCTCTCTGAAAGCCCTACATGTAGCAGCTAAGCACAGCGTCTCAAAAAGAGGGACAAATAGACGCCGTTTATGCATAAGGCATTTGTTTATGCGTACATGCGGTTTGCCCACCCTATTTGCGTGTGACCAGCCTGTACGTGATAGATACTGTACAGTAGACAAACTTTATTTTGCAAATGCACTTCTGGATCGCCAGTCAGTAGTACCGTTTTGAAAGTGAAACCAATCTGCACTTCGCCCAGAATTTACAATTGCAATGACTGAAACCTTGGTTTAAGTGAAGCGCATAATACAAAGCCTCTAATGTTAAAATGGTGGTAGGCTAATATTTCCAATGTTAAAATAATTGTAATTTCCACATTAGCTAATAAAATGGCACAAGGGATGGCATGGATGGCCGTTTACATTGTTATTTCAGAAGGGGGATGCCATCCCCCCTCAACTGGAGTACTGACTGTACATACCTGCTCTGTAAAGTCATGGTGGTCATTTCTAAATTAAATGTAGCTCCAAGTTGCAATATGCCGTTTCACAAGTAGCATAGCCTGAATCAATGAAGTGTCTGGGTTTAGATTCTAGTCTGTTGAGAAGCTGCAAATATTCGCTGTGTCTGGGTTTAGATTCTAGTCTGTTGAGAAGCTGCAAATATTCACTGTTCTCCAACACACTTCACCCATTCCAGATCACTCTGACCACCACCTGGAAGGAGGTGAGGAAGATCATTAAGGAGGACCCCCGCTGCATCAAGTTCTCCAGCAGTGAGAGGGTGAGTCTGGCCATGGCCCTCCCTACCTGCCACATTGCCCTGCAAGCACACGCTGAAATACTAAAGCCCATACACACATGCACATGTGCTGGACTGGAATTCAAAGTTGACTTTTTTTTCAAAGAAATGCTTTTTTGAAAGCCTGGAGGGTAAAATCTTTACACGTTTCATGAATGTTTCATGTGCTGTTTTTTTATGTGCCCTCATGCAGAAGAAACAGAGGGAATTTGAAGACTACATCAAAGACAAGTACATCATAGCCAAGGCCGACTTCAGGACACTTCTGAAGGAGACCAAGTTTATCACGTACAAGTAAGCCCCAATCTTTTTTCCTTTCCTTTTTTAGAATTATTTTTGTTGTATTCAATAGTTTAGTATTGAAAGGTTAGTGTCAAGTTACAAGGAATTCAAATGTGTAACATTTAAAAATGGCAAGGTTTAAGTTTTTGTATCATGATGGTCTAAGACTATTTTATGACTAACATTTTCCTGTGCTGGTTTGTTTTATATGGCAAACAAATAGATGTAATATTCTAGTAATTTGCTTTAAAATCTGTGGTTTGAATTTCTCTGATTGTGCCAGGTCCAGGAAGCTGATCCAGGAGTCTGACCAGCACCTTAAGGACATTGAGAAAGTCCTGCAGAATGACAAGCGCTACCTAGTGCTAGACTGCGTGCCCGAGGAAAGGCGCAAGCTCATCAACTTCTACATCGAGGATCTGGACCGGCGTGGACCTCCACCTCCTCCCACTGCATCTGAGCCTACTCGCCGCTCCACCAAGTGAAGCCCACCAACACCCCTCATACTCCCCTTTAGCAAAGACTTGTGCCCCTAGCTTCTGGCCTTCCCTCCAAACGTACATGATGTGTGTATGAGGACCCCAAACCCAAACCCCCATGCCCACCCCAACCCCTGAACATTAGTTTGCCTTGAGCCCAGTGGCATGGGCCTGTGGGAATGTGTGGGTTAGCACTGGCTAGTGGGGGTGCCTTTTGGATGACCCGAGGCTACTGGCAAGCTGTAGCTGTCTGCCAAGCAGGGTATTTCTAATGTAATCCCCTAACGCCACACACACACATACACCACTCGCCCCTCACCACCTCTATCCAAAGCACGATGAAGTGAAGGGTAGAGTGGTGCTGCGTTCAGTGTTCTTAAAGCCACACGTGGCGAAGACGGTATGAAGTCGGACGTAAAATGCATTTTGGTTTGAATGCATGACCAGAATCTGAGGATGGCGCCAGCGAGAGAGCCTTAGTCGTGTGCTTCACCCATACACAAGCTCTCGCGGTTGTGCCTGTAATTTGTGTGTGTGTGCGCGTGTGTTTTCAGGCATTGCGACTGTGTTTTGTTTTTGTTTGTGTTTACTGGAATAAATACAATCTCTTCTGTTGAAGTTTATAAAATCTGCCTCATGTGCATTACTTATCACTTACTGTTGGAAGTTCAGCTTCTTTTCCATTTTGGTGTAGATTTAATGTTTAAAATGTCTCTGTCTCTGTACAAATTCCAATCATTAGTTAATTTAACAGTCACTACTAATAACTATCATAATTAGTTGATAGCCCAGATTACTACAACCACTGGTACAATGATTGATATGATGCACTGTATTTGTGCACAACTTGCCCATTATGTTTTCCAAATGGCGTGGTGTCCACAGCAGCACCTGCCTTGCATTCTGAACAGGGCGTGATGCACCATTAGGGGACTGGGAATCTGCACTACCAGTGTCATGCACTAGGGGGCACCCTTGTAATTATGAAACTGCCATCAACTACTTACAATGCATTACACTTTGAGGAAATCCTATGTGTGCTGTGTTGATTAAATTGAAGAAATATAGAATTGAAAGACAAGGTATCCTCACACCTTCAAAATATGCTATTTCACCGCATTTGACACTATTTATGGTAGTTCTATTAGTAAATCTCAATTACACAGCAGAGGTATACAAAACTGAACACACATAGTTGTACCATACATTTTTTTTTATTTCTTTAGAAAAATTATAGAACAAAAGCAGATCATTGCTACATTTTTTTTTTGTTTGTTTCTTTTTGTTTTCTCTCAAATCAATCCTATCTCGTAGCATATCCCAACCCTCTGCAGGTGCTTGACCAACACATGCACCTCCATGGAGTCGAGAGAATAATAAATTAAAGAATAAATAATAAACAGCTTCACAGGAAGGGCAAGGGCAGAAGATTCTCAAGGGGGTCTTAGACACATCAAGCTCTCAAACCAGCTTTGCAGCGACAATTAAAATCAAATGATTTAAAAAAAAAAAAAAAAAAAGAACGCATTCCACTCGTTCCATTTTTTTTTACCACATTCAATTCAAGTTGAGTTTTCATGAAGTCTGCAAGGTCAAGCCATCAAGCCTGGCCTATTCCTGTCAAACAAGTCCTGTTTTCTAAACGCAGGAACGTTGAAAGTAACCAGTCTCATCATGTTGCAATTAATGTCCAGCCCCAAACCTACACCTGGAAAAGGGAAGTGGGCAGGGAATTGTTTGAAACCAAAAAAAATGGAGGACAAAAATAAAATGAAATAAGGAAGAAAGTAGTAGAGGCAACAGCCATGGTAGTCCCAGTCTTTTTTGTTTAGGTTTTTGTTTGTTTTTCGTTTTTTTCTTTTTCATGTTTTTCTTTTTTTTTTTGAAGGGGGGACGACAGTGTCCACCCCTTTACATTTACACAATGCAGCACAAGCTGGCAAACCAGGACCCCCTTTGCTCCCCAAGTCTCTTCCCTCTCCTCAAACAGGAATGACTGACACCTGTCAATCATAGCTCTCCTTGGAGACCAACACCAGAAGAAGAGAAAGAGAGAGAGAGAGAAAGAGAGAAACGAGTGAGATGGTACGATGGGCTCTAAAGCAGGTTTTCGGAGGAGAGGAGAGGGTCGGGGGCTTTCTAGTTGACCTTGTCCTGAAAGATGTAGAGGTTGTTGGTAGCGGCCACAGCGATGATGTTCTCAGACGGGTGCCAGGCGGTGTGCAGGATTTTCTTGCTGAAGTCCAGGCTGTCCACGCTGATCTCATCCTTGCGCCGCTTGCCCCCCACGCACACCTTGCGCGGCTTGAGAATGGCCCGCGGCTTGCTGTTCTCGCGCGAGGCCTCCAGCGTCACGTCGCGTTTGGTGTTGCGGTCGAACATGCGGAAGAAGTTGTTGTACGAGCCGGTCATGATCACGCTGCCCCCAGAGAAAGAAAAGGGAGATGAGAGAATGTGAACTTTTCATACTGATTAAGTCGCAAAATTACAGTTTTGTCTGAGTTTTATCTGCTTATGTTAAATGGTGAAACTGCAAAGCTGCATGCCTCATAGTCTGACAGACTAAACCACATTATATTTGTATATTATGGTAAACCACATTATATTTGTATATTGGTGTATTATGGTTATGGCTTCTTTGCAAAGCATTCAATATAAACAAACATCTGTGCATATCAAAACAACACTCACTACAAAACACATGAAGTCTGACTAGTCCTACAGTATAAAGATCTAGATCACTATAGCATTCCTTTCTTATGTATTGAACAAGGATTGCATGAACAGAGGATTGTATTATTTTTTGAGGAGTCTGGAGTGGGGTGTTGGAGCTCTATGTCAGGAAGATGTTTCTCCTCCCTTCCAGCCTAAGCCTGACTCCTCTCATGCGTCATCAGCTCAGACAGTTTGACACTTGGTCATCTGAGCCCCTAACCCTGGTGACACAGCAGTAATGTGTGTCATTCATGCCCAAAGTACAAAGACAAATACACTATGACCGGTCTAAAAAAGAAAGAACACTGGATTGAAAGCAGGTAAAATAAATACCGAAATGAAAGCAGGTAAAATGAATACTTTAAGGCTTATGTCATTCCCACTGGAATAATCTCTACTCTGACTAAAGATTAGTCACAAGGTAGATGTGTAACGGGAAAGTGATTTGCATAGTGAGGTGGAGTATTCTTGATTCAAAAGAGCTTCATTCATTACAATTTACACCTTGAGAGATTGAAGAGTACAAATGAGTAGCCAGTTGTGTGGTGTCACTCAGCCACGTCACTTTTCTGTGTGAGTCAGCAGACGCACTCAAGGGATGCTTTACACACATCAGCTTTCTTCAAAGTCATCAAATCGCTCTAAATATAATCACATTGACTCGTCCTCTCTGTCATGTACTGTCGTACACACACTGTCTACACTGTCACTAACTTTAACTTGACTTCAGTTCTCCATTTTCATGATTATCATAGGGGAGAGAGAAGTCTGACTCCCCAGAAAAACAGATAGACATTTACCACATATCCTTTAGCATGCTACTTCTACTCCTGAGAAATCATTAGTAATCCCGGCCAAAAAGAATGTAGCTGAGTGTTTTATGTCCACACACTGACAACCAATGACAAATAAATGCAGTCAATGAGTCAGTCAATGTTTATATTATATTTGGTTATAATAAATTATAATACATTAACATGAAAAGTCAGAGGGGTGAGCAGAGGATGCTGCCCGGGGAGCAGGTGTAGTTGCATAGCAACTGCCTAGTCATGGCTGGTGTGCATTGCTGGGTCAGCAGTAAACAGAGGGTGAGTCACTCACCTGTCTGATCCATTCCAGACACATTCAAATTTGTCGAAGATGCAGTCATTCTCATACAGAGAGCACAGTTTGCTTCTTAGATAGTCATGCACCTGAGGGAAGAAGACGACGGACAAAGGAGAGAGGGAATTAAACACACATTATTACAGTAAGCTGCTACACATTGTGTAAACAAAATGACAAGTACTAGAAAGCCTTTCTTCACACAGGCTTTTACATTTGTAAAATCATCACAGAGCTCTCATTCAAGACAGGGATGCATTTGTAAGAGATTAAAAAGCGCCAGTTCCAAAAATAAGTTGGTTCTCGTTTCTTCCCCTTCAAATTACTGCTGTCTGACGGCATCGGATGACACATCTCCCATTACTTGAAAGGGCAGTCAAACACAATGCAGTATTATGTTGTATTGTACTGAATACGAAATGTCTTGCTTTGCCTCATCTTGTCTTATATTGTGCCACATTATGCTGTTCAGCGCCATATTGTATTGTACTGTATTGTATTGTTCTACATTGTGTTGTATTGTAAGAGCCTGACCTTCTTTTTAGCCTGTCAGTCAACGCAGATGACAAGTTACCATGGAACCGACTGTCAGCAACAAGAGGCACAGATTGAGAATCTGCACACAAAGACTGAGTTTTCTAGCACTGTATGGGCCTCAATGGCCACCGTACCTGGTAGGTCTCCAGGGGTTTGCTCTCCATGTTGAGGTCCCACACCTTGACGGTGAGGTAGTCCCGTGTCATTAAGTATCGGCCGCTGTGGCTGAACTTCACGTCCGAGATGGAGGAGATGATCTCGGAGAAGAAAGACCTGTTGCTGGGGTCCTCTGGTTCCTCAAAGACTGTCAATCAAACACAAGACAGTTTCAGTTAACACTGAGCTTTGTGTTAAATGTATTAAAGAGTGTTAAGATCTACGCACAATGTAATGATGGAAGTACAAAACACAAATCTTTTGTATAATGTGGCAATCTGTCCCAAACCAAATGCTCATAACCCCAAATTATTGTCCTACATTTATTTGTGTAATGACTGTATTTTTTATTTCCACTTTCTGATTAGCAGTTGAAGCAAGCTCAGCCACTGTAATTTGCAAAGGGCAAATTCATATTCCCTCCCAGTGAGTGGAAGCCATGCTGAGCAGGCTAGACTTCACTAGACTCACATTTGGAGTGGTTGTCACACAGCGCGGCGGCCCTCATGTCACACAGGCGGATGGAGCCCTTGCTGCTGCTGTAGACGAACGTGTTGCACTGGTTGGGGTGGAACTCGGCCGCCGTGATCACCTCCGTCAGCTCCTCCATGTTGGCCGGCTTGATGTCCACGATGTCTGAGGTGGGGGTGGAGGGTGAAGGAGCGACAACCACTAGACTGGAAAAATGTTTAACCCTTTCCTTCATCACAAATAACACACTAGTGGTGCTTCAAGTGTGTGTCTGGTGTGTGTGTGTGAGTGTGTGTGTAAGACTAGAATTATCTCTACTGTTATGACCTCATTTCTGACTCATAGCTGATTTCCCTGTAGCTTTGAGGAGAAAGAGGCCGACGTCGGCCGCCATCATGCCGCTGTCGTCGCCGCCGCCCCCCAGACATTCCATTACTCTGCTGAAAAGGCAGGAAAGGCCACAGTGGATTTCCAAACTACCCTAGTTCTCCTCGTGCCGACGACGTTTCCCGCACACGAGACGCCGACGAATGATTTCCCGTCGGGATGTCATTTCCACACAAAAGTGGGACAGGACGGCTGTACAGGCTTACACAGGGTTAAAGCCATTCAATCCCCCCTCAATTACCAGTGTAAGCCTGGAGTGCCTCTAACCCCTTTGCCTGTAGATTTCCCTGAGGAGCCACCGCTGTACCAGTGCCGCTAAAACAACTCGCTAAAGAGAGGGGCTATAACTATGGAATTGGGGGAGGGGGAGGTGTGTGTGTGTGTGTGTGTGTGTGTGTGTGTGTGTGTGTGTGTGTGTGTGTGTAGGGGGGGTATTAGGGGATGTCAACCCCACAACAAACGACACTACTGGGCCCGTCTGGGAGCGGAGCACAAATATGGCGTAGGATCCATCACCGTGTGGCTTAAGGGATCAAGGGATCCCCAGCAGGGCGAGGTGATTGATACAGTAGAATGGGGGGCTTGGGTAAATAAGACACTTGAAGTGTGTCCCTCGGGTGCTCCTGTACCTCAGTCATTCATTCCGCTCTGTCTCCTGACCTTCATGCGCCGCCAATATGCCCAGACTGTGTGTGTGTGTGTGTGTGTGTGTGTGTGTGTGTGTGTGTGTGGGTGTGGGTGGGTGGGTGTGGGTGTGTGTGCCTGCATATATGCATGTGTCTGCAAACACTAGTGTGTGTATGAATGCAGTCTGTATGTGTGTGTGTGTGTGTGTGTTTGTGTGTGTCCGTGCACGCGTGTGCATGCATGTGCGATTGGCAGGGCACTTAAAGATTCCAAATCAATAGTGATCGACCGCGGAGGCGGGCTCGTCTAAGTGTGACCTGGGCCAACCCTTCTTGAAGGCCAGGCAGGCAGGCAGGCAGGCAGGCACAGAGGCACGGCTGGGGGATAACCAACCGCTGGACAGTTGATAAAGGGCAGGCAGGCAGGCAGGCAGGCAGGCAGGCGCCCAGCGCCGCATGGCTAAGTGGCACGCTATTAAATCTGCATCGAGCAGACATGGCTCCCAGGCACGCTTCACATGGCCATTCATTGACTCGAAAATCATTAAAGGAGAGGAACACCACTTAAGCTGTATGTGCCCATCACAGCACTGGGCCTCTAATGCAGGGCCTATAGGTCACACCCATAGCACATGTCATATATTAAAGGACACCCTCTAATGCAGGGCCTATAGGTCACACCCATAGCACATGTCATATATTAAAGGACACATATAACCAGCTGGGAGAATCCCACTGAAAGACTCCCCTTGCACTGCCAGGACTGGAGTTTTATGGAATCCATCTGCCCTAGTTTTAGCTCAAAACCGAAATGTTCTGTTGTGTTCAACCTGCCAAAAAATCATTGGGCTGTTGACAATGCCTGCTGTTTAATTACTGCGGGCGAAGAATAAACCAATTTGCTTCATGGAGATTTTGTCTCTTGGCGTATGAAATTCCGCCTTTGGAGGAAATCTTTATACTCCACAAAAACGCTGGCGGTTGATGATTAGGGTTTGATGAATATGCTAATGTTTTGTTTCTCGATAAATATTTCTGTGGTGCGGAAACTATTTGAACCATGGGGCGAGGTTGGCCAAAGGACACCCAGTTTCTAAAAGCTCCTCAACACAATGACAGAATACCTCTCCCTCTCCCTCTCTCTCTCTCTCTCTCTCTCTTTCTCTTTTTCTCTCTCTCTCTGATTAGGGGGTAACAAACAGCACAAGTGCGGCTTTTCAAAGGATACTGAAGCTCCTGTTGGTGATCTCCAGGTTCCATAGGTTGATGCGCAGGTCGTCTGTGGACATGTAGGTCTCGTAGTCGCTGTTGATGGAGATGGAGTTGATGTGGTAGGTGTGTGCGTTTGAGAACACCCGCCGAGGAGTGGCCTCCACCATCAAGTCCATGGGCCGCAACACCGGAACCTGAGCCAATCAGAACAGACAACAGGATTAACGTTAACTAACTTGGCATGTCAACACAAGACACATGTTATACATGCTGGAAATGCGTGTGTTGGGTCA
>JAODXP020000020.1:14977264-14979764 GCA_027497455.2 Sardinella longiceps | reverse complement strand
CAGTCTCCTCCTGACCGCAGGGCTGTGTATGCATGTGTGTTTCTCTGTCTTAATGGCTCAATTAGCATCCATATCAGTATGCAGATGTGCACTCTGTCTTCATTAATATTCACATGCCAACCAGGGAAAGCCAGCAGAAAGTTCTCTTAACGGAGCACTTTTAAAGATGAGACAGATGCACACACACACACACACACACACACACACACACACACACACACACACACATACACAAACATACACACAGCGGGGGTGGTGTGGGAGAACAGAATACATTGTCATACTAGTAGATGTTTGTTCAAATAAGAATAAATAGTCCATTCTATATGAACATTTTGTGGTGTAGACTGTGTTGTGTGTCGTATCACATGATTTTTTGACAAATCTGACTGGTCAATGATCCATCAATCAAGCTCACCATTGGTGGAGAGGAGGAAGTAGGCGGCATTCTGTTGAGGCAGCCAGCGGATCTTGTTGATCTTCTCCTCGATCTCCAGGCTCTTCAGGTAGTCAAACTCAGGCTCGTGGCTCTGAAAGGTGCTGTAAACATTGTACTCCCCCCTCCGGTGGGGCTGGTTCTTACTCTGCGGACACACAAGCAGCACAGGGAGAGGCCAGAGGTCACATACAGGGCAAAATAAATAGTAGCTGGGCAAGTATATGCACAAAGAAAAATCATTCAAATGTGTGGTCTATTATCTGCGGTGTTCCTGTTAATGGAGAAACAAAATGCTGTATTTTTTGGACATGGTCTGTCTGCCTCTTGCATATCCAAAACCACAGCTACTGATTTTCTGTTTGCCACAACAAATATCCTTTCAAATGATTCCAACGTCAGTATGCAATGTTGGTTTATAGGTTTCACAATGCAAATGACATGCATTGCTAATGCCAAACTCTTTCCATGTGCACAGATGAATTGTTTTCCCCACGGTTATGAAAAGAAGTACATTAGGCGTGGCATCTTTATCTTGGCTGCACTGGATGTTGTACTAAGGCCCACATTTGAATTCAGTGGTTTGGCCCAGTGCAACCTTTGTCTTGATGTCTCATTTACTAACACAACACGTGTACAGGCACCAAGAGCAAGCGGCCCCTTCTGTAATCCTGTGTAGAGTATTCACAGGCAGGCAGGAGAGGAGAGGAGCTGCTCGCTCACTCACTCTCTCAGTGATCCTCCAACAGGAGAGTCTGGCAGGGCCCAGAGACATGACAGACATGTGCACAGATGGCCCCCGCCCTGGAACAGAGAGCGCAACTCATGGAGGAGCAGCCTCTCTCACACACACACACACACACACACACACACACACACACACACACTAGTGTTTCTCCGATCCATGGTGATTATATTTCCACAGATAAAGCACACACTATGTAACCAAACCAGAATCTAGGGCAGCAGTATAAGCAAAACAAGGTGTAATATTAGAGGTGATGACAAAATTGCAAATACATTTACAGGCCATTTGCAAATAATAAAATGGGGAAAATCCAAGCATGTGCTTTCCTGAAGTACCATACACTAATCTAAATGGGTTGAAGCTTTAATTCACCCAATAAATTTAATTTAATTTACCCAAAATAAAAAGGTCTATTTTGTGTGCAAAATAATTGATATAACATTGTGTTGTACAATATGTGCAATGGAAATAAGCAGATAGCACAAATACTGCTCACAGAAACGTATAAATAAGCCGGGTCTATTTAAAGCAAATCCCACCCTAAACATGCCTAGATAATTGGTCGGAGTGAAGCAGATATTGTGAGCATGTCTAATTTAAATCCATTACGGTTTGAGACTCCATCAATAGCCGTGGAGTAGAGCATGGGAACCGGTGTCAGCCCGCTCCCCTCAGGAAGCATCTGAATCAATAGGCCAAATTCAGATGACCAAACGGGAGGTGAACGCCTTAATGGAAACAGATTTCTCCTCGGTGGGGGGCTGGAGGTTCAGGCTGCTCCGCTTCTCCACAAAGGAGCGGGGAAGAGAGGGAGGGAGGGAGAGAGGGAAGGAGGGAGGGAGGAGGTGTGGGTGGAGGAGAGATGGAGGAATATGAACAGAGAGAGAGGGTGGAGGTGGTATTTGAGAGAGAGGGGGAAGGGGGGGGACTCCTCCAGTGGCTGTGGATTAACAGACACCATGAAACATCCTTAAAGCTGAAAAGGGGAGGGAAGAGGAGTGAAGAGGGAGCTGTTTGCCTGCCTGCCTGCCTGCCTGCCTGCTTGCTGCTCGAAGCAGACAAAACCAGACAAAATATTCCAAACCAGACAAAATATTCAAGGCTTTGTCTAGCCTTGTTGCCCTGCTTCAAGTACTGAGTACTACGCACTTCAAATATTCAGAATTTGAAGTCGGAATCCATTACCGTTACTGAAATTTGCCAAACAAATGAAATAGAGACAGTGTGGAACCAAAGATGAGAAATAATTTATAAGCACTTCATGAATCCTTAAACAACATAAACTACATTAAAATGTTATTAAGATGAGATACATC
>JAODXP020000020.1:14967264-14972264 GCA_027497455.2 Sardinella longiceps | reverse complement strand
AGGCTACGTTCTGCATCGATGAGTCAACCCAAGGGGTCTAGCAAAATAGCAAAGAAACAAAACACTCCTCTTCTTCAGAAGCGAATTTGTTGTCTATGTGTGAGAGAAACACACACACACACACACACGGAGTAGACAAAACAATTGGCTAGGGAAACAAGTGAGCGAGGAGTGGGAGAGTGTCTGCCATGGTACAAGGCTAACAATGGCCTAACTTGGCAAACGTTTGGCCGTGATGACAAAGGGGAGGCATTGTGCAGTGGGGTAAAAAGGCCGTCCTTTCAGGCTGTCACAGGACATTTGGTCTGGGCTCTTGAACCAGAGGGGGACTGAGCCACAGGTCTGCAGAGAGCCCAGAAGAGGCTGCTCCTTGTCTGCCTAGAGGAGCCTCCTTTCAACACGTCACACACACACACTAGTGGAGACAACAGTGATGCTGATTCAGAGGCATGTGTGAGTGTGTGTGTGTGTGTGTGTGTGTGTGTGTGTGTGTGTGTGTGTGTGTGTGTGTGTGTGTGCGTGTGTGTTTCAGTGGTTGAACCATACTAGCACAGAACACATATACTCAAGCAAGAGAGAAAAAGAGAGATTGAGAGAGAGAGAGAGAGAGAGAGAGAGAGAGAGAGAGAGAGAGAGAGGGAGAGAGAGAGAGAGTGATCGACTGTCTTCAGATTCCACAAACCCAGGCACAGATGTGGCATAAAAACAATTTCAGCAGTAGAACGACCCATTCGGTCACAGATGTGTTCTCTGATTCCATGAAGAACATACTGTGCCTTTGTCTATTTACACACACACACACACATACAAACACCCACACACGCAACAAACACTCACATACACTAACACTCTCACACACACAGCATCAGCATCACATAAACAACAGTATTCTGTGCTGTTGCCAGGTTGTTTGTCTATCCCTCTGAATTTTAAAGGCGATGGGCGTAAAGCGGCCACACAGACAGTAATTATGTCTCCCTCACAACCCTGGGCCCGATGGAAACGCTGAATTCCAAATGATTCTTCTTCCTCCACTCCGACACACACACCAAACACCCTGACCTAATTAGGCCCCTGGAGTATCTCCGTTTTTTTTCCTCCCCCTGTTGCCGACTCCAAACATTTTACATCCTGTTCACCAACACAATACGCCAGCATCAAAACGAGACCACTGTTCCAGAGCTAGAAGATGTGTGTGTGTGTGAGTTTGTGTGTGTGTGTGGGGGGTGGGGGGGGGGGTGGGGGTGGTAATGCAGGGGTGTGAGAGTGTTACATTTTGAGGAGTAATGGAGAAGGCGCTGGGGGTCATGTATTCGAGGATGCTGGTCTTGCTTCTCAGTTTGATTCAGCAAGGCTGTAAGCTCATCACATCAAATGCTCTTCTGTATCTGTGTATGTGTGTGTGTGTGTGTGTGTGTGTGTGTGTGTGTGTGTGTGTGTGTGTGTGTGCCTTTAAGTCAGCCGGTGAAGTAATAATGATGTCAGTGCGGAGTGCTGTCTGCATGAAGCTTTGCTCTGGCCATGATGGGTCATTAGTATTCTACAGTACGCCTCCCCTGCTCTGCTCTCCTCTCCTCCGCTCTGCTCGGCAGACTGGGACTCAGCCCACACCACTGCTAATGCTCTACTAATTCTATTACAGCCATGTACATGTGTCTTCACATGTCTATAAATGTGTGTGTGTGTGTGTGTGTGTGTGTGTGTGTGTGTGTACTCAAATGCTACTGAAATTAGGTCATTTAGTGATGGAAAAAAAAAACAGCAGCAGGTCATGGGATGACAGGTGACAGAGGAGGAGAAACACCTGAGGTGTGAAGGGATCATCTTTTTGATTGTGTGTGTGTGTGTGTGTGTGTGTGTGTGTGTGTGTGTGTGTGTGTGTGTGTGTGTGTGTGTGTGTGTGTGTGTGTGTGTGCGCGTGTTTGATGTGTGTGTGTGTGTGTGTGTGTGTGTGTGTGTATGTGTGTCAGCTGCTAACTGGAGTGTATCAGCTTTGGCAGCCTTGATACTTAAAAAGCTTGTGAGCCCACCACCAATGTTCCTCTCTCACCCTCTCTCTCTCTCTCTCTCTCTCTCTCTCTCTCTCTCTCTCTCTCTCTCTCCCCCAAAAAACCATTATTAACACATTAAACCTCTGAGTCGGTGAAGAGGGGGGGAAAGCCAATTAACGGAGGCTGCGGGACGAGTGTGAGACGGCAGGCCCTTTGTTCTTTGATGGTGCCCCCAGTTAGCACGGAAGAAAGAGAAGCCAGAGACACATCAGAGCAGACGAGCCTTGCCAGTCACGGGACGGAAAAGGGGGCGAACATCGCCGAGCGACCAGACAAAGAAACATCCCCGCGTCTCACGCCTGCCTGAGCGGCGTCAGACGCCCTTTTTTTCTTGTTGATTGTGATTAATTCCTCGAGCAAGAGAGTATATCAGGGCTTTTGCACATGGATAGCTCCTCTTTTTATTGGAGATAAGACACGGATTGAGCTCTTTTTTCCCCAAAAATAAACGCTTCAGATCGACTGCATATGGCACGCTTTCATTCCTGATTTGTTCTAATGGAGGCAGGAGTGATCTAAAAGGCAGTGGGATGAAAAGGGCTTGTAGTTTTGTGTGTCAGTGATTCTCTCTTAGCCATCAGACATCTAAATGGTTCAAATGCCCCTAAAAGCTTTTCATTTGTGATGGATTGGGATGGATTTCAAAATGATGATTAGACTCTGCGTGCAGCTATAGCCTTGTTCACACAGGGTTGATATGAAACACTGCAATGGAAGACTGTGGTTTTGTGGTCTAGTTTCTTCACTATTATCACCATCAGTATTCACATGGTTTGCCAATGGATACTATTCTATAGCATTAGTATTCATACTGTTAGCCTCCACCACAGGAGGCTGATATTTACTGCACCCTCTACTGAAAGGATGGGTTTTGTGGCATCAATCTCCTTTGTCATTGACTGAGATGATTAGCATTTGTGTTCGGTGCAAGGCAGTGAAAATTAAGGTGGAAAGGTGGAAAGCAATCCCCTGAAAAACATCTCCTACATTAGTGTGTGTGTGTGTGTGTGTGTGTGTGTGTGTGTGTGTGTGTGTGTGTGTGTGTGTGTGTGTATGTATGTGTGAATGTGATGGTCAGGTTACAATGGTGAACCTCTTGACTCTCTACTCTTTGGTCCAATAAACAAGACTGAAAGCCGGCATATAAATCACAAAGCCAGTCGCCCTTCACATACACTCCTAAAGTCAGAGGTCACCATGCCATATGAACCCCCCCCCCCCACCCACACCACACACACACACACACACACACACACACACACACACACACACACACACACACACACACACACACACACACACACACACACACTGCTATAACCCCTTTCCACACCCCACACTTATTCTCCCCATCACTGAAATGCATCTTGGGTGATGATGCGGGGACAAGGCCAAAGCCATGAGAGGAATGCCTTAAGTTCATCTCAGCCTGTCTCCATCTGTTGTGCACTCACACACACACACACACACACACACACACACACACACACACACACACACACACACACACACACACTCACACATAGCACATCATGCACACACATGCATAGACACCATTCCCTGAAACACCCATTCCTCCGCGTATCATTAAACATGTGCAGTTGAAGCGGCAGCACGCTGGAGGCACCAATCTGCCCCGCTACCCCACCCCTACCCCCACCCCAACCCCGGCACCTGCCCCTGATTGAGGGTGAGATTGGATCCCCTCCGCTTCCCCGCATCCAAGCACACCACCCAGAGATGGGCTGCTAAAATTAGAGCACTGCGGCTGCAGCAAGAGAGAGAGAGAGAGAGAGAGAGCGGTCGATCCGGGGGAGCCAGCCTCAGAGACTGGGCTAGAGAGGGCACTGGGGACAATATGGAGGACGAAAGGATTTGATTATTAAATAAAAAAAAGACAATGGAACAGGGGGAATGATTTCTATTCCACCTGCAGCAGCAGAGAAAATGACCTGGCCTCCTAAAGCCCAGCTGGAATAAAGGAATGCTTCTGAGGTAGCTGCAATGTATGGGTGGAGGTGAACGCATAGCGGAAGAGATTGCCGTCTATTGGAAATGTGTGCATATAATCCAGCCTCAAAGGGGGAGAGCTTTGATTGTTGCTCTTGAAAGCAGCTGAGCTGGAAACATTCCTTCACTGCTGGGGAGAGAGAGAGAGAGAGGGAGAGAGAGAGAGAGAGAGAGAGAGAGAGAGAGAGAGAGAGAGAGAGAGAGAGAGAGAGAGAGAGAGGACTACATAGACCTCACAGACCATTCAGCCTTCCTATAGCCCCTGGCCATCTCTAACACCCTCTGCCTTACCACTCTCCTTACAGTCAGTCTAAACACAGTGAACGACTTGAACTCCGAGGTCACCGATTCTATAGTTCCATTGGGAGTCGTAGTTCATTTAAAAAAAGAAAGAAAGAAATAACGATTCCTTTCAGGTTCTTCTCAATAGATGAATGACCTGAAGACTTGTGAATGTCTGAAGGCCTGACGAGCTGTAGTGGTACTATATGACAACCTGTACTGAATAATCCACCCCCTCCATTTTGTCTTGTCGTCGCTTATTTGCTCCATCAAAGCTCCAGCCATGCCAAGGTTATATCTTTAATTCAAACATCAAATGTATTCTTCATTCTTCAGTACATATGCAGGATAATGGATTTGCTGTATGAAAAGCACCGTAAGGCTAGCAAGATGACATTTACATCAAAGTGCTGTATCTTTTAAATGTACTTCATCCACTGTGGACTAGGGGTCTTGCGCTATGGAGAGGGCCTCTAGAATATCCGATGAAGGCGTGCACACATACCAAATATTATTATTGTTATTATATATATTATTATTTTGTGTGGGAGCCTTTTGTGTGCAAGGTCTGCTCTAGGGGCCTTCTGATCTCTCTCTCTGACTGTTGGCAGTTGGCATGGAGCACTACAGTCATCATTGACATCAATAAGAGTAAGC
>JAODXP020000020.1:14927264-14962264 GCA_027497455.2 Sardinella longiceps | reverse complement strand
GAGTGAGTGAGTGAGAGAACGTGTGTGTGTGTGTGTGCTTGGGTGGCGGAATATCTATAGGGTGGTATTGCAAATGGACTAATAATGTCACTCTCATTCTGACATAAGTGCATTAACAAAGTCCATTTCATTACCGGCAGCGGAGCTCTCATAGACATCCCTAAGTGCTTTATTTTCAGCACACAGACCCTGATAAAAAAAATCTAGTAAATCGCTAGTTGGGGGAAAAAAGAAAAAAAAGAAGAAGAAGAAAAAAAAGAAAAAGAAAACGGTTGAGCTATGCAAATTTTCACATCTTCACAAAGAAATTTGCAGATCAAAGGAAAATGATAATGATCTTGACTGAGAGAACTGAATTAACAAGACCATTAATTTTTAATTGATCCACTTCTTTTAATGTGTGCCGGAACATCAAGCTCCGCTCCTCTCACAAAGTCAACCTCATGGGGGAGTAATGCTGGACACATTTCAATGGGTTAGGGGCCAAGTCTGCTCTGCTAAAGAGATGCTTTTGTCCAATATGGAGGGAGAATTTGAATATCTGATGTCTTATGATGGACAATGATGGAGTGATGCTTAAACTTACTGTAAGACTGAGAGAGAGGTACTGTAAATGTATTCAATTTTTCAGGAGAAATCATGTGGATAATGTGTGTGTGTGTGTGTGTGTGTGTGTGTGTGTGTGTGTGTGTGTGTGTGTGTGTGTGTGCCTGAGGGAGGGTGAGAGAAAAGAGAGGGACAGCATGAGAAATCCTTCACTGCAATGCAGATCCACTTGGAGAGGACTTGTAATGGTGAGACCAAGACCAAGAGCAACAAAAAAACATCTTCTTTTCAAATAACATCTGCAGCCCACACACACAGAACTCTCAACCAACTTCCTTCATGTCATACTTGTCATACCGCAGCAATCACCCCCTCCACCTCTCTCTCTCTCTCTCTCTCTCCCTCTCTTCCTCTGTCTTCCCTTCCTCGTAGCCCAGTCCACCCCTCCACTCTCCTGGGCTCCAAACCCCACTGCGTGGCCGTCCTGCTGCTGGTTCCCTCCCAGCTCTGTATTGTTGGCTGCCAGCGGCAGAGCCAGAGCCTGAGCCCACACTTTTTCCCCCTGGGTGTGTTGGTTGGGGCTGGATGCTGCTGACGGAGGGATTGTTGGAAATAAAGGGAGGGAGAGAGAGAGAGAGAGAGAGAGAGAGAGAGAGAGAGAGAGAGAGAGAGAGAGAGAGAGGAGGGATGGTGGTGGGGAGATGAGGACAAGGGATGTGTGTGTGTGTGTGTGTGTGTGTGTGTGTGTGTGTGTGTGTGTGTGTGGTGGGAGGGGTGTGTGTGTGTGTTGTGTTTTTTGCTGAGCCAGGTGCTGTGACTACGCTTCCACTGCAGTGCTGGCCGGCTCGCTGGCTTTGGGATGAGACTATTGCAGACAGAATGCACTACGGAACTAAGAGGCAAGCGGATCAATAAGGCCTGTAGACAGTACCGGTAGTCAGTGTTGCTGGTGCACAAGTGCAGGGTGCAGACAGACAGACAGACAGACAGTGCCCGTAAAACACATAAAAGGATGCAAGTAATGCATTATATGAAAATGTCACAGCCACTTATCAGTGGATATACTGCAGTGATCGGAGTGCTTGGGTGGAGTGTGTGTATGTGTGTGTGTGTGTGGGGGGGGGGGGGTTAGGATGTTGGGGTGTTTTAAAAGGGATGATGTGTGAGTTTTCATTCACAGACACCAACAGAGAGCAAACGGTGCTGTCCGACTGACGTAGTAAACGCTGTGCAATCTGGAGCCGTAGTGAGAATGACTGAGTGAGAATGTCAGTGCATGTGTGAATAAATGATGCAAGAGTGTAAGGGAACAAGAGGAAAGAGAGAGAGAGGGACAGAGAAAAAGAGAGAGAGAGGGAGAGAAGAAAAGAGAAAGGGATACAAGAGATGTAAAACAGCAAATGGAATGATTCTAGTGCGAGAAGAGAGAGAGAAAAGAGACAGAGAGGAGAAGGAGAAGTAGAGAGAGCTAGAGAGTGTGAGGGAGGGGGAGTACGAGGGAGGAGGGGGGCATCTGGTGTATGCTAATGAGCGTGAATCTCATCTAGCCGACAGTTTCTCATAATCGTCCCACCAGTAACCGCCCCCCCACACCCCACCCCACACCCAATCTCTCTCAGCAGAGGAGCCCCTAGGTAGTGAGGGCCTATATCGCTCCACCACGCACGGCACCACACCACACCGCACCGCACCGCACACAGCCCTCATCCGTCTCTATTACGCCACACATCTGCTAGATACCCCGCGTCTTTAATATGCTTTTTATTGCCACTATGAGCCTGAGGTAAACACTATGTCTATGTCTGAGCGTGTGTGTGTGTGTGTGTGTGTGTGTGTTCTGAGAGAGTAGGTGTGCAAAATAGATGTGTCTGAAACACAGGTGTGTGCCAGACTGCGGGCGTAACGGATTTTGCCATTCCCACGCCAAGGCCATGCCAGCTGCTGCCAGTTTGACCATGCCCAGCACACACACACACACACACACACACACACACACACACACACACACAAGCTCTGGGCATGGAAGCTCACAGCATGGCAGCCTGGCAATCCTCATGCAGTGGCAAGACCCCTGATGAACTACATATTGCAGTAATGTGCAATAAGCAGCTGCCATTGTTGTGGTTATGTTGAAGTGTGTGTGTGTGTGTGTGTGTGTGTGTGTGTGTGTGTGTGTGTGTGTGTGTGTGTGTGTGTGTGTGTGTGTGTGTGTGTTTGTGTGCTTCTGCTTTGTAGCAATCAGTAACTGGCTATGCGTATTATTAATGTTTTTTTGGTTTTGTCTCTGCCTCTTTATCTCTGTGTATGAGTGGATTGTGTATGTGTTTTGCATGCCATTTGCTACTTCACTGCTGTGTCTGTGGTTGTTTGCGTGCCTGCTTTGCTAATAGCCTAACAGGTGGAAACCATTTAGCTGCTAGGCTAACCCCTTCATCATTACAAGCAATGGGTCTTGTGTGCGTGCAAACTACTAATAAGAGCTCCACATTAGCCTCTGAATTCAAATAAGCAAGTAGCATACTTAGACCAGAGAGAAGCTGCTGACTAAGTCTTTATCTAACGGCAAAAAAATGTAATCAAGCAGACCACCTGATGTCTCCTTAATTACAAGCTCACTGCAGTAGCTGGGCTGATCCTGTTTTTGGCATTCTTCACACAAAGTACACAAAGCAACACTATTACACAACAAGGCCCAGGTGAGCAGCCATTACAGGTTCTTCATAATACCGGTAATCAACCAAAAGCAGTTGAAGAGAACTCACATATTTCGTGATTAAAAAACCACAGCACCCTCTCCTTCCAGCTCACAGACACACATGACACATTGTGTGGCCTCAATAGAAACTTGTCGCTGACCAACTGCCATCTATGAGCTTTCTTGGGATATGTACCAGTTATACTGCCATTAACTGTAATCATTGATAGTAAATAAGTGATATCAAGTCATTATATCATTCTGTGAGAGCAAAGTTAAACCTGTCTGATGTAACGACTATAAAATCCGAGATCCACAGATGCTTGATGTGGTACAGTTTCCCGTGGAGGAACTCCACATTCAATATTTGATTTGATTTTATAACTCCTAGTTGTGTTCCCATGGCTGTGGAAATGTTCTAGCAGCCCTACTGCACAACCACCCACCACCTGACTGAGCTCAGAGTTAGAATAAGCATTAATCTGTGTGCGTCTGTGAGGGAGTGTCTATTTGTGTTTGTGCGAGCGTGCGTGTGTGTGTGTGTGTGTGTGTGTGTGTGTGTGTGTGTGTGTGTGTGTGCTAGGGGGTGTCCTGCGGTGGGCCGTGAGCGGGATTTGGGGCAGATTAGAGTGCCTATATATAACTGCAGCATTACTGCTCTCTATCTGCGGCTTGCCCAGGCTTTCCCACATGTAAACCACTACTACCCATTGACTCCCAATCCTATTCTCTGACCCCTCTGATGACCTACACACCACACTTACACACCCAGCTAGCCAGGACCACTTTAAATAAAGCCATAAACAGAAAATTGTTGAGAAAAAATTAAAAATAAGTAAGAAAATAATAGACAAAAATGTTGTATTTGTACATATGACAGGTGAGGTGTATACCTGAGCTTTGCTACAGTGTCATATAGTGTCTCTCTCTGTGTGTGTGTGTGTGTGTGTGTGTGTGTGTGTGTGTGTGTGTGTGTGTGTGTGTGTGTGTGTGTGTGTGTTGTGAGTGGGGTGAAGGTCATAAAGCGACAGCTGTGTTGCTGGTGTTATGTTGAGTGGGTTTAGTGAGGGAGTGAGGGGTTAAAGTGCTTTTCCTTTCCCTTTCCCATAATTCTGAGCTCGGGCTCCTGTGCACAGTAGAGCAGTGGACACAAGTGCTCCGCTGGGACAGTGGCTCCACAAAGCTGGACGCAGGGTAGGAGGCGCAGTGCTGACAGAGCTTTAGCAGCGAAATGGGATGGGACTGTGTGTGTGTGCATTTGTGAGTGTGAGTGTGTGGGTGTATGCATCTTTGTGTACCTGTGTGCTGTCTTTGTGTGTGTCTGTGTGCATATGTGTATGCATTTGTGGGTGTATACCTGTGTGTCTGTCTGTTGTGTGTGTGTCTGTGTGTGTGTGTATGTGTATGTATGTGTGTGTGTGTGTGTGTGTGTGTGTGTGTGTGTGTGTGTGTGTGTGCTGGGGTGAATGGGGTGCTGCTGCTGCATCTCTGCGTAGTGTAGCAGGGTAATAATCAGAGTGAGAGGTGTGGAGAAGGGAGCGGGGAGAGTCTTGGATGCCGCAGGGCATGGAAAGGGATTAAGTGAGGTTGGTGTGTGTGTGTGTGTGTGTGTGTGTGTGTGTGTGTGTGTATTTATGCATGTGTGTGTATGTGTGTATGTGTGTGTGTAGGGTAGGGAGAGGGGGTGTGAGGCGTCAGCAATCTGCATTTAATGAGCCTGCACAAGAGGGTCACAGTCACTGGGACTGGGAGGCTTCACCTCCTCCTCCTCACACACATACACACACACACACACAGCCAAACGCCATTAACATGTTCCCCAGCCTCCCCCACACACACTTTCATACACACACACACACACACACACACACACACACACACACACCAAAGCCTGTCAACATGCCCTCCATCCTCCCTCACACTCCCCACACACCAAACCCCATCAACAAGCTCCCCATCCTTCCCCTGCTCAAAGACATACACACACACATAAAACCCATCAACATTCTTCCAATACACTACCAACACACACACACACACACACACACACACACACACACACACACACACACACACACACACACGCCGGTTGCATCTGCTCCCCCTCTTGCGACGACGATGTTGCATTCACTCAGGGTCAGCAGGTCTTGGAGCCACACCAACCGACAGAGCCGGCAAAGTAATCAACCCACCACAGCGACAGGGCCGAATCCTCCCTCCTCCCACCATTCCCCTTTCCAACACCATCACCAACCCCCCCCCACCCCACACCCACACACACACACACACACACACACACACACACACACACACACACACACACACCCCAACCACCCCTTCCATCTCCACCCCTGCCGGCGCAGTGCTCCAGCGCAGCCCCTATAAATCACCCTCCACATCGATACACACTGCAGCAGCAGCAAGAGTCCAGCTCACACACCAGCAGACTCCAACCCCATTACTGCAAGGAGCCCAGTCACTGCATCGGTTCCACCCCACTCTCTTGGCCATAAAGAGAAGCTCGGTGCAGTCCATTAAAAAAAGCCTCTTCATTCTTAGTGCATTTATAAAAGGGCTACGATGCTAAGGAAGCAGAGCATTATCTCAACGCTAGCGCTAATCAGTTAGCTTTGCTAATGTGCGGGAGGTTTTCCTTTATCCAGTGGGACTTCTGAGGCTGAGCACATTTCCACAAGGGAAATTAGAAGTGAATTTGAATCCTTAATACACTCAGCATTAGTGTCTCATGGTTGAACAGAGCCCTTTGCATTAGCCTTGGGAATGATTAGCCTATCTGTGACCCGTGCTAACAGTCATCCTCATACTCATACATTCGCATGGGGATTTTAGGGATTTCGATTCTCTACACGGGATCTCCTCTTTCTTGAGAGTCGCAGAGCAGAAGCTATCTGACGGCGTGATGCAGATTTCAGTTCATCTCATCAAAGATTAAAATTAATCATTGCTGAGACGGAGACCTGAGGTTTTTTCTTTTCTTTTCGAGACACTTGACTGTGATAACACAGAAAATGTATGCTCTTAAGTAGACTTAACATAGCTTTCGTTTCCTAGCACGTACAGTCCATCGCTTTCCTTCTTAATACCCTCGTACATACAAAAGTCAGGCTCAGGATCCTTTAAGAATCCTTCTGGGGGAAATGAATAGCTTGAGTGTTCGGCTATCTCGTCTCGAATCTTAATGAGTTTGATCCACCTTTAACAGTCCACAATTAAAACTGATCTGTGAGGCTTTCTCAAGATAAGAGAGGACAATTTCTCAGCATTATTTTATCAGAATCACGTTTACAAACTAATGTGTAAACTTCCAGTCCACAGTAGCTAAAGTAGATCTACAAAAAAAACGGTAGGCTAGGCTAGTGTGAATTCTTGTAGTAGCCTATAAGGAAATAGCCGGTTTCTTTTCCATGATAGCATTCTGTCATATTGTGATATCAAATTGCAGATTTGATGTTTCTACTGTATATGTAACAAGATGGGAAGCTCACATATGCAATGAGAATAAGCTTAACTGAATAGGTCAGCTGTAACCTAGCTCATAGCTCATGCTGTAACCTAGGCCCAGACTAGACAAGGATATAGAGTTCAGTGCTGAGGTTGGTCAGGAAGGATCATGCTGGACTTTGTTGTTGTATGACAGAGAGCTGACATGACTAATGGCTGAGAGAGCTGAGGTGAAGGGTGTTACTGGCCGCCTATTGAGGGGACGGCTGACAAGCATGGCGCGATCTCACCATTGTTTTACACTCTGGTCACAGGGGACAGCTACCAGACAGGTCAGACACTGCAGTCCAAAAGGGCAAACAATGCTAACCTCCACTCACCGCACTCTCTCTCTCTCTCTCTCTCTCACACACACACACACACACATATACACACGCCCATGTACACACGGTGAGTGTGTACTGTTCTTATGCATGTGTGTGTCAGCCTGAGACACACGGCGGGGTTATATTGGGTGCTTCTGGAACCTTCTCTGGCCTTTCCATTACTGTAAGACTATGAAGGTGACTTCCTCTCTCTGGCAGTCCCACCGTTGCTCAGTTTCCCGCCCCTATTGTTTAGAGATGGAGTCCTCTCATGTTTGTTTTTGCTCAGACAAAAGCGGGGAAAAAAAGGGTTAGTGGAACTGCCGACAATGCCCACCGCATTCCTGACCAGCAGCGGCTCACTAAAACAGATGTCTATCTCAAACAAATGGCCGCTGCCAGGAACACAACAGCAATCGTCTGTGTGTTTTGCTGGCAGTTCATACGCTCAGTGTCTGGACAGAATAAGCTGTGGGAAGGTGAGGGGTGAGAGGAAGAGACGGAAGAGACTTTCCCTGGTGAGGCTTTGTGCTTGAATCACGTAGGCAGTTACTACAAGGCAGCCACAAATACCCCAACAGACAGGCCTCTGGGCCAAGCTGATTAAGGGATGAACCCACATGAATGACGTGGTGCTGTTGGACAGAAGGGTGCCTGGAGAGAGAGAGAGAGACAGAAAAAGAGAGAGAGAGAGAGAGAGAGAGAGAGAGAGAGAGAGAGAGAGAGAGAGAGAGAGGGGGCGAGCCTTGCAGACATTTAACATTTAAACCCCATTGCCTAAGGGACAAAGGGCAGATGCATCTGTCTCTCTTGCTGTCTCTGTTGCTGTCTGCCTCTCACTCACTCACTCACACACACACACACACACACACACACACACACACACTTCAAACTATGCACCATGACTCTAATACACCCCAATTAGTGTGGGGCGTATGCAGGAGCACGTGGAACTCTCTCTCGGGGTAAACCCCAAACCCATCCCCTGAGAGACCTCGCAGGCACGCAGGGGCACACAACGCCAGACCCACACCAGCATATGTTCCAGGGCCACGGGTAAACAGACATGAAACATCCCAGAGGCGGATGAATATTCAAAGCACAGAGTCGGCCCCCACCAATCAAAGAGCTACATTAGATACATCAGCATATGCTTTGCTAATCTTGAGCAATCCAACACACAGCACACACAGCCGCTAAGCTGCTTTTCGTATGCCTCCCTTTTTCTGCTAATAGTTAAAAAGGGAGATTTCTTCTTTTTTTTAGCTTTTATTTTTAGGTCATCCATCTTGTTGTGTGAATAATAATTTGCTGTGCAACATACCATCCCCCTCCCTCTCCTCCCACTATTCCTTCTCTCTCTCTTTCTTGAAATCTCTTTCCATCTCTCTCTTCATATCTCTTTCCCTCTCACTCTCTCCTCCTATTTTCCATTCCCTCTCCCACTTCCTTTCCCATCCCTCGCTCTCAGTCTTTTTTTTCAATTCTCTCTTTTCTCCCTCTGTTTCTCTGACTCTTGCTTCCCTTTGAACTCCGCCTGCCTCCCACCGGAGCTCTGTACTCTATTTTAGTCTTCCACACAGGCTCTGGCTCACACAGACCTCTCTTTCTCTCTCTCTCTCTCTCTCTCTCTCTTCTCTACTCTCTCCTCTCTTCTATCTCTCCCTGGGCACTGCCTGTTCCATCAGACGGTTGCTCCCGGTTCAAACCCAGCCCCTGTCTGTGTAGAGGTATCCTTCAGACGGATCTCATTCTCCCCCAGGCAATCCCCCCAGTCAGTAATATGCAGGGCCTGATAATATTGCCCTGAATATGTAAATATTCCTATTTAGGTTAGCATAGAGGTTATATGGAACTCCTGTCAAAGGAAATGGGGAAACCTCTATAACATCACTTGGTACAAAACTACTACCACAAGAAAATTTGATATATTTTATATATTATGTAAATTATATTACCTTAGGCACTATGTCACATGTGTCATTACACTATTGTTATTTATAATTCATTGTATAATTAAAGTCATAGTTCCGATCAATATCACTTTATACAAGGGTCACAATGTACTGAAATCACTCCGTCAGCTCGATGACGTAAAAGGTGATCTTCTTTACCGGCTTGACGCATGGCACTAAATGTGCTAGGGCTGTTTGGCAAGCCAAAGAACTAGGTTAATTTGCTTGAGTAACCAAACTAGTTTATGCAACGCTTATAGCTGCCCTGAGCCTGATGCAAATGTGTTGATAGTTGACCTGTGTGCTGAACTAGGTGAACTTTTATCTATGTCCACCATGACACCTCCAAATGTCAGGACGTTAAAGAAATGGAGAGATCTGGACTACAACCATGTTCAGGTCTCCGCTCTCTCCTACCCCTCAGTAAGCACGTTAATAAGCATAAGGTGTCTATGCGAGTTTAACAGTGATAACGTGTTTTTGTTCTCTATGTATGTGTGTGTGTGTGTGTGTGTGTGTGTGTGTGTGTGTGTGTGTGTGTGTGTGTGCATGCTGGGATGGGGATGAGAACAGTAAGAGCCTGGGATCTGATTAGGGAATAGAGAGAGAGAGAGAGAGAGAGAGAGAGAGAGAGAGAGAGAGAGAGAGAGAGAGAGAGAGGCAAAGGTCCCAGCGCGTGACTGGGCTTCTTCCCTCCTGCCTCCTCCGCATTCGTTCACTCGCAACTAATCCTCCCACCTTAAGAAGCAGAACCAGATTTCTGAGAGAGGCTAAGTCTTCGGAAAGACCCTTTCTCTGCGCATTTATCATCTGGACCCCCCCACCCACCGCCCACCACCACAATCTCTTTTCCACTGTCAACTAATAGGTTGGCCTTCAATGCCCTCCAAATCATTCAATCTGTTCTTTAAAACCAATCAGCCAAGCTTAGACGCTCTGCTACGTTTCCTTTGTTTTGTCTGCCCTTTTTTTGTTCATTTACACGGATTTAGGCAGGAGACTGCGACAGCAAAACCCTGCTCTCTTGTTGTTGTGCCACTGTGCACGGCTTTTTTTCCACGTTGATAATCTGCATTAGGGGTGTGAGTGCTGCAATATGCTTCTGGGCAAAGTGGTTCCATCTTAAAGAGGGAATTTCAGGGGAAGGAGGGCTGTTTATTCAGTTGCACGGAACTACCATCAACTGACTATCGGATAGGAGAGGAGAGGAGAGGAGAGGGGTAGGCCCGCCAGAGCACGAGTGCATTAAGATGCTTTAAAAATGCATGAGTCATCATTTATTCACCCAATTGTCAAGCGATGGTGCCGTGGTCCCGTGGTGAGAGTAACACTTAACACAAGGACCTGCTAATGACATCTCTCTTGCATTGCTTCCATGGAGTAAGGGACCATTTCCATGGCTTCAGAGGGAGTTTTAACACCACACAGACATTAATGATGGAATATATATTGTAGCTTACATAAGCTCAATTACTACAAGGCCACAGGCAGGCCTTAGAGGAACCTGGAATATGTGCACAGGGCTTGGTCACAGATATTTCTCTCTTCAATAACTATGCATGAAGCACTTAGTACTGGCACTTCCTGGTGCCACACTGTGAAGGCATGGATTGAGTGTATGTGGGGACGTCACATAGGTGGAAAATAGATGAGCAAGAGACCTTTGTGTGTGTGTGTGTGTGTGTCTGTGTGTGTGTGTGTGTGTGTGTGTGTGTGTGTGTGTGTGTGTGTGTGTGTGTGTCTGTGTGTGTGTTTGTGTGTGTGTGTGTGTGTGTGTGTGTGTGTGTGTGTGTGTGTGTGTGTGTGTGTGTGTGTGTGTGTGTGTGTAAGGTTCTGTTTGCATACATGTGTTTAATATGTAGGAGAGAGGGATAAGGACACACAGACACATTCAAAAGATCCCCAAAAAAGGAGCGCACCTGAATTATTTACAGCAGGCAGTCTTGAGGGAGAACGTAAAGCAGAAGGGGAAGGGTAGTTTAGGGTGGGGGAGGAGAAAGAGAGAGAGAGAGAGAGAGAGAGAGAGAGAGAGAGAGAGAGGAGAGGGGAATCCCATCTCCTGGGAGAAGAGAGAGGCGTGGGGGGAGGGTGGGGACAGGGGCACAGGCAGGCACAGCAGCGGTAGGGGGTGGAGTGGGTGGTGGAGGACGGAGGATGGAGGGTGAGTGTGTGTGCGCGTACGCGCGCGCGTGTGTGTGTGTGGATGGGGGGGTGATGTCGCTCTCTGTAGGTCAGTGGGTGAAGTCGGATCCTTCACTCACAGGGAGATTCAGCTAAACCTAAACCCTTGTAATGAAGGACATGGCAGCTACGTGCGTTTCCACCCAGCCTCATCACCACACCACTGACTACCTCCACCAGCACCAGCACCGGCAGCAATCACGAGGGGAGCAGGGTGTGGAGGAATGGAATAGTCTTCCTTCTGCCTCTCCTTCTCTGCTGTGTGAAGGGGGGATGGGAGGGCCGAGTGTGCCTGCCTGCAGCATTATGATATATATGATATATATGCACAGGCAGGCAGACGTATGGGCCGCCTGCAGACACACACTCGCTTACAGGGAGGCAGTTTAGGCACTCATTGCTCCTGTAGGGATTTTAAATGCAATTACCCACGGCCATGTTGGAGCAGTTACCTGACACTTCAATTTCACTGGGAGTGGAGCGGCTGGGCGAGGAAGGGGAATCAGAATCATCAATTTCTCCGATGTTTACCAGAATCCCATCGTAACATGGAAATCTGAGCTATTAAATCCATACATACACTTGTTTTGATTCATGCTGGGCCTTATTATATTCTATTTTTGTGTGTCAACATAAAGATTACGCTGCACTAATCGTTTGAACTAGACGATGATTAATCTTCGCATCATGTTTATCTTGCAGCTAGGGAAACTATTTGCATTAATCTTTTTTCCATGTCAGTTGGGAAACAGCAAATGTATCATTGCCATTGTTTATAGCCCATGTGCTAATGTGCCCAAACAAAGATTCTGAAAATCCTCTATTCTCTGCAAAGAGGATTTAACCTACAACCCCCCACCCCACCCCACCCCAAAGTCCACCTCCCCTCATGTCCGTATGCGTTTTAAAGAGTAGCCTCCATTTATGGGGTTGGGTACTAAATGCTGCATCCCCCTCCTCTCCCCCCCAATCACACACACACACACACACACACACACACACACACACACACACACACACACACACACACACACCACTTCTCTTCCCCATGTCCATCTCCCTCTCAACATTCATATAGCCATTGCTGTTTGCAGTAATTGCACCACACACAGCAGAGTGCCCTGCTCTCTTTGCCATTTTAGCACTCAGATACGTGCACAGAAACACAATACTTAGCTGAGATGAAAAGAGGAGCTCCCTTCCAGCTCCACTCCAGACCATAACCCATCAAACCTCCCCCATTTTGGGGACCAATTATGATTTGCCCCCCCCTCCCCACCCTAAAAAAAAGGGAACAGGGACAACTCTAGGGGGACCCATAAAAGCAACGACTAAATGGTAAATGCCAACAAATAACACAGAGTACCATGGCAACATCCTCTCTCTCTCTCATTTTTTTTTTTTTTTTTTGGGGGGGGGGGGGTGGTTTGTTGGAGGCTGGCTCTCTTCTGTGTGATTGGCTTTTGGAGGCGAGGCGGCTGAGCCTGGGTACAGCCAGTGCTGAGGATTTGAACTGCTCAAGTGGAATGCTGTCACATCTGTCTGGCCAGGGCCTCAGCGTAATCTCTGATTTATTTCAGAAGCTCCCCTCTCTCTCCACCACTGTCTCTCTCTCTGTCTCTTGTTCCCCCTTTCTGTCTATTGCTTCCAGTTATTCTCTTGTTCTTCCTCTCCACATTTCTCTCTCACCATCTCTAATTTGTTCCCATTTTTATGTTTCTTTCCATGCCCCCTTTCCTCCTTCCCTTCTCAATCCCATTCACTCTCACTGTCCATACCTCTTTTCTTTAACCCCCTTCCTCCCTCTCTTCCCTCCTCCTCCATCCACCCCCACCATCTAATGCTGTTAGGCTGAAATCTTCTTGGAGAGCCCTTCTCACTCAGTAAGAGTAGGTCACTAATTAGGTGGGCTACCATTCATCTGTTAGCTTTTTGTGATCCTGTGCATCAATGAATTGAGTTGCTGTCTAATCTGCAAATGCATTAGGCAAACCATCATCATTTCCTATCAGAATTGCCTCTCTTTTAATACACTAGCCTGCATTTCGATAAGATTATTGGAAATGCTACTGTTTTAGAATGGCATATAGTCAATGGTCCCTATTTCGATACTGTCAAATGGACAGAGGAATGCGAGTTGAATGCTTGTGCATTTAGGCCTATATGTGTAGGCCTCTACACAAACCAAAGCTACACTTGCTTACAATATTTCAGCATATTTCATGGTACGATATCGATCGGCACCATCTCATACAATATGAATACACACCTGTTCCTTTAGAGCACGGGGAGAGTTCGATTCCTTGACTCATTAGCAGCTAGACAATAATATTCTTCCACTAAATATTAACCCAAATATTTAAAAAGTTACCATACGCGTTGTCATTTGCCATTTGCGTCACAAGAAGGCCTATAACCGACCATATATCTAGACAACGAGCTACACCGATATTGGAGTCAATACTCGGTAATGACATTTTCATTCATACGAACGTCGATGCAATTATTCGAGAGGCTACACAGTAGGCTGAATTACACCACAGGTAGGCTAGATTATGACACGGAGATGTAAATACCTTCGGTTGCATAGTTGTGATCGCGGAGGAAGCTGTTGTTGATTTTGCGGGTGTCTATTTCTTCATCCATTTGTGACACTTATGAGTTGAATGCCAAAAATAGAGAGACAAGTATCCATGGTCCTGTATCATCAATTCAGCAAAGGGTCCGCACGTACAGCGGGCTCTTCGTCATGGTTAGACCCTCTCTTGCCACCCCGGCGACGAAACGGATTACAGTGCAAAAAATTAGAAAGATTCCGTATAGACACCGTTGGTTTTCTGTCGTAACGTGTAGGATTGCCTCTCTATGTTGCTCTAACACCGTTTCGTTTCTCAGCGTTTGAAGATGGGGCGTGTCACCTCGAGGATTAGGTCGTCATTAAATCGCAGTGGGAGAGAGCAAAGTTAATACAAAACGAATTTTATTGACGTCGGTCCTCAGTACAGCGCCGGTTTTCATCCCCGTGTATACAGCAGAAGCAACAGTCTAAATGTCATGCACCAGCGCGGTCACAGCATGACTGGAATCCGCCTCAGTCTCTCGCCATCTGAAGCTCGGTGTCTCACTGTCGGATCGGATCACCCTCGTTTCGCCCCGATGTGTCTGTCGGTGGCCACGCCGTGCCGGTGGTACCGTCGCTGACTCTGCTGCTGCGGCAGCTCAACTCGCGCAATGCGCTCCTAGCTCCTCCCAGGCAGATTGCCTGTGTCGAACTGCGTCAGCATCACCGGTACGTGTGCGCACATGCGGGGGCAGTTTTCTACCGGGCAGATTCGGTGAGGCTTTTGGTCATCTACACTACATTAGACTCTGAGTCACAAAAAGGGCTTGCTATTCTTTTATGCGCACTGACCCTGATAACAGGGTCCCAGCAGAACGAGTTTTTTTTCTGCTTTATCTAGTTGTTTACGGATTTAGGGTGAGAAATCTCATTTAGATGATAGTCATCTCTGTCACAGTATAATGTGTGTGTGTGTGTGTGTGTGTGTGTGTGTGTGTGTGTGTGTGTGTGTGTGTGTGTGTGTGTGTGTGTGTCACAGATAAAGGACAGGATCTCAACAAACTTCTATGGTTTCCCATTCACAATTAATTTCGCCAAGTCCCCTCAATTGTGTATTTCTGTGAGATGTGATTCGGCCACCCTGCCGCTTCTGTCACTTGGCCCTACATGTTGAAAGCATTCTCCTACCACACAGGTTATTTAACACTTGGCTGCTTTTGCGCGACAACAAGAATAAATCAAAGGCCATTATCTAAATCCACCCAATGCAATTGGGTACTGAACCATGGGGGTTGGTGGCACATCCACCTATGACCAACTGAACATGCACAGCCTCATCCCCACCCTACCATGAAGCAGGAAATTCATTTTTCCCTTTTCAATCTGCTTCTATTAATAAGCGGCTAATGTTTGGCTAGGCACGTGGAGAAAAAGCCATGCTACCCCTGCTGAGTGAAGCGGATGAATCATTGTTTTCACTATTGTGTTTTAATGAGTGCAGTGAGTCTGACTCCCTCTATGTTATTTTCTCCTCCTTTCTCGTGTTCTTCTTTGCTATTTATTCAGTATTTGAGTAGATTTATAACTTGCAAGAGGCTACTTGAAGGCTTGATGAATGACTGCTCAGAGATGATTTAAGAGGTGCGCTTACCCTGCAGTGTGTGTTAAATATTTCCTCACTCATTTTTTTTACTCACACACTCTCAGCTGCAAGCCCTTACATGCACAGATGCAGGCGTCAAGTGAGACGACGCCTGATGGGACGTCTCAGTACAGCCACATCTCCTCATAGCCTAACACACACACACACACACACACAGACACACACAAACACACTGACACACACACACACACACACACACACACACACACACACACACACACACACACACACACACACACACACACACACTTACAAAAAGACAGACAGACAGAGACAGAGAGAAACGCTTCGGAGAGCTGCAGATGCAGGATGGGGTCCTAGAGAGAGACAGTTACTGTGTAATGATAGCAGGGTGGAAAAAGCCTTGAGGTGCCGACGGCTGAGATCAATAAAATGCCTGCTCTAATTAAGGCAGCTTCTTGCAGGAGCCAGTCACGGCTAGCAGGCTACCGCTACAGATACAGATACAGATAGGGCTAGAGTTACTGTATAGCACAGGGGTTGCCTGCCAGGTCTGCAGAGGCCCGCCCCACCGGCTCAGCTCTCTCTCTCCTCACTGCATCTGCCCAGAGCACTTTTAATGGAGACCAGAATGGAGCTGCCTGCATGTCTGTCTGAGAATACCTCTGTGTGTGTGTGTGTGTGTGTGTGTGTGTGTGTGTGTGTGTGTGTGTGGCATAGATGTGTGGGTGGATGAGTGAATGTGTGCAGATACAGTATGTCTGTAGGCGTGGTGCGCTCTAGTATCTGCTGCATATAATATGTATGAGCTTTTGTCTACATTCTATTGCATTGTATGTATCCATGTATAAAGTGTGTGTGTGTGTGTGTGTGTGTGTGTGTGTGTGTGTGTGTGCGTGTGTGTTGTATGATGAAGGGAGATAGAAAGACAAATGCATATAATGCTGTTGTCTGTGTGCTGCCATTTGTAGTTGCAATGTGTGCAGATGTAGATGTATTAGGTGTGTGTGTGTGTGTGTGTGTGTGTGTGTGTGTGTGTGTGTGTGTGTGTGTGTGTCAGCATGCAGGTGTTCGACAACACTGTTAAAGGGGTTCCAAGGGCACAGTGGACGTGGAGAATGTGTGTTAAGATCACATTCTCATTTACATTCTCCCAGTGCCCCTCGGCATACTGCTTTTGTGGGTCCACACACTCCCATAGACAGCACACAGATGAGACACAGAATTTCACCGCCCCACCTCTTGTAAGGCACACATAATGGACTGCTTTTGCTATATATTTCACTGACACCACTTCTCATCTCATCTATCTTAGCCTAAATGGCAACAAGGCGCAGGAATGCAGTTATATTAGAGTTACGGTTATAAACAGTTATACATATATATTCCCCTTAATTGTCAACAGTTATACAAATCTATACATAGATAGATAGATAGATAGATAGATAGATAGATAGATAGATAGATAGATAGATAGATCCGACACTTTCAATTTACAGGTAAATGGATACTGAATACCAAATGAATACTGAAATGTGTTCATATAACACAGTTGGAGATAATTCACACAAAGCTCTCTTCTTCAAGTCTGCATTCCATCACAACACAAAAGAATCCATGCAGTGCTCTCAACAATGTTAGCCTCCATTTTAAGCCTTGCAAATAAGCACACAATTACTCTGATGCATATTCATTGCAGCCACTAGAGACATCAGTCTCTCTAGTCTTCCCAGCACTCCTCCAGCACACCTTCATAAAGCCTGACACCACACCACACACACACACACACACACACACACACACACACACACACACACACACACACACACACACACACACCCTGTTTCAGTATATTAAGGCTGGCTGTTGGTTTATGGCGCCATGGTTACGACCCACATCTCCCACTCTGCTTTATCTCTGTGGACTGATTCATGCAACCACGGCAACCAGCAGACACCAGCTTTTAAATTGCCTCACTGGAAGGCAAAATATTGGGAGAGGGAAAAAAAATCATCATGCCTTATTTTAAGTGTGTGTGTGTGTGTGTGTGTGTGTGTGTGTGTGTGTGTGTGTGTGTGTGTGTGTGTGTGTGTGTCAGGGGAGAGGCAAGGGAGGAGTTACCACTGCAGAGGCAACCACAAACTGGCTGTTATTTAGTCCAGTCTTTGAAGACACACAGAGAGCCAGTAGGAGAGAGTGGCAAAGATGGAGGGAAAGAGAGAGAGAGATGGAAAAATAGAAAATAGAGTAAGAGAGAGAGAAAAAAAGACAGAAACACACATACAGTCCCAGTGTCCATGCAGGCCACAGCTCAGCGGTGCTGTACGTGAGGTGGCCTAATTTCATTTATAGTAAATAGGATTGGGTTGGGTGTAGATCTGGCCAGATGCCACAGGGAGAGGCAGGGAGCAGTGGCCCCATGGCTGAGGAGGAAGAGGAGGAGGAGGTGGAGGAAGAGGAAGAGGGAGGAGGGGGATGGAGAGAGACTGGTGGCAAGGGCTTCAGTCTGCCCCTCTGCTGACAGTGACAAAGCTCTGTGGTTTAATGGTTTGACTCCGACAGCAGAGAGCACCAGCGACACACGCCCTCAGCCACCCGTAAAAATGTCCTGCTCTTTAGGACTTGCTGGTAAGGACTGGTTCTCTATGGATAGTCCACTCACAGTTTAAAAAAAAAAAAAAACTGCCAGTACATTTTCAGACTAGCATTCAGTTCACGGACAAATCGTGGGTTTTGATTTCTGCTGCATATGTAACATGTATCTTGCATATCATGAATTCATTATCCATTGTTGATTAATTGACCTATTCACAACCTAATGAATGCATGAATGAGTTCTTGCTTAAAAGGCTCATCAATGCATATTTTTCATATTGATGCCTGTGCCTAATGTAGACATTGAGTGTATAATTCACATGCAAAACAGAGCCAGCTCTATGTGCTGGGCTGTCAGAGATTCACAGGCTGATTCACAGCATTGCCTCGCAGGAATGTAAGGGAATGTTGGAGGAGAAAGTGCTTACACCATTAAAAAAGCCTCCAGCTGAAAAGCCCAGATAGCATTCGGCACACACACACACACACACACACACACACACACACACACACACACACACACACACACCATATTTAGAAAGAGAGAGAGAGAGAGAAAGAGAGAGATATGGAGAGAATGTATTGAGAAACAGAGACAGAAAGTTAGAGAAAGAGGAAAGGAATTGTCCAGTCTGACTCCCTCCTCCTTAACAATCTCATTACGCCTCACAAAGTGTTATTATGGGGAGCGCCAACTCATCTATTTTAGAAAGCGGGGGAGGAGGAGGATGGCTGAGAGATCACAGAATGAAATGAAAAAGGAGGATGCAGAAGAGCCGAAGGACACAGGTAGGGATGGGCAGACACACAGAGAGAGTATGGTAGGAAAAATGGTGATGTATATGAAAATGAAATGAATGAAAATGAAATGAATGAAAATACAAATTAGCCTTGAATGACCATTTTCCCAAATCCAACAAAAACAGCAAAAGAGAGAGAGAGAGAGAGAGAGGGAGAGAGAGAGAGAGAGAGAGAGAGCAATCAGGCAAGCGCAAGAGAGAGCTAACAAGATAAATGTGTGGCTTTGGAGGAGAGGATTAAAACCAGCCTGTGCACCAGGCTAATCTAATAGTCTTTCCAAGTCATGATGACCACTGCAGTTTTTCTCTCCATACCACCCAGGCCAAGCTAACAATGACACAATACTCACAATTAAGTGCAAGAAGAAACACACCATGCAGAATACACACCCATGCCATAATATGACTGCAATATGACACATATACTAACCAACACCGTTTACAATTAGCCTGCTATTATATTATGCTACTCTCACGCGCTGGAAAACCATATAGGTGGATTGTATGGGCTATTTCATGCTTATACTGTATTTAATCCTTGACTATTGGCATATAGGCTAAACTCCATAATATAGGCTCCATATGTCCCATCTAGCGTTATAGCGTCTATTTTCGGACGCTGCTTCTGTTTGACGGATGTAGTGAGAATCGAGGGCAAAAGCAGATGATGATGGAGAGTGACCTTCCTATCTGTGTCATCATCTCGGAGTCTAAGTAATCATTCACTTCGTGTCGCGACCTCCAGTCACAGGCCTATTCATTCATTCATCAATATATTTCAGTCGTTGTGACGAGCATCACAGCTGTGCCTGTGGTTACTGATTAGGCTTTCAGAAAAGTTTAATTAAAGTCCACTATCGACGAGATATATTTTGACCGGCGCTTCGGGAAATCCATCACATTAAAAATAACTCAGTCAGTATTTGAAGAGGTTAACGTTCAGAAATAGAAATAGAAACGTAAGCACAACAAGTTTTTTTCCAGGTCAGAAAGATACATACAGGTATCTTCGACAGAAAGCAACCAAAGTCCAGAGAAATTTGTTAACGTGGAGCCAATATCAATTCGACCGCAAAATAGTACGATTCCTTTACCCGATTCAGCACCTTGGACAGCTCTTATCGGCCGCAACTTGTGAGGGAGTTTTTGTTTCTGTTGACAACGGTCGTCGTTACCCATGACTGTACCTATGTCGGTCAAATTTATGGGTTGTCGAGGATACAGTGTATAGGCCAACAGCAAATATAGAGAGACACAGTTGAATGGTTATGCTGGACAGAGGTTGACAGTCTGTTTGATGTATTTTACATTACCCTTTCCCTTTTAAGATCAAGAAGTGTGGGGGTTATATCCCACGTCTGTTGCAGTCATATTGCAGCGTTCTTCTATTTTTTCCATGCTACTGTTTGCTTTTCTCAGAAAAAGAAGCAATCAAACACACAAAAAAACAGCCTTGGGCATAGTAATCAGAGTAGGCTACATCTCACCATAACAAACACAGCCTCTACTTCTGTCGATTCACAATATATTATTTATGGTGAGGATGAATAGCACTGGAACATTGCTGTGAGTGTTTGTGACTCTTCTTCCACTATGTACAGTCCTGATTTCTACAGTAAGTTCCTCTACTACACCCAACATAGGATGAAGAAATAGACACAAGTATTACTAGCACTGTTTCATATTGTAGGTATCGCAGTCTATGTATGTAGGCAGTGTTGCTTCGTTTATTCAAGCTTCCTTAGTCTACACTATATATTACGATACCATATCATACTGTCTGTATTATGTACATAAAAAAATGTAGATAAATGAAATAAATGCAAGAATAGATGAGACTGTTTGCTCTGAGACAGATGATGATGTAGGGTTTGCCTTCTTTGTCAAACTTGGGCCAAACATCTAGAGTCAGCGATTACAAGCCAGTTAGACAAAGGTGTTAAAAAAAAAAAAACGTCTGAAAGTACTTTACATTGCCTACAGTAAATGTTCTTTATCCAAGCATACAGGCACAGTACAAAACACCATTCTCTCTTTCAGCAGTGATCTCTTTTGTGAATGGAGACTGTCCTTTGCCCTGTATGCTTGTGCTTGTGGGCCAGCCAGTGGCTTCAGCTGTAGTTTAACACCGCAGCCATATGGTCTGGCCAGCCACAGGGGTAGGAGACAGCGGCCAGAGCCCCGACTCCTAAACGGTGACCTGTTGTTTTCCCTATCAGCCTGAACGTCCCGACAGGAGGATTCACCGGATGTCTTCTAGTAGGGGGTCAGGGCTGGGGAGGGGGGGTTGTGTTTTTTTGTTGTTGCTGTTGGGGGGGGATCAGGCAGACGGGTCACAACAGGAGCCTCCGGTTCCCCCTGCTGCTGCCTTAGTCCCCCCACCCCACCCCCCAACTCTCCTCTTAGCCCAACCCCCTCCCCCTCCCCCTCCCGTACGCCAATCCACTCCTGTATGGCTGCAACAGCCTGTCGCCATGACAACCGCAGATCAGCGTTCGTCTCGCTCTCACTCTTCAGAATCCCGTGGCAAAATACACTGGCACTGTAGTTCACCATCCATTCCACCCACCCCCAGCTTCCACTTTTGCCCATTAATGCTCCACTTCATGGCAGGAAAATCTGCTTCTAAATTACAACCTCCATTTCAGCTACAGTATCTGAGCTCAAGAGCGGCTGATGGATGAATGGATGGATAGAAGGATGGATGGATAGATAGATGGATGGATGGATGGATGGGGTGGATGGAGAGATGAATGGGGTGATGGATGGAGTATACTGTAAGGCTTTCCAGTGGCTTTAGATTTAGAGGGGCTGTGTAGAAATAAATAAAATGGAGGTGACTTCAGTAGCCCTGAACAAGCGGGGTTTAAATGGCACCCAAAGCCTGGGGCTTAACACGGCTCCGATCAGATGGATCTCCCAGCTGGATGCTGGTCTAAATCCCCCGGCCCTCATGTCACAGTCTGAAAGGGGCTTTTTCTCCTCACAGTCATCGCAGCCTCCCTCACGCCACTGCTGGCCTGGATACTGGGACTGGGCTGGATTTACAAGGCCCTTTGACACACTCTAATAACCTGCACCGCTCAGGCCTGCATTGTCACCTAAGCCAGCTCCATCAGATGGCATATCGTCTCCTGCGGGTGGGTCGTCACACTTATAGAGTCAATGAAAGACACAAACACACACTCTCTCTCTCTCTCTCTCTCTCTCTCTCTCTCTCACACACACACACACACACACACACACACACACACACACACACACACACACACACTCTCACACTAATAAGAAACAAGACTATAAAAGCCTATGTTGAAATCTACATGTGAAATAGAGGAATGATATATGATGAGAATATTATAAATAGTGAAATACCCAAGACCACTCTCTGTTCTCTGACACCGCAACGGGCACGTGTGAAAACAGCACACCAGTTTAGTTCAGTAATGTGATTGTGAACTGTCAGGTAAAATGGAGTGAGTAAAATGGGAGTAAATATTGGGAGTAAAATTGGAAAACACACAAATAGGAAGTAATCAAGCCCAAGTCTATCATAGTGGCTAATATGAATCAGCCTTGTTTTGGCACCAAAGCTACATCTACACCGCCCCTAGATGAATTATGGCTGCATGCAGTCTGGCAGTAGGATGGTGTTGAAGTCTTACCCTATAGCACCCCTCCATGGACACATTGCAGCATCGCAACCATTACCTTAAAAAAAAATCCAATAATGCCTAGTCATGGTCAGATACACTTCCGTGAAATGCATCAAATGGAGTTTAGACACTGGCTTTAACAGCACTCTTCTCTGTATTCTTCTCAGTTCATTGGCAGTGAGACCATGTCTGTGATCATATGTCCAGACAAGAGTTATCTATTTTATATGTTTTTTCCCCTTGTTGTCCAGAGCCATGATGGCATTTGCTGTGTAGACAACCTTGGTATGTTTTCCTACAAAACATGGAGACTGCTTTCAGCTGACACAGCTCTTCATTTTTATAGCAATGTGAGCACAAGTGGACACATACAAACACACACACGCACACACACACACACACACACACACACACACACACATGCGGGCACACACAACATACAGCCATATAGACAAACATGCATCCAGAGCCCAGAAAGACAAGGAGAGAGGGAGGGGAGAGAGAGAGAAAGACAGAGAGAGAGAGAGAGAGAGAGAGCACAGACAGAGCCCAATTTACTGTGATCAGATGTGCGTGATTAACATGGATGAGTGATCCTGTTGTTGAGACAGCTAAATATGCAAGATATCATGAGGCAACACAAGTTATATTATGCATAATAAACACACGCACTATCCCCCTCACTGTACCCTCTCTCTCTCTCTCTCTCTCTCTCTCTCTCTCTCTCTCTCTTCCTTTCTGTATGCCTTTATATATTCATAACACATGTAACATGCAAATGTATGTGTGTGTGTGTGTGTGTGTGTGTGTGTGTGCACTCATATATCTCTATGAATGTGTGTGTGTGTGTGTGTGTGTGTGTGTGTGCTGTGCATAAGGAAGACAGGTGTCTGTTTGTGCATAACTACACTACAGCATAATTGCTCAGCTCTTAGTGAGAAGCATTTTCGTCTTGATGAGCATGAATTAGGTGAAGAGAACGGCAAGTTTAGCACAAGACTGTGAGTAGCAGCTCAGTGTAATTATTCTCATGTGCTGCAAACACTTACAGTACATTTCAAAACATCACAGAAACAATGCATGCACAGTGTAAGCATCTGCACAGTTGGACAAAGATAGTTGACATTAAAATAAAGCAAATTAATCTTCACAGACAAAGAGTTGGATTTTGTTAGATTTCGATCCCAGTGCCATTTCACTTTTAAATGGCAGTAGAATAAATCTAAAAACAAAGTTAACAGCGTCTTGAAAAGGTTTGTGCTTCATAAAGTTAAGTCGAGCCGCCTCCTGGGATCCCAGTTTCATTATGCAGTGGCCATATTGTTTAAGAGAGGTCTTTGTTGACCTTTTTTATTTGAGAGGCGACAGAGTCAATACAGACGGGAACATTACACTGCCAACCTCATTTCCAAAATATGCACTAGCAATAAAGCTAGGGGTCAGTGTAATAGCATTCAAAAACAGCACAGCCACTATTGGGCTTTATGGACAGAGCAGCTGAGTTCCCCCTGTAGACTTGCAGAAGGGGGAGCCAGTCTCAATGACTGACCAATACATTATAGCTACGACTCAAATAAAAGTCAGCTTAAAGATGTGGTCCAAGCTTGTCATCCAATGCTTGCAAACAAAACCACAGCCTCTCTCACTGTAAGTGCTGGTGCACATTCTAGACTCCATAATAATTAATAAACTAGAAAAACACTCTCCGCCAAGGCAATGTGGTCACAGATGGTGTTCTGGATCACCGATCTCCACCAAAATCGAAGCAGTTAGAATCCCAAAACACATATTGTCCGAATTTCCATCCAAATCCATGTAGTACTTTTCAAGTTATGTTGTACACACACAGACAGACGCACACACACACACACACACACACACACACACACACACACACACACACACACACACACACACACACACACACACACACACACACACACACGAAAACATAACCTAGGGGTGTGTGGACCAAGCAATCAACTTTTAGCCTCAGAAGCTTGGAAGGAAAGGCAAAAATGGGAATGGCTACTCATAAACCAGTGCCGGAATAATGCACTGTACAGTATATTTACATTATTACATATACAATTTGCATTAACTTGTATCTGCTCTGTAGACAACATCAAGGAAACCTTAAGAGATAATCTACTACCCATGATCTCTTGGTGTTCCAGACCAAGATTGGGTTGGACAAACTATGGCTCCGGGGCCAACTGCGGCTCTATGCTCTCTTTCATGTGGCCCACCATGAAGTAAAAAAAAAAAGAAAGAAAATGTAATGTTGCCTGTTGTTACATTAATCTATAATATTATGTATCCATTGCACATAATAACTTCATCAGTGAAACATGTGTCAACAGCATCATTAAACACTCCATTAGGTGGCCTGCAGGTTTTCTGATCTAAAATGCATCCACACTTTCACTGGCTAAAAACTAGTGCTCCTAATTTTGCATTGGTCCTAGGTGTAACGGAGGCCAGCTAGCTCGGCTAGCTCGGCGGTAGACGTGTAAATCCTCATCACCCAATTCCATGGGCGCTTCTAACACGCTGAGTTAGAAGCTCGGGCTTTTAGCTCAGTTGGTTAGAGCGTTCCACTCCCACGCCGGGAGTTTGTAGCTTGCGGGGTGGCGGGTACGAGACCCGTGTGCGGTGCGGACCACCTCCAGCTACATGGGCAGTTTTAAGTTTTCAGTGTATGACCTGCAAACAGACAAGTTTGGCCACTCCTGTTCTAGACAGTATCTTTTGTGTCAAAGACAGAAGTGGCATTACCAGACAGAAGTGAGGATTTCAACCTGGTGCTATGGTGTCATTTTGAAAGCGCACCACTGTTTCACCACAGCCAAATAACAAAAAGCAGATTGTGAATAAAGGAAGCTTACTAATAATGGCAGCCCTTTGTTTCCCAGACTCCTCTCTTCCTGCAGGGGACATTATTTGTTGTTGTGCCTTGATATCTAATTGCAATAAGATATGGGGCGCCATGTTGGGACAAACCCTGCCGCCTCCAGCCAAACTCTCAGACTTGGAAAGTTGCACAGCCCCATGCAACCATTGTCTGGAGCGGCTTCCAGAGGAGAGCACAGAGATAGCGATCAATGGGAGAAAGTGCACACAGTAGGAAACCTCAGTGCTCTTCGCTTGTGCTGCTGGGGCTATATGTAGAAACATTAAGCCTGGCTTCCTGTTGCCAATGAGGTGTGTGGCCTCACATTATTATCGATTTGTTTTGGACAGCCTGCGGCTCTAGCCAAGGGAACTAAAGAAAGAGAAGAATTAAAGGGCTACTTCCCTGCCGGGAGAGAGGGAAGTTATACTACCTTGCTGGGCCGTGGTAAAAAACAGCCTACCTCATAACTGTCAGCCTTATTAAACCTGGGTTTCATTACCTATTCTACAGCTAATGAAAAACTTGTTTTTTTTTTACCACAGTCTGAGCTTCTTTCATTAATATTACAGTCCATGACTGCGGTTTATTCAGTACAAAACTAGTATCATGCTTTTTGGAGTAGATTTTCTAAGAAGACACACTGTAGCCTACATATCGTGCCAGCTGTCAGCAGAGGAACTTAACATGATAACCCCATGACAACCCTGAGTCTCTCTCAAATGCACAGCCACACATACAGTAAACATCATCAGCATTATCTGACAAATCCCCTGGACATCCGCCCCCCTGCCCACTCCTTTTGACCTACATCTACAGTATTTCTCTCTCTCGAACAAACACACACACACACACACACACACACACACACACACACTGTAATCTCGGTTTAGCCAAGGCAGGGGTTGCCCAGCAGCCCTGGTCCCACGCTATCATGCTAATCATTATGTAAATTGTTCGTAAGCAACACCAATCTCCATATCCAGACCGGTGGGTATCGAGCGGCTACGTCCCGGAAATCGGATGGGAATTGATGAGCCGGAGTGGTGTGGTGTCGGAGCTGCAGAGCAAACAGGCCGTGGGCTCAAGTGACGCAGGAGAGACGGAGATATACTCCCAGTCTGGGAGTGTGTTATGTGACAGGATACAGAGGACAGAAACACTAACATGTATACAGTACTGTACTGTACATGCAAACTGCATTCCTAAAAATAAATTATTAGTAAGCGAAGGGAGTTTTTCCTTGCCCCTGTTACTCATGGGCGCTCCCCGTACTGTCTGTAATGTGCCTCGAGACAATGTATTGTATTTGAGCGCTCTACAAAATAAATTGAATTGAATTGAATATTATATTTCCTTTCTGTCTCCTTAAATAAATAACTATAGATAAGAATAAGAAAAAGGGATATCGCTCCATTTCCTCCAATCAAGGGCTCTTGAAGTGTTCCTATATGACATATTAGCAAATGGCCATAGATACACTTTTGGCCTACTATATGTAGGCTACAGGTACCACATACTTGTGTAAAAGCATCTGCCCATCCTGTTGGGTGTATTGATTTCTACACTAATGTATTACTTGAGACCGACTATGAGCATCAGCATGACCTTTCCATAAGTCTCTATGACAGCTAGTGCATTAAGCAGGTGAATGCAATAATAAATGGATTACTGGTTGCCATAATGTATTCATGAGTAATTTGCTTAGAGAGTTCGTATTGTTTTATTTGTCCATAGGGCCTCAGCGACTAATGCCACCTCCCTGGAAACCTATCAGTTTGCAGGGCACTTTATTGCTGCTGCCTGCGTGAGAAAAGCTTAGGACAGATAGAGAGAGAGAGAGAAACTGCACGCAACTGCAGGTTGTTGTGGGTGCCTGTGCTGTGAGCTGTGCCTGTGTTGTTTTATAAATCTTCCTCCCTCCACTGAAAGAGAAAGCTCCATAGAGTTTGCTGTGTCACGCCACAATCAATACGGCTGCTGGGAGGCCTGGCCTACTAAGCCACAGAGGGGCAAATCGGGGCGCTGTTTACTGTTGCTCTAGCGGATCCGCCCGGACCAGCCGGGCTCCACAGGGATGGTCCAGTCCCTCGTTCCAACCCACTTATAGTAAACACAGACATACCCAGCACCCCTGCCACCTTGCACACCCTCACAGCACGCGCAGGCTTCCCAAAACTCCAGTGTTGCTGACCCCATTCAGTCAGATACACCACAGACCCTGAATGGAACCTGTGCCTCCTAGCAAGCAGTGCAATATCTCCAGAGATTCATACACAGACAAAGGAAGGCAACGGAAAAGAGGTTATATGAATAAGGTAGGATATGTTAAATAAGAAGTACATAGAGAGGAATATACTGTAGACGACAAGCTAAAGGAGCTTATGGGAGTAAGGCTTATTGTTTTAAATAAAAGTATAATTATTCTATATTTGATGGCTGTAGAAAGTATCCAGATGAGAGAAAATGAAGTACTATACTATATAATCGTGGGCGTCAAATTGCAATACATTATCTAAATAATTTCATGCCAATGATATTTAGATTATTCATGTACAGTAGCCTTGTTGTTGTGTCTTTATAGGAGAAGAACAGATTTACCACACTACATCACAGAATTTCATAAAATGATTGAAATATCTATCAAACTCAGTGAGTCTTTTAAGTCATGAGTCAAAAATGATGTATGCTTGAAATTACTTATGAGGCCTACTTAAATACACTTAATACCAATCGACAGAAACACATTTTTAAGCCAGAAATAAAATAAATTCCAAATTTTTATTTCTTATCAAGATGGGCCCATAATCTGATGGTTTGGTTTGAGAGTGTTGATGATCATCACAATGTGATATGCCCACAATAAAGCGTTTTATTTTCACTAAACAAATGGAGTTTACATAACCATTTTATGTTTTTGTTGATTATATCTTACAGAACCTACTTCATAATGATAGTTATTAAAAGCATTCAGAGAGGTTCCTCAGAAATGCAATGACATTGTTGAATACAGTTTCGTGGATGTGAGAACATAGACGTTCGCATTAAAACTTGAAATACTGTATGTGTTTAAAAACTAAGAAACTAATTGGAGCCAGTCACACACTGACACATTCTACCAAAGTGGGGGCTTCAAAAGTTCTCTTGATATTGCCTAAATGTGTTAATGTGCCTACATTTGAATAAAGTTTAAAAGAAGTACAGTATTCATCAGTTGGGATTTCTATTCATATCCCTCCAGTTGATTGAGGTCCAAGGACACAATATTGTTGACATTATATAGGTTACTAAATCTAAAGAAAAAGTTGTGTCTGTGTCTGTTCCCAAAATGACCCCCATTTGTGTCTAAATGCTCTAAAAGTTAAAAAGTCTCTAAAAGTCTTCAGCTCCATCTGGGGTCCCTACGTGGTTGCCATTCTGTAACGTGACTAAAACCGGGCCGAAAAAGACCTTCAATCACGCCAGCTTAATTTTGTGTGTGCGTGTAAATGTATGTGCGTGTGTGCGTGTATACAAAAAAAGAGACGAAAGTTCAGCAATTTCTTAGCAGTTCATAATCAGTGTATTGAGCAAGGTAAAAAACAAAAACACATGAGCCCAACACACACCACACATCCCCAAATACATGCAAAAAAACACATAGACTAACACAGACACAGTAAGAAATATACTAATGTACATTCTCATTCTGCCTCCCTCTCTCTCTCTCTCTCTCTCTCTCACACACACACACACACACACACACACACACACACACACACAGACACACACACACACACACAGACAGACAGACAGACGTAAAGACTTGATTCCTACAGCACTGCCTTGTCCCAGATGTTCACAGCAGTCTGACCTCTGCGGCTCCTGGCTGGCCAAGCATGGATAATCTCTCATTTTTAATCCCACAAGAGTGGAAAGGAAGAAGAGAAAAAAAAGAAAGAAAAGAAAAGGGAGAATAAAAACATGTCAGAAAGTGTGTGTGTGTGTGTGGAGAAGTGGAGGGGAGGAGAAGAAAAGAAAGAGTCTTTCACATCCCTGGTGAGCAGTGGCATTGGGAGCTCAGCCAGGGATTTGCTAGCAGACCTCCGCTCAATTACCAGCACAACTGTGAAAATCTGCTTCCCAAATCAAAGTTTACCCAAATAATGACACAAGCTAACGCCTGTTAGAGTCCAGGAAATCCCCCAATCCAATTGATAACAAGCATTCGAGCACCAGGCTTTAGCAGCACGGGGATAGTCTGAAAGACGAAGAAAAAAAAGAGAGAGAAGGGAATATATACTCGACAGCAGTCTGTCGACAAAAGAAAGAACAATGATCCATTTATCATGCTTGCTTAAAGGAGCTTGTCCAAATATTTCTCCCCTGTCTAAGTCCCCAGCCTCCCCAAGGCTTTTAATGCTCCGATGATTTATAGGTGGATGGATGGAAGGAGGGAGGGAGAGAATGCATGGCTTTTGGGGAAGGTAATTACAATGGCCGAGTCCACGGTGGAAGGGGCAAAGGATGAACATTATGCTTATCCTTCTCTGTGCAAATGTAAATGCATGTGACTCTCCTGTATGGGCTTATGTGTGATGTGTGTGTGTGTGTGTGTGTGTGTGTGTGTGTGTGTGTGTGTGTGTGTGTGTGTGTGTGTGTGTGTGTGTGTGTGAGAGAGAGAGAGAGAGAGAGAGAGAGAGAGAGAGAGAGAGAGAGAGAGAAAGAAAGAAAGAAAGAAAGAATGATGGAGGAAAGGAAAAGAAGAGAGAGGTTCCCCCAGGCTAACTTACAGTGCCAGTTTCCTTGGCCCTGGACTGCTGTTACTGCGTGTTATACAAGCAAGATACAGAGTGACTCATTGTGCCCAATATAGAGTGGGGGCATTGACAATCAGTATGCCTGGCCGCGTACACTGAAGCACAAACCCAAACACACGCACACACACACGGACACACACACACACACACACACATGGATACACACACACGCACACACACAGGCCATTCCATAACATAATTAAGATTTAATGGTTCAGAAGAATGGCAAGTTATATACCTCATATTCTAGTCTACAGTCTTTTTTCCTGTAACCTGTAGATTATGTACAATCCTTTTTTGATGATATCATTTAATAATGTCATTGATAAGTTATGCATAATATAAAATATACAGAATACAGCACAAAATGCAGTACAGTATATACATAATATACCGCACAGTTTTTGTGAACAAAGAACATTATTTCTTGAGGCTTCCAAATCATAAATGAATAAAGACATATCTCAGTTCTAACTGGGGTAGATGTTTCTGTAGCTAAGTAAGGCTGTGTTTACCATGACAGATGCTGTATAAGACTGCACAGAGATCCTAAATAGGCTTTAAGGAAGTGAGTTTTGTGCTGGATGGGTGTTGTATTATGTTTACAGTACCTGTGTGTTGATGCTTTGCACTGCTGTCTGTTGCTACATGCCGTGTGGTGTGTTGTCTAGCATTTCGTGAGGAGTAATGTGCTGAATTTCATGCACAGTTTTATGTTTCCGTGTTTTTCTATGTTGTATGTTATTTTGAGTACTGCTGTGTCATTTCGCATGCAATTTGTTTTGTTCTGTTCTGCTGTTATGATGTCCCTTTAAAAAGCTGTCTTGTGTGTCTTGTTTGCTGTGTACTTGCACTTCTGAGAGACTTTTGCGGCTCACTGAGCAGAGAACTGCTGAGACTCCAGCCACTTCTCCCCCTCCCTCCCTCCCTCCCTCTCCTCTCCTCTCCTCTCTAATCTGGCCCTTGTCTCCCTTCATTTTCTTCCTCCTCTTCTCCTATGGTCTATACTCCCCCCATACCACGCCACCGCCACTGCTCACACCCACAGAAGGGCGAGAGACTGCCGTGCCGACTGTGTCGCAGTAACAGTGAGCTGCTTTGCCCTCGCACAGCCTGACCCTTGGACTCACTGCCACTGCAGCCAATACTGCAGGAGGCTACTTACCCTGCTAACATAGTTCATTAAAATACAGATTATAGACTGCAGAATGGAAAATAGGTGAGGAGGAAAGACTGTGAACTGTGAAAGCTGTGAAGACTGTAAACTGTGTGTGCATGTGTGTGTCTGTGATGTGATGTGGTGTGCGTGAGTCAGACAGGGAGAGAGAGAGAGAGAGAGAGAGAGAGAGAGAGAGAGAGAGAGAGAGACTTGAGTGGTCTCCTTATCCAGTAATGCCTGGAGCAAAGATGTGATTCATGTTGTTTGCCAACCTCTTCACACTGAAGATTACGGGCCCCATTATGGCTGACCCATTTGGCTCTAGGAGGATCTCCATCTGTCCACTGGCTGCCCATGGGACGTGGGAGACGTCTGAGTGCCTTTCACAGTGCACCTCCTCCAGCCCAGTCCCACCAGGGCCTCCGCTGCTCTCCCCTCACCCACTGCACTGCTGCTATATGCCCCCCGGTAATAAGGTTCCTCCCTCCGTCTTTAGAAACAAGAAGTCAGCCATATTGCAATTTATTAGCTAATTAGCAAATCTAATTAACTCCACTGTAGCTGTAAAATGTAAGCTTCAGTGAGCTAGTGTACTAAACTGATAAGTTACAGTACAAACAGCTTTCTGTTTCGCCTTGCGTTCCCTGTTGGGTGATTGCTTATTCCACCTCTGTAGATTTTTTTCCCCCTCGGTTTTCTGAAGGTCTATTGACCAAGTGCTAAAAATACATTTGACATGCAGGAAGTGAGATGTGTGTGGGGGAAAAGGCCACTGCTGTCCGGCACCCTCTCTGGCACTGCTTTGGGTTTCATGGGAACCAACACCACCCAAACAACAGCTAAGCAGCTAACCCTGACCTGGCCCTGTTCCATGTGCCAGTCAAACACAGCGTGGGATAGCCTTAAAGCTATGTTAAAGATAAAGCCAACGAGCAATGTTTAGGTTTATGCTTTTAGATGTATTTACTGTATTTAACACACTTTTTTTATAAAATAACTTATAAATACATAAACAATTATCTATGAGAGTGTTGTGTTTATTTTTATGTCAAGCATTTTTGTCCAAACTAAAGACACCAAATTTTATTTGACTTGGCACCTAACAAACCACACAAGGGAATTAGCTCAGCCCTCCCCACAGAAACCTCCCTGAGAAACAGTTTTATTGTTGTTTGGGGAATAGGCTCACCCCTAATTTAGTCCTAGATCACAGTCAGGGCTTTTTTAAAAACAGTGTGTAGGCTACTCACTTGAATGGAGAGCAAGTGGATCTTGAGGAGATATTTGAGCTGAGCTAAACATGGCAAAACGATTTAGGCCTACAGGGTAGAATGGCTACATGACAGCATGCATGCCCTAATGACTTACAGTGTGTCCTGTTGCACTCACCCCTACTATAATGAAGTGCTTTGAGAGGCTGGTCCTGGTTCATCTCAATCCTGTACTTCCCACACTGGATCTCCTACAATCTGCATATCGCAAGAAGAGGAGTAAAGAAGATGCCATCTCTGCCCTTTCTCACTTTAATTCAACATTCAACACCATCATCCCCTCCATACTGATCTCCAAACTTAAGCACCTGGGCATCAACACCTCTCTCAGTAACTGGAGTTACTTCCTAACCAACAGAGCCCAATCTGTCAGGTTTAGGGACCGTGCCTCCTCAATACTCATACTGAACACCGGCGTCCCTCAGGGCTGTGTGCTGAGTCCTCACCAACTGCATCACTGCATGGAATGGCAACTGCTCTGCTGTGGAACTAAAATCACTACAGATGGTGATGAAAACTGCCAAGTGCGTCACTGCTTCTTCACTCCCAGGGATAGTCTGTTTTTCTGCCTCCCCTCTGGACCTTCCCCTTATATATATATTTGGATGTCATATCATTACCATAGACAAGATACACAGTACCTTGATCTCAAAAGTGAAAGTTCCAACACACACTGTGTCCCAGGATATTAAGCAAACAGCAGTCATCTGACAGCATTCACATGTGCAAGATTAGCCGTGAGTCTCAGAGACAAAGACATCTGAAGACAATGCACAGCAAAAATAGTCATGGTTGTATAAATACCTGTAAGGCTACTTATATGAGTCACAAGCAACACTGGCAATAAATATCACACACAATTAACTTGATTAATGGACGCATTACAGTAACACAGTGGGTCATGTGCAATAAATAGCAATGACAAACACAGATCTATGTCATTAAATCCTACCTCTGTTGAGGATATTATCACTGTAAGATATTCACAGTTAGACAAAGAAGACAGAAAGTACTTTGTTTACAATAAATAAATATACTAAGATGAAAGATACAGATGGACTGAAGGAGACTTAAGATAGCCTCCACATGGACATAACACTTGCATGACTAGAGCCACTGTCTCCATACAGGTTACATAGTTCATTCTAATCATCTGATTGGGTTTTCGAAGAAACATCTCAAGAGCATCATCATGGTCCCCTCCTTCAAAGGTTTTTTTTCCCCCGCAGTGTTTCCGAGCTACTTTTCACTAAACCTATTTTATGGTCCAGTATGCCCTGACTGCCTTGTGACACATACAAACTATTTCTTTTCATTATCGGCAGAAGTTTTAATAGAGTGCAATAAATAAGCCAGGACACGCACCAGTGTGACTGAATCTTTTCTTTCTTCCCCTCACCATGTAGCTACATTCAAGCGAAACCATTCATTTAGAGCGCAGGGCAGACTTAAGCTCCCCTCTCCCCATGCCTCCCTGTCACCTGAGGGCGTAGACCTCGGGTTAAAATAGAACGCGCAGAGAAAGTCTCCACCTCTCTCATGGGATCTTAAGATGTGTCAGCATCAGCTACATTCTACTACAGGCCCTGGTATTTGCACCCATTAAAACAGCTATGTGCGCAAGCCAGGAGCTTTCAATGTGATGCCATGCCATGGCATTCAACTTCACGGTCTTTAAATTAAAATTTGTTTTACAACCAGTTCAATTTTGTAGCCACAGTGGAATTACTTCTCACCGTGGGGATAAAATTGTGAACGGATTATGTAAAAATAAAATAAAACATCTATTCTTACAAGTGTGTAGTGTAACTGTAAATAGGCAGCTGCAAGTACTGTCTACAGTACTTGTCTGATACTAAAAAATGCTTAAGAAATGAGTTGTAAAGTATAATAAATATTATATATTTTATAACAATAATAAACATAGTACAGATAGAGACTATTGAAGTGTACTAGCCAACCGCCTTCACTAACTGAATCTTTTGTCTTGCCTAGGGTTCTGAGAACTCAAAATGAAGATGGGCAGAAATCGAAGAAATTAACTGTACTCTTTCTGTAGGGAGAGAAAAAAAAATCAGTTGATTTGAAATAAATTGCTTGACTTGTTTTGTCAACAAAGCAATTTCCTCAGCAGGGGTGTCCCGCATGGAGATTTATATAAACAATTGTCAACAAATGAGTCCGCACCAGTGGAGCTGAGACCACCCCATTCTCTCCGTGCTGAGAGGCTGCATAATAACCCCACTCCGCTACATGGAAAATGGTCGCTTACTGCTAATGACTAAGCTTGCTATCTGTTGCTGCCAAACAGATGTATTACCCTTGGAATGATGACTGTGAATGTGTCATCTCTCTCTCTCTCTCTCTCTCTCTCTCTCTCTCTCTCTCTCTCTCTCTCTCTCTCTCTGCGTGCCTTCCAATGTGTTTGCCTTCATGTGT
>JAODXP020000020.1:14799764-14922264 GCA_027497455.2 Sardinella longiceps | reverse complement strand
CCGGGGCACTGAGGGCCACAGACACGCCGTCTGCAGGCTCTGGCCAGAGCAGAGGTAAATCACCAGCCACTCAACATGGCGTCAAAACACAGGAGCACAGAGACACAGAGACGGAGGATGGAGAGAGAGGGGAAGGTGCCAGAGGTGAGGGTGGGAGGGTGGGGTGGGATGGGACTTTGGTGGGGTTGCCTTTTAAAGAGCGATCGATCATGTGGACAGACACAGAGGCACTTTAGGGGCTTGCTCTCTCTCGATTCGGGCCAGGTCAGGCCTGGTGTCTCTGAGGCCTCTATCCATAGACTAGCCTCTGTGACAGACATCCACAGCAAGCAGCCCAATCCACCCCCTTCCCCAAGTGGCCTTGAGATTTGCTACTGTCTTTGGCGTGAAATAACTGCCATCCTAGCTACCCAGGAGACAATGAATGAGAAAGCATGACAGAGAGAGAGAGAGAGAGAGAGAGAGAGAGAGAGAGAGAGAGAGAGAGAGAGAGAGAGAGAGAGAAGTGTAAATAAAAGAGCAAGAACACCAGAGAAAAATAGGGGGCTAGGGAGGAGTGACAGAAAAATGTGAGGGAAAAAAGCATGTAAGAGCAAGAGAGAGAGGGAGAGAGAGAGAGAGTGTGTGTGTGTGTGTGTGTGTGTGTGTGTGTGTGTGTGTGTGTGTGTGTGTGTAGAGAGAGAGAGAGAGAGAGAGAGAGAGAGAGAGAGAGATTGAGAGAAGTGTCAATAAAAGCGCAAGAGCACCAGAGAAATGGGGGGATGGATGACAGAAAAATGTGGAAAAAAGCATGTAAGAGCAAGAGAGAGCGAGAGAAAGCGGGAGAGAGAGAGGGAGAGAGAAAGGATGAGAGCAGACTGAGCCTATTCCCTGCTTCCCTGTCAGATGAGAAAATGAGATCAAGAGGGAGCAGCCATTAAAAGCAGCATGGCTGCAGGTGCTCCACTGCACTCTGGGAGCGAGTGGCGGCTGGAATGTTGAACACATGGTGGATGGTGGACGTGTGTCTCACCCTCACGTCCTCCTCTGGCGGACGCTTTGGTCTGGCTGATGGCCGGCTGTGTCTGGCGGAGTGTTATCTATCTTATCTAGCCTGGTCGGGGCCTGCTAGCTGCTAGCTGCTCTCCTCAGCCATGTGAGCGGCTGTCTGTCTGGCTGTCTGATGACTAGAAAAGTTCTCCACCAAAGTCCCAGGGGCCTGGAACACTTGCAATGCCACAGTGGGGCCAACATGAAAGACTAGAGAGAGAGACATAGAACCATGTGATCTGTGCATGTATACGTGTGTGTGTGTGTGCGTGCGTGCGTGCGTGCGTGCGTGCGCGTGTGCATGTGCGTGCGTGCGTGTGTGTGAGAGTGTGTGGATAGATTGACAGATGCATACATAGATACATACACAGATAGAGATAGATAGATAGATAGATAGATAGATAGATAGATAGATAGATAGATAGATAGATAGATAGATAGATAGATAGATAGATAGATAGATAGATAGATAGATAGATAGATAGACTGGTTGTGTGGTTGCTCTAAATGTTAAATGTAGCCTACATTGTGCATGAGCTTGGAACTACCTACTGTGACGCTCTTGCAGCTGTGGAACCCCGCTGCCTAGACTACCTCACTCTGACTCTGAAGCCGAGCCCAACCCTGAGTCTGAGCCTGAGCCCAGCGCTTCTGATCACTTCACTTCACAGCCTCTCAGTGAGCACAGCCAGTTTGGTGCATGCCTCTGCCTCTGCCTCTGCCTGACATGTTACCTAACACACAAGTGTCCTGGCCTGCTTGCACAGAGGCAGAAACGCCCTTTCCACACGGCTTCACTAAACAGTAGGCCATACTTGTGACAAACATAGTCAGAGCAATCATACCATGACACACAAGCCACTAGGTAGACTGGCCCATAGACTGCCCCATTAAGGCACTCCTTGCACTGGCAGCAAAAAGGGCCACAGTTTTGTGTACCTGCAGGATGACTGGACTCAGATGATTCAGTCAGGCATGCGGACAGGGGTTGGGGGGGGCAGTGGGGAGGTGGGGGATGATGTGTGTAGTGTGTGTGTGTGTGTAATGTGTGTGGGGTGTGTGGTATGTGTGTACTGTGTGCATGTGTGTATGTGTGTGTGTGTGTGGTGCATATACTGTAAGCATGAATGGATGTCCATGTATTTTCTGTTTCTGGGCATGCATGCATAATATATCTACTGGGTCAAAGCTATTCACTGTGAATCTGTCTCCAGCAGACTCCATTATCATTACTACATTATAACTCGTGTGTAATGTGTGTCATAACTACTGATGAGTCACACAAGAAGAACTCCAAACATGTCAACATTCCAAGCAAGTCATCCTTTCCAGCAAATGTACTAAAAATCATACAAACCAGTAAGTTGAATCATCTACAGTGTACCACGAGGACTGTTGTACTTAACATTTTAAGATAGCTAGCGATAAGAAAATAAAGCCAATTACCAGGCAAGTAATTGAATAACCACATAAAGACCAGATGACCTGAAGCAACTGGGTCTGATAACAAATAATTGATTTCGGGCGACATACAAGCAAAGTATCTGACCCGGAAAACAAATGTGATGTCTGCAGCTTGTATATGTGGCCATTGGCCTGGGACCACACAACACAACACTGTGTTATTTTAAGCCCTTATGTAACTTTTGCCATCATTGACAAAAGCGAGGTGGCTGTGCTCTCTTTCCCCCCTTCACGAAAAAAAACCCAATCATGCTTACTGAATCTCGTACGTCAGCCTTATATAACGGTAAAGATAAATGTATTGATAACCCAATAAGACCCTTGTGCCAGCCTTCGTTCCATCGCTATGTGGCAAACTGTGTGCCAAACTCAGAAGCACCCTTTGGTTTTTAGTACAGTCAGTAACAACACTTATCAGCCCTTGAGACTTAATAGGCCCTTGGTATCAGTGCAGCCACTGGAGCTTGTAAAGCAGAGCCTATTTCAGAGTGGCGCCCTGAACAATGGCCCGACAACCGAAATGATAATGCACATTTGCACTAGTTCCAGTAGTTTAGAAAATGCTTTTCTCAAAGGACAGTGTGTAAAGCATGGTCCTCTGCAGGGAAATCAAGTGTGTGTGTGTGTGTGTGTGTGTGTGTCTGTGTGTATGTACTTGTGGCTCCCAGAATACAGTAAGCCCATGCTTTTTATTGCCGCAACCCAATCAGTTCAGCCACACTTAATGTGGGATAATGGTGGGACACTCTTCAGTCTCTCACATCTAAAGCATTTGGTCTGCTTCTCCTCACAAGGCCATTTTTAACATTCCCATTCCCTCCCCTAATTAGGCTCAGGTGGCCATTAGCTGCTTAACAATGTCTGTGCCAGGTTGGAGGCTTGCTTGATTGGAGAGCAAAATTCATAAGCGGCATGTGGAATAGCACTGGAGCAGGCTAGCCTGTGTGTGTGTGTGTGTGTCTGAGAGGGTGGCCAGCCAATATAAACACAGAATGTGTCTAAACAACAAACAAAGACGAGAGCACAGTACAGTCATATCAAGTTGTGCCTTAAACAAATGCACTGACGCAATTTGAAAACACTCTCCGCTGGAGGGTAAGGCAGTGAGATAGTTCATGTGCCAGTACCACTCAGCAGTTGAGTCTGGCAAGGAGCTATAGGCCTAGTCTGGTGAGGCAGGGAAAAACTCAATTGAGATCAAATAAAAGTCTCCTCTAGGCTGGACTCATCTCAATAATGTAACATAGCCATTTTTAAAACAGCAGTGTGGTTTTGGATTATGGTAGAAGGCTGTTTTGAGGGTTATCAGTGATATGAGAAACCTTATGGAGAGCAGTGGCTAAACTTGACTTGGGGAAACCTTAAAGAACTATAGTCTTGTAGCTGAACTCGTAATACATCACTGAAGACCATGCAAGTCGTTTGACATGCTATGTAAACCGTATGTGACATCAAGAAGCAAAATGTTTTGTCTCGAAGCAGTTGTTTTGTTCCGAACTGTCATGTCACTGACCTCCAGAACTGACTTGCGACAACATGCTAGAAATGTTATGCACCATGGGCTAAACCAGTTTGAACCGTGATGAGGACATGGTGTTTACTTTCTTTTAAATAAAGTTAAGTATGATGTGTTGACATACTGGTGGGTCAAAGCAAAATAGCGTCAGAACGATAATAACATCCCCATCACGGCTAGGATGCCGCTGTCTCCTTACACACATACGGTATATCCTATGTCATCACAACTGTCTGTAAACACAGGGGCCGTAGGATGGTAAGAAACCCCGAGTCTCAAACATTTACCTCCTATGCCCTCACTGCTGTCCATATTAAAAGCGACAATTTCAGAAGCTATCCACTGCCCACTCACTACACAACGGACGCGCAAATGTGCAACACACACGAGTACACAAGCCGAATGTGAGCTTCCTACCTTCGGTGTGACAGCTGGAGGAGAGGATGGTGTTAGGAGGTCTGAAGAGGTAGGGCAAGTACCGGGAGAAGCATTTCATCTTTTTGGTTGTTGTTTGCAGTGCATCACTCTATAGTCCACATAGCACTGTATGCCTTTCGCGTAGACAGGCAGGGTAAGATCTGAAGAGATTCGAAGGTTCGTAACGACGTGGAAGCTTAGGGCATCATCACTTATATAAACAAGAATCCTGCCTTCCAGTCTTCCCCGAGTGGAGCGATGTCCGTTCACGGCTTTCCTCGTTTACCATTCTTCCCTCCTGCCGCTAGAAAGGACGCGGCGATGTGTTATTTTGCCGGAGTCGGGTGGGAGGGGGCTACGCAGAGAGGGCGGAAAACGGGGAGTTTTTTCCTTCCAGGGGAGAGCACCTGCCTCTCCCGTGTTCACCTACCAGTCGGCCTGGTACCATTCGCTGTATCTCTGGAAGAAAGTTTACCAGTGCAGTGGTCCCTCCCTATCCTGCATCACCGGTGCGTATTTGGCGACGATGATTATAGCATGTTTACTTGGGACCTCAGTTTTTCTCACGGTTCTGTGTTATTAAGTTGGGACAGCATATTATATGATATGTAATACATACAATTTATAATTTTATAGTTTCTATTTTGTCAATGAAAAGCTTTACAGTAACACCCTAATGTGGGTCATTAGGACACAAAATACCCGTTATTTACATAATCCCTTGATAGTTCAAATCTCTTGAGCTTTTGACCCATGCCTTAAGATTCCATGCACGCAAAAGAGAGCATTACCCTATATAAACTAGGGGTCCATATCCGGTATTAAAACATGCCTTCCAAACATTAAATTGGCTTTATAAGTAATTTATTCATTTGGCAGGATGCTGTGATGTCACCCCCTTGCGCACAGATCAGAAATATCTGTGTAAAGCAGGGGTGAGGTCACCGTTCAGTCAGAGCTCAGTGAGGCTGGGCTTCCTCTTCATATTTCCAGGAAACTGAATCCTCCAATGAAGATCTCCAGCAGTGCAGAAAATAGACTGTCAAAACTCTAATAGATTGGTTAGAACCGCCAATATCCAATCGCATGGTGACACCAGCCAGACATTTGAGAGAAGTAGTCTGCCTTACTCTGGACCAGGAAGTCCCTGTCAAATGCAATTTTGGGTCATTCTATGTGGCTCAAGATAGGCCTCATGACATCCGGTGTGTTAAATAATGCTGTACACAGGCCCTTGTTTATTAAACTGTATTAAGAATTTGTTTTATGTTCACAGTGTTAAGCCAGTGTCATATGATAAATGAATGCTGGCTCAATATCCACTGTTGTCGTCTTCCTGCCTTTTTTAATTCACAAATAGGAAAGGGGGGAATCAATACCCGTTTCCTGCATGAGGGGCAGCGAAGCCATCTGTTTCTCTCTGGTGGATCAGCATATGAAAGCCTCTGATTCTGCCCTCCGCGTAACCCACCCACCCCCTCTTTCTCTTGCCCCTGACTCACTCACACACACACACACACACACACGCACAGGCACACACACACACACACACAGAGAGAGAGAGAGATGCTCATTTTTTATTGCACTCCTCTAAATTGCATGTGTGTCATGTTCTGTGAGTGCATTTGTTGAGTGCTGAGATGTGTGTGACTGTGTGCGTGTGCGCTCGTGTCAGACACAAACAAGCATGCCTCAATATTTACATATGCATGCAGTATCTGTGTGTGTGTGTGTGTGTGTGTGTGTGTGTGTGTGTGTGTGTGTGTGTGTGTGTGTGTGTGTGTGTGTTTCACCTATGTGCAGAGGCTGATACACTTTTGGCATTGTTGTGTGTGAGTCTGTATGTGGATGTCTGAGCCTGTTTGTGACTATGCCCTGTTGTATTCAGCCAGGAACATAAAAAACAGACTTTTCTTTCATCAGCTACCACTGAAACCAGCATCTCTATTTCTGAACGTCACACATCACGCTGACAGGAAGCACTAACAGGAAGAACAGCACCTGAATCCAAAAAACGACAAACAATGGCATCTCCCATCAAGGGCCTCAATTCCATTAGCAAGGCCGGTTCATTCACATCTGTCCATAGGCTCATGTGCGGGAGGGCCGCCTCTAGTCTGCTCTCCTAATTGGAGACAGTGTGAGGCCAGGGCAGTCCCCCAGGGCCCCACGGGCTCAACCCAGCGGGGAGCCGACTGCAGACAGCACGGGCGCTTTGTGCCCATCCATCTGCCAGCCCGCCATCAAACACTTTCTCCCCTCACATGCTCCCTCCATTGGGTGTGCTGTGTGTGCACGGGGCCGCACACTGGGCTGGGAGGGGATGGAGATGGAGAGACCTTCATTTCATTTACAGACAGGCAGATTAGGACATGGGGACTGAAGGGGGGTGCGGAGGATGGCTCCAGAGGGGTAGACAACCACTACTGGGATTATGCTTTTCAGTATTAATTCTGTTAGTGTGTTTGGTGCTGTTTGTATTTGAACTTAAAGTTGCTCTGTGGAGTAACTAATCAAACTAGATCAAAAAATGAAAATAAATAAACAAATTTAATCATTTAATTTACTTTGTAAAAATAACCACATTAGTTGGATAATCGTAGCACCAAATTTTAAACTTTCGTTATGACAAAATAAATATGCAAGCTGCTAATAGGGGCCACGCATAGCCATTTTAAACATCTAATCTTTATCTCCACAATGTTGCAAACTGACCAGTTGAGAGTCTCATTCATTTTGGTAATTTTTATTTATTCTATGGAAATATTTACAGAACCTACAGACATACAGTATTATTCACATCTACAGTATTAGTATTTCAAACCATATATCTCAAAAAAATTATAGAACATATATACAATGGATAAATAGATAGAGTTTACATATAGATTCAACTGCTGTTTCAGTTTGTCTCTAATATAATATAATAATACAATATGCACAGCTGCCCAGTCCGTTGCTTGAATGTTGAAAGATACGTGTATAAGCCTTGAAGAGATTTCAATAAAGCAATCATCTCAACAAGCCCCAAAAAACTAGAGACTGATGAACATGCACAAGTAGTCACTTAGCCACTTTGGATATAAGCACCTTCCAAATACAAATACACAAAAAATAAACAAAATAAATAAACAAATAACAAAAACACCATACAAAAGGTATTCCCTGGTAAAACTCTCACATCTGGTATCTCTCTGTACAACAAACACTTGTCTTAGCACCACTAAAAAACAACACTCTGCTGAACTAGATCATGTGAATCAAACGATCAAGCGGATCGATTCAGCTGCTTGTGCCCGCAGTCCAATTCAGTGTGAGTACGGACAGTGTGTGCCATTTCAGAGGGCTGAGAGGTCACCTTTGGCGGTGGCCGGAGCAGGGAGCGGCCAGTCGACGCAGAGAGCATCCAAGCTTAAGAACTGAGTACCGAGGGCTAGGAGTGAGTCAGACACCCTTGGAATTCAGTTCTCAAAGCCAAGACCTCTAGAGAAGCAACAGAACCAGGACAGCATGTGCAGGTGATGATGCCCCAAGAAAATGAGGACACAAATACTCACCGACAAATAGGCCTAACATATGGAGTCTACAGCAGACCTAGACTGGAAAAAAACACTTCTCTAACTCCACTACAACGAATAGGCCCATTAAGTGCAATAATAACAGGCCTAATGATAATAATTACATTCAGAATAATTGTAATAATGATAATAATAATTAAAACTGAGTTACATGATTATTAATAGTCAAGAGCTGAAAGGCGCACAACTTCAGGTCGTCTAAACTTCATTCAATACACAGAACCTGAGATTGCAGTAACATCCTGTTTTCAAAAGTCAAAAAGGCTTTCAAAGCATGAAAAGAGTCTCTAAACAGATATTTTTTGGAAATTCTTTGTCAGCAAATTCTAAGCCTGGTTATTAGTTATTTAAATTTCAACATCTTTGATCTACAGATACAGACATTTTGTTCTATAAATGTTTATGCCTCATTTACCTTCGGCAGACACGGACTGGAGCACAACAAAAATACTGGAAGACAAATGAAGGGAAACTACTCTCCAAAGCACCATAAAATCAGCCGCCAAGCCACACACAATTATGTAGTTTCAAACTGTACAAAAAACATACTGAAATGAAAGAACATTACTTAAAAATTTCCATTTGTGAGTGAAACAAAATAGTACAAAAATGTGATGAGCTTGACATAACATTTATAAACTACACTTGACATATAGACTTAATTTTCAAATAGACCTAATTTTCAAACACTATATTAATATTGAGTGCAACCTGCAGTATCAACCAAGATTATTATTTTGATATAGGCCTATAACATCATTGCCGATATCAAACCAATTTAAAACAACAATTCAATTCAGTAACAAAAGCATTTTGCAATTCATGCAACAATGGACATAAATCAACTGATAGGCCTAAGGACTAAGAAAAAGATGGAAGAAAGTTTCTTTTTTTGTATCAGATATCAAATCATGTAAGCCTTACACTTGTAGAACATTTAAAAAAAAAGATGTAACAACATATAATTCTTCATATGAACAAACTATGGGTTAAGTTTCACCAGAACTATAGGCCTATTAAAAGTTTAAATTCAAGCACAAAAGAAATTCTCAAAAACTATTTTAAAAGCTGGAATTTCATTGATACAAATATAAGTAAGCTATGGTAGACTATAGGCTAATGCTGACCAAAAACTTTTAAACTCTAATTAAATTATACTTTACTCAATGATTTGGCAATAGGCTATATGAATGCACTTTTAACTAGCCTGCAGCTTACGAGTAAAAAAAAAATATAAATAGCCTATACATGGCCTGCAATATTATCTCAAAATGGCCAATGATTAGTGTTTATGGGCCGGGAAATGTGGAAAAAGTCCTTAAATATGCATCCATCCATCCCACAACACCTCCCTCCCACTCTTGCGTCCCATCTCTGTTTACAACCATATTTTTTCTTCTGTGTTTATAGTCGTCGTTTTTTCCCCCTTACCTGCTATTTAACTTTCGGTTTCCTAAACTGTCTCCATCACCTTTGTGAGTCATTTTGGTACCAGAACCTCGCCGTTGCTGATTCATTTTGCTGAAGTGAGTAGCCAGTATCTGAAGATTGAGTAGGTGACACTGGACGCCTACTTGCGTTATCACAGTCTGCAGTGAAAGCTATATAAAAGGGACGCCTCTTTCTTCTCATTTGCATACGGTTTATTCCATTTTACACACAATATTCATATATAGTTGTGGAAAGTCCCTTCCTGCTGTCTGTTTAACAATAGGTCAATTGCACGAAAAGGATGTTCAACAAACGTCATGAAATACCGCATGACAAACATGCAAGAACGCACGGGCGCAGTCCTCAAAGAACAATTAATTATTTGTTAATTTTTTTACGTTTTTAATGCCACTGCAAATAAGTTTGCGACACGGTGTCAACCACGCTGCGCTGAGAAAACCCCGACAGCCAAAGGAAGAGGAAATTTTGGTCAGTATTCGATACACCATTTCCGCTCTGTAAACTCCGTGGGTGCGACGGGGAAATCCTGAGTCCTATGGTACACCGATAAGCCCGCCATCAGCATAAAAACCAGAAAGTTTTGGTATGAACTGAAATGACAGTTTGTCGCAACTAGCCTAGTTTTTGTGCAGTGTATCGCCATAAAATATTCCGATTGCAAGGGAATCAAAAAAAGAAAGGAAAATGTGCCAAGAAGGTCAGTTATTTCGTACATATGTATGAGCTGTGTGTGTGTGTGTGTGTGTGTGTGTGTGTGTGTGAGAGAGAGAGAGAGAGAGAGAGAGAGAGAGAGAGAGAGAGAGAGAGAGAGAGCACTAAATTAGTTTTAACTTTTTGTGTGTGAAAACACTGATTTTTAAATAAAGTAGCATTGTATTGCCCAATATCTGAGATCATTCATTCATATGATCAGTCTGCAGTAAACAGTCATCACATCATCACTCTTTGTGTGTGTGTGTGTGTGTGTGTCCACAGATGTACACATTTACATGAGGAGTGCATGCTCTCACAAATGTGAAGGTGGGTCGTATTTTAAGGGTCACTTCATGTCATTATATCCTCTCTCTAACTGTGTGTGTGTGTGTGTGTGTGTGTGTGTGTGTGTGTGTGTGTGTGCGCTCAACTACACGTCTGCTCCTCTATTCCACACCTACTGTCATCCTCATCTTCCTTGAGTCACATGATGGGGGAAGTGTGGGAGTCACATGATCTCACGTACTGTACCAAGACCAAGAATCTGTGGTAGGTAGAGAAAAATATTGACCAGTTACAGTTTACAGTCAGTGGAAATGTGTGTGTGTGTGTGTGTGTGTGTGTGTGTGTGTGTGTGTGTGTGTGTGTGTGTGTGAGAGAGAGAGAGAGACAGAGTAGTCATACTGATAACATATGACTTCAAAGCAACCCAAGAGAATGTGTCACAACCATGTCGCGGTGTGATGCAAATGTCACCAAAGTCATAAGTAGCCATATGTACTATGCAGTCTTTTCAGTCTGATGTCAAAAGCCAGTGAAATCATACTGTAAATCTTCCTTTCAACAGAGAGAGAGAGAGAGAGAGAGAGAGACATGCTGCATGTTTCTTGTTGTAGTTAATGACTGGCCTGCAAGATGGTGTCTGCAGTATTTGCAGAGACAGGACGACCGTATGTGCAGTCCCTCTTTTTGGATCAGACAGCTCGAGGACATTGAGAGGTAATTGTCATAATTTGACATGAGGTGTATGGGATTAGAATCAAGGAACTCAGTCACTATTAACTTTGGATTTGACATGTCAAGTGTTATACAGTTATTGCACATATTAACAAAGTAACAACATTTTTCCCAGTGTTTGTAAATAATTAGTGCAGTCTTTTTCATGACAATTTCCTAATAAGTAATAGCCTTGAAAAGCAGACTGCAAACCAGACAACAGAGGATCTGGTTAATCAAGCAACAAAATCGACAGTAAGGCACAGTACCTATCATATAATAATACAAACATGTATTGTACATTTCAATACTCACATACAGTCATAAACCTTAATTAAAACAAAACAAAAAAAATAAGCACTTACCACTTTAAAAAGTTTTCACAGGTGGTAGACATTATAACAGCTACAACAAAGGAAGCCTGAACCTAATGTCCAATATGACACATGATACCAGGCTACCAGTTGTGTCTTTCAGTTCTCAACTCTGACTATGTTATAGGTCATCTCTTGTGCAATGTGGGTTCGGACAGAGGAGACAGAGACACAGGAAGTGATTTGGGAGGTTCCCAGCTGGAAGTGAACAAAGCGATTACAAAAATAAGGATGTTGTGGCCACTGAATCTATTGACTCTCACTCTCACTGCTGGATTACCGTAAAGGCCTGCCAGCCTTGTAGCCTAGAACTCTAGACGTACTTTAATGGTAGCAAATAGAATTTACTCAGCGAGTACGTCTAGCCATCAGCCATAGGTTGTACTCAGACATCGGCGGTGTCTAAACTTTTTAAATCCAAACACAACGCTCTAGGTTGTATTCAGACATTGTGGTGTTTAGCCTATCACAATGTTTTATCTGGACAGGGAGTCATTGGGCAGGCTTAGTGTTGTTTGAATCGGCTTGTTGGTTGCGCTGAGGTTTTAGCCGTCTTACCGGAGGGTGTATCACTTGTGGCCAGACTATACATTTCATGTGATAGCCTGGCTTGTCAGACTGCCAGCCTTGGTGGTAATATGCACTGCGTATTCACTGGTGGAGAAGGTCAACTGTTCTGTGTGGACCCACACTGATTGTTGCCTCCATCTTGTGGTTCTACCAGGGGGGGGGAATGCTTTTTAGCTCCATCAAACTACCACCCATGTCTAGTTTAGCTGGCAGGTGAGGTTAGTGAATGCCCCTGTGAGGTTGTTTGATGTGAGGTGGTGTGTAAGGCCTAGGAATAAAGGTGCTTTAAGCGTTTTTTTGACGTTGTGTCAGTGTGGTTGATACTTCGTTTCACTGCTGTTATAGGTCATTTGATGACATTTTAAATATAAAATGCCACATACCACATGTAAGTGCTATCATAATTTGAAAGCAGGCCCCCAGGAAGGCGGCATAGTGCTCTGCAACACACACACACACACACACACACGCACGCACAAGCACGCACACAGCACAAGCACAACACACACACACACACACACATACAGTGGATACCAATATATTTACCAATATGTTACCTGTTCCCTATTTTTAGAATACAGGAAATGAATGTCAATACCAATAACAAAACCAGAAGCTCAACAAGAAATGTGTGCCTCCTACTGATTTTGGTAAATTTTGGTTATTTTCAGTGCAAAGGAACTATTTTGGCTCCATTTACCTTTCTGTAATCTAACAGGTTAAGAGTCATGATGATGGTTGTGTAACACTTCATGGGTCGACTGTCTTCACTGGTCCTGGTGCATCTGGGTGGACATGGGGAAATGCAATGTTCAGCCGGTGAGCCGGTCCAGAGCAAGAATATATCTCTACCAATGGGAGGCAGCACTGACTTTGTTTCAGCAGGGCAGAATTGCAAAGAAATTTAAGAAGGGTGGTAAAACTATATGGCCTATTATAGGCCTGTTACTTCAACAACAAGGGGAATGTCACAAATCACAAACTCATTGCTCACTCAAAGGTGTCACAAAGTTAGGCAGTCTATGTTCACTTGAGGAGTGCATCTGTATTTTCCATCCTTTGAAATGGGAAACTACTAGTCTTATCTGATTAGATTATGTTGAATTCACACCTCTACTTTGATTTATCTTCAGTGTAAACTGCATGGTGAAGATTAGATTATTTCGACTGACATGTTAAGGATAAAAAAAAAAAAAAAAGTTATGCACGGGGGCGCCGTGGCTCAATGGCTAGAGCGTCAGACCATTACTCCGGGGACCCAGGTTTGATTCCGACCCGAGGTCATTTCCCGATCCCACCCCATCTCTCTCTCCCACTTGTTTCCTGTCATCTCTACACTGTCCTATCTGACTAAAGGCAAAAAAGCCCCCAAAAAAATAAAAATAAAAAGTTAAGCACATGGAGAGCACCCCATGTAAACCATTATTTAGAATGATTCATGAAATCAGTTTCTGATGGGCAGTGTTCTCTTCTGTGCTGCGGTATGCTGGGAGGGTTGCACCAAGAAGAGGAACACCGGACTTACTGGCCTGGCTCTGTGGTTGGCATACGGTTGGTGTCCATAGCTTACCTCAATCACGTCAGATGTAGCGCTACACGCATACATCTGATATTCAGCGATAGACGAGTTATTTCAGGAGCCAGAAATCCTTGAATCTAACTGGGCAAACGGCTTGTCCATCAATTTAATTGACGTACACTGCAGCCAACCACATCGAAACCAACCGATGACGCTGGTTACGTTTGTTGGATTGGTTGGATTCAAAACAGTTGCTTCTTCGCTACATCACACCCTCTACAGCAGCCAGCGACCCTGATTGGTCAGGTTAGAGAATATTGGGCTTGAAATCTCTCTGATGGGCTTCAACATCAGATCGTTGCGCGGAAGTGCCTTACGAAAGTTACGTAGCGCATCATCTGACGTGAGTGAGGTAAGTCCATAGCACCGGTAGCTGAGAAAAGGACCCTCAGCAAATTCCTGTCAGTAATGGATAATGAGCCCCACCCCCTACACAGCACATTAAACAGGCAGAAAAGCATGTTCAGTGGACGACTGCTGTCACTGTTGTGCTGAGGCAGTCCTTTTTTCCCCTGGGCCTTCAAATTTTCAACTCTTTCCTGAAGTGTCAGTGAAAAAATTGACTACTGGGCCTGAGACTGCTTCTCTCTGCACCTCACGCACCACACCACATTGTTCCAATATCCCACCACATCATCCTCCCTATAGCTATGCAACAATTAGTACTGACTAAATTAGTCTTATTAGACTATGCTCTAGGAAGCGTTGTGAGTCTTTCTTAGTTCTATATTCAGGGTACCTGTGTTAAATGCCAGGATTTGCACGTTTTATTCTTTATGTCCAGCCAGCTCAGCAATCAATATTTTTTCTGTTCTGACACTCACCCCTGCAGATGTATGGACATACATACTCACCTTTTCACCTGATCCCTTACTGATGCACGCACAGTGACGGAATGGGGAATGGACATCCACCATGAATGTGCATTCCATTGGTGTAGTTCTTTTCCTTGTCCTTGTATGTGATGAATGCAAATTCATTTCCTTTAGATCATTGAAGTATTGTCTGTCTGCCTTTCTATTTATCAGTCTACATGTATGTATTTTCTATCTACCTATCTCTCACTCTCTCTCTAGTACTAGGCTAGGATCCTAGGAAGCCAAGGATTTATTCAAAGATTTGTAGAATAAAGATTTGTAAAGACCTAGATTTGTACATTTCGATCTTTATCTTGCCTATTAAATCTGAACAGTTTGGGCACTGTTAGAAATTTTGGGCCCTCTGGCAAAATATAATTGCTTCCCCTCCCCATTATATAGAGGATTGCTTACTAGTTTGAGAGAAAAAAAACTACACATTTTGAGAGATGTGGTCATACACATGCAGTGCATGCAGTTCAAAACAGAGGGCAAATGCATAGTTTCCTTCACACTAGTGGTATGGACATCATGTCTTTGAAGTAAACAGTGCAGTTATTGTAGTCAATAGGAATGAAATACTCCCCCTCTGTCCATGTACAGTAGAGGCGCTTCCAAAGCTGAGGAGTTCTCATTTTCACCACAGAGGGGCATCCAAGAGCTTTGTTCAGAGGGCCAACCGTAGCCTGAGCTGGACACAGTCTATGCAATTACCTGACGGACTACAAACGTGGTCAAATATCTTTAACCATGTCCTAACTGCAAGAAAGTGTCAGGTTGTCATGTAGCCTCTGTTCCCAGGACTGTTCCCTGACTACATTGGGTCTGTGAAATATACCGTTCTATTCAGAGATAGTGTCCACTGAATCAATCTCTCTTGAATGGGGAATCTCTCAGAAATGGCCAATATAGACAGGGAACAGTCAATGCTACACAACAACCTAACGCTCGCTTGCATTTATAGGATACAGTGTTACAGTCATCAATGAACACAGATTGCCTTTCCAAATGAGGAATGAAGCAGACCCCTGTTATGCTATCCACAGGTGTGAACTCAATCCTGAGGGGTGTCCCTCAAAGCAAGCTTACTGGCCTAGTTTACTGTCATTGGGAATAGTCACTCACTCAACACTGTACCACCAAGCATCCATTGGCTGACTGCTAATGTCCCCCCTAAACCCTAGAATGTTACTCTTGAGTTAGCTAGATCAACTAGTGAATTTGTGTCACAGTAAAGCCCTCTGGCCACATTCCAGAGTGTCCATGGTAAAGGTATTCATTTCAGGTGTAGGCCTACTCATATTTGATACTGTGCAAATAGCTGGTCCACGTCTTCTGATTGCCTCTTGTCTGGAGATGTAGAGGTGGAAGAAAAACACAGCAATCTTTAACATAGGATACAGTATACTTAGCGAGGCTATTTGCAGTGTTTTATGATTCATCCATATTCAGCACCTCATCATATCTCCATCATATCTTACCTCACCACCACAATGTCCCTCATTAGCTAGAGCTGAAACCACACAGAGCAGAGTACAGCACTGCTCTTTCCCATCAGATAATTCAGCAGAGATTTGTCCTTTACTGGGTATTTCCTACATTGCTCCTAACCCATCGAGCTGTGTGGAATTGCATCAGGCTGTGTCATCATCATCCACAGCACATCAGTTTCATGCCAAAAGGTAAAAAAAAAACATGCACAGACACACATGCTATGTCTTCATGTTCATGGCCATCAAGTGAACCTCGGAGCAAAGGTAATGTAAGCAGCGCAACATGATAATTGTGCCTTTTCCTGAGAGGATTCCTGCTTTTCTTATGACCACTCTGGCTCAGAGCATGCTTCCTGGCACGAGTCCAAGCGCTCAGGCATTTTGGCATTTGTTAAAATTCAAGAGATGTTTCTAAAATAAGTGAACAGAACGATCCGAGCGAGCGAGCGCGCTCATGGGTTGCGTTGCGGCTGTACGTAATATGTAATACTTTTGTCCCTGGATGGGAATTGGGCCCGCGCCAACAGCGAGCGTACAATCTGGTATTAATCACAGGCTCACAGAAAACATGCCCCGTTTTCTATGGGATTCCCATTTAAGGCAGTGAAGTGGGCATATTTCGGCTACAACACCTCAGGACTGGGCTCTCGCTCTCGTATAAGACGATACGGCTGCTCACAAACGTGTGGCATTAGCAACCTGCTTGACTTGCTGTGCTCGTTAAAGTCTGGGTCTCAGGGAACAGGCGTTTTAAAAAGGCCAGGGAGCACTTGGGTTTCAAAGTCAACATGTTCAATTAAGTCACTCGGAGTGGACCGTGGGATATGTAGGATGTCGGTATCTCTCAGGACACACTTGTGACACAGAATTGTAAAATTAAAAGTAAAAAAAAGGGCAATAACAAATCACGTCTGTTCCAGGCCTTTTTCTTCATTTCACTGTGATAATGAGTTCTCATAGCTCTGCCTTTCAACAGGATATGAATGACTGAACAACTCTCTTGGTCCAGAATGTAACCCTCACTTATAAAAACAAACCAGAGCACATCTACACACAAATTCATGGTTAAATCTATTCATTCTCTGACTAGGTTGGATATTCACACATTGAATGCATACATAGTTATTGTACAATGTATGTCTGGACAAATAAAACTTGACTGAATGCTGTCTTTGGGCTTTTTGCAATGAAGTCATGCAATGGCCAGATAACACTGCCATGGACACCAATGTATTATGTTGTGATTAAAGAACACTTTTATCATATCAGTGCCATTACAACCCAAGTTCCTGGGTCTGACGTTCGTCAAGTTGTGCAGACTTTATGCAAACTCAGACAAGATTACGCAAGTCTTTGCACAACTTTTTTGTTATTATGAATGACTGCAAGCTCAGACTGAAACATTGACCACTGACCAGACCTGAGTGCGAACCTCATGTGCAGATCGGCAAAGATGTTGTTGACATCATCTCTTTCCAGGAAAAGTTTTGTTTGTCCCACCAGTAAATCCTTAATCCTGACTCTAAATTGAAAAACAATGGTGGTGGTACTGTAGGTGTGTGGTTAGATGGTGGATGAGAGAGCATCTGAAAATAAATCAAGATGGTTGTGAATGCAGTCTCATAGACCATCTCTATTTGACTCCTGAACACTACCCAGCCTCACTGACCTCCTGCTTCATCCACTGTAGGTGGCTCTGGTGTGTCATCTGAAGTGACACAGACTCACAACATAGTCTTCAAACCTCAAACTGAACCCAGAACATTAAGTTGGCAGCCAGGCAACATATCTCCTGCTCCACTGTGCCCATTCTCACTAGAATACTGAAATACAACATACCAGGTAAGAATATGCTGGTGAATGTCTGAATCTTCATGACATCTGTTTATGGACAGATTTCTTTGTAATAAGTTTGTGAATGAGGCCCACTGTGATCTGAAAACAATACAAAGTTGCACAACTCTCCTCTTACAAAATTAACTCTGGCTAACTAGAGGGCTAATCATTGAGATGGTGCAGTAGTACTCTCCACAAACTTCAGTCCCAGTGCTTTTGGCACTTGCATGGACAAAAGACAGTAGAGAGAGGGAGAGAGAGAGAGAGAGAGAGAGAGAAAGAGAAATTATGAAATGAGATCAGTCTGTCAGAAGATGATTTCCTCTCCACTCCTCTGCCAGACTGACTGATGTCTGTCCTGCTGGGAGCAGGTTTAGGAAATGATTAGCAATTTATTTGCTATTACTTTAATATGCACAGAAACCTGTGAGCTTCTCCTATCAAGGAGCCAGACAATGTGTGGATATTTAAAACTTTTTTTTTTTTTTTCAACCAAAGCTTTTAATAGGAGTTGGATCACAGAGTCAATTTATAATGGATACAGCATGCGTAGTCAAGCAAAGGAATGGAACATCAAGGGGCACTGTTCACAATTTCATTTTTTTGTTGAATGACCTAAGGTGTTAGAAATGTAAAAGAAATGTAGGTTACATACCGGTATCTCTGTTGCTTTATCAGAAGGTAATGAAGCGAAACATGTCAGCACAGTAGCCATAGGGTACCGGCTGGAAAACAAAGAGAAGGGGAGAGAACTGATAACCTAGCCGAGGCTGAGAGGAAGGGTGAACCACAAGGGCAGGAAGTGTTGCCGTGGCAGCCAACGTATAGACTAATAGAGGGAAAAAATCAGAGTGTTTGTTTACACTGGAGATGTGAATGTGGAGAGGGGTGCAGGGGAGTGCGTGGGGTGCGGGAGAGGCGTGGGCTACTAAGGCAGGGGTTGGGTGGGTGCATGACCAGAGCACCCAGAGGACTGGACTGGACAGACGGCGATGATTATGGAGATAGCCATCGCGCTCGCATCACCTTTGTGTTCCATGGCCTGTTGATCTAACCCTGGTGCACTAGCCTGGCGTCACGGGGCCAATATGGCAGGTGCCTGAGGACTAGGAAAGACAAAATAAGGTGGAAGGAAACTGATAAGTGACCAACTGACCGAGACACCGAGGAGGTGTGTGTGTGTGTTTGTGTGTGTGTGGGGGGGGGGGGGGTAGCTGTCTGGCTGCAAGCTATTGTACTTGCTCTGCCATTGGAAAACATGACGTATTCTCAGTGTATGGATCTTTATGCATTTTACTCTTGAGGTGACGTGACAGCATTCCAAAGGTGTTTTGAAAGGAGATCTAAATCGACTAGATGTCAGGAATGTTTCTGCTTAGAGTAAGTGTTGTTCACTTTCCATGCCAGTGCTTAATAAATAGATCTCAATTATTCTCACTTATTCACTTTTCAATATCAATTCAGTGCATTCTTTGTTTTTATACAACATTTGTTAGTTAAATGAAGAAGACAGGGAAAGAAAAGTGTTATGGCAGCTTGCAGCACAGTTGTGCACCAAATCACATTTTCACTTAATCCTAATTCAGCCTCCACCCCTGAACCCTCAAAGACTTGATCAGTTCAAATCAGACAAGTAGAGCTTAGTGGAGACAAGACAAGGGGCCATAGTGCTTAGGGGAGACATGAGCCATAATGCTTGTAGGGGAGACATGGGGATTGAGCCATAGTAATTATAGGGATAGACATGGGGATTTAGTCACTGTCTCACCAGCCACTAAACCCACCAAAAGGCTCCAGGAAACAGCCCAAGCTCCAGTAAACAGTAGAATATTTACAATCAAAACAATTATGATGAATGATGATGTCTCTTTTTAGTCGAGGAAGCGTCATTGTATCCTGTTTATGTTTGTCTCAGCAGGTGCAGTCGAGCAAGCTGATGTCACCGTCCATTTACAAACACGCGCAACGACGTCACCGTGGAAAGAGAGGTGCTCTGCTCGTGAAGAATAAATCACTTAATGCCAACTGAAATAATAACATTAGGGCCTCTTAGATCACCTTGTAACTAGCAAAGGGCGTGGAATCCATAAAATATTCTGAGCATGCCACACCTGGGGCAACAACAGCATCTCTATGTCTCACACGGAACAGCATAATGGCGGCTCTATGGTTAGGTCTCGCTTTTTGGAGGCATGACCGCCTTTCCCCAGGCGCCACTTGAGTTTTTTTGCGGCAATCGATGAGCAAGGCAAGCAGCGTGACACCAAAGAAGAATTTCCCTGCTGTGTGCCAACACACAGATACACACACACACACACACACACATACACAGATGCTCACACAGAGTCATGTCTACTGATAGACAGACATAGGGACGTGCTGAAGCATCGAGACAGAGCCAATTCAACTGTCTCCTCGCTAACTACATACATCTGCCCAGACTGAAGAGGTCACAGGCTTGGCATCCTTGGGATGTATAGACCAGCAATAATGTGTAACGTTAAGACATGCACAACACATTCATGCTCACACTCGTGGATGCATGGAGATGGAATATATATATCTACATACATGTAGTGAATAAAACTAATATTAGGCATGGAAAGTCACTCATAGAAGCACATACAGGCATACACACAAGATAATTATGTAGATATCAACACAAACCCACCAAGAGTGTGTGCACACACACACACACACACACACACACACACACACACAAGAATATGCACATCAACACCAACAGCACAACTAAATGTGTGGGACATGAAGACAGACCCCCCCCCCCCCCCCCCATCCGTGTGGTCTGAGACGACAGGCTTGTCCAAGTCCCGTCATGCTGTTTACCCAAACACAAGGCACCTTAACACAGCCACACACACTCTCTCACTCTCTCTTTCTCTCTCTCACACACACACACACACACACAGGCCCTCTCAGACCTCAAACAAAGGCAGTCTTGTGGGCTGTTTACATGTGTGTTCTGAGTCCTCGGCTCCGTCGGCATATGGCTATTTTTCAAGTTCAAGGGTGAAAATATGGTATTGATTTTTGGTGCAAATGTGATACAAATTAAAATCTGTGTTGCGGGGCCTATACTTTCAAGTCCCACGGCAGTGATTTCATTTCTTTTCTCATTGCGTTGCCAGCTTCGACCTTGCCTTGCTCCTGTCAAAGTTGTAACCAAATACTCCCACCAAACACTACGTCAGGGGCCAGCCCCCCAGAATTCATAACGCTCAGCTTCGTCTCCTCATTATCGTTCTCCATCTCTCCGTCTCTGCCAGGGTGTCAGAGGAGGGGGACGCCCGTCTTCATACCCATTTACACGCTCGCTTTAACTCTATTTTGAAATCTCCACCGTCTAACGAGCCCAACGCAATTCTCCACAAGCCCCTCAAGGACTCTTTGTCTGCCATTACATCTGATAAGGCATTTAGATTCTCAACGGAGAAAAAAAAAGCAAAATGACGTGATCATGTACGTACCTCTAGTACTTTAGGTACAGTAAGAACATATTTTGTAATATTCTCCCATGTTGGAGCTCTCTGATGGATTACTTTGCCTCTAAAGTTGTTTCACTTCAGATTTTCCACCTGTCATGTATGAGCCATTGCTAAAAAAGTGGATTTGTTTTCCTTAGCAATTATAAATGCAGCGCCCCAGACCCATGCCATTTGCTATGGCAATCTGCAGCCATTTCCGTGAAATGAGGCGAGTAAGTATTTGCCATGTATTACTCTAGCGTAGCCATCACATCACATCCCTCCTCTCTCTCTCTCGTTGCCTCAATGGCTGAGCTGACATGAAGTATGCTTGTAACATGTCCGCAGTGTTTAGGAGACAGGCGCTGAGATAAAGCGTGTCGAGCTGGTCTGACAGTATGGCCAGACAAGGGACGCCCGACATGGGTGTCTGACAAGGATGCTGTTTAGGAACCCCCAACTTGTGATGACTTCAGCCATGACTTCTTTACACTAGGATAGAGAGAGAGATATAACACATAAGGGAGGGGGGGAGGGGCAATGTGAATTTGTCTTCAGTTATTAGTTGGAGTTAAAAGGCAGCTACTTGTTAAAAAAGACTAAACTCCAGTGAGAGGAATAAAACGTCATAGTGTAATGGATGTGAATGCATCTTTCTTAGTTATCTTTCATAGCAGTGTAATTACTACAGCCAGTAAATAGTATGAATAAAGCATTAGTTGCAGCAGTAATAGTTTAATGTTTTCAGTGCCCAGTTTTCAGTATCAGAGATGCAGGCGGCGCAATGAATGAATTACTAATTACAAATGAGCCATAAAGCTGTCATGGAAGATTCATGGATGTTGACTTTTATATCAATAACATACTTCAAGTTAGTTTCATATCGTAATTAGAGATGACATTAATGTGAAGTGTTACTGTGAAGGCTTTTTCAGTCACTGTCTACTGCCCTACAACTCTAGCTGACAGTATTCACCCAAACACAGGGCTGTGTGTCATTGAAGGTGCCTGCTTCTCTCTACACTTGACTTGAGAGAGCGAAACATCCAGTCTATGAGCTCAGGTCTGTATTGTAAGAAACCAAGACCAACTCACCAACCCACAGTCACTTTCAAAGTGTGTCAAGTGTGCAGGAATTCAAACTGCCACATAGTGTATGTTTGTAATGTGCAGTATGTCAGAGGGAAATATCAGAGTCCCTAGGGAAAGGTGCAGGGAGTTTGTAGGCACATACAGACCATATGGAGGTCATGCTGAGAGAGACAAGGGGGGGGGGGGGGCTTTATGTGTCTTTTCTGTCTGTATGTCCCTCTCTCTCTCTCAGGCTGCGGGCCTCTGTGATGTCATTAGTTATTGTAGGCCCTGGTCCAAACCTGACCAGCAAATCTCCCAACCATGAAAGAGGCGCTTCAATAAATCTTGCGGAGTGTCTCTAGTTATCCAGGAACGTCACACTTTCTCAGGAACACACTCCACTGGATAAACCCTCTGCATGAAGAAGGCATTTTAGGCGTGACTAACATTCCAGACGCCAGTATACCAGTGTGTGTGTGTGTGTGTGTGTGTGTGTGTGTGTGTGTGTGTGTGTGTGTGTGTGTAAGATTGTGAGACTTATGAGTGTTAATGAGGAGAATGAGAAGTGGGGTTGACTTTTGACTGAAAAGTTTGATGCTTGTGAAGTGACCTCTGAAGTCTGCCTTGCTCCCAGCTAGGAGAACAGATCTCTCTTCTGTGAACACACATGCTGATTACGATACCCTCAGGAGCGTCTCAACATACATGTACTGTATGCTGATTAAGATGCCCGAGGGAGTGTCAGACTCCGGCACGGACCTGGGCCTGAACTGGCACTGATCCAAAGTCAGCTGTTATGTGGGTTACCAACCCGCCTCATTCTGTTCGATGCCCAGTAAGAAAAACACGAGTAACATAAATAAATGTAAATGTTCTGTAATGTTTTAGGAGCTGGCGCTGGAGCTCATGGGTGGACTTTTTCGCAGCCATCGTCGGCCATCGAGTCCCGGCCGTGTGAAACAGTATCGAACAGGGAACGGGAAACTCTGACAGATGGCGTGTGATGTCAGAAGTAAAACAATGATTATGTTGCGAATACCAGAGACGTTCCGTTTTTTTTTCGCTCTCTCTCTCTCTCTCTATTGCTTGGACCGTAGTCCATTGAGGTCATCCCCAGAGCTCACCCTTTTGCCTAGATAACGTCCAAGCGGGCCTACCTCCTATCTCGAATGTAGCATGGGAAGGAACGGCCACACGTTGGAGCGAATTAGAGTCACTGGGACAAGTCGCATACTTCAGAGACGCGCGGACAAATGGCTGCGGCGGGAAGGGAAGCCGTCGGGGGAGAAAAGGCAGCGTGTGTCAGAATGAAGTATTAACAGCTGTGTCTTATCACACTCGGGACCGGCTTTCTCAGAACCATTAGTATGGGCCCAGTCTCCCAACTCTTCAGCCCTTGAGTAGAGACTGATCTCTGCTGCTTGCTTGCCTGCTTGGTTTGCGCCTTCCAACCGTCGTAACACTCTGACAGATCTGATCCCGTTGTGGGTTTTTAAGCCTTTGCGTACCACAAGACCTGTTTGCATTAGTCTGTGCAGTCATTGCAATCATTCAGATATACAGCATAACCAAATAAGGACTGACTTTATATTGCTGTCTCATTTTCACCCCCCCCCCTCCCTCCAGTTTTCTTTCACTCTCTCGTCTGACATCACGGTGTGATGAAGCATCGCTTGGGTTGATACTCTTAGATACCCTTGTGGAGGCGAGACAAAACACACAAAAACACACAGCAGGTGAAGTTGTAGTGTATCAGACAGAGGCACTTATCTGTATGTGAGTTACAGGGCCAAGGTTAGATAGGGAAAGAGAGAGAGAGAGAGTTTAAATTGGAGTGAAACACACATGCACATAAATTTAAGGATTACTGTCGAAGAGTGTTATATTAATATGACATGGAAAAAAAGGAAAAAGAGGTGTACTTTTGGTGATTTATGAGCGAGTTGAGACGGATGGTGGAAATAGAGGGTGAATTACCAATGTTGGAAGGCTTTGGCTCTGATTTGGAGGTTTGGGGAAGGGGTCGGGGGGTAGGGGGGGGGTGTAACTGCTCATAGTTTTAGCATTAAGCTCACAGACATTTGCTGCCAGACACTCTAAATTCAATATTTATTTCTATCCTGTCTGATAGTGCTGATGCTATGTATGGTAACAGGCTGAGAAGGCAGGTATGTGGCCTAGTGAGAACCTCACCTCCTGCCAAAGTCCTGCCTGACAGCCCAAAGCCCAAAGCAACTACCCCCTCTTTTTTAAGCCTGCCTCAAACATGGCTGATTAAATTCTCCCACATTGTTTGTGCAATGATTCAGACCATGGGGTTAGATGTAGATGCTGGCTGTCTGCTTGTGTGTGTGTGTGTGTGTGTGTGTGTGTGTGTGTGTGTGTGTGTGTGTGTGTGTGTGTGTGTGTGTGTGTGTGTGTGTGTGCGTGTGTGTGTGTACTTGTGCATAATGTGTGTGGTCGTTGTCACTGGGTGAGAAGTATAGATGTTTACCATCCGTGCTTACATGCTTACATTAGATAGCGGGTCTTGAAATGATTTATATCCCGACGTGGTGGGTGTGCCTGCAGCTTACTTACCCTGCAGCTTTTGCTGATGAAGCAATGGAAAAAATAAATGCTTATAGAGCAGGTGCCTTGATGCATAGCCACAGGGCAGTTTCATTTGCCAGTGTGTAGATTAAGTTCTTTTACAGCAGATTTGTGGAATGGTCACAGTATAGCCTGTGTTTGCAATGTTTGTTACTGAATTCTACAACTTTAAATTTTAAATCGCTAGTTTACTTTTACACAGCAGAAGACAGCTTTGACTATTTCAAGGCCTTTGTAGTGCCGCCTGGAATCCTATTGAGCACATCTGCCAGACTGCATACAGCTTGTCTTGACTGGGTATACAGTAGTCAGTCGGCCACCTGAGAAATGCCAGAGCGGGTTCTGCTGTTATGCTCATGGCGTGAACACAGGAGCCGGCGTGAAGTAAACACAACACCATTTCTCCTTTTTCCTGAGACTCGTCGCTCATCGCTCATCTGTAATGTGTTTGCATGGGTGTCTGGCACTAATGAGGCACAAAGGCAACACTGAAATGTCCCCTTTTTTACACATCCTGGGATGCCACCTGTTGCCATGCTTACAGAGGTGTTTGTATGCTCATGCCATAGCCCAGCGCTCGTCTGGCAGCTGGCGTATTTGGACAGGTCTTTTACATGCCGAGAAGAATCCAGTAATATAGCGGTGTGTTTTGTTTGAAAAGCAAGCATGGAATGTGTGAATTCACTTGAAGTCAGTCAAAGCAGAGAAGGAGTCTGCCGCCGGCTTCCAGTGCTTTCCGTAGTCTGCATCTCTGTGTCTTGTGTCTGAAATATTATACATAAACCTCCCTTTCCTCCTATTGTGAAAAATCACGCATCAGAAAGCGAGGCAGGCCATGTGTCATAACGTTTCTCCCCCACACCTCCCTTATTATGAGCTCATCCATCAAACCCACAACAGACGCGGCGGACTGTCCGCGCGAGTGAAAGATTACGGCGCGTATGGAAGCCTGCGGACGGACTGGCCCGACTGTGGCTGATTGCAGCATGATTCACACACAGAAATGGGCCGTGTCATATCTGCTCGTGGAGTGGACTCAGCCACCTGCTCTGTGCTCGGCCACGCACTCCGTCATCCATCACGCCGATAAAGCACTGGCACGCCAAAGGCCCGCTGGCTTGTGTCTCGCAGACGCAGACGGCCAACAGGAGACTGGTCCCAGTGCTCGGTGGCCGTGTGTGTTATGCCATAGAACAGGCCTGCGTCAGGGCTGGGCCGGCTGACACGGGGAGATAACGCTGCGTGCTGAGGAGGGAAGTCAGACTGGAGCGCAGGTGGCGGGCGGGAGTGTGATGATGTATGACTTCACTTCTGCAGAAGTGTCAGCACTGAAGAAGCTATGGCCTCTGAGACAAGCACTGAATGACTGAATCACTAATGTTCCCTTAAAGATCAATGACTAAACTTGCATAAATCATTCAATCAATTAATGACAGTTAAGTCTTTAATGTTCAGGGCTTAGGGCTCAGGGCACTTAGGGAATGGGGGTGGGGTGGTTGCATATTGGGATTCAGACTATACTGTAACTCTGTACATATATTTATCCGGTAACTTAATAAAATACATGCAGGTACGTACAGTTTCGCAGAGCTTGATCATTCTATGTATTAGTTTGTGTTTTGATCAAAGCATTTACAATTGATCATTGTTCACCAAAACAATTACGTGTTCTGTTTTGTTTTCAGGATTGTGGTTAGTACCAAAGGGTTGTTGTTACCCACACCCCACAGGATGTCATTGGTCTAGAAGCCTATCTGTGTTCTCCATACCATGACATCATAAGATGTATGGGTCGCCTCTTGCATGAGTGAGTGAGAGAGAGACTGACTATCTGGGTCATGTCAGACATTCCAGCAGTATGCAGTAAGTTTTGCTATCTGACAAGAAAAGCAGATAAGTATGTGCAAGTGTCCCTTTCTTAGTGTGCTATTGAGAGGGAAACTCCCTTTGTATTGTTCGTCTTGATACCACCTTATGGACTGTGTGTAAAATGTGTAAACAAAATGCATGTATCGGATCACAATGGGTTACTGGACCCATAGAATTCCCAATTTAGTTCTGGCTTGCAATCTTAAACCATCAGCCCACTAACATAGCCACACACACGCACACACAAACACGCGCACACACACCCGCGCTCACGCACACACACACACACACACACGTGCACGCACACGCACACACACACACACACACACACACACACACACACACACACACACACACACACACACACACAGAGAGAGAGACACCTTGACAGTCATTTTAGAAAAAGCTGTCAGAATACAGACAGTTAACAACCATAGGCTTATCTGTTATCTGATGTCAGGAAAGCCCTGTGACAACACTATTGTGATCATTCTCAATTAATTATTCAAGAGACATAATATAGTTGTGACAACATATAGGCTTTGATCAGTATCTACATGTAAGATCTGCGCCAGTACACATGACATGCACAACCCATGGAAATATTTGTATGAGATGGCAAGGAGGTGATACCACACTGACAGCCTATTCATCATCCAGAGCAATGTATTAGGCTGAGCTAAAGTTAGCAAAGCCCTGAAAAATGTGGAACTAAATTCAGTGTGACACAATTTAGACAGCTCATTAAGAGTATTTATTTAATATTCTTTCAGCTCTGGTCACAGGGCACACTGTTAAAGGCAGAGTTTCCTAGTCTCCCATGCCTCGCCATAATTAAGAGATTGCGAAAGAGTACCGGTGCCAAATATCAAATCTTAAAGGGACTTAAAGGTTGACTCTGTGATTAGAATCCATTGCACTTTTTTTTAAGGCATATGGTGATTAGTAACTTTGGCTAATGCGAGTGCAACAACTGTAGCATTGATTGATTCTCAGAACTTTTTAATTATTTTCTTTCCAAGTTCTTTTAGCTTCTTTGTAGACCTTTCATATTTGAAGTTTGTTCTGTTGTTACAATGCTCTTGACTTTTTATCACCTTATTTTGTTTCCTGTTCATTAATATGTTCCTTTTTAAAACACTTCCCTTGTCCATCTCCAGTACTTGTCATGTAGTCTAATATAATCTGTATGGAAGTGGCTATTACGGCGTGTGTAGGTTCACTCTAAGTGCTTGAGGGGTATAAATGGTTGCAGTAGTAATCATTATTGAAGAGGGCATTAACTGCTCAGCTGTGTGAGAGTATTTCTGGCCCACTGAGGACCAATAGAAGTATTTTCTCCCACAGAAAGAAAGACAGATATGGCTCAAGGGATCGGAAAAGTACTAAGTTCTCCCAATGGGGATGTGTCATTACCCAGCAGTCAGGGGCATTCACTGACCTTTGACCTCTTAGTGACCTCATAGAGGCTCATAGAGGCCATCCCTATGTAATATATCGACTGGGAACATGGAAAACCGGAATGCCGAGCATAATTTCCCTCGAGGGATGGCGATGAGCATCACGATATTAAGGAGAGCCCACAACGAAGGGGGCATCGTGAAACCGAACGTGAAAATTACTTCCAAGGGGAAGAGCGCATGCAGCACAGCAGAGCGGAGCGGAGCCACTCAAGCCTTCCTATCGGGCCCCCCCATGCAGTAATGGCTGCGCTGCTGCTGTCTAAGTGGGGTGAGGTGATGTCAAAGTGGAAATGAGTTGATTGCCCTGCGTTAGAGAACAGACCAGTGCTGCATGCAAATTGCATCCAGCTGGAGGGTCTTGATTTGACAGTGATGAGCACAGCCGGTTGACCCCCCACTGCTGACAGAAACCATGATGTCTCTGTGTGTGTGTGTTAGATTGTGTGTGTGTGTGTGTGTGTGTGTGTGTGTGTGTGTGTGTTAGAGTGTGTGTGTGTGTGTGTGTAAGAAGTGGTGGTGGGGTGTTGATGACTTAAGATTGCATGACGGAGCTAAATTTGGAACGTGCACCGGTGGATGTAGCACATGTCCCGCGGCCCATTGTGTTCTGTGAAGTGAAATACATTTTTTAAGATATGTCTCCTTGAAACGGGATGCGCTCATGATCACATATCAGCTTACTCCTCAAGAGCCCGCACCTGCGCTTGGAGTTATGGAATGAATGAAGTAACATGGAATTGGGATATAATTCCGGAAGGGGATGTTCTAATACAGGAATGTGGAGGTCAGTAGTCATTCTCAATTAGAGTCAAATTTGAGAAGGCGATAAGGTGGCAGTTGGCTCAAGTTGCTACGTTTCGAAATCTTCATTACGCACTTTAGGACCCAATGGGGGACTATCATGTAACACTTCAGCATTAAATATCACTAGCTTTATTCAACTCGGGAAACTATTAATTATACTCAAAATTGCTTTGACCTATTGTATGTTTAAATTAAACATGGAGCACAAGGATTATGAGAAAACAATATAGCAAAAGCATAATAAAATAGAAAAGTGCTCAGAGAGCACAGACCTCCGCCAAGGCAATATGGTCACAGACACAATATAAATTCCAGATTGTGTTCTTGATTCACCGATTGCCACCAAAATCTAATCAGTTCTTATTATTTCCCTATATACACGTCCAAAAGTTTCACCCAAATCCGTGCAGTACTTTTCAAGTTATGTTGTACACAGACACACACACACACACACGCTGGCAAAAACTTAAATTGAGTAAATATCATTAGCCCAGGCACAGTATTATGGGCTTGCAGTTTTTAATGAACAAAAATAGATGCATTTCCTTATTCCATTTTCACTCCTTACAATCAAATTATTTCACTAGCTTGTTTTGAACACACTGCAAAACTCAGGACTTTGACGAGTTGGAGTACATCATTCTTCTATGAACTCGTGGGCAAACACTCGGAGGTCTGGGTGTAACCAACAAATAATTCAGGAGTCTCGTTTGCCGGGTTGATTAGATCATCAGTCTTGATCTGGTGAAATGTCCCCGATAAGTCTGACTCCATGTCCCCGCTGAGAGAAAGAGGACATTGAGAAATCGTGACACTGGGGGAAACTTTGCACCGGAGATGCAGTTTTACTGTGTGTTATCCTTTGAAGGCTGTCCGAAGATAAATGCCTAGAGCTCGTAAGTCGTTATGGCCCCATAACCTCTTCAGGGGAAAAGACAGAGGGTCTGATGCGGTTACGTCGATTCTCAGGGCCTGCCAGCGAGGCTGATATGTGTGGAGACGGGCTTGTGATTTCTTCCCCTTTGTTTCTGTGCCCTCACCGGGAGAGCTTAGATCACTCTCAACCTTTTTTTCACTCCTCTGTCTGCATGGACGTTCTCCCCTACATCCCTCTCTCTCTCTTGCCCCCATCCCCTCATCCTCCCTCTCTCTCCCTCTTTCCCTCTCCCTCCCCCTAGAAAGCCTCGTTGGAGGCAGACCTGACATCATGCTTTTACATCAGCCATCTTTAGGAGCAGGGAATGCAAAACATCGAGCAATCCTTTGAGGTGCTGAGTCTCTCTCTCTCTCTCTCTCTCTCTCTCTCTCTCTCTCTCTCTCTCTCTCTCTCTCTCCTTTTTTTTCCCCTCACAGCGAATTACGACAGAATGTTGGCTGGAAAACGCTCACGGTGCTCACTCGACATTCTTCGTGTTCTATTTCCTGATGTTGGGGCGCCGAATCGGCACGGTGAGCAAGCGGCCTCACTTTGCGTGTGGCTCCCCACCTAATTACAGTCCAATTGCTGCGGATTTCTGCTGAATTAGAGAGGGTCAACAGGAGGCTATACCTCTCAGCTACGTCATCCTATGTGTCTTTATGGACAGAGCGAGCAAAAAAAACCTCCCGGGAAATTATGATATTTATCAGTCTGGCAACACTCAGTACAACAAATCATAAGTGTACTGCGTGCTGACTCTGAGCGAATGCAGGGGAAACCAACGCTGAATTTACACATAACGCGTCAAGAAACAACAATAGAAGACCTCCCATGGTCACCGTGCTGTTTCTCGGTCCAGCACAGCACCTCAACCATGCAGCAACTCCAAGCAGAGCTGGTGGAGGTGATAAGCTGGGGTGTACAATGTGTGACTTCCAGCCTAGCGGCCTACAGGATGAGGCGGTGATTGAGAATTACAGTATGAGGGTTCATATGGGTGATATCAAGGGTGGGTCATGGTGGCCATGGAACTATAGCTGCCAACTGTACAACTGTACATGTGTGTGTGGAGACATGTGAAGGAAGATATGTGGCCAAGGGGTGAAGCTGAAGGCAGAACAGTTACTTCAGCTCTCATTGTTTTTGGTGTGTTTATAAACTGTGTAAATTTATGTTGTTTTTATTGTGTTTACAAACACTCTGAATATGAATTAATCCATTGAGTCTCACCAGTTCATCTGACCGGCTCATGACCTCTTGGAATTGCAATCATCAAGTCATTTGTCACCTGTAATTGTTTCTCATGCTAACCTAGTCATACACAAAATATGTTTTTGTCAACATAGTTCCAGAGGAAGTGCAAGAGCCTACACATGCTACACACACACACACACACACACACACACACACACACACACACACACACACACACACACACACACACACACACACACACACACAAACATTGCTCATTCACTGTTTATCTATAGTTGACACCACCCCAGACGGATGCTGGAGGACGTCACACCAATAGCCCTTCCCAGATGGAGGAGAGAGCAGTGATTCCCCTGTGCTGAGGTCCAGATGCTCTGGAGACACTGTAGCTGCTTCAGGCCTGCCTCAGGTCATCTAGCCCAGAGAGAGAGAGAGTGGCTGGGCCATGTGTGGCCATGTGTTGCTCCTGCCCTGAGAGCATTCCCACAATGTGGAGGTCCCAACATTTCCATGGGACACATTTTGATTGATGATCGCCCTGCGCCGCAGTGCATTTAACAGTTTGCTTAAGACGATGCTTTTGTTTTGTTGTTGTTTTGACACCCCCTTCCTTCGCCCCCGAGCCCCCTTCTCCACCCCCCACTCCCCCAAGGGGGCATGTTCAGTGGAGTGCAATGAGTCATGGGAAGTGGGCTCGTCTTGGCGGACGACACCATGCCATATAACTCATGCGGGTGTCACCCAGCCCCGCGCTTGTTTTGAAAGCTGTGCCGCGCTCGCCCAGGCCGCTAGTATTGTCAAGGATTTTTGCACTTTACAGTGACACGGCTAAACGGGCCATTTACTGTACCTGACCCAGATTGTTGCTGAGGCCAGGGGATCCGGCCCAGGCCTGGCCCAACTGGCATCAGCTTCATGTCATTGCCATATCAGCTCCAATGCAAACGTATGAGATGTCTGAGAGTCACCCCACACCCACTGTAATCATCTTGTCAGGAGCAATCAGCATTTTGAAGGACATGCACTGCATAAAAAACAATTGACTTTTTTCTAATGATTTTTCTAAGACCACGACCAAGTTTACACCGCACTTGGTCATATTATACTCCAGCCACTGGTATTTGACATTGATTTGTGTGTTTGTCCGGACACCACTGGATCGAAATGCCAAAATTTGTATGTAAGTTAAATATTGATTGCTTAATCCACTTGTGCAGTGGGAGGTCAGCGGTGCTTGATCTCCATGCGCTTAGGCCTGATATGTCTAGCTTACTGTAGCTTGTGTTGCAGTGCACTCCCAGGGTCCCATAGACTTTACCTCATAACAATCACAACGTCTGTTTGTACAGTCCGAATTAATCACAGACTGACCAGGCCAGTTCTCACCGCTTTTTCCCCCCCTCCATCTCATGGTGGCACGGGTAAACACTCTTGTCAGTACGGCGTTCCATTAGTCAACGCCCCAATGCGCCCCCACCCCAAGGCCCCTGCCCAGCCCTGCTATCAATGGCACTGGTGATGACAAAGAGTTGCAATTTCTCACATATTCAGATACTTAGAGGAATTATTGAAACTCTCACATTGTGCATAATGGCTGCCCCTTTTGCAGTGGAGGTTGTTGAGTTTGTATTAATCACTGTAATTTCTAAAAAATATTAAAAAGCCAAAACACCACCTGCTCCAGATGTAAAAAAAAAAAATCTCCATAAATAGCACTCACTCTAAACATATGTTTTTACAAGGCCATGTACAGTTCAGACGGCTAATGTCAACTGGCAAGGTGTGGTTTTATGGCATTACAATGCAGCCTGTGTGTCATACGGCTACATGTAACTACTTGTGCCCTTAGACACCTCCATTTCACGTGCACACACACACACACACACACACACACACACACACACACACACACACACACACACACACACACAACCACATATGCACATGCATACTGTACATACATAGCCAACACAAAACACACATGTACACTGAATTGCACACATGCACACACATATAGTGACAGATAATCATTTACTGTGTGTGTAAGGGACATAAGTTTGGCACTCGCTCAGCCTTGAACGCTGATCAGCCCCAGACGTTTGGACTGAGAAATGTCAGTACTAGTGCCAGCTTATCTGAGGGGGCCTGGGCGACCCTTTTTTTTTTTTTTTTTTTTTTTTTGCTGATTTTCACTGCTCCCCCTCGTGCATCCATTCCCCCCAGTACCCCACCCCCACCCCAGCTCCCCCCACCCCTCCCCTCACTTCACCAGCACCAGAACCTCCCTTGTTCTATGTGCCTTGTTAAAAAGCAAATGGCCTGAGGGAATTGTGCAGAACACCACGCAGGTCCTTATATAGGCAGCAGACGTTAGGTAAACGCAAGGTAGACGTTAGGTAAACTGCAAACGGGCATTTCTCAGTCGGCAGCTTTATTCATAACTGTGATATGGGCCCTCGTCGTTGGCACTAACCATAGGCATGGGCATGGGCATTCTGGGCATGAGACTCTGGGTGCCCAGGCGTGTGTGCCAAGTGGACAAATCAATAAGCCTGTTTCATGTCAAACACGTCTTGTGAGAGAGAAGCCTTGAAATCCAGAGTTGCAAAGTTGGGGAAATTCTATCGGGGTGTTCTGTGTCCTTCAGTCTGAGATCATCCAATCCACAGGGAGACTGAATCTTTTCTTTCTTTACTTTCAATCCTCCACCGATCCACCACCCACCCTCTTCCCTCATACACCCTCAGCCTTTTTAAAAACTCACTCTTATATCATTGCATAGTTATGTTTCTTCATCAAAATTACATGTAGCCTACAGTGAGTTTGAATGAGAGTAATGAAAGCAGCTTTCTCTGGCCAATTATGGGATTACAAATGCTGCGAGTGGACCCCCCTCCTTACCTCCTGCACACGTGCACACACACACACACACACACACACACACACACACACACACACACACACACACACACACACACACATACACACACACGCACACACACGCACACACACACACACACACACACACACACACACACACACACACACACACAGCCACTCACATCAACTCCTTCACTAATAAAGTGCAGTACCATGGGGGAGAGGGCTGGCCTGCAACTGATCCGGCTCTCGCTGGTCCTGCACGGATCACACAGACGTTTCACAGGACGTTTTTCAAATAACACAGACGTGATCTGCAGCTCGTTTTAAAGCCCTGTCTGGACTGTGACGGCCTGGATACCACCGAGGCCTGAGTGCCAAAAACAAGAATCGGCCCCTAAACAGGCTCTGCATACCATCGCAGCTTTCAAAGAACCAACATGGGAGTGTAACGACATGTGAAAGCAAGGTGGTAAAACATATTCTTTGATTTCTGTTTCTGATACTGAAAGAGAGTATGTCACTCCCTGCTCTGTTTTGGATAAAGTAAAGTGCTACATGAGTCTAAAGTCAAATAAAAGAAGCAGGCATGCCTATCAATGCACTGAATAACACACAAGCAACAAGTTGATAATAATTCATCTTGGGAATCTATTCCTAGCTTGTCTTACATTATAAATTATATGTTGTCAGTGTATATTTTGCAGCCAGTCACCCATCTTACATTAGGACAACACTTAGGATTTTTTCCCCTTGTGTTGTTGCAACTTCGTGTCCACACCAAGCCACCATGCTGGGACAGAGAGAGAGAGAGAGAGAGAGAGAGAGAGAGAGAGAGAGAGTCTATTTTAAGAAGTAATTGTGAAATTCTGTCACAATGCTCTGAACACAAGCCGGTGAGCCAAGCTAAGCATCTCTTGTGTGTGTGTTCTGGGAAAGGCCACAGAGAGGAGGCTGTGAAGCGGACGCTGCTTTGGTTTGGTCTGGTCTGGGCTCAGGCATTAGTGATGAAGGTCCATTAATTCAATGCAATTTGCTCTGCCTTAAAAGTTTTCCTCACGATTAACAGCCATGTCCAGTTGAGTAAATCAGTTTCTCATAAAAGTTGCTTCAAGAGTGCAAAGAATTCACTTGACTTTATGTAGAAATACACACACTGGCCAACACACATCTAGCCACACACACACACACACACACACACACACACACAAAGTTGTGCGAACGATGTGTGTACATAGAGCCAAGGATTTATATCCATTTTCAACTGGTTCTATCAATGGATAAATTACCTCATCTGTTTCTATGCCAATGACTCCCAAACATGAAAAAATCCTACGTTCCCTCTTGCACACTAACACAGACGTTTGGCAGTGGTATGTAATCCAAACATGGAGATCCAGACAATCAAGGTTTAAAACAAAGCAAGAAGGAAGGAGAAAAAACATGGTAAAGCTCCAGGAAAATGTTGGATCCACATCGCACACTCCCCAGCAATCATACTGTAAATGTCACACTGTGTGAAGAACTAGTAATGCTAGCCATTAAAGAGCATAACAGTGTGTGTGTGTGTGTGTGTGTGTGTGTGTGTGTGTGTGTGTGTGTGTGTGTGTGTGTGTGTGTGTGTGTGTGTGTGTGTGTGTGTTTATTTGTAGTGTAATTCCATATACTGTGGGCTCTGCCTCAGATGTAAAAGATCTATAAAAGATTCAGGTCTGCAGTGGTATTTTTTACACATATTAATATAATGCATTAGGAGTCTGCTAATGATAGGCAAACATGAGACTTAGTCTGTCAAAGATAGTTAAAGTTTTTGTTTTGCAGCAGTCAAAGTCCTCCAATTGCATAGCCATACAATTACATAGCCAGTTACTGCAATAGAATGAAGGGCATTTTGATTATGCTGTCCTTCAATATGTTTGCATACTGTGTGTTACTTTTGGGTAGTAGAGGTGTGTGACATTGAACAGCTTTCACCATAACAAATGACACTAAAGCTGCATTGATTTAGCTTTCCAAAAAAGATTCAATTCCCAGCTGCCAGCATTGTGCACTTGGCCTTGAGCCGCTTTAGACGGGACTGGTGCTGATTAGTCAGTCAAGGAAGGTAAGTTGTTTTGGAAAAAAGCATTAGGAGAATGGAGACATGCAAATAATGAATAAAGTTTAGGGTGAGCAGGTGACACATGTCTCGCTAATTGGTGAGTGAAGTGCTAAGCCCAAGCGTTCCTCCAAGCCTCCTGAGAGTAAGTTGGTCACGTTTCCTTCACTTAAGGGTTCCTCTGGACTCCCCGTGATCACAGGGTCCTTTAACGACGTGTGAAACCACAGCAGATTAGGCCTTTGTACCCAGTTTTCCACAATGTCTTCACATGTTAAGCATGAGCACACCTCATATTTTTGTTTCTATTGCTGATATGACTTCATGATTTCCTCAGGAACTGATTTTTCACAAACAACGCCATGCCTGGATGGCATACGGCCAAGTTCACTTTCCCTTCAGGCGAAGAAAAGTGGAGACAAAACACTAAACAGGCTTTTCATAAGTGAGTTAAATCCAAATATGTGGGGTTTTGTAGTCATGCTGCATATTGAAAACATGAATTCCATATTTGTTGTCAGAGCAGTATAAAATAATAATAAAAAAAACAATGTTATCTTATCTGGCATTACTATATCTTTCTTTGGACAGCCAAATATGAAAGAAATAAGATGTGATTCCCAAGGAATCCATGAGAATATCTGGCAGACAGAACTCTCAGAACTTTTTTTTGAAGTAGAAGAAGAAGTGCGATGGACCCCCCTGATTCTCTCTCTTTTTCCTCCCTTTCTCTCTCTCTCTCTATCATTCTCCTCTTTTTCTCTCTCCCTCATTTCTGTGTTCTGGCAGCCCACCCTATACTGTTGGCAGGACTGACCCAAATAAGTGCAGCCACACCGGCCATTGGGGGGGGTGTGGATTGTTGGGGTGGTGGGCGGGCTTTGGGAGGTGACGGTGGGGGAGTGGGGTGGTGGAGGGGGGAGAAATAACAGTGAAATGATCCATTGAACCAAGTGTGTCCGCTCTCCTAATTACGTAGTGTCCTATATCCTCTCCTTCATTTTTTCCCCTCATTTTCACTCCCCCCCCTTATCCCCCCATCCCAGCATCCACACACCACCCCCACCTCCACCTTCACCTCCCACCTCCTTACTTGAGCTCTTGTGCTTTTGCAGGGGTTGGTTTTTTGGAGGGATAAAACCGCCGCTGTGGTAGAGGAGACGCTTATTGTGGGCAGAGATGGAGAAGAGGAGAGTGGTGCTCCTCTTGCACGGATTTTTCCTCTTGCAGCTGTGTCGCCCCTCGCTCCAAGGAGGTAAGATACCGTCCCGGGCCAACTCTCGGCTTCAGCTGGATGGAAGCCATGGCAACCCACCCGAGCATCCTTGATTCTCTGGCTACTGATAGGTTACCGTGCTCTTGCTTTTGATGCTTTTTGATGCTCAGGTGAGTGGGCTTTCATCCAGCAAGCCATAAAACTCTGACAGGTGTATGGCAAAGCATCGAAAGGACAACAGGTATAACTTCAAGTTAACTATGGCTTTGAGAAATGGTCAGAGGATGGTCAGATGGTCCTCAATGTAGTTTCAACTTCAGTAGGTTATTTGAATTTGACATGCATGTGTACTCCTCAGAGTTTACAAAGTCCCATGAAAGTTCATGTCTGTGTGTGAATTTGTCCTCCAAGTGTTTTCAAAAAGATGTTATGATGTTGCCTCCGAACACTGTGACTAATAACATGCTGGAAGTCATTAGAGACATCTGTGTCACTGTGTCTGACATGCTTCTCATTTTTAGATCATAGTTGGGTGCTGTCTGAAAGGCTGCTGCTGTTTCACAGCTATTATCCACTTATGTGATGATTTATGGTTTTGGCAAGGTTTTGAAAAGTTATTGCCGTCCATAAAGAGAGTGGTTTGCTTAGTTCTGGACTGTCAATTTAGCTCTTACTGCCCTTGAAATAATATAATCTGTGCATTTCTGCTTCTTGATGTGGTTTCTGAGTATGCATTTGTACAATTTGAACAATTTCTCACAAGTCTATCAAGTCTATTATTCTTAGAACACTTGTGACAATCTTGGTAAAAATACGCAAATTTAATTTGCTGAAGATTTAGAAAAAAAAGGTTGCTTATGTGCATTATATGCACCCTTTATGAATGTGTTTGTAATGCTTTGTGAGAACTGGGTTGATGGAAAGTGCTACCAAAGAAATGATTGTAAATGCAGTAATGCAAAGCATAATGTCAGGTAACTTCTTACAGAGTTAATGTAATGTCTTTCTACATTTTTTTTTTAAAGTTGTGAATATAAGATTCAGCAAAATCGTAGGTAAGACATGATGAAAGAAAGATTGTGCTGGAGACTGTATAACTCACTGTATACCTGGCAGTCACCAACTGATCAAATCATTTTATTTTTGCAATGGGCAGCAAAAAAATGTGTGTATGTATTTTAATAAATAACATATTTTTACATTATGCACAGTATGTTTAGTGACTTGCTGTGGTTAATATCTTAAATTATGTCAAATATTCATTGCTATTTGTGCTCTTTGTGCTATTTTAATTAAATGCCACATTATCAATGAAAATGATCTCACCAAGAATGTATCCAATGCCACTTCCTCAACATGTTTGTAAATTTTAAGTTGCTGAAATCATGTCTACGTCACAGTGTCTCTCTTGATGATTCTGACTCATGCAAGAGGAGACCAGCTATGGTTCCAAGTGGTGACACCATGCGGAACTGCCCTAATACCCCCTCACACAAACCCTCCCTTAGGTGCACTGTGGAGAGAATGTGTACTTCCAAACACCCCTGCACAGGGGGTCGACTAAAGCCCATGGATTTGAGTAGTGAAACAGACTGTGTGGAGTGTGCTCTCTGTGTCAAAGGATAACATGTGGGCCAAACAGTCTCCCTTTGAGTTTCTGCCAGCCAAAGTTTTGATCAGAGGAAGTGTTTTTGTTATTCTCATCCCTCATTCAAAAGCTAGCCAGAACTCCAAGGGAATCAGTCAAACATAGGAAACTGGTAGTGGTGGACCCCGTTTACACGTAGCAGAATATCATATTTATTTTTGCGGTTGCATATGATTTACACCGAAAATGGCTACCTTTGAAAACTCTGGCCAAACTGGAGATCTCTGAAAACACTACGAATAGGGCTGAGAGCCGATAAGGTGTAAGTGACATTTCACCAATTTTACAGGAGAGCCAAAACAAAAAATTATAGTTTGCCCTTATGCTATTTTCTGTACTTATTTCACCAATATAAATAACTGCACACTCTAATTTGTAAGTGGAAAGAGCTCATTAAGATCTTTCAGGTGATATATAACTCAATTTTCACCACAGTGTCACTTAGCCTACGCCCTTTATGGTCTCGGCCCTTGATTTGTGGAAAAAATATTAGTATTGTGACGTGAAGGTCCTTCAATGGGTTTCAGGTCTCTGTTTGGTTCACTATTTGTTTGATACCGTGTTTTTGACAGCTTCCCCTGCCTGTTTTTGAGCATACTAATATAAACAGAATTATTTTTTAATGTTGAGAAGGAGAACATAATCGTTTTCATAAATTCCCAGGTATAGATAATGTATGTTTGCCATACAATGTGTTTTTAAGGGAATAACTCATTAATGATGAACATTGACTCATTAATGATGAACATTGATGATTAACTTTTTCCCACATTAAGTATATCTAAATCCCACAAATTCTGACACCTTTTCAGGGGTGTACATTCCGCCTGGAGCAGGTGGTGCTGGAGCTGGAGTCGGTCCTGGGGGAGGTCTTGGAGCTGGACTTGGAGCTGGAGCAGGTCCAGGAGGAGGACTAGGAACAGGCTTGCGACCTGGAGCTGGTGATTGTTTCATGTTAATATGTAATAGTTGTAATAAAGATGAAAACGACAGTAGAACATGTTCTGGCTTATAAGGTATATAAAAGCCTTGATAGACTTATTACTAAACTTATTAGACACAAATGGCCCTGTATAAAATAACTTTTACTCCCTTCATTGACCACAGAAATAGGCTATTAATCAGAGAAAACTAGGGTCATGAATTCCTGAGTTCCCCTTGAATTCCAAGTTCACTCTCAGCATTTCACTGATTTGTGTCATCTTCAGGAGGTCTTGGCCCTGGTGGAGCTGGTGTAGGGCCTGGTGGAGTCGGACCAGGGGGATATGGACCAGGTGGAGCTGGTGTCGGACCTGGTGGATATGGACCTGGTGGAGCTGGTCCAGGGGGATATGGACCTGGTGGAGCTGGTGTCGGGCCTGGTGGAGCTGGACCAGGGGGATATGGACCTGGTGGAGCTGGTGTCGGGCCTGGTGGAGCTGGACCAGGGGGATATGGACCAGGTGGAGCTGGTGTAGGGCCTGGTGGAGCTGGACCAGGGGGATATGGACCTGGTGGATATGGACCTGGTGGAGCTGGTCCTGGAGGCTTCGGGCCTGGAGGAGCTGGACCAGGGGGAATTGGAACTGGACTAGGACCAGGAGGTGTGGGGCCTGGGGGCGTGGGCCCCGGAGGCATTGGAGCAGGTAAGATGCCATTTAGTGAGTATTCTACCAACTAAATATTTTATGAAATTTTAAAGCTGTTATGTGCACCACATGTGGTAGAACATGGAACTGGAAAGACAGGACAAAGCTACAGTTGCTTGCCAACTCTAGTGGACATTTGGACAACATAGACCTTAGGAATTTTTGGCTTGACAATTTGTTGCTAGACATCTTTTAAAGGGAACTTCATTTGTTGCCGCTAGTAGCATCTAGATTTCCAGGCTATGGTAGTACAATAGTTTCTTTACATTCTGTTGTTGTTTGTTGATATTGTCTGTTCTAAATATCCAGAAAACTTGTCTGGCATTGCACTAAGCACATTTCATGTGTTAAGAGTTAGCTAAAACAGCTAAAGATTTCATGTGTATTGTGTATTTAGAAGGACATGTTTATACATTCCGACACATACTCAATAATTTGCAGTGCATGTACACATCTACACGTACATTTTGATTAGCACTGATTGGCTGTTTTTCTATTTTATTTTCAGGAGCTGGTCCAAAGCCACCTAAAACAGGTAAGATCGACATCTGAGAAGAGGTTGGAGTGGCACAGAGGGTAGAATAACCCTTCAAGTGGTTGTAGATTTGAGCTCTTAAATTGATTTGTAAACCATTTAGCAATGTTTTTTTGTGGTAACACATCATTTACTCTTTCCTGATACTCATTCAGTTAATAAAGCTGTGCATTTCTTTTTACTCTACAGGTGGTGCATATGTTGGCCAGGGTGTTGGTCCAGGGGGACGAGGTACTGGCTTTGGCCCTGGTGGTCAGGGGACTGGTCTTGGAGCTGGAGGAGTGGGCCCAGGTGGAGTTGGACCAGGTGGGGTTGGACCAGGTGGTTACGGACCAGGTGGAGGACTTGGACCGGGTGGAGTCGGTCCAGGTGGTTACGGACCAGGTGGAGTCGGACCAGGCGGAGTCGGACCAGGTGGAGTTGGACCAGGTGGTTACGGACCGGGTGGAGTTGGACCAGGTTTGGAACTCTCACATTTACTGCCAATATGTGTAATTGATTTTTGATATGTATGAACAACTACAGTAGCTGTGTTGTATTTATTTATTTCATTTTTTTTTAAATAGGTGCCGGAAGAAAGCCTGGGAAAACAGGTGAGGGAAGAATTTGATGTACATTAAAGGTATATTCCGGTTTTTAACACATTTAGTCCCTTTTCTGTTTTCTGGTGTTTCTAGGATGACTTAGAATGGTCAACATTGAAATTTTGATGATTGCTCCGGTCTCGGGTATTTGGCTAATTTAGAATCTGATCTACTTCAGAATGGCTAGCTTTGTGCATTTGTAATACTGTCCTTAAAACAACCTTACACATTTGTTTGAAATAACATGCAACTCACTGAGTGGAGAGTGTTGTAGGATGTTCCAAAACAGTTTCATGCCAAAATACCGTTCATGTCATGTTTTATGTAACATTATCCAAATTATGTTTTTTAAAAAATGCTACATAAAACTAGCCTGACAAGCCAGACTATAACATAAAATGTGTAGTCTGACCAGGACTGATAGACCCTCGGGTACAACTGCTACAACCCGCTAAGCCCGCCCAATGACTTCCTGTCAACCTAGAGCATTGTGATTGGATAGACACCACCGAAGTCTGAGTTAAACCTATGGCTTATAGATAGAATTATTCGCTGAGCAAATTCAATTTGCTACCACTAGAGTAAGTCTAGACTTCTAGGCTAACATAAAACACGACATGAAACTTATTTTGGAACATCCTGGAACAACACTAACCACTCAGTGAGTTGCACATTATCTGAAACAGACGTTAAAGGTTGTTTTATGGAGAGGATTCCAAATACACAAAGCTAGCCATTCTGAAGCAGGTCGGTTCCGTATCATAGGTCCGACATCCCATTAGTCCGACATCCCATTAGTCCGAAAATGAGCCATTGAGGAGAGATCCCATTAGTCTGACATGCCATTAATCCGACATACCATTAGTCCGAAAAAAAAGTCCATTGTTCCAACATCCCATTAGTCCGACGATACACATGTAGAGATGCATGGATGACTTGTAAGGAGGTTACCTGGGTTATTGTTTCGTGTGTGTCATCCTTTACTGTTAAACCGAAGAAAGGGACATAGTTTCATAGCCTATAACTACGAGACGCACTCAGTGTAGTGTACCTTCTACTTTATTCTCAGAATTATCTGTTTATTTCCATTCATATTCAGTCATTGAAAAGAACCCCTTGTGCGTTTAATTAACACAGCCGAAGATAAAAAAGTTGATTGTTACAACAGGCCGGCACATTTCCACCTGTTTTTAGACACACAATGCTGCAAAAAAGACGTTTCCTCTTTTCCGTGAATTTTGCGTCTTTCATTACAAGTCATCCATCCATCTCTACTGTGTATGGTCAGACTAATGGGATGTCGGAACAATGGGCCTCTTTTTTCGGACTAACGGGATGTCGGACTAATGGGATCTCTATTCAATGGTTCATTTTCGGACTAATGGGATGTCGGACCAATGGTCCGTCCCCAGCAGGTCAGGGGCGATTCGAAATTAGCCAAATACTCGAGACAGGAGCAACTGTCAAACTTTTGGTGTCAACCTAAGCACACCAGAAAAGGGACTAAATGTGTTTAAACAAAAAACAGAATATACCTTTAAGCAGTTGGGTATGCATTTTATGGTATGCATTCTAGGTTCAGACAAAATGTTACATTTTGTGCATTTTTGTGTTTATAGGTGCTGGATATGGGGGTCAAGGCATTGGCCCAGGTGGTCGAGGAACCAGTTTAGGAGCAGGCGGCTATGGACCTGGAGGAGTTGGCCCTGGTGGGGTTGGTCCCGGAGGAGTTGGACCTGGAGGAGTTGGCCCTGGTGGGGTTGGTCCCGGAGGAGTTGGACCTGGAGTTGGCCCTGGTGGGGTTCGTCCTGGTGGAGTTGGCCCTGGTGGTGTTGGTCCCGGAGGAGTTGGACCTGGAGGAGTTGGCCCTGGTGGTGTTGGCCCTGGAGGCTACGGACCAGGCAAGGAAAAACCTTCACCTTGTAGATTTCTCAAGGGCAAATCTTACCTCCACATTTAGCAACATAACTGATCTATAACATGCATCATGTGCTTTGAAAATAGTTAGGGTCTTGTTCATGTCAGCACCTCATAATTGGTTTACATGTTCCTGCTTTTCCTCTATTGATGATCCACACTCACCATTTATTAATACTGTAGAAATACTGCTGCTAAATTTGCATTGTATTTATATACATCTATCTCTTTCATCCACAACCACCAGGAGCTGGTACCAAAGCAGCCAAGCCAGGTAAGTACTATTAAGCTCTTTCGCTAGAGAACAAGTTATAACCCTGAACAGAACCAGAACATTATATTTTCCAATTAATTTAATATCATTATATTTTTCTGTACAGGTGGTAGAGGTGCAGGACTTGGTGGACTGGGCACTGGTCTCGGACCAGGTGGAGTTGGCCCAGGAGGCTATGGACCAGGTGGAGTTGGCCCAGGAGGCTATGGACCTGGTGGAGTTGGTCCAGGAGGCTATGGACCAGGTGGAGTTGGCCCAGGAGGTTATGGACCTGGTGGCGTGGGACCTGGAGGTTATGGACCTGGTGGCGTGGGACCTGGGGGAGTTGGACCTGGGGGAGTCGGACCTGGTGGAGTTGGACCTGGTGGAGTTGGACCAGGTGGCGTGGGACCTGGAGGTTATGGACCTGGTGGCGTCGGCCCAGGTGGAGTTGGCCCAGGGGGTAGAGGTACTCATCACTTTAAATGAAAATGAGAATAAATTTCTATTGAATCCAAGTTGAATACATTGCAGATGTTATTTTAGACTTAACAATGTTTCATCATAATTCACAGGAGTGAAGTCTGGGAAGCCTTCGAAGACAGGTCTGTTGTCTCATAATATAACATAACATTACATATTTTAAAGGTGCACTGTTCCATACAAATTAGTTGAATATCAATTAGCTCACGTAATTAATTGAAGCAGAGACACACAAGTCCAATTTCCAAAATACTTTGTACTGTATCTTTGCAAAGAAGGAGATGTTATTGTGTAGCTGGAGTCATTCTCGCCACACTCGGATCTCGAGCTTGCCACTTCGTTAACTACAAAGCCAACAAACCCACGGCATGGGAGTCGAACATTCTAACCACTGAGCTAAAGGCCTAGGTTCATGAAGGATTAGGGGATGTTGGATGTGCACTCAGGTCTTGAACTTGCCACTCTGTCGACTACATCTAAGCCACGGCATGGGAGTCGAATGCTCTAACCACTGAGCTAAAAGCCCAGGCTTCCAACTCAGCATTTAGAAGTGTTCATGAAGGACTAGGGGATGTGAAAATTTACACATACTGCTGCCAGCTAGTATAGATAGTTGGCAACCGTGACAATTGTAGTAACACTGTATCCATCTCTGAAGAGGAGATGGTTATACACTTCCTTTATGTCATGGAGTACACTTATGTCACAACTCAAGTACTCTCTGGCTATCCATTGAGCAGTCAACCCTTTTTGCATGTATTTTTTGCAAAAATCTTATGATCGATTCTGGGAAAGGTCAAATCTTATTCAGGGCTGGCACCTTGAAATAACTATGAAATCATGTAGCATGTTCCAAAAGTATTCATTCAGTCTTTACTCTTCCGAACATGGTCACTGGATGCAGGAGGATACGGAGGCCGGGGGGTAGGTCCAGGCGGAGCTGGTGCTGGTCTTGGAGTTGGAGGCCTTGGACCAGGTGGAGTTGGCCCTGGTGGTGTTGGACCAGGGGGTGTCAGACCAGGTGGAGTTGGACCAGGTGGCTTTGGTCCTGGACTTGGCCCAGGTGGAGTTGGACCTGGTGGAGTTGGCCCTGGTGGAGTTGGACCTGGCGGAGTTGGACCTGGCGGTGTCGGACCAGGTGGCTTTGGCCCTGGAGTTGGACCTGGAGGAGTTGGACCTGGAGGAGTTGGACCTGGAGGTCTTAGACCAGGTGGGTGGACAAGCTCTAGAAGATTTCTGAAATGGTTTAGTCTTTGAGGTATCACCTCTGACACAGTAGGGTTTGTATGGATATGAATTTCAATTTACATTTCAATGTTATAAAACATCTATAAAATGTTAATACATTTTGAATTTTGAATCCTTCTCTGTTTACAGGCGCAGGTGGAAAACCTGGAAAGACTGGTGGGTTAACACCTCAAATAGTCAAATACACAGTAGAGCTATCTATAGTATAAAATAAAACCATGGATCAGTTCACCAACCAGTTCACCAATCAGCTAAAATGTGTTTGTTGATTTAACAAATAAGCCTTCAGACGATGAAAATGATTGCCTTTTTTAAGAATTATTACTACTCAATTAGCTCTGTGGTAAACTAATATCCTTTTTAATTGTAGACTGGGAAAACCCTGAAACAATTGTTTGAAAAGACTGATGATGGTCCAGTGATAAGCTCAAGCCCCTCATGTGAGCTTTATCTGAACAATAGTGAATCAGAGTTTGTCCGCTGTGTTTCCATCGCCTCAGTGAAAAAACAACGGTTGAGCTAGACGGGGGGGGGGGGGGGGTCTCTATAGGAAACTGCTGCTGTGTCTATGGGGAACAGTAAATATTATTCCTCATGTCAGTCAGTATAACATGAGAGCAAATTAGCCCACATGTCATATCCCAAACAGTTTCTTTTTCATTATCAGGACCACCATTATGTGCTCGCTGAGATAAGGGCTTAAGGCATTAAGTGGGTCCAGATAAGACAGTAATGGCAACAGGAGACCCCAGAGTGATTTTCCTCAATGCTTTATTGAAACAGGAAGTCTTTCACATGCAGCCCACAATTGATGAATTAGCTCTAATGCTAGTGTGTCAGACTTCTTCGTTGTTGGGGATTTGTTAGATAAAAGCAGTGCACAGAAACTAGGTCATCTGTTGGCCAGGATATGACCCAACAGTCCATGTAGAGTGTTTTTTTTTAAGAGAAGGGAGTAGAGTTTACTCCACAGACAAAACATGCTATGCTATATGAAAAATATCATATGTCAAAAAAATACTTTACACTTACACTTTAATCACTTTATTTTACAAATAATTTTACTCATAGGTTTATACTATAAATAAACTGTGTTCATTTTGGCATTTTTTTTAAAATAAGGGTTGCTTTGTCAACTCTCTGTTCCAAAATTGCAGAATGAGATGGTTTCTTTTTTTTCTTTGCTTTCCTCGTCACTGAAGGATTGTATAAGTTCAGTGACGCAGCTGGGAGTTAAAACATCTAAGCTGTTGTAAAGTGTATGTTCAAGGAACAGCGATATTGTAAACTATAAAGTTAGTGACTATGGCCACCTGACTCATATTTGGGTCAAATTTCAAAGAAGTTTATCAGGGAAAATGATGTTATATGATGAAATATGAAGATGAATAGCTTGTAGTTTTACACGTAAACCCACCCCTTTTTTAATTAAAGATGAAGTAAGTGATTTAAACATTTCTTGAAAACATTTTTTATAACATAAAGATTAGATCTCCTCAAAAGCCCTGCTAGCTCCTCATTCTCTTGGGTCACTGTAAAAAAAGTGGCTTGGTAAACTGAAAACAACCATTTTGGGGGCAGCCTTCCCCCAAACAATTACACAGAATCACTTATACCACCTTTAAGTGGAAAAGTCAACATTTCCGTCTGTGCTTGTATATTTGAAAATGATAAATTCATTAAAATGACCCCATCAAATTTAAAAAATTTTCTCCCATTTGTCAGGTTATGGTGGAACTCTCGGAGCCGGAGGTCTTGGCACTGGTCTCGGTGCCGGGGGTCTGGGAGCCGGAGGTCTCGGCACTGGTCTGGGTGCTGGAGGTCTCGGCACTGGTCTGGGTGCTGGAGGTCTAGGAGCTGGAGGACTTGGACCTGGTGGCCAAGGTACAGGATACAGACCTGGAGGTGAGCCTCATTTCTCTCAAAAAGCCTAAAAAGTGTCCTCTGTTGATAAGAATTTTATTACATGAAGGTGACACCCAAATAACCTCTGTGTCTTCATTTCAAGGTGGTTATGGAGGACCAGGAGGCCTATATCCTGGACAGAAACCACCAAAAACAGGTAATGAATGCTAGATTAGATAGGACAACATTTACAAAAATCATTATGCGCTAATTACTCTGTTTGTACAGACATACCAATTCAGGAAGCCATGTTGTATATTTTACTTTGACCAGGACGAGGATATGGACCTGGTGGAGCAGGGTATGGACCTGGAGGAACTGGACTTGGACCTGGTGGTGCAGGTTATGGACCAGGTGGAGCTGGTGTAGGGCCTGGAGGTGCTGGAGTTGGCCCAGGTGGAGCTGGAATTGGCCCAGGAGGTGCCGGTGTTGGACCAGGAGGAGCAGGAGTTGGACCGGGAGGAGCTGGGTTCGGCCTAGGAGGAACTGGCATTGGTCCAGGTGGAGCTGGTGTTGGTCCAGGTGGAGCTGGTGTTGGTCCGGGAGGAGCTGGAGTTGGACCTGGTGGAGCTGGAATCGGACCTGGAGGAGCTGGAGTCGGACCTGGAGGAGCTGGTGTTGGACCAGGTGGAACAGGTACGGGACCAGGTGGAGCAGGAGTTGGCCCTGGTGGTGCAGGAGTTGGCCCGGGTGGAGCAGGAGTTGGCCCGGGTGGAGCAGGAGTTGGCCCTGGTGGTGCAGGAACTGGCCCTGGTGGAGCAGGAGTTGGCCCTGGTGGTGCAGGAACTGGCCCTGGTGGAGCAGGAGTTGGCCCTGGTGGTGCAGGAACTGGCCCTGGTGGAGCAGGAGTTGGCCCTGGTGGTGCAGGAGTTGGCCCTGGTGGTGCAGGAGTTGGCCCTGGTGGAGCAGGAGTTGGCCCGGGTGGAGCAGGAGTGGGTCCAGGAGGAGGTTAGCCTAGTCAAGTCTGAGCACAAGCTTAGATATGAGTAGTTTAATAAGAGAATGTGTTATGTGTTAATCAGTATATTGGTACACATAGTAAGATTATTTTTCTCCTTATTTTGTAGCACCACTTCTTCCTCAGACTGGTCAACCAGGGGGAGTGGGCCCAGGAGGAAAAGCTGGGAAGGCTGGAAAAGCTGGGAAGATTCCAGGTAAAAACAGGACAACATGTTTGGATTGTCTTGAATGACATCTTGACAGTAATCAAAGTGACACTACCAGAGGTCGTCTTAGTCATGGCAAATTGATTAAATAAGGATCGAGAATGTATTCATTACACTATTATAATAGTGTCCGGACAACCAGTCTTTCCCTCATAACATCAAGTCACTCATGTTATGCCCTAAACCACTGGGAATCACTGAAAAAACCTCTGAAGCTCTCTCTCTCTTTATCTAAATGCCTGTAGGTATCGGTTTACCTGGACTCTATCAAGGTGGATTAGTGCCTGGCCAAGGTGGGTATAAGATGTCTTTAGTTGGCCTTTGCATTTAGTCCCTCTATTTCATCCTTCATTTGCTTGACCTCATTTCTGCGTAACTGGTGACAGCAACAACATTGGATGAAAAATGTACTTCCTACCCAGGAGTGAATAACACAGTGTGTTTCTGTGCCATGGTGTGTAGGTTATGGTGGGCGGGGAGTACTACCGGGTGTTGCCACAGGCACTGGGGTTGGAACTCAGGCTGGTAAGTTTGTCTTCATTTGGTTACATTGGTCTATTGATTAGACTTATTTCGAAAAGCCTGTTACTTGTAACACTGAGGTGATCACCTCTTTCTCTGGGACAGGAGTTCTGGGTCAAGGCGGAGTTGGAACTAATGGTGAGTTTGTCAAAAAAAAAAAAAAAAAAAATAGAGCGCTATATCAAAAGGTATTTTCTATTTGTTGTGGATTCACATTTACTGTTATTGACTTCACAGGTGGTCGAGGAGGTTACTCTGGACAACAACTACCTGGCGTATTTCGTGGATTCCCTCTTATTTCACCCAAAGCTGGAGGTATGCATTCCTCAAAATGTGGTCGAATGTCATATACTGCTTTTGGATGAATGCAATTCAGATAGGGTTTCTAAACTGACATTGTGTTGTAGTTAACTCCAGATATTTATGTAATTAAGTTCACATGCAAGGAAATTATTTAGTTGAAACAAACATCCTGACAAAGACACAGATCAATGTGAAATGTTAATTGTTAGGGGTGGGGTTAGAGAAACATTATTTTGTTTGCACAAAATAAAAAGACTGTAAGATGCAATCAGTATACTGCTCCATCCTGTCCTCTGGCATGGACTAAACATATTTTGCCATGTCTTGCAGCCGGAGGGAAGAAAGCTAAAGCTGGCAAGGCCGGTAAATATGGTAAGTCAAAGCACCACTTTAATTAGTTTGAGTATACTATATACCATAGAACACTTTTATTGTGCTCTATAGGAATATGTTAAAGCAATCTATGAATAATGTGAAAAATTGTTCTGCAGGTGCAGGTGCTGGGACAGGAGCTGGTACTGGGGTTGGTCCAGGTGGTATACCTCTTGCAAGTGGAGTACCTGGACAAGGTGTCGTAGCAGGGGCTGGAGGTGTGCCCGGATCAGGACTGGTGCCTGGTGGAGCTGGCGGCTATCCTGGTGGAGCAGGCGGCGTACCTGGTGGAGCTGGCGGTGTACCTGGTGGAGCAGGCGGCTATCCTGGTGGAGCTGGCGGTGTACCTGGTGGAGCAGGCGGCGTACCTGGTGGAGCTGGTGGCGTACCTGGTGGAGCAGGTGGCGTACCTGGAGCTGGAGGCTACCCAGGAGGGGGGGTCTTCCCAGGTGCTGGACCTGGTGGCGCTTATCCAGGAGGTTAGACAATCAAAATTCCTATTACAATCATTTACCATGGATGTCATGAACCTAAGTCATTCTGACTGTGTGTTGTCTTTTCAGGCTATGGATCATCAGCAAAGGCCCGTAAATATGGTAAGATATGATCAGCCGTATTGTAAAGCCATTGCAATTATTGTTTGTTTGTTTTTTTTTGCAGAAGTAATATAATCCCCATGCTGTAAGATAGAACTATTTGGGATAAATTATGAAACTAGGTCAAAAACATTGCGACATAGCTTGTTTCAAAGTACTACAGTATGTTGTCAAGCAATGATTGACATGTCCTTGGTGTTCATGTCAATGAAGGAGTGGTTGGGTCACTTTCAGTTGTTTTCCAGGAAAAATACATCTTGGTTCCAGATTCCTAAAACCCCTAACCTTATAGTCCTTGTTCAAATTGAATTATCTTTGAAAAATGAAGGAGAGAGATTATTACATTTTGAATGATGTCAACAGCCCTAATTATGGAAGCAGAGCAGGAAAAGTGATTCATACAAAAAATAATAATATTAACAACAACCCATTGTTTTGGCTAGCACTCTATTTTCCTTATATGGTTGTTAATTCTTCATTAAAGATAGGGAAGCCTACATGTTATTCAAAGTATTCTTCACCAGTTCTCTTTCTGATATCGAAGGTTTGCCTGGGGGTGCAGGCACTGGGCCCGGTGCTGGATTAGGAGCTGGACTTGGGGCTGGAGCACTTCCTGGTTCTGGCTTAGGTGCCGGAGGACTTCCTGGGTCTGGCTTAGGTGCTGGAAGACTTCCTGGGTCTGGACTTGGAACAGGTCTTCCTGGATCTGGACTTGGAGCAGGTGGCCTTCCTGGATCCGGACTTGGAGCTGGTGGACTTCCTGGATCTGGTAAGTGCACTAGTTAAACTTGAAGTGAATTGGAAATTGATGTCCAGTTGTTCCGGTGATAATACACTAGAAGATTTTTGGGGTTAGTAATTTGGGTTCCAATGGGTTAGATAGAAATATCTCCAAACTCATATGGACCATAATGTTCCCATTTTTGTTCCAGGTTATGCAGGATCTAAAGCCCGAAAATATGGTAAGCATTTTGTAAATAGACTGTAAATACAGTGATAAAAAATACCAACCAGGGCAGCATATTTCACATTGATCACATGGTTTCTGTAGGTCTGCCTGGAGGCGCTGGAGGTGCCCTTGGGGCTGGTGGAGTACCTGGTGGAGTTGGAGGTGTACCCGGTGGTGCTGGAGCCTTACCTGGTGGAGCTGGTGGCTATCCTGGTGGTGCTGGAGCCTTACCTGGTGGAGCTGGTGGCTATCCTGGTGGTGCTGGAGCCTTACCTGGTGGAGCTGGTGGCTATCCTGGTGGCGCTGGTGGCTTACCTGGTGGAGCTGGTGGCTATCCTGGTGGCGCTGGTGGCTTACCTGGAGGTGCTGGAGGCTATCCTGGTGGTGCTGGTGGCTTACCTGGTGGAGTCGGAGGTGTACCTGGTGGTGCTGGTGGCTTACCTGGTGGTGCTGGAGGTTTACCTGCTGGTGCTGGCGGCTTACCTGGTGGCGCTGGAGGTATCTGAAAATCTTTACTTTAGGAATAAGAAAAAACATCCTTCCACTGATGTGATGAAATACATGCATGTAGAATTACCCAAAGAAGTAACTTGATTACCATTTTCCATTTAGGCTATGCTGGTGCCAAGGCACGTAAATATGGTAAGTTTTGTACTGTATCTATGAAGTTTGTTCAGCACAAAGTTGTTCCCAGAGCTGGTTCTAGGCACAGACAAACTAGGCAATCACCTAGGGCACCAAAAATCAAAGGGGTGTAGCAATACATTGATTACTCTATTTTCTTTCATTTCTCACTTGTATTTGTAGAAAAAGAAGGGGCAAAAATCTGGCCTAGGGCAGCGAAAACGCTGCAACCGGCCCTGGTTGGTTCCTTACTAATTAACAAGGTTCTTAATGCACATCTGTCCTCTCTGATCTGTCAGGGCTTCCTGGGGGTGCTGGAGGTGGATTAGCTGGAGGCCTTGGAGGAGGACCTGGCTCAGGTTTAAGGCCAGGAGGGGGATATGGACCTGGTGGCGGAGTGGGCCCAGGTGCAGGATATGGACCTGGTGGTGCTGGCCCCGGTGGTGCTGGCCCAGGTGCTGGATATGGACCTGGTGGTGCTGGCCCCGGTGGTGCTGGCCCAGGTGCTGGATATGGACCTGGTGGAGTGGGCCCTGGTGGTGCTGGCCCAGGTGCAGGATATGGACCTGGTGGAGTGGGCCCCGGTGGTGCTGGACCAGGTGGTGTTGGACCAGGTGCAGGATATGGACCTGGTGGAGTGGGCCCAGGCGGTGTTGGACCAGGCGGAGGACTTGGACCAGGTGGAGCAGGCCCTGGTGGTGTCGGACCAGGTGGAGTTGGACCTGGTGGCTATGGACCTGGAGGTATAAATTCTAATATAAAAGTTGATCATACCCAACTCTGGGTCCCCTCACTGCTAAAACTTTTTTTTTTTAAAATTAGACTAGTGTTAATTAAAAACATATATATATTTTTTTTTAACTTGCAGGCTATGCTGGTGCAAAGGCCCGGAAATACGGTAACGTAAAATACACACACACACTGTCCTTACTGAGATGTCCAGTGGCTGCTTATATAATGGTAAAGATAACTTTATTTATGTTTACAATTTATTGTTTCAGGTCTGGGCGCTGGAGGGGCTGGATCTGGTGTAGCTGGAGGGTTGGGTGGTGGAGGATATGGCCCAGGTGGTGGTGTTGGACCAGGTGGAGCAGGACGAGGTGGTCCCGGTGGGGCTGGTCCTGGAGGATATGGCCCAGGTGGTGTTGGACCAGGTGGAGTTGGGCCAGGCGGATATGGCCCCGGTGGGGCTGGTCCTGGAGGATATGGCCCAGGTGGAGTTGGGCCTGGTGGGGCTGGTCCTGGAGGATATGGGCCAGGTGGAGTTGGGCCTGGTGGTGTTGGTCCTGGAGGATATGGGCCAGGTGGAGTTGGACCAGGCACTGGGACTGGCACTGGAGGTACAGAGACTTTTTCAAGGCTCCACATTTAATTTCTGTTTGACAAACATGCTTGATGCTCTGAATTTCTATGCAGCCATTCTTTTTTTTTATTATTTTTTTTTGAGTGCAGCAAAAGACATAACATTAAAATAAAATGATATGGCCTTTGGTCCGCCAAATAAGAGGCAATTATCTTTTAATCATATTAAAGATATGTTAACAGGATTAGATTTAAAACAGATGTCAGATTTGGCAGTTAACACAACTTTCATATTCTCAGTGTATACACAAGCAAGCCATTAAAACAGAATACATTCTCTGGTCATGAATCATTTCACTAATAATTTCTCGTGAGAGTCACTGGTTTTAGTCATCGCCAAATTTAAGGGAAAATGTACCGTCTCCTTAAAATGTCCTGTTTTGCTTTTCACAGCTTATCCTGGTGGAGCAAAAGCATTGAAATACGGTAAGTTCTTCTGTCAGAGTGACTGTGACCATTGTTAACGCTTCTCCAAGGAAATATGGGAAATAGTGAAGCTAGACTTTTAAATGCAGAATGATCAGAGATTGAACTTCTTCACAGCTGAATGATCATAACTAAAGAGAGACAACTCTTCTTCAGGTCGCACTGGTGGTGGTGGAGCTCCTGGCTCAGGTTTAGGAGGGGCTCTGGGTGGCCTGGGAACAGGTCCTGGAGGAGTCGGGACAGGACCAGGTGGAGCAGGATACGGCACCGGAGCTGGACCTGGCGGAGCAGGGTATGGACCAGGAGGCGTTGGAACTGGGCCAGGTGGAACTGGGTACGGTACCGGAGTTGGACCCGGTGGCGTTGGCACAGGACCTGGGGGAGTAGGTTACGGACCTGGTACTGGCTATGGGCCTGGTGGTGGATATGGTCCCGGAAGATATGGAACAGGTACTGGTCATTTCAAAGTTTAATATCAAACATATAGACACACATATTTTAATGCTGTCTGTAAATACGCTTTCATTCATATTACATATTTTACCTGTACCATATTTACTCAAATAACTTCATAGGTTAATAGCTGCTTTTTATTTGACTTCATGTTATATTTTAGGTTATGCACCTGGATCAAAAGCTGCTAAATATGGTAAGACATTGTCAAAATCTATTGGATCATATATTTCAGACATACAGTAAATTTAGATAGGTTACACTTTACTTGAGGTTTTCAATACAAGAGCAGCATGAACATGCCATAAATATGACATGACATGACATGTATCATGAACATTGCACCTCTCCTCCTCCTCTGAAGGTGCTGGGGCCGGTGCTGGAGGTGTGCTTGGATTCGGAGGGGTACCTGCAGGAGGACCTGGAGGGGTAGGAACCACTGGACAAGCTGGTGAGTTGCATTTTCTCATCTGGGGATAGTTTTATTTGAATAATAATTCAGGATCACGTGGCTTCTCTAACCAAATATTATGACTTTCTGATTGATTGATTGATTGATTGATTGATTGATTGATTGGTTGAATTTCAGGAGTTGGTCCTGGTTTTGGGCGGGGTGTGGGCTCAGTGGCTGGAGGCCCAGGAGGCGGTGCCGGAGGCTTACCAGGTGGGGTGCCAGGTGGTGGATATGGGGGTTATGGGGGTAAGTTTGGACAGGAGGGGAGGTGTCATAAGAGTGAGTAAAATATGAAGAATATAAATGCAGTGAGCATTGTAGTTCTATATGAAGGCATTAAATATGTTCCTTTTTTGTCAGGATATGGCCCAGGTGGTAAAGCCCCTAAATATGGTAAGTCATTCCATGTGTTTGCACTGAAGTACATTTGAATATAGTCATTCTTTGATTATGTAGCTTCTAGTCCTGGAGAAACATACAACACTAGATACAATTACAAGAAGGTAGAATTACGGGAAAGTTACTGGGAATTACTGGGAAAAATCTGTGTTTCTGGGACACTGCCGCTCACCTTTGTGTCTGTGTCTTTAGGCCAGCCAGGTCAAACAGCAGGAGTGGGTCCCGGAGGAGTGGGTCCTGGAGGAGTAGGGACTGGCCCAGGAGCAGGAACTGGAGTCGGAGGTGGGGCGTTAATAGAGGGTGGCCTAATATAGAATAAAACAGTTTGACTATCCGCATCAGTTCAAGAAGACACTGGGATTTATGATTATTACCAAGCACATTACCATTTAACTGTCCATTTAAAATAGAAGAAGAATAATACAACTGGGAAAACCTTCAGTCTTATGTGATTTGACTTTGATGATGTTCATGGTTGAAATGTTCCATTTCAGGTGGCCCAAGTGGACAGGGTGGAGCAACAGGTGTATCAGGCACAGGTGAGTGTCTCTCAGCAACCAAAAGAGGAGCGATAGGACGCTCAGTGGTGTATATCTAAGCCAGCATATCAAAGCTGGTAGTGGTGGTATTGTGGAGACAGTGTGAAGCAACTAGTTAGAGCACCCATGAATAGGCTAGGTGCCCACAGGGAATCACATGGCTTTAATCCGCCACTTCCTGATCCTCCCATCCTCTCTCTCCCACTGGCTTTCCCACTACCTCTACTCTCCTATCTCACTAAAGCCAAATATACTTTAGAAAAAACACTGGTGAGGGGCAGTTAGCAAACGCCAAGTGACAGAGGTAACTGTATCATGTACAGACTTGATCAGATGGAAAATGGTGTTAACATGAGAATGAGGGATTCACCCTGTGAGTGCAGCCTTGCACCCTTTGCTGTGGATCATTCCCCCTGTAATGTCCCTCTCTGGTGTCATCTCTCTCCCCTCAGCCGTGCCAGGAGGAGCCGGAGGAGTGCTCGGGGGATCAACGGTTCCCGGCGGCAACGGAAGCGCCGCAGTCAACGGATCAACAGTTGGAGCAGGCACGGTGACAGTGGTCCTCGGAGGTAGAATGTCTGACCTAATTTCATAATGTGATAATTGGAAACACTGTCACCTCCTGTACAGTCATCCTCTGCAATTATCTAGAGGAAAAGATGATTAATATTATGGTATATCATATTCATATAATAAGCCATGACGGTTTTGACAGCAAATGTCTATTGTTGTAGGTCCTACTGGAACAGGAGGCCCTGGTGACAGTGTTGGAGGAGGCCCTGGTAAGTCCATTATTGGAATCACACTGACTATGAAGATGCCGCCACATTAGGGAATCTGGGATCAAATTTGTGGAATGAGGTTTTAATGGGGAAAAAAAAGAGTTTGACATGAGTTGATGACAATTTTTCTGTAAGGTAATATGCATGCATACTTGACTGATCTAAATTGTGTGGATGTTTTTGTCCTCGCATTGACATGCAGCTGGAACCAAAGCACCCAAGGATGGTATGACACTTTTCATTCTCTTCCATTAACTCTCTGTCATCTCATTTTGTAATTAATCCTAGTTTATGGTTAATGTATAAACATGACATCATGTCTGTGTACACGCTGCACTTTATAGTTTGTTGTGTTGTGTCTATTTTTGCACTTGTTGTGTCTAGTCTGGCTGCACAACAAGATGCCCTCAGTGGACAGTAAAGTTGAAAGCTGAGTTGATGTCCATACTCATTGCTGTAGTGTTATGTTTCTAATATGTTGTGTAATGGCATGCTCTTTAATCCTGTCACTGAAGGTGATGCTGGTGGAGGGATTGAAGGATCAGGCGGCTCACTCGGAGGAGGCCCAGGGGATGGTATGTTATTTCATGTGATTTGCTGGGACTGTCGTGTGTTACATAGCTCACATATATTTAAGTTCGAGAGTTATTGGTTTATATAAGAGTATGACTAAAGCCTTATTGCATCTGTGATGTTCATGACGTGTGTTTGTGTTAATCCTATGAGGTGTGACTGGCGGGGCCATTGACGGAGAAGGGGACGGCTTGGTAGGAATTACAGGGACGGGCATTCCGATCCTTGCCAGTGGGAAGCCAGGTATGTTCTTTCACTCTCACCACTGGGATGCTGGCACACTAGTGAACCCATTCTAGGTGTCTTGGATGGGCTTGGGGTTGGAGTTTATTTCACACACACATCATCACGCAGCATGGCACACCTTTACCTGCTGCACCCTCACAGCCTCACTCTTCTCTGCTGTCCCACAGACAAGCAAGCACCTGTGCTCGGAGGAACAAAGATTCCAGGTGTGCACTTTTTAGATCAGGGACACACACACACATATAAAACTATGAGAAGTTACTTATGCTGCCATTGCTAGCCAAGTGACAATGACAGGCTTGAATCAATATGTTATACCTTTTAGAGGCACATTCCATGTGCTTCGATGTAGTTTAAAGCATGTCACACTGACTTTGCACTTTTGTCTATTGTCTCTCTCACAGCAGGAGACATTATCATTGCGACAGACTTTGCACCGGGCACCCCCAGTAAGGCCCATATACTGTAGTGTACTGCACTCACATAGCTGGAGCTAATGGTGCTAATGTTGCTATGCTTTTCTGTATCCTTTAGACACAGTCCAGCTTACCTACTTCTCATTTAATGCATGCTCTCACATAGATAGTCTATACTATGATCTATCCTGACATTGTTTTTTCCTGTTATAATCCTGATTTTTGGACTCTGACATTGAATTATACTCACAAGAAACATTCCTAATATTTGAGTACTCAAGATTTCATTATGTTAGACTAATGACATTAGCAAATGTGTGACCATATGTGAAAGACAACAGATGTTAATTTATTTATTTCATCTTTCTTCAGCATCAGGACTAGTTGTTCCAGGTGTGTATAAATATCAGTAATATACATTTATAAATAATTGATATGAACCGGTCACTACTGTTTTGAGGGTACATTTGTTGATGATGATCTGATGTCCAATCTCTGTCATGTCAGGTGGAACAGGAGTGCCAGAAAGTAAGTGTTTTACTACATCTGTTTTTGTCATTAAAACCTCTTCAGTCTGCTGTGTGCAATAACTAATGTAAAGAGGTGTTTGTTATGGACAATTGATATTACATTGTACATATTTTAAGCAAATATTTCCACTTTGATAGGACGTAGTGTTTTGAAATAACTTGTCAGTGGCTTATATGAGTCACTGTATCAACAGTCACTGACTCTAATCTCATGCCATTATTGCAGTTGGAGCTGGTGTGGTACAACCTAGTGGTAAGTGGGACATATGACATGTGACAACAAAGCTCAGGCTGCATTTGCAACAATGGATCTCTCTCTCTCTCTCTCTCTCTCTCTCTCTCTCTCTCTCTCTCTCTCTCTCTCTTTACCCAAATATATTTTTAAAAAATGGCCAAAGTGATTTTTAATTGCAAATATTCACTGTTACTTACTGGTTAGGACACACTATATGTATGATGGAAGCATAGCTCTGACTCTCACCTCTGATCTATTATTTTTCTTTGTGTGTGTCACAGCTGGAACTGGTGCTGGAGTGCCATCTGCAGGTAGTTACCTGCAGCTGCAAGCATTGTCAATTGTCAACATCTCAGCATTATAAGGATTTTTTTCATTTTAATTATTAAAAGATTAATTTCACTTTAAATATAAAACACACGTGGACACAATTTGAAGTTCTTAGAACCATGTTTATATTACATAATACATATTTAAACAATGTTTTGATTTGTAATTAATTTCACTAACTAGTAATGTGATATTCTCTCTGCAGGTGGCAGTGGTGAGTAAAAAAAATTCTTTTCTGTTTAAGGAAGGGAATGAGAGCAAATAGTACTAGAATGAAGTGGAAAAAATATACATTTTACTATGAGGTCATTTGAGGTTCAGTTGCTTATCAACAGCAAAGATGATATCTTCCAAATGATCCCATTGAATTTAAAGGCACCACAATAATATAAGGTGCTATAACAAACATGTGGTTTCTTTGCCAGGCACTGGTGTTGGGATTGGGCTGGGTTTTGGTGCTGGGTCTGGCACAGGTTCTGGAACTGGTATTGGCATTGGGATTGGCATTGGTTCCGGCAGCGGCTCTGGGAAAGGAGTGGGTATTGGTGTTGGTGTTGGAGTTGGTGTCGGTGTTGGTGCCGGTGGCAAATCCCCCAGTCCCACTGCAGCCGCGGGAGCAGGTATTGTGCCCATACCTATGGGGTGTGGTGCTTCCTCAGGAAACGGCCCGTACGAATGATGTCATGAGCCTCATGCCAAAGCGAAAACAAAACAAACAAAGCTTGCTGACAGTACGGTTGCATACTAATGGAGGTCACTAATGTATTTGACCAGTGCACAGATCTATAGCCTATTAGAAGTTAATCATATACAGTAAATAGGCCTATAGTCTTACGTATTTTAGCATATGAAATTGAAATCGATTCATTCAATTCCAATCATCAATCAAGCCTTATTTGTACAGAGCACAGGTCGGCAGTGCACAGGTCAACTACCTAGATTGTGTCTTCGTATGAGGCTAAATGTACAGTAAACATTACCATGGGACTCGCTTGCATATGGCCAATTGGCCAAAACATATAGAATGATTACATGACTGCAATGTGTATTAAATTCAGCTCGTGTCCAGACCTCAGTTATTAACCCTATAGAGCTCAAATGGAATGCTGCACCATCTGGTTTGGTGCTATGAATGTGATTAACCTAACTACAGCTGAACTAACTGGATCCATGAACAAAAGACAGCATCGGAAAATAGATATGGAATGTCCAACATGCTTGAAACTGGGAACAGGACATGGCATCTGTGCTTGCAGGACCAAGGGATGAATAACTCTATTGGATCCCTCTGACTAACCAACAGATTGGTTAATCCTTAACCTCTCAGTGCGGGCGAAAGCCTCGCGTATCAAAACAAACTGTAAATCTCTCTACCAGGTACTGGTATAGGTATCGGTGTCGGCATTGGTATCGGTGCTGGTGACGGTGGAAGCTCTCATGGGCCCACAGACGAAGGTGAAACCATCTGGAACCGCGGACAGAACAATCTCCCAGAAATGGCTTTATGGCCCAATTTGTCTGCTTGAGACTGTAACTAAAATGATTTGTTTCTTTTTGACTCGCAGTTAATGGAAGTTTGCCAGGAGCCAGGCCACTGAAGCCCCCAGGTAAAAAATAAATAAATAAAAGAATTACTCTTAACAGGTGTGGAAAATGAGGTGTTAGTCTTGCTCATTTTTACTGGAATCACCTCAGTACTTTGCAGTGGCTCGCAGGCATGACTACATAATAAAGCAGCATGTAATTAATTTTAAACAATACAGCCTAATTAGAGGCAGATTATTGCAGAAACATTTGGACGAGACTATAATTACTAGTATCTTATTTTTGCCAACGTCAGAAGGCTGAACAAATCTGCGTTTTGTGTATAGAAGTTATCTGATTTGGCATTTCATGGAAAAACAGAAAGGTTAAAAACGAAGCAGTAATTCAATTCGATAGCGAGTCTGTTCTTTATTTCTGATATGTTTGGCATTGCTGTGCTTACCTCTAGGCACTGGTGGGGTAGTGCCAGGGCGAGGGGACACTCCAGCCACTCTAGATGTGGGCCCAGGTGGCACCGGCGGAGGACCAGGAGGAGTTGGTGGAGGTCCAGGAGGAGTTGGTGGAGGCCCAGGAGGAGTTGGTGGAGGCCCAGGCGGAGTTGGTGGTGGCCCAGGCGGAGTTGGTGGTGGCCCAGGGGGAGTTGGTGGTGGTCCAGGTGGCATTGGTTCCAGCACAGGTCCCACTACAGGAAAGCCTCCTAAAGGTCAGTGTCCCTCAGCTTATCATTGTTCAAATACAATAATATTGCTTTATCTAAATGAAGTCCACTGCATTTTTGTGTAGCCACACTGTCCTTCATTATTTTATTACTATTGACTCCGTTTCATTGGTGCGTACTTGCAGAAGCCTTTCTGCTAAGCCAGTTGAAGGCAAAGATGGAAGGAGAATTGATGAGGGTTGATGATGATCAAAATGTGTGTGTTTGTGCTTTGGCCAGTGTATGGGGGAACAGGTGGCACTGGACTGCTGGGTACTGGAGGAGTCACTGGAACTGGAACCGGAACTGGAACTGGTGGCCCAGGTGGAACAGCTGGAGTGACAGCAGGAACCGGTCTGGTGCCTGGAGCAGGAGGCGTCGGAACCAGGAAACCTGGCAAATGTACAGCAGCAAATAACTTGTCTTCTACATCTCCAGTTTATGCATTCTTGTACTTTATTATGCTATAAATGCTGTTGTAATGATGTATTCCATGCCTTTCTCCATTTACTGTGACTTTTAGGCCAATCTGTAATTTATTTAAGTGTCTGGACTTCAGATCAGATCATGCCTTTAAGAGATCTTTGATAAAAAGCTAACCAAGCTATTGGCGTTGAACGAAATACTATTATGAGTTTATGAGCTAATGCTAATATGAGTGCTAATGTGTCTTTAGCATATGGAGCAGGTGGAGCACTGGGAGCAGGAGGAGTGCCAGGGGGAGCAGGAGGACTCCTACCAGGAAGTGGTACGCTGTTTTGCTCAGTTTGGCTTCTGTATGGTTTGTTATGGTGACAACCAGGAAAAATGCTGTTGATTATCCCTCCTGATTGAACTTCATGGCCAGATTTAGTTTTTACTTCTTCAAGGCCACTAATCCTCTTTGCTACCAACTAAAATATATTTATTTATTATACGCATAGTACAGACAAGTAATGGACCATTAAGCTGATGAAAAGTTTTAGATTAATACCAAGTCATACTTATGAAAGTAGAATGGGTATTAAAAGGCTTTCATGCGGTCATGGATTTAGAAATCCTTCCTCCTCAGCTACTCAATAATACTCTACACCAGGGGAATGAAACTGATGGCTATTCATTTTTTCCCAAATTCTTCTTTCAGGTTTACGGTACCCAACTGGAGCAGGGGTTGGAAAACCAGGCAAAAGTAATGACATCACTGCTATTAGAACACATGAACGCACAATTTACATTAAGCTGACCTGTGTAAGACCTTCAGCTAACCTCTTTATCTTTGGTGCAGGCTATGGGGCAGGCGGTGGTCTAGGTGGCCCAGGGGGCTATGGCACGGGACCAGGAGGCTATGGTGCTGGACCTGGGGGCTACGGCACTGGACCTGGCGGTTATGGCGGTGGACCAGGAGGCTATGGCACTGGGCCTGGGGGCTATGGAGCAGGACCTGGAGGTGTTGGTACCGGACCAGGTGGTGTTGGTGCTGGGCCAGGTGGTGTAGGTACCGGACCAGGAGGTTATGGTACTGGACCAGGAGGTTATGGTACTGGGCCAGGTGGTGTAGGTACCGGACCAGGAGGCGTTGGTACTGGACCAGGTGGAGTCGGCTATGGTACTGGCCCAGGAGGTTATGGTGCTGGACCTGGTGGATATGGAGCTGGAACTGGGGGTGAGAGTTTAGAAGTTTTCTCAATAAAAGTATAGCTTTTTTCTTTGGCACTATATGTCCACCAAAGATGAACTATGTAACTGATAAAAAATGTTTTGAATTTATTTCCAGGTCTAGGATATGGCCCAGGAGCAAGGAAACCACCTAAAAGTATGACCACCATTTAAAAAAATTCAAATGGTTTCTCAGCAGAAAGTTAATTTTATTTAATATACTCAATTTGAAATGAAAGCTTGTCTCACCAGAATGAATGTGCTTCTACAGGCTATGGAGGCGCTGGACCAGGTGGGGTAGGTGGAGGTCCTGGGGGATATGGTGGAGCACTTGGTGGCCTTGGAACTGGACCTGGTGGAGTTGGTGGCGGTCCTGGGGGAGTTGGTGGTGGTCCAGGAGGGGTCGGCCGTGGACCAGGTGGTGTTGGTGGAGGCCCAGGAGGCTATGGTCCTGGGGGTACTGGTGGAGGCTATGGAGGAGGTCCTGGAGGCGTTGGTGGAGGCCCTGGTGGATACGGCACTGGACCAGGAGGTGTAGGTGGAGGACCAGGAGGAGTCGGTGGTGGACCTGGTGGTGCAGGTGTGCAGAAGCATTAACCCTTTTATAAACTCCATTATTTACTGCATATTAGCATTTCTATAGACCTTGGGACCCTGAGGTCACCAAACCTAGCATTTAGCTAAAATCCCCACCATTTTCGGAAGCTGTGGCTGTCGGCTCTCCATTGGAATCCCTTACAAAATCCTCCAAGTTAGAGTCTTTCTTTCTAGAGTCTTTCTTCATATCACCTGTCAAGACATAATTTCTTTCCACCTATAGAGGGGGAAGGGCTAGTGACCGCCCCCCTTTCTTACTTTCCATATAATGAAAATGAGGCTAATAACAAACCACTATTTTCAATGTATTCTCAATGGAATGAGTGTAAACTGGCCAGTAGTTATGGTGGCCAAATAACTTGAAGACATTTTATAGCCTGTGTCATCAATTAAACTTCTTTTTAATTTCAGGATATGGGCCAGGCGGAGTGAAACCCCCTAAAAGTAAGTGAAAGAACAATTCAGAAACTAGTTTTTAATGAACCTTGATTTGAAAAACTTAAATATGACATTATTGATTTCTTAAGGTTATGGTGCTGGACGAGGAGGTGTTGGAGGTCTGGGTGGAGGCCCAGGTGGAGTAGGGGGAGGTCTTGGTGGAGTTGGAGGAGGTCCAGGTGGAGTAGGAGGAGGTCTTGGAGGAGGCCCAGGAGGAGTGGGAGCCGGCCGAGGAGGAGTAGGAGGAGGTCCAGGTGGTGTCGGCGGAGGTCCAGGTGGTGTTGGAGGAGGACCTGGTGGTGCTGGAGTTGGACCTGGTGGAGTAGGCGGGACTGGTGGAGGTATACTTATGGATATATCATTGTATGAACATTACAGATATACTCAATTTTAGGCTTTTAAGCTTTTAGGCTAATTCATTGAAAGCCAGTCCAAATAACCAATAATTCTTTATTTAACTGCTAACTGCTAAGTGTTAGCTCTAGTTTTTTTTGTGGTCTAGAAATTTTATCCGTGTTTGATATATTGTGTTTTTATGGACTTAAACTGATTTTCACCTCACAGGACTCAGGTACCCAGGATTGGGAGCAGGAGCTAGCAAGCCTGGCAAATCAGGTGCCGATTTTAATTCAGCCTCAGCATTGTTGGCTGCAGATGTGGAGATAGAACAGGATCAGAAAGTAAATACTACCATCCTTTCCCTTGCACTCTCGCACACCTCGCCTTGATTTTGACTCACTATTCTAAAGTGCATTCTGCTTCTGAAGAGTTGTGCTAATTCAAAATGGCTGACCCAACTGACTCCACTGAGACGGACTTCTGCTGTACTTTCTGAGCCTGTACTATCCACCACTTCTGCCTATTGCTTCTGATTACATTGAGATGATAGTCAGTAATCACTTTGCCTAGTACAGAGTAGGAAGATGTCTGTCGTTTTACAACTCACCTGTTGCATGTTGTCAATCTGTGTTCTGTGTGTTTCTGTGTCTGAATGATTGCAGGATATGGAGCTGGTGCCCTTGGAGGTCAGGGCTATCAACCAGGTGACAACAAAGTTTTATTCCTTGCTCCTCGTCTCTACCTGTGGTTTGACTTTAATGTTACAGTATCTGCTATTGCATTAGGGAACCTTTTAAAAGTGATTTTTACCCATCTTGATGAATATAATTTGAAAAAATAACAAATCTTTCAAAGACATTTTTCACATCTTATGTGCATTCTTTCTGCAGGAGCTGGTGGTGGTCCAGGGTATGGAGGCTATCAGCCCTACCCAGGTAATGGCAGTATTTCCATCAATACCAGTTAATACTACTCCTGCTAATGAGCATCAGTAACACTAATGTCAAATAGATAGTGCTAACTGAGATCCCCTTGATCCTCAGGTTATGGTGGAGGACCAGGAGGCACTGGAGCTGGAGTTGGAGCTGGAGCTGGGCCAGGAGCAGGAGGACAAGCCCCTCTCACTCCACAGCAGTGTAAGTATGACACACATACAGTACACACACACACACTCAGACACACACACACACACACACACACACACACACACACACACACACACACACACACACACACACACACGCACACACACACGCAAGCACGCACACACACACACAAGCACGCACACGTGAACACACACACATACACACACACACATTCAATTTTCATTGAGAGTCATTCCATGTAATGTTCTTTTTTAGCTAAAGCAGCCAAATATGCAAATAAGGCAGCCAAATATGCCGCCCTCCAAGGATTTCTTGGATCAGGTGGTTATAGAGGTGAGTTGGCAGCATATCACTTCAACTTTGTCAAAATGTCTACCTTAGTGAGCTAGTTTCTATTTCACTTTTGATTTATGAATGTTGGATAAATCCTGTAATTGAAGCAGAGGATATTACAATACACATCAGATGTCTGGCTCTATATGCCGCCAACTGGAAACAACATTCCCATTGTTTTTCCGGCAGGAGGTGCCTTGCGGAGGAGGAGGAAGTGAGGGCCTCACGGAGGGAAGTGACCTCATAAACAACGTGGTGCTACTGCATGATCGAGAATGTACTTCTTACAGCTCGGCCCAAGAGATCCCGTTCATGTGCAAAACGTCTTTTCTGTTGCTAACCTTCTTATCCTTTATGTTTGTATTGTGAGACTTTTTTTACAAAAAACAGCTGTCTGAAGTTGAACACGCCCAATGTACACACTGACTTTGTAGCCACCCAAGTACTGTAAATGTGGCCTTTTAAAATGCTGGTTGGTTATCACTTCATTTGCAATGATTATGTACCATGTTGTGCTGATACGCTGTGCTTACGAAGTATCACTTTACTGTTTGGTGTCCAGGGCGGATTCTGCCTATCTGTGAATTGCATCATTTCTGAGAAACATGCAAAGTGACATTTGTAATATCAACTGTCATTATCACAAATATCTGGCAGACGTGACGTGTTGTCTGAATACTAGATGCCTTTTTTTTCTCACTGTCTTTCTGGTAAGTGTTTAAAACATTTCATTTCCAAACTCACACACGTCAGGACGTGACGTATGTCGTCAAGGGACTTGTCGCTGCTATTCAGGGACCCTCTGATGCCAGAGGCTTCAGCATTGTCAGGCTGAGAAAAGTGACAAATCTTTTGAGATACCTCTGAGATTGAAACATTCCCATGCTACATCTTCAGTGGTGTCAGGCCAACAAAATGGAACGAGGCGATTATCTCGTGTATCCAAGCTTTTGAAGTCTAAGCTAACAGTGATCCTCTGTGCATGTACATTTTTGATGCAACAAAAACATTCTTTCTTTTTTTTTACTCATACTTTTGACATTACTACTAGTTTTTCACTCAAGCTTTTTAAAATGATTTCCACATGTTTCTTTGTTTATTTTAAATTATGAGATATGATAATCGGATGTGTTTCTTATTTTTCTTTTTTTTATGTGTGTGATTGTGAGTTTGTATCATTATCAAACATGGTTTTTGTTTAACAACACTATATGACTTTTCTACATGATGTCTCGGAACAGAAACTATGTGATCTTTGTGTTTTCTGAAATGCAATTGAAGTGTAAATGTGACCCTTCTGAAACAAGTGGTCAGTGAGTGATGTCCATTCCCAACAGGTCTGGCCTGTTTAGTGGTTACTCCTTCAGTATTCACTGGCTAGTTGACAATAATCCTATAGATACTGAAGTTTGTCTTGGAAAAAAGTGTTTTGTTGTTTTATTCTGTAAAATCTGTAAAGGGGATTGATGCACTATTTAAGGATGCATGATTGCCTGTTTACAGGTAGGCCTAACCCTAGGTATGATAACTTCATTAAAAACCATACAATTTGACAGAAACCTGAAGAATGTGTGCTGTTGTATTTTCAGTTTCAAACCAACTTTATGTTCATAGACGGAACTGTCAGCTAACCACAAACACCCCTCCTCGCTTTTTTGCTCTCTCTCTCTCTCTCTCTCTCTCTCTCTCTCTCTCTCTCTCTCTCTCTCTCTCTCTCTCTACTGCACACACACAGTCATCTCCCATACATTCAAAGCAAAGCACTCTCTACTTAATGAAGCATCCTAATAAACACAATTACAGATGTCTCAGTAAGACACAAGTACACTTGTTTCCATACTTAAAAGAGGACATGCGTTGTAAGTAACTTAGCAGTGGAAAAAGGTTGCTGCACCATCAGGGTTGCTGTCCCTTTTTTAGGATACTCGGTGTAAACGACACCCTCTCTTGCGGGTGAGACCAAACTCTTGGCAGACGGTCAGGCTGTAATGGCTACAGCGATCCAGTTCAGTTTGCAGCTTTTTTCTGTAAAGTATTCACACACTGAGTAAGCACATTTGTTACAGCACGGTGGGCCTCCTCTCAAAAACCACCTCAGGCTTCAGTGACCACAAGATCTAAACTTTTGTTTTGGTTGCCCCAGTTAGTACTCACACAGACCACCATTTCTGCATAATTGCAACAGAATAGTCTATTGATTGCAGTGGCCAATGGCCAGCAATGGTGTGACTGGACTTTGCAGATACTGTAGGGGTGCATGGGTCATGCTGGTCAAACATTCAGAGATAAATCATATGAAAGTATCTTGGCCTACTTGTTGGGAGTTAAGACATGCAAGTGATACAGGAAGAGAGAGTTCACACATTTTGGGTGTGACCCTGGGTACACTGTCAAAACCTTTAGATTCAGTTTCAAATCCCACTCCTCTAACCTCTCAGAGAAAACCTTCAACTGTAGGACTAATATTTTTCATCTGGTAAAGCTTACATTTCTCGTCTATTTATACCCAAAATAATCTTACTGTGTTGTGGCCTCGTGGTATCTACATGAATCTTGAAGGAGAACCACAGGACACCTTGACCAGCCAGGGTAAAAATAACACAGCATTTCTGTCTGCAGATGGAGGGACAGATCGAGTCATATATCTATAGCTCACAGCAATAACCTGCATGATTTAAGCACTGGTGGTGTGTGTAGTAGGCAATGAGAGGTACAAACAGGTGGGAGGAGTACGGAGGTAATCTAATCCCTTGGTGGTACATACTGCAACCAAGGCATTCTGGGAATCAGAGGGTCACTGCGTTTAACGCTTGAGGAATTGGAGTCACTGGGTCATCTCCCTCTCTCTCTGTCTCTCTCTCTGTGTCTCTCTCTCTTTCTGTGTATATATGCTGAACGGTTGAGTGAGACACAGGAAACTGCTGAGAGGGGAAAATTCTCTTGCGCAAAGTCTTTGTTGCTTGGTGTGCGCCTGTATGCATGAGTGAATGGGTGTGTGTGTGAACGGTGTTTGTGTTCGCCAAAGCCCAAGAGGTCTGTTAACGTTAGTGGAGTACTGGAATCGTGTGTATCTGTCACCGTCGAAGCCGGGTACGGCACATGTGGAGTAGTCGACAAACGGCTATACTGTCCCTCGGTGATCCGTAACCTGTTGGTCGCATCGGATGAAGACCGCTGACGTGATCCGCGCGGCGGCTGAGAACTCTCCTATGTCTCGACGGGATCAGCGCTACAGGAGAGGTTTAAAGGGACGGTAAGTTAGCTCTAACTTCTCTCAGCACTTCTTCACATGAGCTAATGTCATTGGATATTGTGTGTGTACTTAGATCTCTGGCAAACCCACATCATCAATTCGGTCTGAGAGGCAAATAGCCTAAGTTCAGTTTCATTACGCAGTGAAATCCATATTTGAAGTCAAGTAACTTAACTTTAGAGATTGTGTTGTTGCCTCTAAAAAGTCAAAATGGACTTCAAAGTGTTGTGACACTAAACTATTAACAACACAGAGTATTAAGCCTTTGTGTTTACCCCTCTCTCTAAGGTCCTTACTAAAAACATAACGGTAACGTTATGCCTTGTGAGAGAATGATGTTACTTTGTCTGTTGTTTATCCCATGCATTGATGTGTCCTGTGTGATACATCGAGAAATCACTCCCAAGTTGAACATCTGTTATGTGTTCACTCATCCTTCCCACCCCGCCTCTACTTTCCTCCCAACATTTTTCCCTCTACTGAGCAGAACAGATTGCATAAGAGAGAGGATGTCTCCCCAAAAACAAAACGTTTTGGTCATCATCATCTACTGTATGCTTTTTGGACTGAAACTGGTTTTAAAATGGCTCTCTATGAAAGCCTTGTAAAAGAGGTGGTGGAGTGAGTAGACTGTTTTTGAAAGGAAATCCCTTTGACTGCTGGAGCAGATTAGGGGAAACAGGGCAGGGAGGGGTTTTGGGGTGTGTTCGCATTTTAACAGAAATGACTTAAACACACTGACTTTTATCAACCTATTGTTCCACCACAAAGCAGGGCAACTTCCTTTCAGTTTCGTTGTTATCAAGTTCAAAGGGAAAAAACACTCAAAATCTGGTCAATTTACTGAAAATAAAATAGTGACAAAAGGGTATGCAAGTTGGCATGAAGTAGGCAAATGAAAATATAAATCCCTCAACTTGAAACTGAAATGCTGTGAATGTCTATCGGGGTGATGGGGTTTAGGGGAATGTTTGCTGATGCTATGCACAGACGAAGAAACACACACACACACACACACACACACACACACACACACACACACACACACACACACAGATGGAAAACACATGGGCTACATCCTGCCCAGATGCTCTTTGTTGTAAACACTGAGAATGAACACCTGAAATAGGCCTGTAGTTGTTCAAAACCAAAACATCATGATGTTAGTGTAATAACAACAATGAAAATGTATTAATTAATCAATTCTGAATAAAAATTAAATCATTCAGGAAGGAAAAATCGCATGATAAGAGCAGTTTGGCTACCCTTGCCCGTCCAAACCAAAACCAAAACGAACCTGTGGGGTTTTTCAACAGGGAGACCTCAGTCAAACCTTTACATACAAAATTCTTTCTTTTCTTTTTAACAAAAATAGAAAAAGAAATCTTACAAAATAAGCATACTTGATCATGGTCTCAGATTTAGCCTTTGATTGTTAAGATTGTTCAACATTGCAAAGTACTCAATGCATTAGTTCACCTTACACCATAATGTTGGCCCTGTGTCAGAAGATAAACATTTTGTTAACTGGAGTGTGGACCCTGTACTGTGTCTTTGTACCAGGGGTCATTGGCCTATAAGATGTGGAAGACCTTTAATGTGGGAGAACTGAGTTATGGTGTACGTCTGTCTGTTGATATTGAAAGGCAATCGGATCAGTACAGTGGAGCATGTTAACAGACAAAGGATGGACAGGTGGTTAGACTAACCCACATACTGCACAATGCCCTCTTTCCCTTCACTGGGGAGGGAGGAGAAGGAATGAAACAGAAGCACATAAAAGTAAAAACGATGGTAAACAGAAGAAACAAAAACAGGAGATAGAAACAGAAACAGAAAAGAGATAGAAAAGTAAACATGAAACTAAGAGTATGGAGTCTCTGATGTCATAGTCCTGATCTAACATGTTCTGTACGTGCATGTGAGAAGGAATACTGGCAGGTATCCTCCGCTACCAGGTGTATCCTTAAGTCAGGTGAGCCTGCAGTTCTGAATAGGCACGAGTCACGCTTTGTGTTGATGTGGATTGAGTTGTGTAATAGCGCGTGGTGGGTAAAGTTGCGTACACAGGCGAAAGAAATTAAGTCAGATGGAATGCGGCTCTGGAGCTCCAAGCCCTGAGGGTTCATTCTGCTCTAGAGAAGTTAAGCGCTGCCAGACTTTCACTGCAAACTCGCACTTGGTTGGAGAATGCATTCAGACCAGTCAGAACAGCTCTGTAAACCCACATAGTCATCGAGATAATGCAACAGCTGTGTGCCTGATCTTTGTGCCACTGTGATGTGATGGTGCATGCACTTCAACATCAAACCTCTCTTTATGCTGCAAACAGCAGTTTAGCCTTGGCAGGCTTTCAGTCATGTCCTCTAAACACACATATGTCAGTAATAAAATGATGGATTATTAGGCTTGTTTTTAAATACCATCAAAACATGACCTTGCAAAGTCATATTGCATTAGGTAGAGAAGAGGAGGGGGCACGGTCATCAACTTCCAACCCCGCAGTTTCGGTTTCAAAAAAAAAAAGCACACTACAAGTTAAAATAAGTATCGTAACTACAAGTAACATTGTAAACTTCAACACAGCATTTGAAGAACCAACCCAGCATGTTTTGGAGTTTATTTGTGGTGGCATTTTAGCATTGCCATGAGTCGTACTGCATATGACCACAGGAAGCTTTAACAGGAAGGCCGGTTTGTGGTTGAGGTAAGCGTGTCAGTCGGTTCGTGCTACTGTGTCCTTCTGCTTAAATAAACTGTCTAAATTAACTGTCCAATTCCAGTAATGTAAATGGGGATGTTGTTTGAAAGACCTCTATAGTGTTTTTAGGGTGTCAGGCTTTAGGTGGCAAGCTTATCTCTGATGTGGAAATGTTTTGTGTGAAATGTTGCCAGACGGTGTTGGTGGTATTGTTAGCAGACAAGATGCCACATGTCACAATCAATGTGGTATGCATGAAGAATAGCTATTAGATTCAGATGACAAAAATACAGATGACAGCAAACTTGTTTCGGGGGTCTGCAGAAGGCTTTCCTGTAGTGGCTTTGGCATTGCATATTGCATCCAGATATTTGATATGCAAGTAAGCACCACCAACTTTACTAGACTGTCCAGAGTTGTGTGCACGGTGCCTATACTAGTAACTGCAAGAGGAAACATATTTTTTCCATTCTGTGTGTACTGTATGTGGTCAGGGAGACATGACCATTACATGGGAGGGACCAGGGAGACATGACCATGACCATGACCATGACCATGAGGTGGTGCAGTCTTTTTGAGAAATATTCCACAAACGCCAGCCATTTGTTTTTTCTGCACTTAAAAGGAACATTCTCACCAGTAGCTGTAGTAGTAATAGATTATCCACTCTCTACACAGCTGAAGCTAGCAGTTGTTGGTCCACATTGTGGTTGTTGACAACATTTGGTTCACAGAGGTTTTGTTATTACACATTAGCCTAGCCTTATTGTTTGGGGAATCCTAATCATGTCTCATCAGTGCATCTTACTGTAATCATATCTCTAGGGCCCTATGAAATCCGTTTTATTTTTTTCTCAAATTCCGTTTTATTTTTTTCCAGATTCCATTTTTTCGGATTTATTTTTTAGTTTCTATTTTTGTCTTTTTTATGGCCATATACAAATCTGATGGAGGAAACTTTGTTTACTTTTATACTAGCCCATTGACAAGGATGGCAAGGACGACGGTGATGGTTACAGTGTGTGCAACAATCTGATAAGATTTTGCAGATCAGTATGTTTTGTGGAGTTTGTAGAATAGAAATCTAGGATATGAACGTAAATGTCAACTCACAAAATACAGCAAATTCCGTGGGATTCCTTGTTTATTTTAAAATTCCGTTTTAATGTTGTGATTCCGTGATTCGGTCCGTGTTTTCCGTTTTGCGGAATCCATAGGGCCCTATATCTCATCAGGGCTGTTGTGTCCAGGCAGAGGTAATAACCTCTAGGCCTGCAGTCATCTCATTGACACCATTATCGTGTTGTTTTAAATCACTCTCTGCAGTTTGGGGGTGTCAGCAGAGCTGACTATGTTGTACAATAAGCTAGAGGGTCCCCACGAGGGTCCGACCTGCGGTCATTTTCCGATCCCACCCGGTTTCTCTCTCTCCCACTCATTTCCCATCTTCAGTCACTATCCTATCACAACATAGCGAAAGCCAACAAATATTCTTCCAAAAACACTTTATTTGTGATTTGCAATGTGATAGGCACTGGCTTTCAGTATGGAGACCTTTATGTGATCCTGCTGAGCTGGCAAAACCTCTAGAATCCTATTATTGAGTCATTTGAGGTCATTTGCTTACTTGCTTTTGTAAGTGACTTCATAGCCTCAAATCCAGGGTAAGTGTGTGTATAGGTTTGCATATCAGTGACACATCCAGTATTCATTCATCGCCAGAATGAGAGTGGAGGCCAGTGGGCTGAATGAAGCGGACATACTGTATGCTGAATGTTGTGGACAGGCTTTAGCAATCTCTCTCATTTTCATTGGCCACATCCTCAAAGTCATTCTCTGTCTGGTGAGGATTTCCTTTCATAAACACGTGGACCTGACTCCGTTCCCTCGGCGTCCGAGTCTCCGACGGCATGTCTCGTTATCCTTTCTTTGGGAAATATGGTATTGCATACCAATAACACAGAGCTTAGCACAGAAATACAATTCTTCCGCACTCATTTCTCAAAACAGTTGTGGTCCTCCAATGTACGCCACGGCAGTCCCACCGCTGTTGAATATTGTTAGTTTAAGGATGGAAACATTGTATCCACCCCAGCCTTCCAGCCAATTAAAGCATTATGTGATCTGGTTTGGGCCAATTTCTTGGACCTTTTGCTGTTGTCATATTGTTGCCTCAACTAAACTATGTTACTAGAACTAAAGCCTAAACTAGAACAGTTGGTGTTTAACACCCATTCAGCTGTTCCTCTTTCTAGATGTCTGATACATATTTGCGAAGAAAAACATCAGAAATGGTGCATGTTCTAGTTTAAAGCCTAAACTAGAATAAAGTTGGTGTTGAACACCCATTCAGCTGTTCCTCTTTCTAGATGTCTGATGCAACATTTCTGATGTTTTTCTTCGCAAATCTATGTATGGGCAATACCACAAGAAATGGTCACATCCATAACACCAGTAAAATGCCTTTGTATTTGTGTGATATGAAAGACTACATGAAATTATCGTACATTTTGTTCATGCAAGTTCTGACATTACAAAATGTCATGTCATTCCCATCATTCTATACCTACCATAGCATTTTATTGGCTTTATACAGGTGACGAAAAAGATTGCCTACAAACAATTTTGTATCAGAGTCTGTGTCATTGTCATTTGTGTGTTAGCATGGGGTTTTCCTCCACACACATGTTACACAAGAATAATGTGTCAGTGACCCTTACTGACTGATCTGAAATGGGAAGGGTGTTCTCGCTCACCCACAGTAATGAGTCAAACAACAAGTATTTAATGATGCAACTCTTTTTCCATTGTTATTTCTATCATACAATAATAACAGTATGTGTGGACAGGACACCTTTTGTGTGTTGTATTGTGTTTTTTAAGATGTTGTGATGTTCATGACAACATGTTGCTTGTTTTCTGTGTCTGATTTCCTTGTGAAATCTGACAAGTAATCCATCTGTGAAGGGCATCAGCTTCCTCTGGACAATGTTGTTAGTAGCCTACATGACCACCACCCCAGACGCTTTGTTCTCATTGGCTGCTATGTCCTGTGACCCTTGCTCTCCCAGGTGTTGTGAGTGTGGATCGATTCTCACCCACTGGTACTTTGAAAAGGAGGGACGACTCTTCTGCAAGAGAGACTACTGGGCCTGCTATGGAGAGACATGTCACGGTTGCTCGGAAACCATCACTGGCCTCATCATGGTAAGCGCAGGTTGCATCACAGTTGCATCACAGTAAGTGGCTTGAGCTACTGACCATAGCATGACCTTAGTTGATAGTTTATCAGTAGTTCCCCTTTACTTAATGCTCCCAGTAAGAGAGTTAGTAAGCTAGACTATGCATTGCCATCAGGACTTGTCTTACTTTTGGGTAAGAGGATTGATTTATTCCATAGCTTTTCAGATTTTGTTGAAGTTTGTTGAATACTTTGTTCTTATTAGGAAGATTAGGGGCAATATGTAAATATGTAATTAAATGACAAGGTTTCAGAGGAGAGGTATGTCTAAGTCAGCATTAAATGTCTTGTTGGTGTTTTACAATTTGTGTTATGTCACTGACAAAGGAGGTCAGTTAGGGGAGCTTTTGGCTAAATCCAATCTCCTTACAGAAGCACAATGAAGCTGCTTTCACAGGTTTACTGAAGGATAAAGACGACTTACGCAATGAGGGAAAGGGAAATCCTAATCTATCATCAATGTCCAATTGAAGGGAATTGAAAAATGTCAGTTTGGGGCCTTTTTTTTATAGATACAGCGAATACAGAATTCATATTGTATAATAGAGAGGAGGGAGTTGTAGACTATATACATTAGGATTTATATGTATGTAGGCTACCTCTCTCTCATGCCAGCTCTACCCCTCTCCATGTTGATTTCTTTTTTTCATTGCACAAACATATCACTGTATTCCTCAAACAGTCTGTGGCTAATATAATAATGCCATAATACTGTTTATACAAATTGAAGATAAAAGGAAGACCTACACAAAGCACATTCCAACAAATGACTTGAAGGTTAAAAACACAGGTTGTTTGTAGTTCAGTCATCCGGATGATAAAGATGCTTTGGAGTTTGTGGCGCACTGCCCTTGAGCTAAAGACTGCTTCTCATGGAGGTTAAAATAGAACCAGGAGAAAATGCTGTGCTGGCAAACTCTGTAGTGGTCGATCTCTGATGGTCGTATGGTTGACTTTTTCTTCAGTTGAGCCACTTTAATGTCTTCCTCTATATGGATGACGGTTTAATGATCTTGGTGGTTTATTGATTTTGACAGTTTAATGAATTTCTCATTAAATATTTCTGCCGTCCCAACTTTGCTTCCCCTTTCCAGAGGAAATCTTCCCCCCCTTTCAAAAGAGACATTTCCTTTTGACCGCACTGTAGTCGCAACATCATAGTTTTAGTGGTGACGTCATCGCATACTCCTATTGTTTTCTGCCTGACCCCTGACCTCCCCCCGCCCCCACCTCTCCCCTCACACACTACACACACACACACACACACACACACACACACACACACACACACACACACACACACACACACACACACACACACACACACACACACACCTCCCCTCTGTCCACATTCCCCCTGTGCAGGTGGCCGGCGAGCAGAAATACCACCCAGAGTGCTTTTCCTGTCAGTGCTGTGGAAACTGCATCGGAGATGGGGATTCCTTCACACTGGTGTCACGCTCCAACCTCTACTGGTGAGCGGAACATTCTGCATCAGGACACAATTAACGTATCCGCAGAAGCTTCTCCACTGTCCTTTTTATTTTTATTTATTTTTTTTTTATTTCAGTTTGCATGGATATTGCATCATGAGTGTTCCTGGAACATTTTGACAGTATTTATAGTAATCAAAATGTCAAAAGACAAGACTCAAAACTGACTGAACAAAACAACCACAATACAAATAAAAAAGCCCTTTTTATTTTGACCATTGCCATCGCTACAGGAAATTCGGCCTTTTGTTGTTGGTAGAGTAACCACAGTAACCACTGTAATCAGTCCCTCCCGGCTTATTATGGTTTTTGTTTTGCCCCCTCCATGGCATTGACATGGAGTAAAGAGTAGGCCAGGGGTTACAGATGACATCTTGTGCTGCACACAGCAAATCAGGAAAGCAAAATATAAGACAGTAGAAAGTGATGGGCCCTCAGAAATTAAATGTTACAGTTCCTCTCATAAAATACAGTATTTTGTATTTTCAAGTTTGACGTTTCCTATGGCTGACTGCAAGTGTCTATTCTTGAGCATCTGGGGAAATACCACAAATAATGTTCTGATACAAACTGTGCATGAATATGTTTGTTTATTCTTCCCCATCCAAAAAAAAGTTTCATATTCACAAACGGTCTCCTTTTTTCCATTAGTGTCCACTGTTACTCAACCAGTACGGGGCAGCGTGCAAATATGGAAGGTCCCACGGAACCACACACTGTGACCCTTGTCTCTTTTCCCCCGTCCTCAAATGGCAGCAGAAGCCTGTCGCTCCACATGGACCAAGATGGAGACAGTGAAAACAAACACATATTTCGAATATCAGAGTAAGTCAGCAGTTAGGACGCTAGCTATGGGGCTGCTATGGGGTGTTTTCGTCGGATTTTGGTTATGGAAGTTTTATGATGTCTTAAATGCAGATTTGCAATCACTTACATTTGTGTTTAATACAATGGCCACATGTGATTATGGTACTGTAGGATAGCTAACATGGTGCTTGTAGGTGTTTATGTTGACATCTTTTGATGTTTCTGTACATTTGTTCAAGAGTACTGTTTGCCAAATATCAAAGTTAATACATAGATCTTGCAAAATTTCATCTCAGTGGTTAATACATGGGGATTTTTTTTCTACTTTTTCATGAAAAAATAATTTGGTTCTCTAAGTAATGTTTATGCTCATTTTGAATCTCAATAAGCAATGTTTAGTAAACTGGTGAATTCATTTTTCTGTCCTTAGTTTGCATACAACTTGAAATACATAGCCTGTCGTATTAAGGAAATGACTGTATAACCATACCATACCAAACAAGTTCCTCAGCTCAAATATCCCCTGTCCCATTTATGCAAACTGTGCCATATATTACTGACCGTGTTTCAAAAACAATCTTTTCCCTTAGTGAATGGCATTAGTCTACTGTTCCTCCAGTAACATTTAGAATTCTTCTAGGATGGATGTGACGCATGCTAGTGTGGATGTCAAAGCTCTTGTCCACGTGGGGGATAAGGTTCTGGAGATTAATGGAACTCCCATTCACAATATTTCACTTGATAAGGTACGACTTGCTATTCCATTTTTCTTTGATCTTATTTTTAATTAGTGTTGTTTCAAACAACGTTGAGATGTTTAATATGGGGCTTGGGAAGTGGGTGGGTGTTCCATTTGTTTGGGCTAGACCGCCATGCTTCGGTTCACATTTACACACTCGCCATTGAGAATGTATAAAAAATGGTTTTTCATGATTAGCCACACAGAGCAAATTTATGTTGTAAAATGTGCTAGTTGTCACAAGCGCTTTCCCTTATATACTATTGATGGCAAGAAACAGGAAGTTAAACCAGTAAGAAAGACTGCTACTTTCAGCATTTTGTGTGGGATTCACCTGTAAAGCCTAAACATGATGACATATTCCAACGATTATTAGTAGAACACTCACCCACTTCCAGAGATTCATTGATATTCATGAAATATATTCCTGACTCTCATTCTTACCTGTGTTCTCCCATCAGATCGATCTGGTGATCCATGACACGGAGCGCCTGCTCCAGCTCACAGTGGAGCACGACCCCCAGAGTCCGCAGCGGACCCAGAGCAGCCCAACCTCCATCATCGGCGAGGAGCTGGACGTCCCCACTAGCCTGTCTGAGCCGCCTCAGAAGAAGAGCCCTCGAAGAAGCATCCTGTGAGTGACGCTTAAACACACTTTAGTCACACTTTTGACACTGCATAATAAACACACACTTTAAACATACACTCTTGACACCAATGTAAACAAAAATGCCAAACATGCACTCCTTACACTATGGAAACATAGAACATGAACATAGCATAGAGGTAATGTGAGAGGTTAAGGAATTTGGCTAGTATACAGTAGCCACAGGAGGTCATGGGTTAAATTCCTGGGTAACTCTGTTTTGCCCCTTGAGGAAAGTGTTTTCACCACGAAGCTCTAGGGAGTTGTGGCCCCTGCATATCTTGAATGTCTATGGGTGCTGCTTTGGGTAAATAACATCTGCTAAACGCATAAATAAATTAAAAGTTAGTAAATACACAGCATAATAGCACATACATAATTGGGCTATTTGGAAAGAGAGAGTGGTAATCATCTTGTGATGTTGACTGTTTAAAGACAGAATTTCTTTCTTCCCCTCCTACACTTGACTCATTCCTCCCTCCTCTCTCTCTCTCTCTCTCTCTCTCTCTCTCTCTCTCTCTCTCTCTCTCTCTCCCTCCCTCCCTCCCTCCCCCTCTCCCCTCTCTCTCCAGGCGAAGCTGCAGCACAGATAAAATGCCCAGCTCTAACTATTCCATGACGGTGCTGTCCCAGAGGAGGGAGATCAACCGCTCCCAGTCGGTGCGGGAGGATGCAGGGAATGGCACCCACAGGATCTTCAGGCCCTCAGACCTCATCCCCGGAGAGGTGCTTGGCAAGGGCTTCTTTGGACAGGCGGTCAAGGTGAGGGGTCAGAACAGAAGCACCAGGCAAAGTCATTTGGGTTCAGGGAAATTCTTGCTGGGAGTTACTAAGTAGGAGAATGATTGAAAAATAGAATGTAGTGCTCAGTTTAAGCAATAGATTGTCTGTATGTAACTATGAGGTTAATACAAAGAGGAGGGCTAAGCAGGGGAAAGCATTTCTGTGCTTCGCTCTGCTTTCTCATGACATCATGATCTAGCTTTTGGTCAAGTTTAGTAAGCTGTGGTTAATTCATCAGTGTCATGTTTTAGGTTTATACACTATGTGGCTTTTATTCAGGAAATACTGTAAAACCATGCAAATAAGTCTTTCAGTGCAACTATCCCCTGCCCCATATTTTGTGTGTGAGAGGTTTTATGCAAACTGGGCCATATATTACTTACAGTAAAACACTCAAACATATTTCCCTCAGTCAATGTTGTTTTCTCCTTGTGGCCCCTACCACAGTAAGACTGCCTTTATCGGAAATTATACAATTCACAACTGATCACAACTGATAGACTACAAATCTGCGGTACATGTGAGATATAAGCAGAATTAATGTGTTATTGAGCTATAAACATAGAATGAATAACTGTATCAAATATTTTATTGCTGCCTGCCATTGTCTTGTTTTATTCTTGCTATTCCAGCTGATGGCTTATATTATGGTCTTTGTTTTTGTCAGGTGACTCATCAACAGACAGGTGAAGTCATGGTTCTAAAAGAACTGCATCGCTTTGATGAGGAAACGCACAAAATGTTCTTAAAAGAGGTTAGTAGAAAAGGATAAGTTGTTTATTTTGTGGTTGGTTGTATTTGAGTGCAGCTTCAATGCATTAGAAGTTGACGTAGTGTTGTTTTTTGTGCTCATGTAGTGCTATCTATCCTTGTATCTACAGGTCAAAGTTATGCGTTGTTTGGATCATCCCAATGTGCTGAAATTCATTGGGATCTTGTACAAGGACAAGCATCTCAATTTAATATCGGAATTTATCCCAGGGGGGACTCTGAGAGAAACCATCAAGAAAATGGTAAGGCACAGTTTCTATAGCTCTCTTGGTCCTGATTTATTTCCTGCTTCATTTCAAATTTGTTTATGTCTGTATCTTCCAGGCAGTCACATAATCATCCATTGTTGTTTATGATCTGTGTAGTCAGTTGTTTTTTTGTTTTATGGTGTCGTTTTTTTTTTTTTTTGCTACTAAAAATTCAACCAACTTCAATTTCTTTCAGGACAGCAAGTATCCCTGGAGGCTAAGAGTGAGTCATGCCAAGGACATTGCAGCAGGCATGGTAAATCATCAAGTTTCACCATCTGACTCCTGCATGTGAAACAATGTTGCTGTAATTCCTTCTTTAAAGTCTTGTAGTTCAAAGAGAAGAACATTGAATGTATGAAATTAGTGTGACATGTTATCATCTCACTGTAATTTGTTCTTCTTTTCCCTCTCCAAGGCATACCTTCATTCAATGAACGTCATCCATCGTGACCTGAACTCGCACAACTGTCTTGTGAGAGAGGTTAGTGAGATTTAATCTGATGCAAGCAGTATGATGTATACCAGTGATCTGACAAAAGAGGCCTTAAAGGAATACTGCACATTTTTATGAAAATGGATTATTCACTCCCTGGAGTTACATACATGGATAAAAGTATTTTGGTCTCCGTGCATGTGTATTCCTAGTTTGGCAACCCCAATTTCAGCCTTTTTCAGCTTTGGCTTAGCATAGGCGCTGAAGAGTAAAAAGTAGCCAAATAGCAACTCTTTGGCTACTCTACATTCCTATGTGTGCCTATGCTAAGTGGAGGCTAAAATTGGGATTGCCAGACTAGGAAAATGCATGCACCACTGAGACCAAAAACACTTTTACCCACATATATAACTCCAGATAAGACAATGACCCAATAACCCAATTTCATAAAAAGGTGAAATATTCCTTTAACTGTCTGACTAGTAGGGCTGATAAATAAATATATATTGTAATAAATATATGGTATGTAAATTCCATATACTGTATCTGTGTTGATTTTCATAAAGGCCTATAGCTGGTTAAAGCTGATGCTCTGATTTAAAGCTAGATTGTTGTACTCCACAGAACCAGAGTGTGGTGGTGGCTGACTTTGGACTCTCCCGATGGGTGAACAGAAGCGAAGCGCAGAGTAGGCAGTCCCCTAACGGGAAGGATGGACAACGGACACCACCAGACCGGCGCAGAAAATACACAGTGGTGGGGAATCCCTACTGGATGGCTCCTGAGATGATCCATGGTATGATAATCTCACGGAGGACAAAGCCTTATATTTGCGGCCCAGCATCTTTCACTTTGCTTCACTTTGTGCTAAAAGTGGACACACTCTATAGACATAAGTTTACATAGCAGTGGATGGGACATTTGTTTAAACTGGATTTATTTGATTTGATTGTTTGCCAAAAAAAAAAAAAAAAAAAGGCAGGGAAAACTAGCCTTGGGGGTTCAGCCTGAAGCAGCACTGTAGTACTGCAGGGTAATATGTAGGCCTAGCATTGCTTTGAGTTTTTAAGAAATGGAAAATGAGTTTTATTCTGTGAATGCTTAGAGAAAATATATAAGTAAAAGCAGTTACATTTTTGCATGTTGTCTGATGACTGTCATTCTCTTGCTCTCTCTATAGGTGAGCGATATGATGAGAGAGTGGACATCTTCTCTTTTGGAATCATGCTTTGTGAGGTGAGGACCTACAGTACAATGGATAGCCATCACTGAGAACCTACTGTGTGTTCAAAATAACAAGTTGGTTTTCCACACAGTTCTTTGAATAGCCTACATCAAAGTGCTTGCATGCATTCTTTTCAATATTTTGTCTGCTAAGAAGTGTATTGTTTTTTTTGTAATGTAAACATTGTGACTAGAGCACGTCCCTCACGTACACACCTGTCTCTTCTGCGGGACAGATCATAGGAAGGGTTTACGCAGACCCAGACTTCCTGCCTCGCACCATGGAGTATGGGCTAGATGTACCTGGCTTCGTCAAACAGTTTTGTCCAGAAGATTGTCCCACGCCTTTCTTCCCCATGGCTGTCCTGTGTTGTGACTTGGTTGCGGAGAAACGGTAAAACTTATTTTTTGATCATAAACCTGTTTTTATTTTGCAGTCACTGGTGGTGGTTTAACTTTTTTCTTCACTTTATTTCTTACCATTTTTGTCTTTGTTTGCATCTCCATCTATACCCTCAAAGGCCAAATTTTAGTGCTCTGGAGGGATGGCTTGAGAATCTTCTCTTAAACATGGACATGGGGCTCCCCCTCATGTCGGAGGTGGATGGTGTGCAGAAGGACTTCTGGGAAACCTTGAGGCTGTGAATGGAGCTCAGCTTAGTGTTTCAGTTTTTTGGTGTTTCATATGCTGTGCACTTTAACATGGAAATGATGATGTTCATCTTAAAAATAAAGTTTTGTATCAAAACAAATAGCCGAGGGTTACACTTGGACTCCAAAAGGTGCCAGAATGGAAAGCTTCACGTGTAGCAGTGACCTTGCCTAAACTGGAAATAAGTGGCTTAAAATTGTGAAATGTTGTTTTTTTTCCCTTATCCTAAACTCTAAATTAAACAAATTTACAACCAAATCCTGTATGAAATGATATTATTACCATTTTATACCATATTACTATTTTAATCTAATTAATGTAACTTAATGGTAGACTCTTAAAATTCAGTTAGATGTACAGTCTCTGTGTATTTACATAACTTACTGCCATCTAGTGACCACAAATATTATTACAGGCAATGCACTAACATGCATACAGCACCAACAACTGCAGTTGTTGACTCGGTGTACTTTACAAGACATTACTTTTGTGCTTTAAAGTGACTTTCAAGCTTGCATTTGCAGTTGTTTAAATGAAAATGTTCACTTGTACTTATGGTACACACTCATGCTAGGCTTGATTTTTTTTCCCCTAGTGAGGGCCAGTAGAAACCGCAGTCACACTTTATGCAAAAGGCATTTGTCATAATCCTGCCAATGGGGGAGCCTGCTAGCTTTGTTTAGTTGAGAGAATCAAGAAACGAGGCTCCTCTATTACAGGATATCCCACTACTCCAAGCTTAACCAAAAATTCTTTAGAAGAGCTTCATCAACTGTCTCTGGTTTAACTTACCACTTTGCCACATAATTGCCCTCTTGGAGAAACTCTTGTGTTCTTATTTGTGTGGAGGCTGCTCATTGTTTACAGCTGCAGCCAGATGTCATTTATTTTAGTCAATTAGTGAAAGCTGCTAGGCTGTGACTGAAAATGTTAGTGAGTGTTGGTAAGAATAAGTGTGTTTTCAGTTTAAAGCCAGACTATTGTTTCTTTTAATTTTTCAGAGCCTGTGTATCATAAATAAAAGACTGGATTTTGTATATAGTGACCCAAGAGAATGAAGAGCTTGGAGGTCAAGAGATCTTATCTTTCTGAAAACGGTTCTGTATTTACAAACCAATATTGCTGACTCCACCTTTAATTAATTACTAATGTTTACTGGCTTAGTTACATGATGACAACATTTAATTTCAACGTAAAATACCAGATGGAAAAGGTGAAATAATTCAATCAGACACAAAATGTTTCAGTCTGAATGTAAGGTGTTTGACATTTTAATGGGTATGCTTGGAGAGGACTATGGGGGCTGACTAGGGGAGCGTGAGAGCAGTACTATTGGTCCAGGGCAGATTACAAAGGGCAGTCATACTGTAAGTCATCTACTCAGACCAGCTGAGAGGCTGACAAACCAAAACAACATCGACAAGAGCAAAGTTTCAAATGGAAAACAGAACTGTTTTAACACTTCAAAAGTACGCAGCTGAAAGAGAGATAGTCAGGAGAGGGTGATTGAGGATGAGGATGAAAACAGGAGAATGAACTCAAGAAAACAACAAAAAAAGAGAATGAGAGAAAAAGAGAAGAATGTGCACCAGGATGTGTTTCTTTGTTTTTCTTTTATGCCAACTTGGAATGTGACAATATTGCGCATATTTGTATGGAGCTCAGACGGTTGGAGTTCCATAGTTTGCATGTTGCAGATGAGGACACCAGTGCTCACGCTGCAGTCACGTCTGCAGCAGGTTGTTGATTAACATCTACATCACTATGGAACACTTCAGAAGTGCATTTGTTTGGCAGGGAGATGGACACGATCTTACACCTTTGAATGCTGAAGCAAAAACAGAACATTGACCAAAGGGAGAATATATATCTGGAGAAAGAGGAACATAGATGCCCCCCTTCCCCCTGCTTTAGTCATAAGATGCCCCAGAGAATGGGGATAGAGAGCCTTATAGAGAGGCATCTCTACTGAACCTATGGGACACATTTACATGCATGCATGTCTATAGGTGACACCCTCGATTGCCTCCTGCACATAAAAAAAAATTGCAAAATTTCAGGTGTTCTATTGCAGAACCACACACATACACACACACAAAGGGTTTCTGTAGAGTTAATTTCTCAGGTTGTCAGTTGAAGTTCAATGGGACTCTATGGGGAAAACTACCACTTGAGATGTCACTCTCCATTTCATCAAGAACGTAGGACTGATCCCGCTGCAACTACTTGTAGTGATACACTTGTTAGCTACTATTTGGTCTTCGACAAGGTTGGCCAAGTTGGAAAATGTTACCACTAGTTCACTTGAATCAAAGGCATCTGATCTTATCTGTAGTCACAAGTAAAAAACTTGGCTAACTTTTACATCCAATGTCAAATTTGTTCTGAAATGTCAGTCAAATGAAATAAATTTGAACCAAAATCTATTAGAGGCCATCAAGAGCCTGTAAATAATACAATATAAAGTCATCAAGTAACCCAGTGATGCTACGTGACTGACTACAATGCTTTCCTTTGTTGACATGCGCACAGTGATTCAGTAAATGGTCTGAGAGGCAATGGTAATACTGGGATGAGCCAAACCTCCATCTATACTGAGTGTTATTCACTACATACCCTTCCATTAACTTTGCACTGCTGGGTATTCAACCTATCTCCTCTTTCTCTCTTAAAAGCATGAACACTTTAAACACACAGATAAAAAAAAAAAAATAAGAAGTGCATAACAGTAGCATAGTCATACAAGGTTAAGGTCAGTAGAATTGTATATATTCCAAGTCAAACTAAGAAAAGGGTGTGTTTTCAAAAAAAAATGTTGGGAGATCCTCTTCAAGAATAATTCAAAACCACAAAGCACCCTTAGTGAGATATCGCCAAAATATCAGATCCCACAACTTCCAAATCAAAAAATATATATATAAAAATAAAGGGGGGGAAAAACAACAGCAAAAAAAGGGAAAGCCACCCTCTTCCATCTTTGACAGAGTGAGGCCGGGTAATTGTCACATGAGCACAGAGTTTCTCAGCCTGTACCTGTGCATCTTAGTCTTGGATTTGGATTGTCTGCTTCTGTGGAGGACCAGGCTTCGCACCCCATTACAATGCAGTTTATGGTGCGGCCCCAACCAGGTCTAGCAGAGCTGCGTGTCTTTTGCCCTCTCAGAGAGGAGCAGGTACCCTGGGGAGCAGTCTGTGGGGCTGAGCTCCTTTTAGTCGGGCATGTCAATACACAGTTTGGGCGGCGGCACAAAGTACTTCCCCGGGCTCTGTGTGATCACCACTCCCGTCTTTTTGCGGAACATGGGGGCGATTTTGGGCGGCTCGTGAGAAGGCATGTCTTCAGACACCTCTGAGTCCTCGTGATGCAGGTCGTAGGAGATGTTCCCGTACTCCCGAAGGAAGGGGAACAGCTCCAAGAGGAACTGACAAAAGTCCTTGCGTATGCCAAACCACCCTGTTCAGAAAGAAAACAAAAATGTCTTTTGATATGCATGCTCTTTCAACATTAATGACAGAAAGGTCAGTCTTTTTGCCCTTTGGTCTATGAGCTGTGAGCACTTGGGCACTTCTATGAGTACTTGATACTTACAGTGATTGCCTCCTTTTTGGCCAAATGTGGTAGCCATTAGGGTCACTAGCGAAACCCACAGAGGCACAAACACTGGGACATAGTTGGAGTTGTAGTGACCATCCAGCTTATGGACTAAGAGAATCTGTAAAGGGAAAAACAAATGACTAAAATTATGTTGCATATACACATAAAAACTATTATTATTATTGATTATACAGTATAAATGATTACTGCTGTAGTTCAGTAGTAGATTGTCACAAACAAAAGCAATGATGCTGTCCCCACCTCAAAAGTTAGAAGGGGCACAACTATGGTCATCCAGCTGATTGCCATGGTGATGTGAGTGCGTCGTTGCTCAGCAATAACATCCATGGACCGCAGGAACAGCACGGACCAGACAATGTAGTAGAGAACCACAAGGCAGAGAAACGACATGAGGATCCAGAGCGGGACACACACCACCTAAAGGAGACAGATGCATCATCATTATCATATTACCATTCAAACCAGTGATATGACTGATATGACCATGCTTACAATCCCAGATAATAGCAACATTCCCATTTTAGGGAATATTTTTCACAGGTTTGGGTTATTAATTCCCCACATTGAATTTGAATTACCAGCCAGGGCCAACTGATGATCTTATCCAACCTCAAGGCAATGAAAATGAACTGGAGAATGTTGACGGAGCAAAGGATCTCCAGCTGGTGACCAAATAAAGAAAATGAATGAGTCAATATAGGCACAGCACAAGACAGGGAACTCATACAAAGCTCATGACTCATCTGACTAACAAGCCACCAGGGACTGGCACTAAAAGGGGCAACAGCATGCTGACCTCCAGGGAGCGGTCGTGCCGAAAGCCCCACACGCACGCTGCCACTGACACGGGCGAGACAAAGAAGAGTGGCATGAAGACTAGAAGCCAGAAGTGGGTTCCTCTCTCCACGCGGGCGCACACCAGCACTTCAAAGGTGAGCAGGAGCAAGTGGATTCCCACTGCTATCAGCATGGCCTTGAACTCCACGCAAGTCTCCCCCTCAGCCCTGAAACAATGCATGAATCACATTAATGCACAATGTGACAGTACTTTCCTATTCACAAGTGAATGCTGATTCTTGATGACAAAATTATGTTCATTTAATGACCAAAAAGCCTAGATTGCATTCTGTTTACATGTGCAAATTACAGGTGGCAAACCCAAAATCAGACTGTATGGACCATAAATGGGCACGTTTGTCCCATAGAAACAGACCTGTACTGGGGGTTGTGGGCCCAGACACCGGTGCCAACTGACGCACCAATTATGACCATGAATTTCCATAGCCAGATTGGTGTAAAGACTGCCCAGTAGCTCCATTCAATTATACCGTCGAGGCGCAGTGACAACAGCACCGAGAACAGCAACAGGCATGCATAGATGAGGAACTTGCTATAGAAAGGAGAGAATGTATCAGTCAAGCTTCAAGTTAGACTACAACATCATGACAGATTTAAGTACTAGGACTAGTTCTCGTCTCGAAAACACTCCTTTGATGTTTTTATTTCGACCTTATCATTTGACAACCAGCAATGGCACTAACGCTGACAACTTTACGAGTCATGTCATGGCTTATGACATGCATACCCTTCCACCTCAAATTTCAACTAACTTAATGTTACAGGACCAACCATGCGTGCTTAGTTTAAAACAATCACAAGAGCAATGTATACGTTACTAAACTCTTAATCGTTCTAATCTAACTACTAAACTACAGTCATAACTTCAACTTGCAAACCAAGTGGACGCTATGATTTGTTTACAATAACTGGCTGAGTAATGTAGCATAAGTAAGTTAGCATTCCTTTTAGCCGACATCAGATGCTGGTCTTCCAAAGTTAACGACCACAAATGTCTGTTTTGCATTTCGGCACGTTGCTTGCCTCGTGCCCCTATTATCAAGACGAACGTGTGTGATTCAACGTTATTACTAACTAATCCTGTCTTGCAAATTAAAGTTTGACTGGCCAGCTAACGCAGAGGCTAATGTTGATATAAACGACTAAAGGGAGAAGGGAGGCGCTAACTAACAAGCTAGCTTAAGATGGTTTCCATTTTATGTTACTTTAAACTGTAAGGACAATTAGAAGCTAAATACTTCACATACGTTTTAAACAGCAGGAGTAGGAATCGTTGAACAGCATTTGCTAACTTATACAACACATAACCACGAAACTAAGTTTACTCGTTTTGTTTTATCGGTTCTATCTTTAGCTAAACATCATACAGTTAGCAGGCTAACTGACATCGAGCTAAACCTATCCTGCTATTAACGTTACTGGTAAAACATTAGCCACCTAGCATTAGGCTCATGCTAGACAAGACCTTACCTGGGGTTGAAATCTTGAAAGAAACCCCTGAGATTCATTATTGCATGTTTAATCAAATCATTTCAATTGTTGGGGTTATTTGCTTTTGCCGGCGGAATGTCAATTAATCAAGTCAACAAGACAGACAGCTAAGGTTAGCGAGATGAAATGCCACAGTCCCATAAACACTTGCGTTCCCAATTGGTTTGGCCCAGACTGTGGTTTGGCCAGAATCTCTCTGGCTGTGTAGTCGTCTCTCCCCCAAGCTATGCAGTGACGTAGATTGAATACAAAAACAGGATTTAAAGTAAGTTGTTCAAACACTTTTACTGAGTAATATTGACATTAAATTGGACAAAGTACAAATGAGACAACATTATGAAATGTACAGAAAAGAGGAAAAAGCCAAACTCAACATTAAAGTGTTTTCTTAGTTCTTGTCTGAAATGTAAAAAAAAAAAAAAAAGAAGAAGAAAAGAAAAGAAATGCAAATTCTCAATCATCACACATCAGAAAAAAAAAGATTTGTGAAATCTGTGTAGCTTTGTGTGCTTTATGCCAACACAGGGAGTGAGTCCAAGCATCATCTCAGTCCTCGGTCAGTTGCCTGGTCAATTTGCTAGCCTACAACCACTTTTATACCACACAGATTATTTTTGTCAATTAGGCCTACTATCTTTGATTATCTTCATATTCATTTATGGTATATAACATAAGTATTACATGATATCAGTTGGTCCAAAGTATAAGTCCATGGCATGGCATCACAATGACAAGGATAAGGATAACGGTGAAAGTGAAGATTGTCCTTATGTGGTTTAACGAACCAGCTCTAACTGGTTGGATGCGAAGGGCAGCACACCACTGACATAGTATGCAATACCAAGGGACAACAGGGCGATGACTAGCAGCAACAACAACACCCTCCAGAATCCAAGGTCTTCCACAAACTCCTGCCACGTGGTACGGAAGCTGGAGAGAACCCCTTCATTATCATGCAGGTGGGGGTTAAGAAGAGAATGGCTTTCCATGGCACTGTTGAGAAAAAAGGAAGCATTTCAGTCAATGGTGTTATAAGAGACTCTACATACCAGGGCTATTTTAATGCAAGAGCTTAGATGTTCCATCATTCCTTCAAAAAATGCTTCAGGCCCTCTTGGTTGTACCATATGGATAAAATGTTGTGTCAGTGACACCACTGGGAGAGGAGACTGAAATGGTGTCATCCTACTGTAGACCTACTTGGGTGTTCACTTGGGCACAGATCTCCGCCAAGGCAACAGGGTCACTGACACATTACAAATCAAGTTGGTGTTGTGAATTACCACCTAAATCTAATCCTCTGTTCCTTGTCTTAAAGAGCTTATGAAATGAAAATCCATCTATTGTTCACATGAAATTTTTGTCTTTTTCTGAAACTTTCAATCCAACTTAATATCAATTTTCGGGGCAGAACTTGTTAAAACGGCAACTTAAAAGTGTGCCTTTGGTGCGACATTAATCATTGGGCCGTGACGTCAGAGGGTGGACACGCTTCATTATAGTAACCTTGGGCTGGCTGCGAAAACAACATACCTTTGATAGACCCATATCTCATAAACACTTCTGAAGCATATTTCCACTTAATCTTCAGACAACCCAAGCTAGGGACCAGATGTACAGAGTCTATTAAAACTAACCATGATGTCCGTTTTTTATTTAATAACTTTAAAGAGATGATAAAGGTATAAAAGCACCATACAGTAGTGGCCAGTTCATTCACATGCGGTTACGCTATGTAACGTTAGCGCCTAACATACAAACACTTCTAAAGCATATTTCGATTTAAATTTCAGACAAACCAAGCTAGGGACCAGATGTACAGAGTCTATTAATACTAACTATGGTATCCGTTTTATGTTTAAATAACTTGAATGAGATCGACAAACTTATAAATGCAGCATACAGTAGTGGCCAGTTCTTTCACATGCGGTTACGCTATGTAACGTTAGCGCCTAACATACAAACACTTCTAAAGCATATTTCCACTTAAATTTCAGACAAACCAAGCTAGGGACCAGATGTTCAGAGTCTATTAACACTAACTATGATGTCCGTTTTATATTTAAATAACTTGAAAAAGATCGACAAGTATAAATGCAGCATACAGTAGTGGCCAGTTCTTTCACATGCGGATAAGCTATGTAACGTTAGCGCCTAACATACAAACACTTCTAAAGCATTTCGACTTAAATTTCAGACAAACCAAGCTAGGGACCAGATGTACAAAGTCTATACATACTAACTATGATGTCCAGAAATAAGCAACATATTGATTACCTGAGAAAAGCTGGAAGGAAGGACTGAATAGTCTACATTTCTAAGGTTGGTTACTACATATCAATAAGCTAAACGTAACACTTAGCTAACCGATTAGCAGCTAGTTCTACAGATTGTCAATTGGTACCACACCGACACTATCATACTAACGCTCAAATACAAGATCTAGGACAGTCTCATCGCTGTACAGCGACACTAATCTCTAAACATACTCCGTTTCAGGGTCTACAGTATCGGGACGAATAGATAGGCCATTTAGCAGAGTGGTATTGGATCCCGGTATGCTAACGTTACTTGGTTTAGGGATCGGTCGGGCTATGCCGCGCAACTATGCCTATGAGATGGATGCAAGTTACACACTACCTTTCCAAGCTAAACAACCCAACAGAAACTCAAATTTCGTGTTTGGTTCTGGCAACACTGTACAGCTAGGCTTAGTACTAGGGTGTTACAAGGCAGGCTAATGTCAGAGTGCTTAGAAGAGGAATATAGAATCTATAGCACTGCTATCTCTGGTAATGTGGCGGTCAGACTCACGTTGCGCCCGAGCAGTTGGAGGGACTATCTCCGTCGGCAGTGGCACACCAGAGATCTCTACAGGGAACTGCTTGTGGTAATAGAAGTCTCCTATTCCCAACCATGCCTGCGATTTCCACATTCTTGGTAAAACAGGAGGGGTGGAAATACGTATGGAGCACAACACCGATGTTGAGGTCACTTCATGCTGATGCTTCCATACAAACTGTATCCACAGTGCTCTCTTTTAGCCTTCTCCTTGCCTTTCGGAAAATTGTGCAGAGAGATGCCTACAGTAATCTACTATTCTTGCAACTAGCACTATTTGGCCCCCCAGCAACACAATATTTTTCACCTTGCTTTGCTTTAGTAGCCAGACACCACCATTTCAAATTGGTCTACTAGAACTTGGAGTTGGAGCGTGTCCACCCTATGACGTCACGCATGTCGCACAAAAAGACAAAATATTGCTCTTTTTGAGCACGTTTTAACATGACTTCCCGGATAAATTATTACCCAGACAATATCTCGTTTTAATCACAAGACTTGGAACCTTTGAAATCAGGAACAAAAAGTGTGAAATTCCAACATTTTATTTTCATTTCATAAGCTCTTTAATACCAAACTGTTTGAACATTTAATCAAAATCCATGCAGTACTAGCCAAGAAATCTATACATACCCTAGCTGTTCTCCTAAGTTTGGTTGAACCAGACCCAAACACTGCTCTATCCTTGTAGAGAGTAACCTAGACATGTCTTCTATTGCATGTTTTTGAAAGACAACCGCTGATTTGTCATAGCCTGACAATACAATTTGATGTCTGGCTTATCTGACTAGTACTGGATTTCAGAATCATTCAAAAAGGGATTTATGTCCTTTGGTGCTCAGAACCTTTTAAATACTGTGGTAGTACTTTGTGGCAGATAGGAGAGACTGCATAAACTGGTAAGGAAAGCCAGTAATGGTTTAGAATGACAGCCCAAGTCAGTGGAGTTGGCTGCAGAGGAGGATGGAGGTGAAGCGGCCATCCATGCTAGGGAGTAACCCCTGCTTCACACTGTACACATCCGCCAACAGATCTCATTGACTTTGCATGGAGCTCTCTTGAAATACACTGTGGATCCATCCATTCCAACGGCTCTGTTGCTTGCATCGAAAAGTTGAGAAATGTTCAACTTTTCAGGCAGCCAATCAGTTTGACTCCCCCTATGTCAGACATGCCCTCCGTCGTCTGTTGACGGATATGTACAGTGCGAGTGTAACCAACACCCAATGCAAAAAAACTGACTTTACTGAATTTACTGTACCTCTCATTCTCAGCCAACTGCATCTTCTCCAGGCTGGAATGAGAACTTCGGTTAAAACCCTTCACTTCTTGTTCTTCAAGCCCCTCCAAAAGACGAAGAGCATCCTTGTTTACACCACGCCTTTTTGCCAGAACAAGAGGGGTTGCACCATTGTGATTACTGAAACGGAAGAAAAAAGATCATGAACAGATACTGTATAAGTCCACTTTGTAACAGAATATAATCTCTTATTCGTTATCACCACAAATTTCAATTTGATAGTTCCAAACCCAACATCCAACATGAGCCACCCTGGCATCTGCATTGGAATATCCAGGGAACCTATCCCATGTACTGGCATTCACATCTTAACTATACCTCAAACTCACCAGATGTCAATCTTCAGTCCATTCGACACCAAGAACTGGATGGTGTCAACGTGCCCACACATATGCAAGGCTGTGTTGCCTTGGACATCTGTGGCCAAGAGGTCTGCCCCAAACTTGTGTAGGAGTCGGCATATGTCTACATTCCCTCTGGCTGCCGCGAGATGCATGCCTGTGCGCCCGCGACAGTCCCGGGTGTTGGGATCAAAGCCGCATTCTAACAGGCGTTTGCAGTAAGTCAGGTCGCCGTCAATGCAAGCCTGCAGTAGTGGCACTGTCTGCGGGGAGTCGTTGATGAAAACGTAGGACATGCCTGGTGGTCCCCCTGAAACATATACAACAATCAAACGAGTCAAGAAAACTTGATTGAAACGGTGGCTGATTAGACTTTATATAATTCATGACGTAATGTTATGTCCCGTTAGCCTACCATCACACAATCTGACAGGAATTTCCTTATGTCGTCTAGCCCTCCTAACGTTAACTAACGTTACGATTTCACAAAGTTCAGAAGTTACCTAAGGATTTCTCTAAACAGTTAACATTAAGAGTGGAAGTGGCACAGTAAACAAACACTGAGTAGTTACAGGAAAATGGCTAACGTTAGCCATTTTAACAAGACTGTTGCTGCTGAAATGTATTGACCAAAACGAGAGATAAGCAAATATCTCAGGCGAACAAATAAATAAAACACGAATGATCCATGCACATTACCTGTTTCTTCTCCCAAAACTAAAATAAATTAAATCGCCTGGGCCCGTCGCTTGCTAACAGTCTCCAGTCTCCCTTGTACGCAGAGGCTGTGACAAAACTACAAGGACCAGAATTCCCCGTATTGTTTTGTTCATCAAAATACACGTGGTTATGGGTATCGTAGTTTTCCGGTGTCACTGTAGCCAGCTGTAGCTTTTATGGAAATCTACTGAACTACAATTACCAGAATGTACCGCGTTGTATTTGTATCGTTGACTTTAAACGCCGATGACAGCCCAGTATGGAGGCAGGTAAGATTTTTAAAAGAAAAATAACACTTAATTCGACCACAATGTTATATTAATCTGTTCTTGAAAGCGACAAGTAAGATCTGTAATGACATATACTTGCAGATGTTCAGCTACCTTTCCTTACGCCTTGAGTCTATCCTGTAGAGAATTTCGTAACAGTCTCAAGTTTTCTCATTGTTCCCTGGCTGGCCTGTCATCTTTGATCATTGGCCCGGCATCGACCAGGCAAACTACCTTTCAAAATAGATAAAGGAAGATGTCAAAGCACGGTGTGATTTGAGCCTGCCAGAATATTATCTGAAAGATATTTTTGTCTGTCGCTATTAAACTAGACAGATGTTCAGACACCCCTTCTACACTGGACAGCAGAATGCACGCTATCGTTCGTTATGTAGCCTACTGGTGAGACAAGGAAGAAGCTACGAGATATCTGATCTTCACTTTGGCCTAACGATACCCGATGCAACTGTCATCCTAAAAGTCTCATTCTTCACAATGAAGGCCCGAGTCATCTAGTCTGGCCTTTTACATTGTTAAATGAAAGTGCTTATTTTGCTTGCCATGGTGTCATGGTGGAAGCTATCGTGAATCAGAATTTGCCGGTTATGTCTGCTTGAAAACCACCGGACAACCGGTGTTGTCTACTTTCTTGGCCTAAACGTTAACGTTACTTCTAAGTTACATCTCTCAAATGCCTGTGTGTGTAACTGTGAGGGGTTTGTGCAGTATAGCCTACCAGAAACAGTTCAGTAATCAAAGCAATTGTTGTCATTTTCATCTCTAGTTCTGGCCAAGTATGAAAACCAGATCAACGTGTTTTCAGACTATTTGGAAGAACTGCCTGACTCAGATGAACCAGTGTGGATACTGGGGGAACGGTACAGTATTAAAACAGGTATTTTTCTTTTGTGCCCCGTTTTGTCTTGAAAAACAAATCTCTCTCTCTCTCTCTCTCTCTCTCTCTCTCTCTCTCTCTCTCTCTCTCTCTCTCTCTCTACACACTGACCCCTAGCCTACTCTAAGGTATGTATTTGCAGGACACTGATGATTTTTGCAAAGCTTTTTGTTTGTTTGTGTAAAATGGCAGAGAATTTATTGTTTATTATCTGTTGTCTCCAGTAACATAGCCTACTACTGATACTATGAAATACATTAGACATAAGACCAATCCAAATGTGACGACTTCCAGAGCTGCTGGCACTGGCAGAACAAAACCAGTTGGTAGTTTGCCAGTCTCTCTCTTTGAAAGCATTCCTCTCCATGAGTAATTACAATATGGATCATTGTGTATTATCTGCTGTCATAGCTGAAGTCTTCTTCAAGTCTTGACATCTTGTATGTCTTGTTTCATTTCTTTCTTTCTTTCTTTCTTTCTTTCTTTCTTTGTTCAACAGAAAAGTCTGAGCTCCTATCAGATGTGCGTTCAAGGCTATGGTTTACATACAGAAAGAAGTTCTCGCCTATAGGTGAGTCTGTGACATGTGGATGGTCTCTGATTTTCCCACAGGCTTTTTCTTATGGTGAAGATGTGAAGGTGCAGCTGACACAAATGGAAAACCGCTAGGTTTGTAGTGTCGAGAAGTTGTATGAGGGAAGCTAGTCTACATTCTGTTTTTGTTTTTGTCATCTTTCAACAGCACAAATTCCAGGAAGCTAGCAACTAGATATGCACCAGTTGTATCCAAGTGTGATAGTTAAGCTTGTGACCTTTCTTTCTTAAGTTTCTGGACAGCACAATTTAAATTGCAAAGTCTTTCTCTACCCATATTGTGTTGCCATCCTGGTGCCCTGTATCACACAATCAGCCATTGAGAATCACCAGGCAGATCAGGCTAAATGACTTAACCTGGCATGAAGTATTCCAGATTACTCATTTGTCCGTAGTTCTGCATAAATAGCATGATGTCATAGGCATAGCCATTGTAATGTATGACTAGGCATGTTCAGAATTTGTACCAGAGATGGCATCATGTAGCTTTTTGAAATTTGCTCTCCGGGCCAGGGACACAAGAATCATATTCAATATTAGTATCATCAGTCACTGTGTGCAAGATATGGTGTCTGTTGTTTTTGAGACTTACTGCTTGATACGGGCAGTTTATATTTACATGTATCATCTTTGGGTGCTAGGTGGCACTGGGCCCTCGTCAGATGCCGGGTGGGGCTGCATGCTGCGTTGCGGACAGATGATCCTGGGCCAGGCTCTTGTCTGCAGGCATCTAGGAAGAGGTGAGGAGGAGGAGGAGGATCAACATGACTTTTCTCTTCACCCACCACATGTATACTTACTGGGTTCATAAAGAACATGAGCAGCTGCAGTGTACAAGTTTTACAGAGCTGATACCATGTGTCATACTGACGATAGTGACTGTTATGAACAGACCCATCTGACTGTTTAGATGTCAACTTTAAGCACTTTAGGCCCCTTTTGGCACTCAGGAGAAATGTCATTCAGTTCTAAATGTCAAAGAATTTACCAGAAAATTGCAAGTCATTATCATTTTCTCATCATGGGTGCTTACACCTTTCTTTCCAAACTGCAGAATGGCGATGGGAGTTAGAAGGAGATCAACCCGCAGAGTACCACAGAATTTTGCACTGCTTTTTAGACAAGAAAGATAGCTGTTATTCTATCCATCAAATGGGTAAGTTGACAACCTTCTGGAAAACCTTGACCTTGACATTTGTCACAAGAGTTTCAATGATGTTAAAAAAGTGAAACAAACAGGAAATGGTGTTCATACACTGCTGGTATGTGGTGACTTTTGGTTGAAACATCCAACAATGAGCTAAAAACAGCACTAGAAAGTGAGGAAACCACCGTAACACCTAAGCATCATCTTATGCAAATATCATTCTATTGCCTAAGCACCACCTTATGCAGATATCATTCTAGTACCTACCACCTACAGTAAATGCCACCTAATGCAAACATGATTCTAGCGCCAGTCAGCTTTCTTATAATCTACTACATTCTGTCATGCACAGCTGTTTTATTAGATTCAATGCAAATGAATACAAAACTGCATCAAAGACAGCTTGAAACTAAAACATCACATACTGTAGATGCTTTTTCCACAGTTACTGATTTTACAGCATAATAAGTAGGTATATTAAACTTAATAAACATAAAATGGATACTTAAAGCCATTGTTTGATCTTTTAGACTGTATCTAGACTGAGTGGGAGTCTGTACCTGTATGTTGCTGATCGTTCTAACATTTGTTTCAACCGACAGCTCAGATGGGTGTTGGTGAAGGGAAATCCGTCGGGGAGTGGTATGGTCCGAACACGGTGGCACAAGTACTTAGGTATGGCTTTCCAAGTTCAAAATTTAGACATACATAAAATGTAGCTCCCCAAATACAATGAAATGCCCGAACTCTACTGTAGTACAGAATGCACAGCAGTGAAGGCCATTATAATTTAAAGTCTTGTAATGCATTTGAATGGAAATGTGAGTGTATTTGTTTTCTGTTGCTTCCACAGGAAACTTGCTTTGTTTGATGACTGGAACTCTCTGGCTGTATACGTGGCAATGGACAATACTGTGGTGATTGAAGATATAAGTGAGTCTGTTATTACACTGTGTCCCTCAAACAAATGTTCTGTTGAAAGCATACAGTACACGCACAAAAATAATCCCTGCCAAAATTCATTTTTATATGTTTCTCAAATTAGTGGTTAGGAATCTTAGCTCAAACTGTTCTTAGTGCCTTCACTATACCTTTTGTAGCTACAGTACTCTACAATTATCTTTGAAAATGTCATGTCAGGATCATACCTCTGGCATATGATTGTATGTCACTGCTTTCTAACCTGTAAATCCAGTCATTGGTTGGTCCTCATTCTCCTAATATTGTCCCACTAGAGAAGCAGTGTCTGCAGGCAGATGGCGAGGGCAGGCCGAGCCGCCCCAGTGCTTCAGGAGAGTCAGCGGAACAGGGATGTTCCTCCAGGCCCTCAGTGTGGACCTTCTCCCAGCCACACGCAGAGCAGCCCCCCACCTCCCGCTGGAAACCCCTGCTGCTGGTCATCCCCCTGCGGATGGGCATCAACACCATCAACCCCGTCTACATCCAGGCTCTCAAGGTGCTCTAGCTATCCAACCAGTTGAGATTCAAGATCAATTTTTCAATCAATTTGATATTCTAAACATTGACTACTACTTTATCGATCTCCAGGAGTGTTTCAAAATGCCACAGTCATGTGGGGTACTGGGAGGGAAGCCCAACCTAGCATATTACTTCATAGGATTTATAGGTGAGCTCCATATTCTTTGTTTCACACTTCTGTGATGACTATTTGGATTTGGAGAAATGTGAATCAATCCATATCTCTATTACAGGACAACGATCACTGTTGGTTGGAAAAAGAGCACAAACATTTTGTAGGTAACACACCAAGTAAAACAGTGTCAGCTGACATTAACTGAATGAGGCACAGTAACGGTCTTTCAGATTAATTTTCACTATGCCTAATTCAACATTAGCTGCCGCTTCGTTATTCGGTCTATGTTGTATCAAATTTTTGCCCTCTTTTTCCAACCCACAGCAATCAATGACTTGGAATGATAGAGATATTGATTGATTGTTTGATTAACAACGTATTTCTCCTTTAATATAAAGGAGTGGATATGGTTTGTATAAAAATGTACTTACACAGTATATAATGTTACATTGCGTCCTTCAGTGAAGCATGAAAATATGTGGCTATGCTGGTTTTTTTCTTCTAGGAGATGAACTCATTTATTTAGATCCCCATAACACACAGCCAGCCCTTGACTCAGAATCAGGCACCTTAGTGGACGACCAGAGTTACCATTGTCAGAGGACCCCTCACAGAATGAAGATCACCAGCTTGGATCCATCTGTGGCATTGGTGAGTATACTTAGACTGACAACAGTCTTTGAATTTTTAACCGGTAAATAATGTATCAATTTCCACAATTAAAATACCTAAATTACTTCATATAGCCCCTTCAAGAACAAATATTTGTTATCATGAGATCTACTCAGCCAAAATAAGAATACAGGTTATGTGTGCCATGTAGTGATGGTCGGTAATGGATTACACTGTTGTATATTTTTCCTTCCCAAGGGATTTTTCTGCAAGAGTGAAGAGGACTTTGATCGCTGGTGTAACCTTGTCCAACAGGTATGTGTTGTTAAGCGTTTATGATATTGTCGCCTACTGTTGCCTATTTTTTATTGTTAGCAATAGCTTGGCTCACAGATTCAATTTCCAACCTGTAGATCACGGCTTAAGTGCTATTGAGCAAAGCACTTCACTTCACTGTGTGTTTCATAAATTCACATCTGGGATGAATGTATAGACAAAAATTTCCCTCACAAGATCAAAATTGTTCATATATTTATACTTAAATTTAGTAGGGGTCACCAGGCTAATTTGGCATAGATCATTTTGAGAGTATGGCAAATCCTATTTTAATCCCAGAGTCAGAAGTCTGCCCTTTCTTGACTTTATTCTTGACTTTATAGGAATTCTTGAAGAAGCGAAACCTGCGGATGTTTGAGTTGGTGGAGAAACACCCCTCTCATTGGCCACCATTTGTCCCGCCCACCAAACCAGAAGTTCAGACCACAGGAGCAGGTACACACTCACACACACACACACACGCACACGCACATACACATTCAGTCCATTCACACCCATACCTGGTCACTAGATTTTAGTTAAACATCTGTGACAGTATTTGGCTATAGAAACACAAATTGAGAAAGCAATTTTTGCACTGCTAAAAGCTCACTCAAACTTAGAGGTAAAGTTGTGGTTTTATTTAAACACATTCTATTTTTTTATATATACTTTTTGTTCAGTGGTGATGGCATTTTTGGAATTTTAAACAAATGATTTGAGAACATTACTTAGAAAAACCTGTGGCAACACCAAAATGCTAAAACCTCTGAACCTGCAAATTTCCTTGTGCTTCATCTACAGAGTTTATTGAATCCACAGACCAGCTGTTTGAGTCGGAGGAGGAGTTTGAGATCCTCAATGTGTGACGAGGCGTCTTTCTGTCTCCCTCCCCTGTGCATCTGATGACCATGGAGCTTCTGTGGAGTCCTACACACACACACACACACACACACACACACACACACACACACACACACAATAGCCCACACCCCAAAGCTCCTTACTGTGCTCTACAAGTGCCTCAAAACAACACTGACATCAAGCACAAAGCGGTTAGCGTTACGCAAAAAAAGAAACCCTTATATAAACATATATACACATGCACACACAGAAGTATTCAAGCAAACCACAGCAAAAGACTGTCAGAATTATTGTTTCTTGGAAATACAGTAAAACGTGGAGAAGGTTGAAGTGGTGATACTGAATGATGTACATACACAGAGTTTATACAGCATGTACAGCTTGCTCTCTGGGTTTTTAAATGCTGTTGTTTCCAGGGAAAAGCCAAGGATCAGGGTATCCGTATTCCTTCTTTCACTTTACCCTTCTCTCTATTGAGTCTATGTAGAAGACTCTTGTGTTTTTTCTTGACTTTTTTGTAATTGTCAAAGACAACTGTAGACTGTACAGTTGCCTGATCTACAGTGTACTGTATGATATGTGTGACCAGGCGTCACACGCACCAGCTCCCCTGCCTCACAGGGGAAGAAGAGGACCTAGATGAGGACTGCTGCAAGGACTGTTCCTTTTGGAAAAGCCATCACCTTGACAAACACACACACACACACACACACACACACACACACACACACACACACACACACACACACACACACACACACACACACACACACAATCTTCCTCCTAATATTAGGAGACAATGCATTGCAGCCTGTGTTTTTTTTCCTCAGTATTAAAGAAATTCATACACAATAGCAGTCATTCACAACTATGAAAAAAAAAACTACATGAAAAAGTGCCTCACTCTTGTTAATGTTGTTGAATGGTTTGGGAGTGGATGTGGATGTTTGGTCCCGGCCTCTTGGTTACTGGACGGGTAATGTAGTGCACACACACCCCACACCACACCCATGTAAATATACCTGATAATAAAGATATTTAAACCCCCTCTTCAGTGTTTATGAAGAAGTTGTTCTATTACAGCCACCTAATAATACACGTAGGACTTCATTAGGACCTAAGAAACACATGAAGACTTCTTGCCAGGACTCAAAATGGATTTGAATGTGCAGTCAGTGATGCTAAACAGTTTTTGATTGTGTGAACACTTTTGAAGGCATTTTGTTTTTGTTTCACTTTTTTCATTTGAATTTCTGTTTACTGCAGAATTGATACTTTTATACCAAGTAAGACGCCTACATGAGGACAAAGACTACTGTTTGAGTTTGCAGGGTACTAACAGCCAGGTTACAAGGCAATTTTGTCAGCCTTAGTGGTCCCTTTATTACTTTACCATGAAAATTACATCAATACAATACAATACAAACCTATTATTTAATAGAGCATGGCCTTTCTCTTTCTTTTGTTTTGCAGACTAAGTGACTTCAGAATGTGTATCAGCTATCCTTTGATTAGGCAGATTGGGCATGATATTTTAAATCAAGCTCATGCAGTCTACTTTTCTAAAACAAGAACAGTGGATGTCAGATTATTACCATTCCTGGCACTAGGGGGCACTAATCAGCCTCCAAAGAAATGGGTGCGTCATCATGTATTTATCTTATTTATTTATTTTAACACAGATATATAGATGGTGACTGGATTGTTGTAATAATTTTATTATAATCATGATAAATATAGTGTGTAGGCACAATGGGCTATATCTTTCTCTGTACTGTATGTCACTAGGGGAAATGTGCTATTCATAATTTGTATATGATAAGATATACAGTAAAAGGTAAAATGACAAATCCAAGTCTGAGATCAAGAATACCTTGGCACTTTTTTATTGCAATAGCTCTATTACAAGCAAATCAATCTGATAAATATACACCAAAATAAAATATAAAAATGTTAAACAGACAAAATCCACACACACCTCATCCTTTACACAGAGAGAGTAGGCTATGTGTGGCATCATGGTTAACAAAGAGAAGGGATATCAAAATTACAATATTTACATAGGAAGACGGCATAAATAATGATAGATTTAATCATTATCCTTTTCTGTTTCTGCTGTGTCACAATCAAGACTGTGACACATAATACAAAAGGATGGCAGGGTGTGACAGAATATGAGCATTTCAACAACTCAGTCACTCTCTCTTTAGCATGCACACACACACACACACACACACACACACGCACACTCGCACACACACAAACACACCAACATTTACTTGCACGCATCATTTTCAGCAAATTTTTAGCTCAATTCAGTATTGACTTGTTGCGCTCATAGCTGAGCTCAAGGTACAAAACACAAGCTTGTTTACTTTTCAGGCTGTGATGATCATTGTATGTGGGTAATTCCAAAGAAGATATACTACTGTTATTTTTTTTCCTCAATTTCACATTGTTACTTACATTTAAAGCAATTCAATATCGTGACACAATAGCATGACACAAAAAAGCTAGCAAAAGAAATGGGGCAGCCATGAACAAACTATCATTTCAAGTCATGGGGGGGATTCACTTACAGGAGATTGGTCACATTTTCCTCTGAACAGGCGGACTACTAAATGTTAAGCTAACACACATCTCACAACACAGCTTTCCAACACAACCCTTGCCCAACATGTCTTTTTATGTAAAGCTTCCAGGTACAGGCAATAAGGGACCATTTAACAACCGTTTTTAATAAGAAATAACCTGGCCCAAAAAATGTGGGGCAAAAAATAACAAGTCAAGAAGCAAATTTTCTTTTATGTACACATCCAGTATCTTTCCATAATACAGTAGCACGTCTACAGTAGCCTGTGAGGTCTGCCCAGATGGGCCAAGCATGGGAAGGGCTCTTGCCCACTTTTGTTAGGCAAAACCAAGGAGGAAAAGCACCGAGAACAAGGGGTCACTGGGACTCCGGAGGGTCACTGAGGTGTATCGGTTGAAAATATTGACACTCCCATCAGCTACCCTGTGCTACATACAGCAAGTCAAACCACCCTTCACTGGTGAAAGCCATCGCAGGCTTTCACTGTGCGTCACGAACACCAGGAGCTGAAATAGTACCTCATCGAGTGCACTGCTTCTGAAGGCATACAATGAACGTGATGCCTCTACTGTCTGTAAACATTATGCAAAAAAGCGTACTGTTAAGACGTACTGATGAGAAGACGCAGGAGCTCTGCAGTGGTTTCTGCACGTGAGCTCGATATTGAACTCTGGTTTCCCAAAGTAGAATGAAACTGTGGCACTCCTCTGAACGTGACGCATGAATGAGGTCTTAGGTCATGATGCAATTTACTGAAAGACTCAGTCTAATTCTGATGTGGTAAACTGGATCTATGATGGCAAATTGAAATGAAGCATGTTAAGTCTTGTGAAATTTGGAATGTGTGGTCTTAGAATTTGAACCTTTATGGGGTAGTACTGTATGCGTTAAATAGGAAAGGTTGGCACATGTAATCGGCATCCACTGATACAACATGGGCAGAAATGTTCCCCCAAGTGCCACAGAGAGTGGGTGAGTGAGTGAGTGAGTGAGTGAGAGGTTAAGCTGGTGCTAGCTCCTGTCATTTGAGATGACCAAGCCTGCAGAAAAGAAGTCAATTTTTTTTTTAAATCACAAAAGTCTGAATCGCACTCAGAGCGCTAACTCTCTAGAGAAACATGTGCTAGATTTTTCAACGTAAACAAACCCAACAGCGAAGGAAATCCATTATATGAACCATAAAAATGACAGCTAGCATTTTAAAAAAAGAAAAGGAAAAACAGTAGTTCACAATGAAAATAGTATACCCTTATGCACATTCTGCAATGCGAGTCATTGCTCCTTGGAAAAATATACATTTATATAAATTAAAGTCAATATAAATAAACCCAAAGGGAGGCAGGTGTGTTAAGTGGGGGAGGGGGAAGAGGAGGAAGAGGAGGAGGAGGAGGAGGAGGAAGGGATGATTGGCATTGTGACTCAAGCAGCTCTCCAAAGGTCAAAGTCTGAAGGTCACGTCTACCACGTGAGGCTGGCCCCGAGGCCTGGCGGGTGTAAGTGCTGATGTGCGGAGGATGAAGTCCGTACCGTAGTGAGGCGTGTGAGAGGAGGCGCCATGCCAGCGGATGTGGCGATGGCACGTGGTTGGTTGTCAAGTAAATATACTGTAACTCAAGAAGTAATCCAAACAACTGTGTTGTTGTTGCTTTCAGACAAAATAAATAATAAGACACAAAAAAACAAAATCCTGAAGAACTTAAAACAAGTCACTGAGGCAGTTATGTTAAAAATGATGTAGAACAGAAGTGGTTGTGCAATTATTATTATTTGAGTGGGAGTGGAGTTGTTCCTGGAGGTCTGGTGTTCGCTCCTTCAGAATTCAGTTTATGATCCAGCCCCTTCCAGAGTGACGTACTCAATCTAGAGAAAGAGAGAGAGAGATTGACTTTAATTTTCAGGAGAATGTGACGTACTGTAGGTGAGGTATGGCATCTTGACATTCTTTGTTTATTGCATCTTTTGCCTTCATAGCGGTCTGGTCCCTTGAATCTTTAGTTTCTACCTTGATCAAAAACAACAAAACTGTCATCCTCTGAGAACTTTCATGGTCATGTGCTCACAAATATTTATGAATGAAGGATATAAGAGCAGATAGAATAGGAGAGGAGAATCATAAAATCATCTTCAAAACTGGTGATTTGCCAACATGTTGACTGTGTAGATGTATTCATGCAAGATCCTTTGCTTTCCAGATGTCTTAGTTTCTTATTCACCCTGTTTCTTCATATAATATTTAAAGTTGGTTTGCCTCCTAAATACAAGTATGAAAAATTATTTATTTTTCGCAATGATGTTCAATCTTAATCTTGCTTTTGAGAAAAGGATATAGTATAAATTCACCAGATAATCTCCTTATGTATAACAGAAGACTTACAGTATGAATGATGTTAATGTACTGTAAGTGCATACTGGTACAGTACTCATGATATGTACTGTATGTACTGTATGCATACTCATGATAGGTCAACTGTAAGCAATGAAGTAGAGTTCGCATTTTGATGAGCACTTGAAACATTTATACACAACCTATTAGACTTGGTGAAGACAAAATGAGCATTGAGTGTTGTTAATTATTAGTAATATTACATTGCTTTATGCAAATCATGCTTTACAAAGGCCTCTAAACGTGATCTGACCTTGTCTCAGAAGACAATGAAAGAACAGTATCTGTAAACCATACATAATTCTCAACCTAAACCCCAAACAATTATATATGCAAAGTGTGTTTGTATGTTGTTCTAAAAAATAATCTGTACTTATGAATGTTTGGATGAAACTAAAATTTCTTCCTACAAACAAGCATGATGTCTTCAGGCTAGTTTTTTTTTTTTTCTTTTACCCTAACTTTACCTTGTTTTCTCAGATTTTTCATTACTGGGAGAAAACAAGAAACAATTTCTCCCTAAAACACAAGAGACTCTTGTCTCTGTCCATTTTTCATCTCTGACCATAGGTCAATGAAAAGCACACACACTCATATCACTGCAAAATATTTAACAATCGCCACAGCTATATTATCAATTTGTCTGTAAGTTCTGATGATATTTTCTGCACAAATATAATATATTTCAGGACCAGGAAAGGGTAATGTTCCATTTACTGAGCTTCAGTTTCTTTACCTTTTGAGTAGGTCTGGTACCCAGGCGTTAGGAGGTCAAAGACCATTTGTGATTAATGTGGTCTATCCTATAGCTAACTGACAGATTACTGACACTTGAATATTAAAAGTGCATAACAAATTTGTGGTTTACACAAAGGAGTTTCTTTTTTTTCTCAATAATCCCATCTCCTACAAATAATGAATCAAATGATAACTTTCATAAATATAATACCCTGTTTGACAAAGCATAGCATCATGCATAAGAACAACACTGGGTTGAGACCCAGGTTCAATTGATAAGGCACTACAGGTTTCGCAACATTTTTCTATCACAGAGAAGCAATCTTCAAAACAGGTGTTGTGAAGTTCTAAGTGAGCCACAGTTGCATCTCCACTTATACCACATACAGTCTTATCACTGACATTCACATAGGAAATTACAGTAACATGCAGTTGCTTAATTCATTTAAGGAACAAACAAATGTGAGAGAAACTATGAGCAAGATTCAGGTGCATCAACATAGCCCAAAAAAATTAACCTAAACATTCAGGAATAATGTAACCCATGTGTACACAGTTTACAAACTCACTAGACCTATCTTATCTTAAATACAGAATTACATGCATTCAGTGCCATGCATTTTATCCTTTATTTAGTTTATATTGTTAAAGGCACTGAATCTCACGGTCATAAACAGACATTAGACAATTTAAGTCTTCCATCACAATATAGAATAATTTCTTTTGATGATTCAGTCAAATCCTCCAAATGACATTAAAAGTGTGCATGTAAACAAAAATAACTGTTAAATAAAAAGTATAACACATGGGATCTTTTATGAAACTATGAGACCCTAAATATTTTTTTTCCATCAATATGGTATATCTTGATAGTCAACACACTTACTTAGCAAAAAAAAAGGGAAAAAAGCAAAGAAAATGATTCTATTCATACTATTTTTTTCTTCTTCTCTTGGAGAACACAGGGAAACAGAGACTGAACCAACCTTTTGAGGCAGTGGTGGATCCTCTCGACACAGAGAAGTCTACACTGGCGTAGACTTCATCCTCACTGTGGTCCTGATCGGGGTTTGGCGAGGGGATCCTGCCGGTGTCCCCTGGAACCTCCCTCAGGTCAAAAGCGCCATAGTTGAGGTAGCTGGTTGAGTGGGGTTGCCCTCTTCCCGCACCAGAGCAAGGGACTGTGAGAAGGTGCGCTGGCCGGGCGGTGGGGTGGTGAGACGACAAGAGGTCCTCCGCAGGTGACCTGTTGCAGCTGGCAGAGCTTGGCCACCTTTTGCTGTTGCTGTTCTCCAGTGGACTTGAGGTGGCTGAAGCCTTCGTGCTACATACCAGCCTGCCTGAGCCCGATGGAGGGGAGTAAGTCTCGGAGCTGTGGCGCCTCCGCCCCGACACCACCTGGGGGTCCTCCTGCACGTACAGGTGTTGGTAGAGGCCCGAGGGGCTCTTGGCGGCCCCGCACCCCGCCGCGTAGGCCTTCTCCAGGTCCAGGCAGTCCGTCTGCGCCGTCGCCTGGAGGTAGGCGCTCACGGCGGGTCGGGCGTAGTTGGGGGGGTTCCAGGGGGCCACGAGGGAGTGGCGTGGGGGACGCCCTTTGAACAGGAGGCTGTCCATGTCCAGGCCCATATAGTCCTGGCCCATGGGGGGCACACAGTGAGGATTGCAGGCTGACACATAAGGGGCGGTCACAGTAGGAGGAGAGGCTGGGGAGCGGCCCAGTCTGTCCCCGTAATCCATGTGGATGTACTCCCCCGGGCTTGGGGGAGACTCTGGGTCGGTCTCCGCCGTTTGGTCCATCTGGCCCGATTTTTCTCTCAAGGGGGTCTTGTACGAGCGCGGCAGGGAGAAATAGGAGCCGTGTGACTTGGGCGTGTCGGGCGGCGGGCTCTGGACATACACCTCGGCCGCAGTGCTGAACGACATGTCCATGTAGTCGTCAAACTCCATCGGCGTTCGGACACAGGAGGGGCTGGGGAGGGCGTGAGCGTGGGGGGACTGTCTGTCACCCAGGTGCATCTTCATGTAGCTGTCGGCACTCTGCTTCGAAGGGCACGGACGGACACACTGAAGGTCCAGGGTGGACGGGTGGCGCATGCTGGGATGCATAGGGATGTAGTCGGCATTTTGGGAAGAACCGGAGCTGGTGCTGAACGTCATCGGCACGTAGCCATCGTCCTCATATAGTTTCCGCCGCACGTCAGAGGTGAACTGAAGTGTATGCTTGGAGGCGTGCTGGCCCAACTCAGAGTAGGGCTTGTAGTCCGACTTCGGTGAGTAGGCGCTGCTGGGATGGTGTTTGGACTCCACTGGACTGGACTCATCGAGCGAGGAGGACGTCTGAGTGGCTTTCTGCTGCATCATGCCCCCACCAACAGCCGACTTTGCCTTGGACGCCAGCGACAGTTTGATGAAGGCCCTTTCCATGTAGCCGCTCTCCTCCTCGAAGGTCTTGGCCCGCTCATCGTGGTGGTAGTGGAGGTGATAGCGGTCCATGGCCATGTAGTCCATCAAACGGAAGTCGTCACGGACCGGCGGCGTGCCGCAGAGCGACTCGGGAGTGCTACTTCTTGCCCGGAAATAGCGGAAGTCACACGGGCTGGAGCAGAACTCGTCGGACGAGTTGAAGCCGCCGTCACTGGGCGAGCCGCAGATGGACGAGCTGGAGGGACGTGTGTGCGTGTCGGAGGCCGAGCCATGGCCGCTGCTGGACGACACGCTGATGGGGCTGGTGGCGGACAGGAAGTGAGAGGCAGGTTGGGACACAGAACGGACCGGGGCGTGGGCTGACGATGAGGCTGGGGAAGTGGCCACACAACACGGGCCGCCCATCTCCTCGCGGCACATGGTTGAGGTGCACGGGGTGTTCAGGTGCACCAGGGAGCCTGTGCCAGAGCTGAGAGGTCGCCCGATGGTGCCGTCGCCCTCGCTGGACGTCCGGAAGCGGTCGTTCCCTCCTTTGCTCTTCCCTTTCTGGGGAGTGCCCGTCATGGAGTCCACCCGGGCACAGCGACGCAGGCCCGTCTGCCTCGGCGGCAGGTTCCCCAGGTGGCGGCGTGTGGTGATAAATGGGATTTGGTTCGATCCGGATGACTGGCTCTTACTGCGCGGCCTAAATTCAGGGAAAGCCTTGAGCGCACGCATGGTCTCCAGGATGGTCTCATGCATGTTCTGGGCCACAACGGAATCCTCCACTTGCACCCATATCTCTCCAGGCCCAATGGAGGACGACCGGCCCACCTCGATGAAAAAGAAGCTCTCAGAGTGGCCGCACCGCCTGATGTTCATCAGTGGCAGGTTCACAGAGGCCGTCTCAGAGTTAAGTTTCACGAGGTGAATTGTCTTAGCAGAAAGGCACAGACGGTAAACCCCCATTAAATTCTTAGTCTGCCCCAAACCTTTGGGCTTCACATTCACCTGCCACACTTCCTTGAAAATGGTGCCTGGCGAAATGGTACCGTAGCCATCATCCAACTCCTCTGGATCCAGCTGCCCCTTTTTGCCCTCCGTCATCCAGTTATTAAATGCCTGGTACCAGTCCTCCTGCTCCTGTTCGTTCTCAGCTACCATAGCAAAGTACTCATCTTTAGTGTACAGGGCAATGAGGTATTTGTTCTTCGCATCAGCCCTCTTGTTGACAGTGAAACATTGGGAGAGATAGATGACCCTCTTAGGAGGACACATAACACTGGCAGTAGAGGCAGAGGCAGACTTCAGAGCGTTGCGGAATTTCTTCTCACTGTCGTAATATTCCAAGCGACTGGGGCCTAAGTGACTTGGCCCCCTCAGCACGAAAAACCTCTTGTGACCGTGCCTCTGCTTTCTCAAGTATCCACACTTCCATACGTCTTTGTCCATAGCAGCAGAGTACGCAGCCGCTGAGGCGAAAGCAGCGGCAGCAGTTGCCTCAGCCGATAGAACACGACAAAATGCAGAGTCATGTACCTTGTATTGTAGCGGGGGCAAGGACTTTTTCATTACGGCATCTTGAGCGGCCTCGTCTGAGAAAAGGTGCTGGGCTTTGAAATGATGCGGTGGCGGCGGATGTTGCCTCCTCGGCTGGAGACCTTGATGAGTGGAGGCCGTCAAGTGCAGTGGAAAGCGGGAGCTGCTGATGTTAACAGAGGATAATGATGGAGGCTCCGCAGCAGACTCGCCGTTTGTCGTGGTAGACGCTGTTTTTACAGTAACGCCGCGCGACTGTGCTTCCAACGTCAACATATCGCCGCTTTTTCGATAATTTAGTAAATCTTCCATGGGACAATGCAATGAAAGGTCACTTTACCTTGGTTACGCTGATGCACTGCCCATTCTTGTTAATGGGTTTGCAGCGCAAGTTAAAACAAGTCCTTCAATTTAGCCTCCATATCTTTTCAAATTCTGTTCACGGACGTGTTCAGCACGGGTTGCACAACAACATACGCCATTTCTGCATGCAATACAATTCCAATTGCCATTTTCAATCTTTATTTCCCCTTCACTCATGGTGGCTACACATCACTACAAACCAGCGAAAACATCACGTGACCCAAGCGTCAGCCCCCAATTCAAGATTGGCGACATTGTCCAATTTGCAAAGACTGACAATACCACAAACCAATCAGATTTGGCAATCTGCCATCTAAAGCTTTAGGATTGGTGTTTGTTTTGTGTCCAGACACTATGAAGGTGGACCGAGAAAGGAGGAATATGATGAAATGTAGCATAGAGATGTGATGGATAGTCTCAGAAACCAACCGCTAAGGAGAATGTTGTATATTTCATAGTTATTCTTATGAGCTCATTGGGTGAAATAGGCTATACCTAGTAGCAGTTTGACTATTTATTATGTTCACCACTGAGTCAAGATGGATTTGTGTAGGCAATTCAGCAAACCATATACTCGGTGTGAAAATCTGATAATTTAACAGGTTTAGGCGTTACAAAATAATAATTGTGGCATCTTAATATGTAAAATGCTGATATTAAACACACCGGATCGTTAAAAGCAACGTTTAATTGCGTAATTTTACAATGTCTATCCACTGCTCGATTTGGGCGAGAACAATGTAGGCAGGCGCCACATCGAAGGCGTGAGGCTTGAGGCATCAATTGCCAGTGAAAGTCAGGTGTTCGACAGCTCCTTTCTCCCTCTCTTTTATTAGTTGTGTAGCCTACTTTGGTGTCTGAATAGTCTGTCTCTTTCTTTGGGCCCTGGTATATGCTAATGTGAAAAAAAAAATCGAAGGATTTTAAGCGTTGTAACTAGTCGTTACGCACGCCTCTCCCACCCTCACGCGTAAACGGTTAGCCATGTGTAGTTTAATTAAATCGCCAAATTTTTGCTATCGAAAGCAGCAACGACCACACACACACAGTGCCACTGCTACAGTAGCTGTAGTCTGTCGAGGGATGGAGTAGTGAGATTTTAATCTGGTCCGATATTACCTCTCTTAACTAGGTTCATGTTCTTATTGGTGATATGTGGTGGATTATCCATAACAGTCGCATGAAGGTCGCCATCTGGCGCTGTAGTTAGTAGGCTTGAGTGTTTTCCTCGATGTCTGCGCTTTCGAATGCACATTAAGATCCTTATTGAAGAGTCAGGCAGTAGGCGATATTATCTCTCCCAACCATGCCACAAATCCATGATAATGGATTAGTAATGGACGCTAAATGAAACAAGTATTTACATGAACATGTCACTAATGGCTATGACATTTCATCCATTCCTCAGGATTGCAAGTAGATGTGCCACATAGTTTAAATTAATCTTAAATCAACACTAAAAGGTCTTTCAGATTGACCTGGACTAGGCCTACGTGTAGGTAGTGAGTTTAGAGCATTTTAAAGTTATCAAAAGGCTTGCTTACAGTCTACACTATGACATTGGTTGGTCGGATGGTTAGTTCATTTTCTTTTCTTTTCTTTTCTTTTCTTTTCTTTTGCTGTATGACATTTGAAGAAGATCTTGGAAGTTGTTTGACAAATTACGACAGCCTATGACTTTTCTGATGGTTTAACACATTTCTCTTCCCCTTGAATGCCTTTGTTCCTCATGTTATGTATTCTGAGAGGTACAGAATTGAAGTAGGCCTAGGTCTATTTATGCATTGGTGTTTCCTCAGTCTTCTCTAGACAGGCTAACTCTTCTCATGATGTGGGACTTTCCATCATCATGTTCCATTCATAGGGCTGTGAAGTAGATGGGTATGACCATCTTTTAGGGTACTAACCTTGTTTTCTAAATACAGTCAATACATACTTACAATCACAGTCTCCCTGATGCAATACAACTAGGCCCATATCAATAAAACTTCCCAATCAAACAGAAAAATAATCAGAATACATTGTGGATAATAGACATGTTAAATAGTATTTACATTTATTGAAATGAAAATGGGTCGTTTGTCTGAATCACATAAACACCTTTTAGAATACTAGAACAATGCTCTCTTCCATATACATCATAAACATCTATACAAAATATAATGTTACAGCATACATTTTGCACAATATGTAATATGTTGACTATATTTATCAATATCTACATGAAGCCCCCTTTCAATGAGAAAATGAGATATTGAAATACATCTCTGCTTCTCCTAGAGTATGTACATCTTTTCATAAGGAACATGTCTGTCAATCATTTCCACAAATTGAATGTCCAGTATGTACATGTATGTATACGTGAACAAATAAAATGGTCAAAAACATTCTGCATGTTAGGTTTATCACATAGAGTCTAACACTGCCAATTATACATACAACCCTGAAATGCACAAAATAGAACAGTCTAAACACCTGACTCCAAAAGATGGTAAAACATTTACTGTGTAGTTTTGTAGCACCACATTATCTATTTATTACCGCCACTTCCTAAGATAGCTCATTATTTCTGTCTGCTAAGTTCAGTTAGCTTTGGTTACATCATCCTCTCTCAGGGCTTCATTTTGGGTATCTGGGGTCTACAATATACAGACTAGGATTTTGCTAGTGTGTCTTTTGTGTATGTCTTTGTCTGTGACTGTAGGCCTACATGCTTTTGTATCATATTTGAACTGCTGATAAGACTTTGTTCAGCCCTTCTAAGCAAGTATCATGGTTATTTTGTTACACCAAGTGTGGACTAATTGTAAATGTCCTGTACCCTATAGAGTGCATGTGACCAGTGAGCCTTTTCTGTCCAGACACCGATGTAGGTTCAAACAGTTGAGAGAAGCAGGATTTAAAGAGTCCGTTGACAAGTCTCCTATTCCGTCTTGCCTGTTCATCTGAACTCAGATGTGATGGTGCATCATGATGTTGTCATCATGATCACTGTCTGTGTTGTACAATTGAACTACTTGTCGCACAGCTGAGAGTTTCCTCACCGCTTTCCTCAGGATGTGTTTAAAGTCTTTGGTGTCTTTTTCCTTGTATGGCCTGAAACACAGATGAACAACAACAGTCTGTTTTTGTTTGTGTTCATCTCAATGAGATCTCTTAAATTCTTTGTAATTCTCATGATCTCCAAGAAGTATTATTTCCAGTGAGGCACACTTAGGATTGGGGTTGGGAGAGAAAATAAGGGGGTTAAAGTTTAATTCTGGAAGTGCCTGCTTGCTGGTTTGCATATGGACAATAGGGACATGTCACAACCAATAGTTTTGGAAGACACTATAGTCCTGGTCCCTACCAAAATTTCATTTTATTTTTATATATCAAATACATTTCTTCACATATTTTTGAGAACTCGCTAATATAATCTTGCCAACATGCTGCATTCCAGAGCAGAATGAAAATGAAAGCTATCTATGCAGTAGTTTCATTGGCTGAAACAGAGGATCTGGAGTCACACATTCTCCTCACATGGACTTATCCAAAGTGAAACTTATTATGGCAAGTGGAAGGCACAAAGAGAAGCTGTAGGTCCAATGTATGTTGTGCTGACAATGTAAATTACCGGTGTAAAGTACCTGTCCTCAGAAACAGATGATACTTAACATTATTATGACCTTGGTTTTTTCGAACTTACTTTGTATGATTTTTGCACTAGATAGCCTTTCCACTGAAAAAGACAACGCTATTTCAACAAGTGGTAGTGGCCAGGAACAGACTATACCACAAAATTCAAACCTATCATTGCAAAGTTTTATATCACCAGTCGCCCTACCGTGAAAAAATGTTAGACTTTGTATGGTTTTAACAGGCCTACAGCAGTGTTTCTCAAACTGAGGAGCCTGGACATATGACAGGTTGGGGGCAAGTGCTTGAGAAATTTGATCTGGATATCCCATCCAATTGATGCATTTCAGATTTTTTTTTTTTGTTCTCATACAGTCAGGGCCCATACAGAAATGTGTTTTAATACCCCGGCCCGCAATAGAGAGGATTATGATGCAGGCCTGACATTAGACATTAGAATTAATTAGTCTGATAAACCAGACTACAGCAAATATATAGTCTTAGTCTGGTGACAAAGGATATACCGCGGCTCATAGGGGCAGAATCAGCGTTGTCTTTCAAATTGGGAAATTTTATCAACTTTTTTTTTTATTTTACAAAATTTGAGACCCACTGGCCTGGCACTGGATAAACCAACTCCAGCAGATGTTAGCCGTCAGGGTGATGACAAGGGGCAATACTTACCATGCAATTCTTGCAAAAATGTACCATTTTGCTAGAGAATTGGTGGGCTAATTAGTGTTAAAGAGGAGGGTTGGTGTCGGCAATGGGGGGTGGTGATGGGGCCCTTTCATAATAGTCTGAAATTTTGTCACTACTGGTTTTTCTTCTTCTTTTTCTCCATATGCACCAAACAGCTGACGTCCCTCAGGGTTTGAGCTGACATTCAAAAATAGTTGGTCAGTTAAGAGTGAAATGGTGTGAGAGAGAAAGAGACAGAAAGTGATAATAAAAGAGGGAGAGATAGAAATTTCGCCGTGACGCCAGCCGTAGCCCCGAGCACGACGTAATGTTATACATTTTCCATGCATAACACTACCTCATTTTTTCTTCTCCGCAAGTTGTCTTTCTGCTTTCATCCGCTTATGTCGGGCTATCTCTTCCATCTGTAGGCCATGGGCGGCCGCTTTCCTGCAAGATACACCACAGAAGCCAAGGGAAAAAGTTAACACTAGAGAACATAAACAAGAGGCGGCCAACCAAGTTCCACGGAGGTGTGCTCTTTGCCCTGGGTCTTTCTACTTTTCCTTTGAAATAAATTTCAGTGGACTGATGTGCATCTTTTGTACGTGAAGGATACAGATATATCCATTCAGTCACTTTTAGCTCATGTTTGTCAGTCTGGTTTTGTTGGGCCTCTAGGATCAAGGTTAGTCACCCCTGCACAAATCTGGTAAGGCAGTCCTTACCCTGACTTTATCTCCGGAGGTATAGGCAGTGGTTTGGTGAAGCCTTCTTTGCCCACCAGGAAGTAGGTATCTTCTTCACCCTTTGCCTGCAAAGAATAATATAGAGATTAAACACTTTGAAGTTACAAATACTGTGTTCTGGTGTGGAACGTGATTTAGAACACTGGCTCATGGTGACTTTCAGCATATTATCCAATATTCCTTTATGAAAAACATTATAGCTATTGCATTTTTAAATGTATCTCTTGTAATTGTACCTTTGGTTCGGTCCTCGCTCTGACTTTGATTTGGTATCCTTCTTTGAGCTCCAGGAGGATGTTCACTATGCTCTGGCTTATGTGAATGCGGTAAGCTGTAAACAGATTTTGGGTATTGTGTCAAAATAAGTGAATGGTATCCAATGCAGAAATAAAGTTATATATTACTAAGTGTATTTAATACTCTTAAAGGCTGAACTCACGCATTCCAGAGGACTCCATTTTAGAAGCTGTGGTGACTGTGTCACCAAAAAGACAATACCGTGGCATGGTGAGACCAACCACTCCTGCAACACAAGGGCCTAGGGACACACAGGTAAGCATTAATGAGGTATTAGTGCACGTTATGATGGTGTGACTTGAACCCTCTTTGGCAGCCATAAGCAATCAAACAGGCCAGAGTTTGTACTGGGAGAGTATCTGCTAGAATGTCTTATTTACACTAGATGGCAGCCATGAGTCAGTTATATATTGTTTGATGAGGGCATCATGGACATTGATGAAAAGCTGATGTTGTAATCATGTGCTGTGCACATCACTGGCTGCATTATTCCAAGATCCTCATCATCTACATCATCTACACTTTTGCCCTGAAAATCTAAGCCTGCATGTATGCCTAAAGATCCTTCTGAGGGCAACCAGTGCAGAGATGAGTCCAGGGAGTAAGCCAGTGTTGCCTGTGGCTCCTGGGCACTGACCTGAGTGCAGTCCTATGCGTATGCGCACGGGCACCTCGGGCATGTGTCTCATCCGGAAGGTTCCCACAGCACTGAGGATGTCCAGAGCCATGCTGGCTATCTCAGAGGCGTGCCGATTGCCATTGGTCACGGGCACTCCTGAGGCCACCATATAAGCATCCCCAATAGTCTCCACCTAAACAAATGAAAGACAGAAACAAATGACATATAGTGTACAATTATTTGCACAAACTCAGAACTCTATTGATTCATGTACTTCAGAAATGTGCTGCAATCTCAGGACAGTACACTCTGAAATTATGCCAAAGATACTTTGATGTTACTTTGATATGTATTCAATATGCCATGGTATTACCATAGTTTGTACAGTATATATGTATCATAATGAAAAAAAATCACAGATGTTTGTATTATATAGCTTACCTTGTACACATCATGGTTTCCAATGATGGCATCAAACAATGTGTAAAGGTCATTCAGCAGGTCCACAACTTCAATGGGCTCACTATTGGCAGAGATTGTGGTGAACCCCACAATGTCACTGAAATATAGTGACACGCTGTCAAAGTGCTCAGGCTCCACAGTTCCCCCTATCTTCAGGGCCTCGGCCACAGACCTGAGGGAGAATGGGAAGAAGCATTAAAGGTGAAGTCTGTCAAGTTCTTTTGGAATTCTGTTGGTTTTCAGCTGTACTGAACAGTTTGCACACAGATTATGCATTCACTTGCCACACATGATAGAATTTGATTTTCTAGGAGGTGTGCCTACACTTGTTTGCATGCTAACTTCAGTGGATATGGCAGTTACCGTAAGTGCTTTTGACACTAGATTAGCATGGTTCTTTTGTCACACTCTTTAGCTGTTTACGGGTAATTTTTGAATGTTTTACCATGCCATGGGATGCCACGTAGTATCTTTAACATTCCATGGCTCATTGATTGTGCATGCTGCATTGCAAAGACCTGGAATACACTTTCCACCAGGGGGAGTACAGCACATGTGTTGAATGTAAATTTGACATTCATAGACATGAAATGAAGTGTAGTTGGAGTTGGTTTCATGGCACGCTGTCCTTGCCCTACAGTATGTTCTGAAGTCTATGTCATTGCTGGGCGTGGTGCAACAGATGTGACATAGCAGAAGTGAAAGCTGGAGAGTGCCCTCTCTTGAATGTACTTGGCATGGGGGTATTTTTAGACCGCCCATTTAATATTTCATAAAGGGTGAAATGTGAAAAGTTTGAGCATATGTGCGTGTGTGTGTGTGTGTGTGTGTGTGTGTGTGTGGGTGTGTGTGGGTGTGTGTGGGTGTAGGTGTGTCTGTGTGTGTGTGTGTTTAGGGAGGGGTGCATATGTCTGTTCATGCATGAGTGTGTGGGTAAAGTGTGTGTGTGCAGGTGCATGTGTGCAGGTATAGCACATCTGCATGTGTGTGTGTGTGCACACTCCTGTGCACTCGCATATGTATTGACATGTGTTCACATGCAGATACAATGTGTGTGTGTGTGTGTGTGTGTGTGTGTGTGTGTGTGTGTGTGTGTGTGTGTGTGTGTGTGTGTGTGTGTGTGCAAGTACATAGTGCATGCTTGTGAATGTGCTCCCAGGTGTTCAAGAGCTGTACTCACGGGGGCAGCATCTGTGTGAGCAGTTTCTCAGTCTTCTGTTTTTCAATCTCCAACTCCTCCGTCCTCTCCTTGATCAGCTCCTCCAGATTGGAAGAGTACTGCTCCAGCATTCGCAACATGGAGTCAATGATGTTTGTCCTCCGGCCCTTGTTTATGTTCTTAAACTGGAAAAGAAGTTATTGCAAATGCATGTGAATGGTAAGGATAAACAGCACCATATACAATAAGCAGCTTGCAGTGTGATTCAGGTGACAGAGGCAAATAGTTTATCTACACTTCTGAGTAGTTCCCATAAGCTACATTTTCAGAGTGCAAGTTCACAGCAGCAAATCTTCCATCTAGGTCATGCACTTGGCTTTGCTGCAGTTTGTCTTCAGGTAGCCTTAGTGTTGTAAAGCTTCGTCTGATGTAGAGTAAAGGTTCAAGTATACTTCTGTGTACACCTATTGCATGTCCGTCTCCGAGTCTCCGCTTGCGTGTCCAGTCATATCATACTTCTACGTCGCTTGTCCCTCAGCCAGGAGAGAAAAATACTGCCGTCGGGAATGACCGACGGCATGAGCAGTGCCAAAGTCCGCCTATTCATTAACAACTAAAGCAGAACTCTGCTGGCTACTTCATGTACACAGTAGCCTATAGTAACCTGTGTGGGGTTGAGCTTTTGATATCTCTTGTCACAAGGAGCAGGTTATAGTGATCAGTAGGCACAAATAAGTTGACTGAATGGAAGAAAATGAACTTTATTGCAGCCAGGAGTGTCCTGCTGTCTGCTAACTAGCTTGCTATCTAACTAAAAAGCTAGAGATAGCTATAGAGTTCTCCCTGGTGTTGTGAGAAGAAACCGGGAGATTGACCAATCACAGCCCTTACCTGACCCAGTGCCCTCTCCGTTCTCGTACACGCATTGACGGATAGATAGGAAATTTTGGAGGTGCACGTCGAGCCACGGAGAGGGTCTACAACAGGCTCTACGTCGTCGTAGAGGGCTTTGCGGTGCGACGCACGTATGACTATAAACCTAGCTTTAATCAGGCAAGACTATTTTTTACCTTCAGAAAAAGATGCATACAGTATGTATATATAGCAACAACATTGTACATTGTCACCAATCCATGTGGATTTGTTCGCAAAGCAAGCATTTTACTAGTAATTTAAAAAAAGTTTTTTGCATTTTATTAGAATTTTTTTTAGTGATCATTTACCTGGTCAAATACCTCCTCAAAGGGTGGTCGTTTGTCTGGTTGCTCATTCCAGCACTGTTTGATGAGCTGAATGCACTCAAGGGGAGCATGGTCAGGCGTTACTATGGGCCGGCATAGGGGTGGGGGCTTCTTAACTTTTTGAATGATTTCTGTTAGGAGAATTGCAAAATGCAACATATACTTCCAACATTCAGCAATTGAATTATACATGATATGTGTCATATAGTAGCAATTGTTGTACTTTATATGTCAAGTTTATATGTCAAAGTTTGTGCTGTTCATTGTGAAATTGTGGACTGATTAAGAATGAGGCACTGACTGAGACTTGTCTTACCTTCAGCTGTGAGGTTGAGCATGAAGAACGGGGGTTTGCGAAGGATCACCTCCTGCATGACGATGGAGAGGCTGTAGACATCCCCCTCTCTGGTGCCTCCACTGCCAGGGTGAGGGCCGCGGAGGATCTCAGGGGCTGTCCACAGGAGGTCTGACAGGTGCACACACACACATGTGCTCTGGCTCAACACCCAACTGAAAGCTAACTCTCCAACTGGACTCTTACTTGATGGATTGGAAATCCATAATAATACGATGATCATTTTACCTTTTATGTTTTTCTTTACTATTCCTTGTTGTAAATAACACTAAACAACATAAAGTCTATAATAACACGATAGCCATACATATATGTAATGTAAAACCATAAAAATGTAATGTTAAACACATAGCTTAAGTCACAGAGATGGATAAGATACTATTCAATTGCGGCTTCCATAACAGTCAGCACCATGGACAGCTCCCATAGACTTCAACATGCTCATACCTACATAAAAACAACATCTCTAACAACTCTAATTACATATGACAATGACTGCGTTTACATGGACATTAATATTCCGACTATTGATCATATTCTGAATATGACCATATTATGCTGCATGCAACATCGCATATTCTGATTAACAGAGTAGAGACGGTTCACCAAAGTTCTGAAGAATCTTTTTCAACTATCGTTTAAGTTCCATCCACGATTCTTCTCGTCTGTGAAGATTCCAAAAGGTGAATAATGCGATCATAATGCGATTAAGATGTTTACATGACCAGAAAGCACCTTAATAATCAGAATATGATCGGTATACTCCACCTACCTTATTCTGATTATGCTTATTCGGAATATGACCTTATTCGGGTTAAGGTAATCAGAATATTGCGTTTACATGACACTTTCATATTCAGAATAAGGTCATAATCCGAATAATATGGGAATATTAATGTCCATGTAAACGCAGTCAATAATGGCTGAACAATAGAATGTAGAATGAAGATGGGTGGGTGAGGTAGGATACCCGACCCTGTTGCCTCTGTGTGTGTACACCAGATCAGACATCCTCCTTAGCTTGTACCCTTGATCAAGTGTCCTTAATGAAAGTGCTACTCACCCTCTGCTGTTGGCTCGGTATGAGGAAGCTTCTGGGCCTCCAGCACCTCATTAACTGCATAGTCCGTGACCTTGAGTACGAAGCGCCCGTCCACAACACAATTAGTGGACTTGAGCCGCCCGTGGATCACATTCCGATGGTGTAAGTACTTCATACCCTGCGGAGGGATCCGATCAAAGAGTTCAAACATATGAGGTCTACTTCGTCATGGCACTAATCTCTATAACGAATGAATAGATAGTATTCAGATAGTAGAATAGATAGTAAGCTATGCATAAATAAGCAAGTTCCCACTACTTTATGACGGATTGAATAATTAAATAAGTTTTGATGATTGTGGTATTGTGATTTGTGGTATTGTAGTCAGTGGTCACATTAAATGAAATTCTTTTAGAGGTGATAGAGGAATCATGTGGTACCCCCTCCATAGACCTCACTGAGAACATGCTGGGTGGTTATCCACCGCATGGACGGTTGGCTGCACATGTTGCTTGCCTTTATGAGATCCAGCAGGAGTGAAGATTTGAACATCCAGTCCAGCTTCACATCTGGATTGCGGAGCAGGTCGTACAGACTTCCCCGTGAACAGAAGTCTGTCACTATAGCAAAGACCCCACAGTCTAGAAAGTAGCCCAGGAAAGGGTTGATATTCTCATGCCTGATGTCCTTCATCTGCGAGGAAGCAAGCAGAGGGAGTTGGCCTACAACATGAACAATCAATGTGTTTCATAGAATATGCTGCCATAGTGTGCAATTTCAATATTCTTTATTCTTCTCTTGGGCAAACAAGTGTTCAGTCAGATTAGTCAGTGTTGTCATCTGCAATAATACTTGCAATATCCTTTTTGCAATATTTGCTACATTACAGAGCTTTGTAGCTGGTGTGTGATTTTGTATGGCAGAAACCCACCAACTCAAAGACATCACTGGTCAAAGTGTTTATGGCTCCAAAGTTTCCATCTGGGAGTCTCTTCAGCCAGGCCCAGTCTCCCTGTGAGCACACAAACAAACAAACACACAAACAAACAAGTAAACAAAGATGGTTGTTGTGCACGTTCAAGTTTACTATTTCTTGTTATAATGAATTCCTTTAATTCAGTTCTATTGAGAGCAGTCAGAGTGCTGAGGGATGGAGCTGTGCAGACGGGGCATACACAGTTAAAGGCACATGTTTCTATATTTCAAGACAAATATCAAATCTGACAGATAGGGTGATGAGACGCCTCAGGCATAAAATGGTGTTAAAGTGCTCTGTCAAGATTATGTGTATTATTCAAAGTGAAAGGGAAGCCGAATGCTGGTCTAAGGTTAAGGACATTCTCTGCAAGAATATTTGCGAGTCCCTTAGCTACATGAGGAGAACATTAAATGTCCTGATGCTTAGCAGAGAGAACTGCGAAATAGATCTAATTACTTGAAGAGCGATTCACACAGCTTAAGTGTAAAATGTAGGAATTGTTTTCTGAAACATGTCTCCAGAATCAGCTGAGTGATCATCTGACGGAGTTTGATTTGCAACATCAGTTGGATTATTTAATCTTGTGTATTAATAGCACGTCAGATCAGTCACACAAAGAGAGAAGATGCTTTAGTTTTAAGCAGACCTTTGAGCGTTTTTCACCCTCTATGCTGAGGTGGGTGCCCACAAGATGATGAGGCTTCTGCCGCTTCTTTGCAGCAGTCGTCAAACATGCGGAATGCGATTATTCCGCCATCGCTCGGATGTGAAAGGCATCCCGACCAAAAATACCCCCCTGGGGGCAGCTTACCTCAAATATCACCACATTGGAATTCTCGTATGTGGCAGGGGTGAGGCTAGAGATTGACGACTCTGGAGATGGCCCGTTCTGATCTGCATCCGATGGCCTTCTGCTCATGCCACTGGCTCTGCTGTCTTGGAAGCTACTTTTCTGGAGGTGGAAAAAAAAGACAAGCGTGAGATGTGTTAAACCCCACACGTGTCTAAACCTCCATTAGTATAGAGCTTTAGAATACTTTATTAGTACACTTAATCCCTTGCAGTGACTTTGTGTTCATTATCTTGCATTGTTCTCTAAGGATACTGCTAGTGAATGAGGTAAGAAAGCCTAGTATACTATGTTCATGCATGTCGAATATGCTGTGCTATATGTGTGTTGCGTGTGTTCAG
>JAODXP020000020.1:14764764-14794764 GCA_027497455.2 Sardinella longiceps | reverse complement strand
TTTTCTCGCCTGCTTTAGGTATCCAATCACAGAGCAAAAAGGGACGAGCATGGCGCTCAATTTCATTTTACGTCACATGGCGGCTCTTACGTCACGTAAACAGCTCTGAACAATCATAAACAACGCTTCCGCTATGTGAAAATCAATAGGTAGGTCTCCAGACTAAATATCACTTGTGATTATTTCGTTTGGCGATAGTCAGGCTAGTGTTTTGCTAATGTTATAATGGTATTTAGCATGCTAACTTACTGCGTATTTCGTGCATTTTCTTGATCTTTCCCAGAGTATGTCGCACGCTGCTGGGGTGATTTCCCGTGGAGAGCACTGCCCGGACTGGGAAGCCATTGCTCCGCAAGGCATCAGCAACCTTGTTGGCGGTGTCTGTCCACACATCATCAGCAGATGCAATAACAGCTATGTTTGCCCAGCGAAAGTTACGCACCAGGGCTAGAAGCACCCGGATCGGAGATGGCACAGTGCGGGCGAAGGTAGGATGCCGAGACACGTTATCCAACTCATAGTTTACACATGCCCAGGAGAACATGGCTTTGTTCCAGGTTTTTGACAGCATGGAGGCTGTGTCACAGTAGCCAGGGTTGACGGGCCCCACGAGGGCTGTGGCACGAGAGTAGAGTCCCATGAACCCGTCCAGAGCCGTGGAAGTCTTGCAGTCCTCGTCCAGAATGACAAAGTCGAAGGTGGTGCCCAGCGAGAGGCTAGGGTCCCTGTTGATGCGCTGCACAGCGAGGTGGGCGGCCGCCCGCGGCCTGGCCTTGGCGAAGATGGGGTCGCACGCCCATGGCCCTAACACACCGACGCGGAATACCTTGGGCGCTTGTGGGGCCCCCACCCCGCAGGGCAGGCTGAGGGTGGCCAGCAGGAAACACAACAGCCAGGCCCCCCGGGGAGGGAAGGGGAGCTGCGGCTCTTTCAGGCCGTACGGTGCCAAGGGGGTCCATTTGGGCAGGAGCAGGGGGAGCAGAGAGAGTTGGCTTCGCATGACAGAGGGACTGCTCCACTCTCCTTCCTGGCTCAACACTCTCCTCTCCTCGCTCCCCCCCTCCCTTCTCCACAAGGCCCTGGCCTCCAGCTCACTTCCTCCAGCTGCTTTGCCTCTCTCTTAGGCCCAAGACACCGCCGTGACTAAGAGGATGAGAAAACATCAGTGTCAGTTGTTGCTTGTGTTGTCTTTTAAATGCCACCCATGGATTTGAAAATAGTATGAAAAAAATAGTGAATGAAAATAGCAATTTCAGTGGAGTAATGTGCTATTAGCCGCCATCTTAATAGTGCAATCAGGAAACGGTTGATTGACCTTCAAGTGATCAAATATTCCTCTTGAAGCCTGAGAGTACAAATAATTTAGTCAGTTATATTAGGATTATACTATGCTACCATTAGAAAGTTTAAAGCATTTAGTTTTTTTTTGTCCTCCAAGTAGATTTTCTTCTCGAATTCTAGCAGCACCAGTAATTCTTAAAGAAACAAGCAATACTCCCCAAAACAAATATCTTGTTTGATAAAATAATTCAAGTGTCAATCTCCATTCATCCAAATTAGTGCATTAGACACATTTTTAGACACATATTTAAGTCTTATAATAAGTCTCATTGGAGAAAAATTATGAAAATATACCATTTCATTAATTCAGAACACATCACATCTTATTGTATGCCAGTTTCACACTACATATTAGCAAAATAGATATTTGATTGTCAAACATGTGTCTCATTTTTCATTCATATGAATAATGAGTTGCGGGATATGCTTCACCTACCATGCTTGACACGATTAGATCTGCTTAGTCGCTCCTCTCCATCTTGAAGACTTAAACAGGACATTTTGTAATTCCCTTTCTTATCCAGGCATACCGTAAGGCCTAATGAGAGTAATTAGTATTAAAAAAGTAGTTCCAGTCAAAAAAATGCACAAATGGTAAGGTATCTAGGCAAGAAATCCAAGGTTTTTTTTTTACATGCTGCTGCGCATATAATCCTCTCAAAGACAAACTGTATCAGGTGTGTATGACTGCACAGCAGATTGACCCGGAGATTAGATTAATAATCCCAGCCTGTCCATCACTCAGTCCTCCAGTGCGTGCTGCCAGTGACGCCTCTGAAATGGGTGCCTATGATACACTTTCATTCATCAGGGGCTTCTTGATGTCACAGCAGAGCCTCAGCAGTCACAGTTTCATGCGCTTTGCAGTTTTGTGTGTTGCAGGGGCAAATCTAGTCCCATTCATACAAGGAATTATTACATTCTATGTAAAATGTAATTGAATGTAATGCATTTTAGTTTCAATACCTGTATCCCCAGGCAGCATAATAATAATAATAATAATAATAATAATAATAATAATAATAATAATGACAGCAGACAGCAGAGTATATGGGTGAATAAACATTTTTAATACTTTGATCAGGGCACTGAATTTTACTCAAACAGCACATTATATGTTTTTTTCTTAAAGATAGATCTGTAGAATATTTCTATTCACATCATTCCATAATAGCACATCCAATCCCCTCCCTGACTTTTCATCAAAACACATCAAAGACTCAGGTCAGCTAGCCCTAGGAGCGTTGTTTTGATTGTCATGTACAGAGATAGAATTGAATAGCAAGTACCAGCTCAGATTATCTTTCAATACATTCCTGTCTTACACCTCATCCCTCTCTACCGGCTTCATTTGAGTGAGTGTTGACATATTTGTGGTTGGGGAAAAGCATTGCTGGTAGCACTTTACATGAACCTTCCTTTAACATACGGTATTTAATACAAAATTGCATGTTAAATAAGAAATAACCACTAGAATCAGTTGATTAGCTAATATCAAAAGCTAAAATTGATGATTAGTTTAGGACAAAACTTAGACATCATAGTCAGAGTCGTAATGAATGAAACATTGAAAATATGATATTAATTAAGGTGTTTAGCTTAATAGTTAGCATAAACAAACAATTCACATCAGCAGAAACAAACAATGTATAATCTTAGGTGTTAATGCCAAATAAGGTCTCCTGCACTGCACTAAGTTTTCATGTTTTTTATATTTGTGTGTGTGTGTGTGTGTGTGTGTGTGTGTGTGTGTGTGTGTGTGTGTACGCTCTATACAGTATGCCCATTCTCTGGTGTTCACACATTGTCTAGCTCATGCAATCCTTCAGGAGCACAAAAGGAAGAGCTGTACCTTCAGTGTCAATCAAGCTCAGATATCAACACCCTTTGACCTATCGCAGGATGTACCTTTAATGGAAGGTTAATGTAAAGTGCTTCTATGCTTCCCCTTGGCCAATCAGATTACTGAGCCACAGTGCAGTAGTAGAGAAAAGCTATATACAGGCCATTCATTCAGAAGCAAAGATCCTTGGCAAATACAAGTGAGCAACGCTGAGGCAAGGCACACAACAGCAACCACAACAAAAACACTATACTCTTGATACAATGGCACTGTTATGGCCTTGAAGTTGTGTGTTGTGTTATTTTTATGGCATTGTTCATACTCTTTTGAGAGTGTGCAACATCATCACATATATCTTTGTTAAGTTACACTTAGAACACAATTAAAAATTACAAGACAAAACAAACAAGCCTAACAAAAACAAACAAAAAAAGGTTGGCCCCCACTTTACATGAAGTGTACAAACTGTATTCTGTTTCATGTACACATCTTCATTCTCTAATGGGTTTGATGTGCTTTCCATATAAATACATGCAATTACAGGCTGAACTGTGAATAAGGTGGATGAGATCTTAGGGTTTTAGGACAGCAACATGTAATTATATATACTTATGGGAAAAGTGCACAGTGCTATTCTTTACTCATGTAAGGTCACATTGATGGGTACACTTGATATAAAGTGGGACTGAGATGTTCTATAAGTGCGTGTGGTCCTGTCATGGCCGAATGGCATCGTACTGCTGGCTGCTGGCGGTGGGCTTGGAGCTCTTCAGGAGCTCGGTGGCAGAGATGCGTCCCCCGGGGGCGGCCTTGGCACTGCGGGTCCTCCGCAGCAGGGCCATGAAGCTGTCGTTCTGGGTGGAGGCCCGCGGGGCACCCGCCATTGTCTGCATGCCCAGGTCATTTGGGCGGCCCTCAAACGAGTCCTTTCGACCCAGAAGCTTCCTCTTTGACCTGTGAGTGGACAACAATTTTTTTTCAAAAAATTTGATTAGATATCAATAAAAATGAAAAAGTAGTAGGGTTTAGCCTTATATTGTCAGAGATAGTGCAATATGGAATGGCATGCAATATATTATTAGTACAAGAAAGACAAAAAGGTAAAACAATGACCATATACCACAAACTATATCAATACAAAAAGTATATAAAGTATGTAAGTACAAAAACATCACATGGAAAAATGTTTGATATTTTAAGATTTGTATTTTTGCTTTGTTTAATATGAAAAATCAATACAACTCACCTATGGATAATGGTGAACAAGTCTTCAGTTGTACGAGATGAGTTCTTACTGGAGAACACTTCATCTTGGCCTTCTGTATAGCCATGCATCACACTTGGGTCTGGAACTCTGTGCTGATATCTCTCACTCGATGGGTTTCTCCCTAGTATGCATAGGAAGTGTTTCATTAATGACTAACACCTTGAACGAGAGCTGTCAACAACAAAGACAGTGTGTGTGTGTGTGTGTGTGTGTGTGTGTGTGTGTGCATAATGTGTCTTACCCATGGTATTGTATTTGCCGTGGATGTGTCCTGCAGGCATATAATGCTGCATTGCATTGTTGCCCCCATTAGCCAGTCTCAGGTCTTGAGTGGCATGTGCTGGTACGTGGCCTGTCATCCCATCCTTGTTACACACACTATGGCCATTTGGCAGTATGAGCACTTCAGGTTTCTTGGCAACAGGAGGTGGCCCCACTCTCCGCTTGTCACTGGAGTCACAGGAGTATTGTGTTGAGTCGGCGGTATGGCCCAGGAAGACGTTGCCTGGGAGTTGTGTTTCCGAGACGCTGGAGGAGAGCGACCTGCTGAAGTTAGGCTGGCCATGGTGATCGAAGTTAGGCTGGCTATGTTGATCCACACTGATGCTCGCGCCTGACAGTGAAAGGGAAGACCTCTTGGGTTTGGGGATCGGAGCACGTCGTCGCTCGGGTACGTTGTGTTGGGGCTCTCGGGGCTCTGATTGGTCCGTTTGACTAGTAGCGACCGGCTGCCATGCGGACGGTGCAGGTTTGGGCGCGACGGGCGGCTTGTTCTTGGGGCTCTCGATGGAAGGGGTTGGGGTGTCTCTCTCTGCCTCCTCAGCGATGGCGTCGGCGAAGACGTCGAAGCGGCCGCCCTCGTTGTCCGAGCTGGAGACGGAGCGCAAGCGCACATTCATAAGGTCCTCCTGGGTCACCATGGGCAGTAACATGCTCAGGCACCTCTGCTTGGTCTTGGCTGTGGCTGAAGAGTCCGAATAGCGCCGACTGGGCTTGACCGGGTCGGCAGACTCCTCCGGAGCCGGTGTCGTTGTCGTCTCAGGCAGCTGCAAAGACAGCCTCACCCTGCTGGCCCTGGACTTTTGGCCCGCAGGTTTGGGCCGCATCCGGCAGCCCATCGGGGATGGACCAAAGATGGCGGCCGTCCGCACAGAGCTGGTAGGCGTCTCACACTGACTAGAATAGCCACTGGATGGCGACGTGGAGCCTGGAGGCTTCAAGGGCGATGTGGAGGGTGCTTGCGAAGGGGAAGAGCGTGAGGAAGAGGTCGGCGAAGTGAGGGAATCCGAGCTGCTCGGGGTCTTCGCTGTCTCACTAGCGGCAACACCTGGCGGTGGAACAGAGCCTGGCTGGGACTTGCATGGCTCGCTGGACCTCAGCTCATTGAGCGGCCTTGAGTTGGTCGACCCCACAGACGCTGAGGTCTTCATCTTAGCAGCAGTAACGCTGCTGTCCATGGGCAGGGGGCTCTGCTCACCATCCTCCAGCTTGGAGCCGATGGGGATGAGGTCGGGCAGCAGGGTGCTGTGCAGGTCCCGGGGAATGTAGAGGCTCTGACAGCGGCGTTCACCATTCTTCCCAAGGGAAACGGTGCGTGCTGGTGGCGCTGGCCTTCGCTTGGGCTTCCGCAGGACGATGCTGCGAGCGCGGGGCCGGGGGACGGCATCTGGCAGCAGGAGCTCTGCCTTCCTAGTGGAGGCGCTGTCGCTCCCGCTATCATCTGAACTGCTGCTGGGGTACGCCATAGCGTAACTCTCACATCTACGCCGTAAGGTCACCAGGTCACCAGCGGCAGGGGGAGCCGTGCCCGTCGCACATAGCGACTGGGAACGCCTCTGAGGGTCAACGGCACTGACTGGTCGACCCCGCCGATCCTTTTGCACTGTAGCATAGTGGCTGGGCTCAATCCCACTGCCGGCAACTTGGTTCTGATCCATGGACCCTACTTTTGGCCTGGGGGCCGTGATGAACACTCCATGTGGATGGTGGAGACCCGCCATGATGGGATGGTTGGCAGGCGGAGGGTTGATGACGTCAGGCGTCAGGAAGGTCAACGCGTCTTTCCAGTCAGGGGAGAACGTGGAGCCTTTGGGCCCATTCCAGGATTGGGCCGTTGTCGCACACACCGGGCCAGTGTGGTCCATGGAAAGGCTCAAGAACACGTTAGGTGTGTCCACACCGAGCCAGGGAAACAAAGACGGTCCCTGACAGACGAGCCTCTTAGTGAGAACCAGTGTCCATCTGTGGCATGACTGAGTGTCTCATCTTCAGCTGGCTCTCACTTGAAGGGCATCTGAGATCAAGAAAAAAAACACAGTGAGAAAACTGAGTGACAGTTCACACAGACACTCTCACTGCAAACACGGCAATATTTTGATGGCTGTCTCCCACAGCTGATGAAAGCATGAAAAGACCTTGCATATGATGCCTGAGCAAGGAAGAGAGAGAGAGGTCTGACATGTTACAGTTATCACTTTGCATTTCACCATGAGCAATTAACCCCTAGAAGACTTCACTCCTCCATATAAACAGTGAGAGTGCTACTGGTGCACTTGATACACATTGGATGGATGACAAAAACATCATCCAGATATATTTTTCTTATGTTGGAATATCAATATGTCAGAGTTTACATGTGGTAGAATACAGTGTAGCCATATTTAATGTGTAATTGGCATTGGTTTTATCAGAACAGACTGCAGGCATTTACAAATTTAGACATGGAGGTGGGAGGTGATTTAGCACACAACATGTGACTGTAGCTTTTAAAACTGGTCAATCTTGTTATCAGTGCAGCAATGCAGCGAGGAGCGTAACTGCTACAGTTGGCTGAATTACAGGCAACAAATGAGAGAACATGTCCGCCCCTCTCTCTGTGTGTCTGACATATGAGTGGGTGTTCACTATGGCAACAGTTACCTGTGCATCCAGAGAAAGAGATAGAAAGAAAGACAGAAAAAAGAGGGAGAGAGAAAGAAAGAAAGAGAGATACAGAGACAGAGAGAGGAATCTTGAGAATTCAAGATCTAGTCCCATTTTAGTTTGGAAATAAGATTTTGAAAGTCATGTAGAAACCAAAGCAGGATATTACAAAATGGAAAAGTGAAATGCCATTGTGAGGCAGAGAGAGAAGTAGCCTAGCACTAGGCCTGAAGTTATGAAACCATAAGGTACAGGATGGATATGCTCACAACTGTGGCAACATGGCAAATGTGGGAATTCAACACCAGCTGTTAACTGCAATCTGAAAAGGTGCCTGCAAAACTTACTTCAGGCATTTCATAACTATGTGTAAAGTGATAATACTATGGCACTCTTGAAATGACTTACATGTAATGTTATAATTTAATGGTGGCATGTTGATGTCCCTTAATCATGCAATGTACAACTACAGCTAAAATAGCTTAGACAAACAGTTAATTAACCATCTCTGGTTACAGAGACAATTATGTTATTAAAACTGAAATATTATATAACTAGAAAAGCGCTCAGAGAGCGCAGACCTCCGCCAAGACAATGTGGTCACAGATGGTGTTCTGGATCACAGATCACCACCAAAATGGAATCAGTTCTTACTTGTCCCAATACAGATGTTTTCCAAAAATTTGATCCAAATCCATGCAGTACTTTACGAGTTATGTTGCTCACAGACAGACACACACATAGACAGACACACGCCGAGCAAAACATAACCTCCTTGGCGGAGGTAATTAGAATGGCATATACTTCCTAGGTAGCATACACAATATTGCTCATTTTTAAAGTCAATCATTTTTGTTGTTGTTAAACATTATGTTCTAGTTTGTTTTGCATTCACTACCTCAGAATATTGCTTTTAAATTTCCTGTCTGCACTGGTAAACTCTGTGCCCTCTCCCCCCTCAAACCACACAATCCCTTGTCATTTCCTCTTGTGCTGGATTAGGTACAGTATGTGTCATCTCTGTTTCTCAACAGAAATGCAAGGGAACCCAATGTGCAGACGGAAACACCAAGATACACACACATGCGCAAATAAAATATAAGATATTCAAGTCCATGTTAAAAATAGAATGATGAGGTAAAATGTCTTCTCAGACATAAATGGCAATTAGCTGTTATAGGCACATCAAGAATTCTTTAAACTTATATATAGTACTACTTAAATATACCTAGAATCAAAGAAGTAAAAATGCCTTGAACACATCTACAAACAATTCCGTGCTTTCCTCTCCACTGCACAATACAGTCACCAGCTGGATCCAGCAGCTAGTATAGAGTATCATGCATTCAGTTTGAAAGTGAGACAGCCGAGGCAGATGAGTCTGTGTATGTTTTAGCAGCCAGTACTCCTCCGTCAGGAGAGACACTGAGCAGCTTAAAGGGTTGGAAAACAAACACAGAGGAGCCAAAAGCACAAGGCAACTTCACAGACCACTGAAGCAGGCAGCGGGGTTTTCGACTAAAGAAAAACAACACCTCACTGGCTTTCTAATCAAACCCACGTGAAGTTCCCACGGGAGGAAGAGGGAGTAGTGAGAACTGAGAGAGAGAGAGAGAGAGAGAGAGAGAGAGGGGTGGGTCAGCTTTAGGGCTGTTTCACTTCGCAAATAACCCTGAGGGAACATAGCTACACTATGGAGAAGAGCATAGGAGATAACGCATAAGGCAAAAGTCTTATTTTGAGATAGAGACCTGAACACACACACACACACACACACACACACACACACACACACACACACACACACACACACACACACACACACATACACACATTTCTAAAATTAGAGGAATAATAAATGCACCTGCTTAAAATTTTTACTGGCTTGCCTACCCACATCATTAGATGTACTTCAGGAGAGTCTTCCCAGAATAGAGTCCTCTCGTAATTCATGCATATTACCAGCCTACCAGGTATTCACGGATGAGGTAGGCTACTTCTGAAAGATTGAGGAGATTATAAAAAAGAAATATCTGCATAAACAAAACAGCAGCAAATGAGTCCCCCTCCTCCAAGCCCCCCAATTCCAATCCCCCCCCCCCCCCCCACCCCTCAAAAAAAAAAGATCTACTTAAAGCAATGGCAGAATAGCCACCTTATTACGCTGTTTATTACGCTGCCAAGTGTATCCACTCTAATGAAATACAAATCACCTGTGGCTAAGCTTTTGCCTATACAGTACGTCTCTGACAACAATTCTATGCATGCCAACACCACAGCTCATGAGTTAATTAGTCCGCCTTTAAAGTTAAGGGACAGCAAAGAAACATATCAAGATGACATCATGAAAACAATGACATCATTTAGAAACAAACCTGAAACCAACACACGTAGCCTACACACGAGAAGCGACTGCAAGAATAAACAAGCGCACAGCAGCACACACACACACACACATGCCAATCCGCTGGATGGGAAGAGAGAGAGAGAAAAATGCAACAGGAAAAAAAAATGATCTGAGCCCAACTCAAGAGGTAAGCATGAAGCAAAAATAGACAGATTTGATGCAGAGAGAAATCAGAAGCATATCTGACAGGGTTCAAAGAGACAGGCGGCCGAATGACAACAAGGACAAATCGAACGACAGCAAACACCAATGGCTGTGTTTTCTCGACACATCAGCGAGCCCCCCTGTCGACCCTACCTTGCTGCTGGCCACGGAGACTCAAAATGTGCCTTCTGATGCAGTTCCCTCACGGACACACACACTCTGTCTCTCTCTCTCACACACACACACACACACAAACATGCTCAGCTCTGCACTCTCTCCTTCTCCCTCCCTGCTTCTATCTCTCTCTCTCTCTTCCTCTCTCTTCTGTTATTTCTCTATATCACTCTCTCACTCACATAGCCCCTTGCTCTAGCCCAGCACATTCATATGCTGTTACCATGACGATAGGAAGTGGGCTGTTCGCTTCCTCTCTGAGTTCAAGTTCGCTGGATGCTGAGAAATGGAGAGGGAGAGAGAGAGAGAGGGATGTAGAATAAGATGTAAAGAAAGAAAAGAAAGGGAGAGGAAAGGAAGGGAGGGAAGGAGGGAGGGAGGGATGGAGTAAGGGAGAGAGAGAGAAAGAGTGAGAGGAAGAGAGTGGATTACATAAGCCTGATCCGCTGGGAGACCACAGAAGACAGTGGTGCTGGGATCGCCAGAAAGAACATGCATGTTTAGTATTTATGAACCTGAGCTAACTGCCTTAGCCACCATCAGCATATTGTACACAGCACAAATGGGAAATGCCGACGGGAGCAGTAAAACAAAGCTGTGGCATTAAATCTCAGGATTCAAGTTGATCATAATAACAGCTCCCACTGACGGAAACACTGAATCACAGAAAACGGAGTAATCAAAGCAAATGACAAATTGAATTAAATTGGCAGACTCTACGGTATGTGATTGAATCTCTCAGGAGTATATGAATGTGCAGAGGGAGAGAGATATAATCTATAGAGGGAAGAGTGGTTTGTTTTTTGAGCATTATCCCACACCAATTCAATGCGTTGCAGTGTGGAACTGTGCTTTTGCCCACCTGAGATCATGGGTCATGCATTATGTGCTTTGGGTCTAAATATAACACAGCTATACTGTAGCTTAACACACCTTCAGTCAAAGTAATTACATGTGCTCCGACATCTATTAATTGCTTCGTGGTCGGTCACAAACACACACACACACACACACATTTAACACCCACGTACTGTACACTAGCACGCACACACACACACACACACACACACACACACACACACACACACACACACACACACACACACTTACACACACAATTACAGTGTGAGAAATAGAGGATCTGATACTGGAGTGCATTCTGGGTCACTTCTGATAGTCACAATTCAGCAGCCATGTGAGCATCTGAAATGTTTATGACCCTGAAACTGCTCAGACACAGCAACATCTGTGGAGTACAAGAGTGAGATTGCATACATACTGTACAGCATGTATGTGTCTGCATGTGTCCATGATTTATTGGTGGAATGTTTCCTAGCCCTTTGACATGAATAGAACTGTCATTCTCTGTGTGCTCCCCATCATGCTGAGGCAGCATGAGACAGAGAGAGAGAGAGAGAGAGAGAGAGAGAGAGAGAGGCAGAGAGAGAGAGAGAGAGAGAGAGATGAAATTGAGATAAGAATAACACATGGTGTGAGGAAAGTGCAAGAGCAACGGAAACAAACAGGTCCACCCTGTAGTATTGACCAAGATGTGCTTGTGTGTGAAGAACGGGGGGTGAATAGAATCGCCTGACCACAACACACGCCAAAAAATGCATTATTGGATATTACATAATCCAGTTATGCAACTAACCTATCTCATGTATATATAACTTTCCCCACAGTACTAGAACCTGAGTGTTGGGATGGATTTCTCTGCTCTCTCTAACCAGAGACCCCTGGCTGTGAATGCTTGAGACTTGGCTTAGAAGGGGCTACTTCACATTTGTTATGGAGAAGAGCCAGAGGGATTCGTTTTATGTAAATTGCATCTTGACCAGAGCTGGTGGTAGCGCAGGTTCTTTGAGGCTATATTTGTGCAGTTTTGAAGTGTGTGTTTGGTTCAGGATTAATTTGAAGCCTAGCAGCCTGGATATAACGTATTTGCTAAGGCAAGCTGGACGCTAAACACCTGCAAAAGATATAGTATTGCCTCAGTGTATTGGTATGGCAGCGTTAGCTTTTGTTTTATCAGGTTGTTGAATCGATTTTACAAATACATACACAGGCCCACACACACACACAAAACTCACAAAATATTGATTATTATCCCGTTTTACATAAATACACTGTCCTGTCCTGTCGTCTGGATTTTTTTCGGCTATCATCGACGTGAATTACCAGCCTCATCAATTATTCAAAGCTCCTCTTCTGTGGTGGTGTCATTTGAGGAAGGCATTTCAGAGAGCGGGACGTAGGCGTCCGTTTACCTGCCTGCAGCAGCTTACAATCCCAGGGTCCCTCTCTGTAGTGCAAGGGATGCCTTGAGCCACCCACTTGAGATTCCTGTGTGTGTGTGTGTGTGTGTGTGTGTGTGTGTGTGTGTGTGTGTGTGTGTGTGTGTGTGTGTGTGTGTGTGTGTGTGTGTGTGTGTGTGTGTGTGTGTGTGTGTGTGTGTGTGTGCTCTGCTCCTGTCTCAGAGGGGGAACTGGACCCTCTTACTGTACATAAACACACATTAAAATGTATGTGTGTGTGTGTGTGTGTGTGTGTGTGTGTGTGTGTGTGTGTGTGTGTGTGTGTGTGTGTGTGTGTGTGTGTGTGTTTGTGTGTGTGCGCGCGCATGCTTGTGTATGTATAAGAAGACTTCAGATGCAAAAGTTTCTTAGTCCATTAAATATTACATTATGAAAACTTCATTATCCACGAGATGAAATTTCTCTTTGGTTTCACCATACATAGGACAGACAATCAATACAAACACATTCAAATTCAAAGTACTGCATATCATATAAAACAGACAGGCTTGGTACACAAGAACTGTCAATAAGTACAGTAAATACATATCATAAATAAGCAACCCATGCTCGACTGGCTAATAAATCTAATAAATAAGTGACTTATAAAATTCAATAGTTATGTTATTTTAATAATTATTTCCAGGTAATCTCTATCAAACTGCAATTTAAATATTTTCATCAAGTAGGCCTACAAACAAATCTGGGCAAAACAATCTAATCCAATTGTTGGAATGGCGGGCCTAATGCAGCTTATGAAAATGATATAAATACTGTATATACTATGTATACCGTATGTATGCACCATTGACAGTAAAAATTAGGCATGCACATATTTACACACAATCCCACACATGTACACACACACACACACACACACACACACACACACACACACACACACACACACACTCCCACACATGTACACACACACACACACACACACACACACACACACACACACACACACACACACAAATAGACCCACCCTTCACTTTTTCACACTGAGTGACTAAAGGCTATTCCACCACTCAAACCACAGCCACTCCACCCTCAGCAGCACAGGGGAAACACACACATGGGTTTGGGTCTAGCCACAGGAAACCAGATGCACAGTCAAGATCAGGAAGGAATGATAAGACTGAAAATAAGATAAGCCTACATGACAGCACAACGTGACATAGTCATAAGCATGATAACAACTCATGACCCCATGCAAGTATCACGCCACCTTGAGAGGAAAGTGGCCTACACCCTTATGGGTGTTTTAGGTGGTGCTCAGCCAATATGCGAACTTTGCAAAAAAAAAAAGCAGAAGTAGAAATAGTAGACTACCTAGAAGTTTGGCAGCAACACCCAACAGCATGTTTCAAAGGGGGGGAAAACGAGAAAAGAACAAGGCTGTGAAATCCGGCCACCATTGCAACATGTAGTTCTAGTATGTAGCCTGAGCCAAGTGTGGGAACTGCTGTGGTTGTAGCAGGCAGCTAGTGCGTTGTGAGTGAGCGAGCGCTTGGGGTTATATGAATAAACTGAACAACGCTGCGCTGCTGCATAATAAAAACATTGTATCTCTGCCCCCTGCAGTTCCACCACAACTCCATCTGAGAGTCTCTCTCTCTCTCTCGCAGTACAATCAGAATATTACATAACCCGCCGTCATTTTCACTTTAGACACAGGACTCTAAGCGGGTGTGATAATTAACTGCATAAGAAGCTTATGGTTTTGCACACTTATTCCAACATTAGAATTTTACAATGAGATATTCAGCTGAATATACACAATGTACGTATATATATATATTTAAAAATCCTCAGAATAAGTAAAGTCGTATTTTTATATCATGTCTTTATTTCTTTATCCCATGTTTGTATTTGTTGATCACTTTAGTGTAATAAAACATCAGTAAATTTAGCACAGTTCTGTGGTGCAATCGCCCTCACCAGCTTAGGCCTATACTATCCTCAGTGCTCCATATGGTTTTATTTCGATCACAGCATGCTGATGATGGGTGTTACACAATGTGCCTATGCCTATACAGTATGTCTTAACACCTGGGCTTAGTCATGTCCAGTAGCAGTGCGGTGTGTGTGGGCCATGCATGCAAGCACGTGGATCTGAGGGCAGGTATAGACTGGTTGAAAGTGTTTTGTGCGCCACCATCAACACCATCTCTTTCATTTTTAATGATTTGAAAGCATTGTATCCTCTTGTTGCTTTCAGACCAAGAAAACAAACATACCATACAGGCCACAAGGAGGATACATTGGTGTCTAACTGAGAGGTAACAGCAGCGACTCCCTGAGAGTGAGGACAGTAATGACAGTTCTAATCCGGCTAAGCCCTCTCCTCCAACGCCTAATTCTATTTCAAAGGCAATAAGGTCTGCCCTCTAGTGGCCAGTATTATGGTTGCTGCTGAAGTGATTTTGACTCATCATTTAACATTTATACACTTTAAAATTAAAATAAATACACAAATTTATTATGGAATTTTTTAAATTCCTTACAAGATGAATAAAATACTAACAATATCTTTATTTGCTGCATCGTTTCTCAGAGGGTCTCAAACATTTTTTTTAACCTTTAGGTTTGAACTTCTGCTTCATGAATAATTGTTGATGTACAAACAGATTAAGCTAAAACAAGTTACTTTATTCTGAAGGAAATTTGACCTCTGCTAATGCATCTAACGCCCAGGTGACATCCAGGTGTAGTACACACACACACACACACACACACACACACACACACACACACACACACACACAGAGAGAGAGACACACACCTGCCCAGTGAAAAGTCCATGACCAGTAGTACTTTGCTTCCTTACGCACCCTTACTTTTCCCAACCAAAAGCGCACTGCAGCCATTACATCCCCTAATAATTGTTTAGCCCCCTAATGGAGATGACAGCTCCTCTAAATAGATTTGTGACACCACTCTGGATGACACTTAGCCTTAACACTCATTAGCCACTCCATCACAGCTTGTACACTTGCCAATTCTGGAGGCTGCCTTTGCAGGAATGTTGTGCACATTGTACAGTTCTGTTTGTAATATACAATGCTTTTGTATGCAGACAGGACCAGTTTATATTATAGCCTTAAGTTAACTTAGAAAAGGGAAGTTAGGTGCAGCACTTAAAAGACAAGGACCACCCAAGAGTCTTTCTGGTTGCAATTTAGGAAGACCTTGGGCATATCCGTGACTCAAGGGCTCAACCCAACTGCTAAGGGCCAAGTATAATACAGTCAGTAGTTTCCCATAAGTGATAGACCACATTTTGTCCTGGTTTTGGCTAAGCATCAACGCAGCGTGACTACAAAATATTGTCCCATGACATTATATGCATATGCATGGCAGCGTACTAGTTGCCAAACATAATGTACGGTAAGTGTCAGGAAGTGAGATCAAGTGGGGGTAGCATTTAGGTGGAGTTCACTTTGGCAAATGATGTGATTGGAGGGTCTGTTGCTTGGCCTCTAGGAGGCAGTATGGTCCTGTTATGGGCTTCTGGTGAAGTTGGTTGTAGTTCACTCAGCAGGGGTTTATGACAGGGAGACAGGGAGTGGACGACAGACATGACACTCAGCAGAGATGATTGGAGTATATGAGGGCAGAAGAAGCAAAGTGTTGGCAAGTCTAGGAGATGCCCACTTCACAGATCAGGGCCGGGTTCCCCAATAATGCTCACTCTTAGCGCAGTAAGAAGACTCGAAAGATATATCTTACCAAAGATGTTTACTTTTCTAAGTGTGTTCCCCAAACTATCTCTTAGAGTCTTCTTTTCTACATTCTTTTCTATCTCTTAAGATGCCAAATCCATGTTTCTGGCGTTGACTGTTGTCATTTGCGCTCCTTTTGAGCATGTGTGAAAATGTCTTTACGGGGATTAAGGTGCAGCTATTAACAGAAAAATGCAAGTAAAAATATAATTAGTTTGTCAATATGAGGAGTGTAAGTGGCATGTTTGCATTTTAGGGTAAGGTATGGTGCATGGAGAATCAGCATTACAGCAGGGAGTGTCAGTGGCCATCATGCCCCAGCAGAGGCAGTCTTTCCCAATAAGGGCCATGAGGGTCTTACAGTAAACTTTTGCTAATTGACAATTTAGTCAAACATACAGAAATTGTTCTGATGTACAAACAATATCCACTCTAAACTTCCCTTGTCTTGGAATGATATCCTCCAAGCTCCTTTCAGCAGTACAGTGGTTTTCCATTTTGGGAACAGACATTGTCTTTTTCAGATGTCCTGGATACCGTGTTAGACTCAGGCAAAAAGGGGTAAAGAGAACGGTTCTGGCATTGTTCTCAGCGATGTAATAGGTTTTCCTATAACGTAATGAGTAATGAGTAAAGAGTAAAAAAATACAATATTGTCTGTATCCAATACAAACAAGTTATCATATCATAATCAAAAGTACATGTCTCCAGTTGTGCAAGTTTAAATAATTCAAAAGCATACAACTGTAGTGGGAATCTATGGTAGTCTCGCTCTCACACATACTGATCTGCTATGCACCTCTGTCTGCCCGGTAAGATGATCCTATTTATGTTTGCGTGTGATTAACCACTCAAAAACTGGCTTTTACCCCAACCTGATGGGAGTCCTGCTAAACACGTGTTTTGTTTCAAATTGTGATGTGTCCCTCTCTCTTTTCACTGCAGGCATTGTTCTGATTGGTTGTAGGCATATCCAGTGCCTGCAGAACCGCTTTAATCTACAGTATGTCTGTTAATCTCACCTCATGGAAGTTGGAGATGACTTGTTATATTAGGGGTCAGAATGAGCTGTAGTGAGACAATGAGTACGTACTGTATGTGTGTGTGTGTGTGTGTGTGTGTGTGTGTGTGTGTGTGTGTGTGTGTGTGTGTGTAGCCTATGCATGTATGTATGTATGTATGTATATATGTATGTATGAATGTATATGTTCAGTATGGAGATAAGAACATCAGCTCATTTCAATTCCCTGTGTGCATTGGTCTATGTATTAAGATTCTTACACATAGTTAATGTTGCCTTTACTCTGTACTTTTTGCTGAGAAAATGAAAGTTGCGGATCAAAATGGGTTAATTTCACTATGCAAACACCAACATGCCATGCAAATGCACTGGACAGTTCTACTATTGTGTTGCATGGCAACAGACTGTTTGTCATCCAGCTTGAAAAATATAAACATCAATACCAGACAAATTTCAACACACCAGCCAAGCACACAATGATGACATATTTGTATGGAAAAAATTGAGGTTTTCATAGAGGTTTTAAGCTTTTAACCAATGCATTTTACTTCTGTATTATCACTAGGGAGGAGTTATACCAGTTTTCCCCCTATTATATTGATAATAATTCTTATTTTTTGTTGTCACATGCAACATGTTTTAGATTTAAAAAACAAATAGCAAAATAAATAGTTTAAATTCCTTTTTCAGTGACATGAGCATTGTAAAATGCTCAAACATCAGCTGTGGTACTACTGGTCTTTGTCAATGCACTGATTTCATTTATTCACTTTTCAAAGTTTTTCCAAAGTTGTCCCTTGGAGTTCATGTTAAAGCAGTGGTTGATGGATTTGGGATGTTTGGCCTGTCATCAGCCTGTAATGACGTCCACCAACGATTTTTCCTGGCATCGGTTTGTTTGTGTGTTTGTTTGTTGGTGAATGGTCTATTGGCCCTAAGTGACGCCTTCCAGGAAGTGCTGTCACTCCAGGTAATGAGTTATTCACCCCCTTACCTGGAGTGACATATGTGGGTAAAAGCATTTTGGTCTAAGTGCATGTGTTTTCCTAGTTTGGCAATCCCACTTTTAGCCTTAGCGTAGCATAGGCGCTGTAAAGTAAAGTAGCCAAGGAGCTGCTATCTGGCTACTATACTTTCCAGCACCTATGCTAAGCAAACATGAGAGAAAATGGGAAATTGGGGATGCCAGACAGGGAAAATACATGCACTGAGACCAAAATGCTTTTACCCACATATGTCACTCTAAGTAAGAGGGTGAATAACCCTTTTCATAAAAAGGTGGAATATCCCTTTAAGGGTTAGGGCAGGCAGGCATCAGCACTGCCTTAAGATGTCGTTGAGGGCGAAAAAGATAACAGAGCCTGTTTGTTTGTATGTCTGTTTGTTTGTAAATAAAATAAGTTCAGCATGGATTTTGATTCAATTTTCAGTCGCGTTGAATTTTGGTAGTGATCCAGAGAGCGTCATCTGATATTTGTGTTGTGGCAGTGACCCTATTATCTTGGCAGAGATCGACGCTCTTCAACTTTTCAAGAAAATCAGCCAAGTTATATGATTCTTTCTAACATCAAACACAAGTGTGCAACAAGAGTACAAATTTCTTATTCCACACCTTCTCAAGCCTCACCTTGATAGGCCAGCTAGAGAGAGCTTTCTACTGCACCCAGCAGATGTTTGTCTAGTCAGAAGTCACTTATTCACTCATTGAAACAGAGGACTTTGAGGGCACAGAGGGAAGTTAAGGACATTTTGAGCAAAACAATTTCATTTAGCCTACCAAGTAATGGTGGTGGTGGTGTTTGTTCAGTCTGATACAAGCCTGTGCAGGAATTGTTTATCTTATCTTCCCCCTTCTCTGGTAAGCATTATGACCTGTGTGATGGTTTCAGATCGTTGAGGTATGTGAAGCTCTATGCTTCAGATAGAGGCTTTTGTTCTTCCCAGATCTTGGTCTTCAATCTACTCAACTGTAGGTTTCACCTTTGGCCCTTCAGGGAGGCTCAAAGTGCAAATACTTTCCTCTAGTAGACTTAAACTGAGGAGGGATAAATATAAGAAGAAATATAAGAAGATTTTGATCAGCTGAAACCACAAAGCCAAGAATCAGTGACCAAACTGAGCATCTTGGATGAAGCATTAACATCTCATAGAGACATAAATACAAAAAGACTCTCTTGCTTTCAAACTACAGTGTCTGTGGCATTGACATATAAATGACAGTGAATGCAAACATGGTCACACCTTATCTGTCCAAATTCAAGGTATAATTTGAATACTTTATCCAGTGGCATAAGTAGTACAGTATTTACCCTTACTTTGGACAGATCAGTGTTGCCAGACTCAGTCGTCAGTATTAGCCTCTATATATTTCAGGACATGCTGAAGATCACAGGCTGTGAATTACCCGGCCGCTCAAGAATGAGGAGAACATTTGACGTCAATTGTGAGACGCAACCTCAGGACCAATGGGGTAGGTACAACCAGGAGACACAGACTGACTACCAATATCCTCAGCCTAGCGACAGCCCAAGGCTGTGCGCTCCTCCAGTGAGAAAGTGATGAAAATAACATTAATATCAGTTTATACATCAACGGGAAAAGACGTGCTTTAAAGGGATAAGGTGGTGGTGATTTGTCTCTTTCCGGCTCCGTGCGCACGTTTTGTCTCTCTCCCTCTCTTTCTCTTCCTTTCACTGCGACTCCATCTTCGTTCCAAGAGGTTGTCACGGAATGCACAGGGGTTTCTTTGAAAGACCGTCATTTCGCTACTTGACGGGAGTGACATGGAGACTCGCGCGGCAGCTCTGGTTGGTGGCAAGCTTTCATATCTTGTGTGTGCAGCTCTAATATGCCAGCGTCAAAATTAGGTTACATGAAGATAGATCTAAGTTACCTTTAACATCTTGTTACATTATTATTGTTATTATTATTATGCATGTCATGATTATCAATATTATTATTATATTAGTATTTGTGCATTGGGACGATCAATGGCACAACCCCCACAGGTCTTTGCTTCTGTTGATGGTGGGCTAAAAATGGAAATAGATTCCAACAATAGAATGCCGTCGGCCCCGGTGAACCCTCAAAGTTGACGTCTCTGATTCGCTATTTTTGTCTGTGCAATCCACCTATTAAATATGTCGGGTCTCAGTTTGCCACTGATATTAGCATTTCTGCATAGTTTCAGTGGCCGTATAGGTTTTCCTAATTAGCCCATTTACTGGCCGGGAGTACGTGTAGCGGCAGTCCATGTCTCTTTCTGGGATCTCTTCATAAAACGTGATCGAGGTGTATGAGTTTACTAATCAGTCATGTTATGCTTAATGCTCCGGCAGACTAACGCTCATCTTCGTCTTATACCCCACCCCCTCTCCCCCCTCTCGTCCCCTCCACCTTTCACAGCAATGATTCACTCTCATGCCGCAACAATGAGTAACCAACTCTACAACACCTCTTCATTGATCTTCAGTGTGGAAGAGAGTAGGAACGACTCTCCCACCATCACGACTGAGCTACTACAGCCGGTGGTACCGGTCAACCCCTGGGATGTTGCGGTGTGTGTGGCAGGGACTCTGGTGTCCTTCGAGAATGCGGTGGTGATCGCCTTAATAGTTTACACACCCACGCTGCGAGCGCCCATGTTCGTGCTCATCGGTAGCCTGGCCTTCGCAGACCTGCTCGCCGGCCTAGGGCTCATCCTGAATTTCGTCGTCACTTACATGCTGGACATGGGGCTGGTGACGCTCCTGTCCGCTGGACTGCTCATCACTGCGTTCTCTGCTTCCGTGCTCAACATTTTGGCCATCACCGTGGACCGCTATCTGTCGCTCTACAACGCGTTGACCTATCACACTGAGCGCACGGTGACTTTCACCTACGTCACGTTGATTCTCATCTGGTTGACAAGCACTGCTCTGGGTCTGCTGCCGGTCCTGGGTTGGAACTGTTTAGAAGATGAAGCGACTTGCAGCATCTGTCGACCCGTCAACAAAAATAACGCTGCCGCGTTGGCGGTGTCCTTTCTACTAGTCTTCGCACTCATTCTGCAACTATACCTGCAGATCTGTAAGATCGCGTTCCGACACGCACAACAAATAGCGGTGCAGCACCACTTTATGACTACCTCTCACGTGTCCTCCACCACCAAAGGGGTCTCCACCCTTTCCATCATCCTCGGGACGTTTGCACTCTGTTGGATCCCCTTCGCCATGTACTCCCTGGTGGCAGACAGCAGATACCCTGCCATTTACACCTATGCCACCGCTCTCCCTGCCATCTGCCATTCCTTTATCAATCCCATTATATACGCGTTTAGAAACCCAGACATCCAAAGGTCTTTGAGACTCGCCTGTTGTGGATGTCTTCCCCACAGTTTCACCATGCGCCCGAGGACACCAAGTGATGTGTAGATAACTAGCCAGTTCTTTAAAAAGCACATATATTCTTCAGTGATCCATGTATTGTAACTGGAAACCAGAATCGTTAGGTTTGGTTTTATCTACAACTGAATTTTATGTTTAAAAATGTAATATGTATATGCACCAGGGTCACTTTTAAGTTTTGTACATTTGCATATCTTACATTGTGCGCACCATACAGACACTGGGAGTTTACTTTTGAAATATTACTTGAGTTTAATGTACGCTGTCTTCTCGGAGCCCAAGGTAGGCCTAAGGTCTGTGATGAATGTAATGTAGACCCCCATTGTTGGTGTAGTTGGTGGTCAGTACACATATCACTGTGAACGGATCTGCACATATAATTGCTTCTGCCATCGCACGTAGATCTGTATTTTCGATTTCCACAGGTGATTATATAGGCTAGGCTAGGCTATCATTGAAAAGATGTTTCTGTCTCTTCTTCATAGCCTGGTGTGGTTATAGACATAGTAGGGACAAACAGTCTTTCAAGGGAAAAGCAGAGCATTTAAAAATGCAAAGTAATGATAGGAACTTCTCCAATCTTTAGATGAACACAACCACAGAGAAGTGGAGAATGAAGATGTAGCCGAAGAAATCTTTAAGTACCATGGACAGCGAATGCGCATAGCATAGCCGGTGCGCGGGAGGCCTAGATGCAGAGTATTCCCCTCGCACCGAGGATAGCTGGCGAGAAACTATCAAGGAAGCGCCAGATGCAGCAGTCCTGATCAATAATTCATAGTTAAGGGGGAAACAACTCATCCGCAGCCCAACTAAAACAGCTTAAAACGCTGTCAGGCAGTGTCACCAAAATGCATTTTTCACAAGTTTTGCACAATTATTGGCGATCATACCATTCTCTGGTGGAACAGTCCAAGTGCTTCACACGAGCAGTGGTCTTAGCAAAATGTTACTTTTTCTGTACATTTAAGTCCTACATCTAAATTTATGAGTATATTATCTATCACATATTGGCCTTTTTATGGTAGCCTTCGTGTTAGGCTGGCCTGGCAATCATTTAATCATTATTGCCCACTTCTGTATTGCAAGATGCATTGCAAAATGTTTTCTTGAGCCTATTTTAAACTGATGGATTTAAAAAAATACTGATGGATATTCAATTTAGATGACTTGTATTTGTAAAAGCATACAATAGCACTATCTTATAAGGAAGTTCCTTTGAGGATGATCTCAACAGAGCTATGATTTCTAAAATATAATTTTGGTTGTTTGTACCTATTTGTAGCATAGTTTTATACTGTCTTTATATTTTTAAAGATAAATGAATGACACTTATGCACAGAACCAATGGCCACGTTGTGAGAATATTATATAATGTCAATACCTGGTCCAACACAAAACCAAACGGAATGTTTTGTTTTGCCTTATCTACTGTCCCTGGCAATAATTTACTGTGGAGCCTGTGTGTAAGTGGTATAGCCTACTAATCTTGAAAAGATAAATGTAATCTTTGTTAATAATGTACTTTGATGTTTAGAGCAACTGTGTCAATGGAGAAGATGTGCAGTTTTCTCGTGTCAAAAACATTTTTTGGCAGTGAATCTGATATACTTGAAGATTTTGTATATTTTATTTTTAGGTACTTGTATGCCAAACTAGCTATGACTTAAAAACTCCATTGGTCACTTCATAATGGTGCATCATTGCATACATTGTCTTAATGAGCTTGACTTGTCAGATTGTCTACACACTGCTACATTGCCTAACAAGGATGTGTCTTCTATTATGCTGTATACTGTCACTGTTTTGTCATTTCTAGTAATCTTCTAGTAAATCACAACCGGTTTTGGGACAGTTTCAGGTGAAGTGTTGCCATAACTTGTGCAGAACTAGCAACTCTTAACTTTATCATCTGCTTAAACTTCTGTGTGGCAGGTACCCTATTAGAGGAGTTGGTATCAAACAAAACCAACCAAAAGCATTCAAATCATGCAGTGCAACTTACAGCTCATCTAGATAGGCTTAACAATCATGGATGTGTCACCTTTCTTTGTATTTCACTTGATATTTAACCAAGGAACTTCAGTGTATGTCACTGCATTGAGCTCAAAGTGTATGTACTGAATGATGTTTACATAAAAACAAAACTAGATTGCAGCTTCAATGTGTGTCACCTTATTTGTGTACATATTCAAAGCATAACGCTCATGTTGTTTTGAATGACACCTTTGTATTCTATATCTAGAATAGCACTGCTTGTTTATTTATCATCCTAAATTAGGATTTTCCCAATTAGGACAATTTCTTGGCATTGTTGTGCTGTGAATGTCACTAATCTTACCAAATTTACTTACCAAATTCTTGATGCCCACGGATTCAAACAGCCTAATCATGGCAGACTGACAGACAAGCCAAGCTGAGTCTTTTCTTAGTAGAGAACAACAATGCCCACCAGTATAGAGTCATGGCTGTTTGTCAGCTGATACTCGACGGGTACGATGATGGCACAGTCGCTTCCTGGCCGGCTGCAAGTGGAACAGATGGAGGCTCAGTGATGGAGGCAGAGCGTGACGTCACAAGCGCGGAGGTGGCGAGGAGGGTGGGGTGGGAGGAGTGGTGGGTGCAGGGGGGACAAACAGGATTCGGCACGGCTTCTTTTCCTGTCTGGGACTCCGGCTCTGATTTAGCATTGGGAGGGGTTGGGGCGGAAAAATAAATAACCTGATGCTAGGTCATTTCAAAGACAACCTCCTCCTCCGCGATCGCCTCCTCCGTGCTGAGAGAGAAGCACAGAAATAAACACAAACTGAGGGACACACCCACACCGGACACAGATCCAGGATCACAATCACACAAACTCTCTCTCTCACACACACACACACACACACACACACACACACACACACACACACACACACATAAACCCACTTGACTCCACCTGTGACTCAGTGAAATGACACCTGTACTTACGTTCTACATCAGTTGATTAAGATCTCAGGACAAATAGGAAGGACTCACCTCTGTTCTTTTCAAAGCTCACTGACGGTGTCTAGTGTGTTATGCCACGCACTCTGAGTATCAAACGCAAGACATTTGAAAGGGGGGTCCTGTTCGACATCGGTGTTCTTGCTACAGATAAAAGGTTAATTAATCCCTCCCGCAGGTCCACCCATAGGTGGGCCCCGCTGCTGAGCAAGGCCAGATGGCCCTGAATTTGGAACACTGAGAGGCATAAGGCAGAGACTCAAAGCAACATATCAGCACCTGATAGACCTCTACTACACTCATATCACATGGCCAAATGTATTGATAGTATTGTGACACCCAACCCCATTACAGAGAATAAATAATATTTTTAATCACCTGAAGCAGTATAAATTTAAACTGAAAATTCTTGCATAGTGTCCCTTTCAAGAGATGATATGAAAAAGTCAACCATGTATGTTTGCCATTTTTATTCATTTTAATACATGCATACTGACTGAAAGCATATCTGATTTCATGTGATAGATACATGTACGTCACTTGATATGTATACGGTATGTCCAATATCGTTGTACAAGCAGTGTTACAAAAAATCTATACAACAATGGATTGTAAAACACATCAATACTGTACTTTATAAATCACAGGACGTATGACTCTTCATCACAGACTCAGATGCACGGCCTCTTCTTTTGTACCATACTGTAAGTACATTTCACATTTCAGTCAAAGGTACTGAGAAACATGGCCAACGTGTAGCTTTCAAGTGGAGATAGTGTTTCGCCACAAAATGAAAATGAAAGAACAAAAGAAACAGGCATAGAGGTCTAAACACAATTACATACTGATAGGTGACAAACACACATATGCTCCCTCTCTCTCTCTCTCTCTCACACACACACACACACACACACACACACACACACACACACACACACACACACACACATGGTAGAATCCAACCTACTGTCTACACCAGGCGTGGCCACTGGCCAAACATTTTTGTTTTTGCAGGCCACTGCGAAATCTAAGCTGCCAAGACATTCTGTATAATGACATAGAGCTTAATGATACTGATGACAAAGACGTCAAACGTTTGTTGTTGTTGTTGTTGTTGTTTCAAAGGAAAAACAGGGTTGTAGTGCTGAGGTTATGATGTGAGATACACATACATATTATGAGTAACAATAGACCACATTACATGTTATTTTTGAGACTTTATGGTGGGCAGCATGGAAGAGAACAATAGACAGCAACCAGCCAGTAGGGCAGTAGTTTGGCCACACCTGGTCTACACAGTATATAGTTGGAGGAAGAACTAAATTGTTACAGAAATAATAAAAGAACATGGCAAGATATTCCCCATACAGTTACTAACCACCATATTTTTAAGTGCTGAAAAATATAACAACAAGGGATTTTTACTCACTGTCAGTTAGGGTATCAATATTCATCACAACACTGTCAACAACAGCAACATTACAAACGAAAAAAATCCTTTTTGTCAGAAAGAAAAGCAGAAGACATAGAGGTGTTTGGCTAACAGCTATACGATTAGTTAGTCAACAGTCAACCCTACACATTGCTGTGCGTTATAGAGAAGCCAAAGGGTTGTTGCTAAGCCACAATACTGTCTCTCCCATCCAATCTATACCTTGCGACACTTTATTCAGTAACGGAGTAGATATAGGATAAGTCCAAAATAAATGGTATAAAGGCCCATATCTTCTGATATACAAATTAATTTTCATCAACTATTATACACAGATAACATTTCATAATTTTAATTTTCACACACTAATGTGATGCTGGTGAAATATTCATCATATATCATTTAAAATTATTCTTAATGTATTCTTTTATAGAAGTCAAATATATTTCATTGAACTAATAGTGATTAAGGCTGCAGTTAACCAGGATCATAATGACTTCCAAATGAACTGTAAATAGAAGGCCGCTAGTTGCCATTTATTTTGTACTTTTCACTCCCAAAGGAAAACACAGAGCACTATTCAGTTAGAGCTGCTGTGGCGTTTGAGATGCTTCTCTGTCCACAGTCCATTAGTAGTAAAGAAAACAGACGGAGGTTTGAGGTATATAAACTACAGATATGAAATCACCTATTTGGTTTTGACACAGTGCGCCTCGAAGTGGTTGCTGAAAGGCAGACCAATCAGAGGCCAATACTGCACTAGTGCTGCCACTGCGCTTGTACTGGTCTTCAATGCTCTTACTGGTTACACTGGTCTTCTAACAGATGGACGAGACTGCTGAATGCAACAGAACTAATGGTCTACACCCAAAGATGCCAAGCCCACCCATCTGCTGCTACGGAAAGACCCAGAAAATGCAATTAAAGGCAATCTTTCTCTAGTGTCAGTAAAATACTCTTGCCCATGATAGTCTTCTCTATTTTGACTTCCATGATGGATAATCACCCTTGTGAAGGACATATATTATCCTAATTAAAGAGAAGACATTTTCAATAAGACATTGAGAGCACTGTTTAAGCTGATGTAACTGAAATCAGACAGATTGATGCTGAGCTAGCCAAACCTTTTATGCACAGGAGGCTCACAGACTTCAGAGTATGAGTTTGCAGCTGTCACTGTGTGTGTGTGTGTGTGTGTGTGTGTGTGTGTGTGTGTGTGTGTGTGTGTGTGTGTGTAGTTGTGTGGGTGTGTGCATGTGCCAATGTGTGTGTACGGACAGTCACAGACTCAGGGTCCAAATGTAGTGGCTCTACGCCACGAGAACTGGACCGGCAAAAGCAAATAGAGTAGGGGACATTACGTGTTCACTAACTGACCTGTGCAATGATCTGATATTTTTCTTCTCTCAGACTCTGGAACACAGACAAGTACCTACCCACATATGAGAACATAGCCTAAAAATGTGCAGCGTCAGTTTTTTTAAAAAAAAAATCATAAATGAAACATTGAGCAGATCACACACATATTATCCATTTGAACAAACACTGTACTGTATATTCTTGGCAATTGAGGAATGAATCACATGTAAATGTCAATGTAAATGTTTTTGTCATAGTAGAATGACTGAAATACTGCAGACGTCTTTCTGTGCTTACTTTCAGATTGCACTCTTTCTCTTTCTCTCTCTGTCTATCTATCTTTCTCTCTCTCTTTATCACTCCAGTTTTCATTGTCAAACCAATTCTATGTAAATCTACGTAAAATACTCAAAATACACATATTATACTATATGTTATCCACTGTTAGAATATTTTAAATGGTTTGATACTGGTCTGATAAAAGTTTGCTTCTATCTGCATCATATATCCTTCCTTTCTCTGCCTATGGTTCTCTCTATACTCTATAGTGCTTTCTCATATTCCCTTCTTTGTGTAATTGTAAGGTAAGAATGTGTGTGTGTGTGTGTGTGTGTGTGTGTGTGTGTAGGGATACATACATACAGTATGTGTATGTATATGTGTGTGTGTGCTGTATATGTCTGAAATAGCAGCAATGTGTAGGTTGGGCAACATCCTCTTCACTCTTTTCTTCCTCCTCACCCTCCTCCTCTTCAGTCTGACCACTCGTTCTCTTCGGGCTCGGAGTCCTCGTCGGACTCGCTGTACTCCACGGCGATGCGTCGTGACAGGATGGTGGCCACATCGTTCCCCACGGGCTCCTTCTTGGCCTCCTGCTCTCTCTGCTCCTGGACCTTACGCAGCTGGATACCTGCAGCAGCACAGCACAGGTGTCACCATACGCACAGAAAAGAACAAACACACACACACACACACACACACACTCACACCTTTCAATTGTAGGTTAGAGGCTAAACTTGGGTCTTTTGTATTTTTTTTTCAACAACACCTTCGAGGCAGCACTGCAACTTTAACCCCCTTAACCTTCACCCTCACCCTATATTTGGGGGAGGGGTGGTGCCTTGAAGGCTAGACTGCCTGGAAGGCACTGTTGAGGGTAAAAAACACCATATACCATAAACACTGGTAATGTCATTTCCATTGAGTATGTCCCATAAGAGATATGTGCAACACATCATCAAAGACATACAGTACATCATCTGTCCAGACCCGGTCATCCAGGTGCACGGACCCTTTTCCCAGGCTTACCTCTGCGGATGGCGGCCAACAGGTCGCTGCGGGCGTCGCTCATCGGGATGACGGGCACCTGGCCCTTCCTGGGTTGCACTTCCCCAGCGGCAGCGTGGGCTGCACGGGCCGGAGACGGGGCGTGGGTGGGGGGGCCTGGAGGGGGTGGAGGAGGAGCAACAGGGGGGCCGCCCGCCCCGGCTGGGTGGGACGGAGAGGGGACGTAGTTGGCGGGGGGAGCAGGGGGAGGGGAGGGGCTGTAGGGACGGGAGATGGCGGCCACGGTGCCGGGGGCGAGGGTGGGGGGGCCTACACCAGCAGCGCTGTCGAAGGCGGTCTGGGCAGAAGGGATGAGTGGCGGAGGAGGAGGGGGAGCAGGAGGGACAAAGTGCTCGGGCATCGGGTGACCACTGGGGGGCGACAACACAGAGAGACAATAAGGTTAGCAGGAGAATGCAATTTTATATGCATGTATGTTTGTACTGTAAATAACTATGAGAGCCTCAGTTAAGCTTACAACACAAACAAATAATTGGAGTGTAAAAATGTGATGTTATTACTACATTCTAATATTATTCCTTTGTCTTTTTCATGATAGGGAAATTTTAATGATACCGTACATAATGAAATATAATGTAATTTTGAATGTCAATGTAATTTGATTTAACTCATTTTCCCAGTAGCCAGGACTCCATTGTGATCAAAGCACTGCATGTCACAATAAGGTGAGACAGTGTGCTGTATTTTCTAACAGTGAGTGCTGACCTGTAGTCTTTGGCAGCTGTGGGTCGGGGTCCGTTGAGGGCCGAGTCTGTGGGTGGAGGGGGGTGGTGTGACGGCACGCGGCCCAGAGAGTGCTGACGTGCGGTGGCCGAGGTTGCTGCTGAGGCTGGGGGTCGGTAGGCCCGATCCAAGGACTGAGTCTGTGTCGGAGCGCCATCCTTCCCGTCCGCACCGGGACCACCCGCCTCTGGATGGTTAGGACTGGCGGGATAGGAGTGGTCATCAGACATGCCAGACCTGACAGAGAGAGACCATACAACACAGAGCACACCACATGACATTCAGATTACTGTACATCAATATATACAGACCTTCATGATCTCAAGGCATTAATATAGTATATATGTAACCTCAATATGGAGATGATTCAAGGCAACAGTATTTGATGCAATTGGATATGTCACTCTCCACTGGGGGGCAGTAGAGAGCAGAGAGTTAAGCAGTAATTTGTAGTACTGGTAGTGTAAGTATATTTACAGAAAATGGGTGGAGTAGTGTGAGCGTGGAAGTGTTGAGTGTGAGTGTATAATAAAATGTATTATAACCCGGTGGAATGGAATACTGTTTTCTGATTGGCTGCCAGGGTGTCCATTATTTCTAGATAACAGGACACCTGTGAGTGTAG
>JAODXP020000020.1:14592264-14754764 GCA_027497455.2 Sardinella longiceps | reverse complement strand
TTTTTCTCGCTACTTCATATTGTGTAATATGAGTGGCTTCAAAACCTCTAAGTTTCTTGCACAGTAACTTTAGTTCTTTTGCAATGAAGTATAGCTTGCCATTTTGTTACATTAATGATGGCGAAGACCTCTTTCTCTCATGTTCTCATCATGTTCTCAAGATTGTATCTAACACCATAGCTGGTTCTGGGTCATCTCCAAACATTATCTGATCTGTTCCTTGCTGCTGTGAGATTAATGATAAAGAAAGCAATCATAACAGGGTGAGCTGATGATAAAATGATGTTGAATAAGGGATGTTAGTGATTTAGTTCATTAAAGTATGAGAATGTATACCACCAGTCAAAAGTCAAAATGCAACATTCATAGTGAAACCTGTACACACAGTAGCCTATATGGATACACTTCAACGCATAATGTGTTACAGAAACTAATTCTCTATAAACTTTGTCACCAATTCACAAGATAGTCTATGCAGCACTTTCTTGATTTTGGACCATCCAAAACATATGCCCATGTGTCAATATGCAGGTCATCCTGTGGCATTTACAAAACAGCCATATGTTTGAGAGGTGGCTGATAAACTAGTAATACATGAAGTTCTGAGTCCTGGTATAATGAATTCAAAGGTTGCTGCTGTCAGACAACATAAAACAACAAAATAACATTAACATTCAGTCTAGACAGTGGTTAGTCTGCACCTGCCACCTGACAGAAGCATTGAACATCATACTGGAGGCATACGGCAATTACTGTAGCACAAGTTTTGTAAAACCAACAACACACACAATACTCTCTCTCTCTCTCTCTCTCTCTCTCTCTCTCTCTCACACACACACACACACACACACACACACACACACACACCTGAAATTATATCCAGTTCAAGATAAAAGTAAACCTTTTCCATTTTATACTCATACATATTTAATGAAGTATGACTTTATACAAAAGTTGTTTCTGGCAGAGTTATTTAATGAGGTATATCCATGTATTGTAGGCCTAATGTATGTAGAGGTGATGTGGGTTCGACTGACCAGCAGTGGTGGCGCTAAGACGGACCAGAATCAGTGCTGCTGATTACCATTACGTCACTCGCTTTTACAGTACTGGCATCCATGTGATAAAGAGCTGCGTCGAGAACAGGTGTAAGTGCACACCACAAGTGCATTCGAAACTGGCGCATTCCGTCTTAAGTTGTATAAAAATGAAAAGGTATCCGCGAAACTGCTGTTCCTTTTTAACAACCTACACAAACTGCAATACAACGCAAACATTTTCGCCGGTAATGAATCTCGCACTCAACAATGACCTAACGTTACGGAGTCGCCCCCGCCATCTCTTCAAACTGCTATTTCTCTCAATGAATGCAAACGTTCCAAATGTAAAAGTTAATGCCATTTGAGTTTTCATGTGACAGTGTTCTGACTATTTGCTAGTAGCCTAGACGTGGTTGTCATTTGCTCACAGGGCGAAAATGTTGAAACATAGACTTACCACTGGTAATTATCTGTCTTGATTTGTTCTGTGGTCTGTGCACGCCTTCAAGCTGTTAGTATGAAGTTGCAAATCTTGACATATGTCAGAGATCACATGCGTTACACCGCGCATCCATAATCGATGACTTATTGAACACTGACATGCAATGGTGGACAGCCGTGGTGCTGAAATAGTGGTTCTACGTCTGCATGTGTGTTGACTTGGCAGCGTCAATTCTCCTCGGCGAACGCTCTGCAGCAGCGACACCACAGCGCATGCGTCCACATGATTCACGGACCACCACCCAGGGCATTGAAGATGCAACCATGCATGCATGAAATAGAGCGGCGGATTGCATTCGTTGTTTTGGGGGTGAAATCGACCACTGACGTTCAGATGTGAGACGCATCTGAAATGTTTTGTTACCTTTACCGATAAATTCCCTTACTGTACGAAGATATTTATGAGGAGGAAAACACAGACCTCAAGAATCCCAGAAAGGGGGTGTGTCATTCATTCACCGTGATAGATAATTCAGCGTCATGGATGACCAAAAGACAGAATTTTTGGGAATTCCTAGCCTACCCAAATGTTTGCATGTATTCCTGCCTCTAACCTCTGAGGAAAATGTAGAATAAAATAAAAGTATGCTTCATTTTGGTCATATCTGAAATGATCACCAGCAACAGGTTTAGGACATGATCAATGAGCAGATTCATGCTGGGGCAGGAGTTACGGCGATATTCGGTTTGCGCGCGAGTCATGTTAACTCCTCTTTTCTGATTGACATACAACTATTTCGCCCTACTCCGGTATCTGGTGTTACCTGCATGTAAATGTGCTCATTGAGACCATGGTAAGATGGCATAACTACGTCAAATAATTCTATTGACATTTTGGTACACTCATCATGCATTGATTTCCACCTTGCAATTACCAAAGGCCCAGAGAAAAGGGATAAGCCTTTTACTGCTCTAATGTTTTGTCCTTCTCAGTCTGGACAATCAAATGCCTAATATATTACCCTTAGTGTTGAGGCCCATGTCAGCTCATTCCTTTCCTTTCAGCAGCTTCGTCCCAGACACATCGATAAAGCCTACTGAATTTATTTCATCTTAAAAATGAATCTTAAAATAGAATCTATTACATAAATGGTCATTTATAGCATCATTTTGAATAATCCTACTGTACCTTGATGATTTTATAGCAGGAAGTCCATAAAGGGAAAGATGGATGATGGGAAAATATTAAAAAAAGCTTTAGACTTATTCTGTTGATGCATCAGAATTTAGCCAAATGTTTATATTTCCGTGGATAGGTATCAGAGTTCCTCAGATGTGTTGTTGCCGATATGACAACCCGGTATGGTGATCAAATAAATTTGTTATTTTGATACCTCATGCTATTCTCCATGCAGACTATTTGACATTAATAAATACTTGTATCAAAGGCAACAAATATACCTCCTTGTATACTTGGAGATGATCTGAGAAGGATTACCGTCTCTCTCTCCCAAAAACCAAGCCTCAAACACATTATTAAACAATGTTTGTATTATTCATGACTCGAAAGGTTACAGAATAACTTTAAAAATATAACTGAAATGGAGGTCAGAAACCCTGAATGAGGCATTTATTTTGGTGAGTATTTTTTCAAAGCCATTTTAACTAAAAACACATCTATTAATCTGAAAAAGACACAGTACTGTACAAAATATCAGCCATGGTACTTGACATGATCAAGCCCAGCAAATGTCTGACGGTATTCTAAGCATTGGGGTCAAGGTCTGGCGAGGTCAACGGGAAAGCAGGGGCAGGTCGCTGGAATTCATAATCAAACTCGAGTCCAAATTCAGGCTCTCTGGGGAAAACAAATGGACAGACAATAGTGACAACAAGGTAATGATGCAGAAATCCATTTGATCATCTTTTCAATCAATTAATTGGCCAATAATTGGATCTGTTAAGACATCGACATTTACAATGCAAGACAAAACCAATCACATGGTTTAAAGTTACACCACACAAGTCTGACTTTTTCTTTCTTTTTTCCCCTACAGAGCTCAAGGAGAATGAAAGAATTTAGAACAACATAGAATGAAGAGTGAATGAGCAGTTTAGGCTCATTCAATGGCACCATAATCTTGTTACTTACAGTACCATTCAGTTAGCATGGAACTGCTATTTCTCCATTTAGTCTGTGTTGTACCAAATTCTTTCATTCTCCCTCCTTTCGATAGCACTTCCACAAGCCTATACTATTATAGTATAGGCTTGTGTATTATAACAATTGAATGATGCTGAACGATCGCATTAATAGTGCCTTATAATTAGAACTATATACATTACAGAATGATCACAATTCTCTGTGTTCAGTATCAGAAAGGGCATGCTCATTTTCCTCACCCTGATCAAAATTTAGCTTCTTGGTGGAACCCTCTCCAAGTCCTTCAATGTCCACAAGGTCACTGTTCACGTCCGAGTCATTCAGAGCACTCAAAGTAACATCTATTGGATAAAAATACATGCATGAGACACTGAGACAAGAACAGGTATTTTTTAAAGTGTTATAGAACACATAACACTTTACCAACAAGTATTTATGTAAAATTCAAATTCATCTCTTTCCTCACCAGCTGTCTTTTGTTTTTTGATTGCAGGTGGCATGGGGGACTGACTCTGTAGGCCTGTTGTCACTACTACTTGTGACGTGGGGACAGCAATGACGGTGGGAGCCACAGCTGCAGGGGCAGCAGCCAAAGCTACAGTTTTCTTCACAGTCTTTTTTGGAGATTCCGGTGAGAGAGGAACTCTGCTATCTTCGTACAGTTTCCTTTTCACTGTGGTCTTAATTTGGGCACTGCAAGAAATTTAAACACAGAACATGTAACTACTAACAAACAGGCTTATTGGCATGGCAATGCCACAGCATCTAATGAAATAGCAGGTGTTTGAATGAAGTAAATGATTATACAAAATTAGAGGATATAAGCTATTACATTAGTTGTAAAAGTTGCATGCAAAAAATGACACAAATATTATGATTGCTGTGTCCTGTCACCGCCATAACTTCAAATTGCCCAATCATGTACACTGAAAGATGTGGTGCCTGTTTCTATTCAAAACACCACTGACATAGACTATTCACATTGTCTAGAACCCTTGTGCATTATAACAAAATGTCTATTTCCATTGCTTGACACACATTGATGCAGGGGCAAGTGAAAAACTGAAAAAAAGTAATAAAGGAAATGTGATGCCCCCCTGATATTTGGTGCCCAAGGCATCGCCTACTTCGTCTATGCCTGGCCCTGCATTGATGCAGAGACATGAGAAGTTCCTTGAGGGGATGATGACAAAAAATGGAAAGGTCATTGAAAGGCATCCTTACACTGTGCGCTCCTTTATTACAGAACTGATGTTGTTAAGGTCATCACCAAATCGCCTGACAGCTGCACGAAGCATCTCTATCTCTGTTTCTGTCCACTTGGCTCTGGTGTAGAGATAGAACAGAAATGTTAACAGGTGATAAAAGGCTGGGGGATGACTTGTTTTATCATGTAATGATTACAAATATGAAGGACCCCAACCATAACTTACCCAGCAGGACTTGAATCGGACACTGGGTGCAGCTGCATGGTAAGTTCGCCCAGTTTAGTGAAGGCAGCACCTGCCGCTGAGAATATCTCGCCAACCTTAAAAATGCCAAGCATGCAACACTTATACCAATGGTACAGCAATATAATAAGAATAAATAAAATGTAACGATGTGGCCATAACTATTCTATAATCATACACATGCGTTGATGGTTCCTGCATTACCATCTTCGTTGAGCACACTTACTTTAGCAGAGGCCGAAGTCATATTTGTTGTTGATTATTCCGCAAGTAGAAAGGATGTATACAAAAAAACTGTCCTTTAAAATATTAAATACAATGCGCTGAACAAACAGCAGACTATCCACTATGCTGGACCCATCGATAGCACCACTTGAGAGAGAGGATAAACAATGGTTATGCTAACGAGCAAGCTAGCTTCAAGCTTTCAAAACAAGAACTTGAGCTCACTGAAGTGTTGCACGCCAGTATGCTAGATAGTTGAAATTAGACTAAGTTCTAACTGAGTGCAGATTTTGTGCTTAAAATGTTATAAGGCGGTAAAATATCAATAATCAAAATCCTTTCATTCGAGAAATTAACTCTTGCGATTAAAAAAAATCCCCGTCATCCTTTGCGCGCAGCCCACTAAAGCTGATTGGCCGAAATTCTTCTTCTACAGCCAAAACGATGGATGCTAAACAAAACGTTAAGCAAATACTGCCACCTACTGACAAACAGTATGCTATCCTTAAACGGGCTCTGATATTCCGCTTTTTAATGATTAAAGATCATTTTTAGAAAATAATACAGCAGGGATTGTCCATTACTGGCCTACATACAGAGTGAATGCGTCTCTTGAAATGTTTAGTTTTTATAGTTGTGTTAGAATTTGTAGATGACAATTTTGTACATTATGGATATATGCCTATTTCCACTACACAAGTGCTGAAAAGACTGTATTTTTGCATTTGAAAAGTTTTTACTCCCTTGACGTTCCGAAATGCACACGTTAGCGAGACGACCAATGATATCGGCCGAAGACGTACGGAAACAGCCGATGTCGTGAATCGTACGTAGTCAGCTGACAGAGAACAGCGCACATCACTTGCCCTTCGGATCAGAAGGACTGTCATTTCTTCGTGTATTTGTGCGAATTTGTATTATATTATAGAAAATGCCGTCTCTTCTATTCTGTGGCCCTAAAATGGCCGCATGTGGGATCGTATTAAGCATATGGGGAGTCATTATGTTGGTAAGAATTCTTATCCATCCCTTGTTGATGCTGGCCAAAGATGGCTAGTTGTCACTTTGCTAAGTTAGCTAGCTAGGAAGCGTTAGTGAGATGCTGTAAAGAACCTTTATCAGGTTCCTGCAGTTCAATTGAAAGGTCATTTCCCCCCTGTGTATTTGCACACAGTCGTGTTTCGATGTTAATTTGTGTTCGCTTTGTCGTGTGATGCCAGAGATTGTGGTCATGCGTTGGAGCCTCTCGTTTGGTGTGCATAGGATGCTGTGAGCTAAACATAAGCTAGTAGTTAGCGTTAGCACATCCCCGGGAATGCATAATCTGTTTATCTCTGTATTTTGGGGGGTGATTTGAGATGTTAGTGAAATCTATGTTGTACTCAGCAAACTTTGTTGCAAAGGTTATAATTGCCCTGCCTTCTATTTTCCTAGGTGATGTTGGGCATCTTCTTCAGTGCAAAATCAGCTGTACTTATTGAAGACGTTCCTTTCACTGAGGAAGATATTCGAAATGAGTGAGTTGAAGTCTCTCTCTCTCTCTCTCTCTCTCTCTCTCTCTCTCTCTCTCTCTCTCTCTCTTTCTTTCTTTTCTTTTCTTTTTTTTTTTTCTAAATTTGATGAACTGAACCATGGCATCCTCACTGAATGTTCAGGAATGTACTTTCCAAAGGCCTCTTTCATACTTTAGTTAACCAATAAAGGTTGCTGCTAAATAGATTACTAGATCTCGTCAATGTCTGCTCTAACCATACAAAAATCCCTTGTTTCCTCTTTGCAGCAAGAACCCACCAGGGACAATATATGGCTTGTACAATCAGGTGGGCATCAACTGTTTCATTGCAGCTGCCATTTATGTGGCTGTGGGGGCTGTCTCTCTTCTGCAGTTCAGGTTGAACAAGCGTCAAGAATACATGGTCCAGTAACTGACTGACTCAAAACTGGACAACAAGGCTCCTTAATTTGACGACCACATTCTATGCAGGGGCAGGTGGAATTAGCTAATTTCACTTTATCCTTGTTTGTTTATTTATTTAGTAATACGTGTTGTGGTAATCATCATTCCCCTTCTGCCTGTTATTGTTCATCGATCATTTTTCTTCCCAGGATGATCTGTGAACTGTACTTTGAAGTAAAATGAACCGTGCAGAACCGTATCATGTCTTACACAAACCCTTGTTATGTATGATATTTGAAGACTAGGTTGTGGATAATTGGGTGCTGTGACTTTTGAAGACAATATTATTGATCCTTGAAGGCATGCTGAATAACTTGTTAAAGTGGAGATACAACACACACATTCTTCCTTAGTTATAATGAGCCGGAATAGTTATAGGAAAAGAAGGTATTAATGTTTACACACGTTACAATTCTCTATTTGTGGTAGTGTGTTGCAAAATCATATATTATTATTGTAGCAGTGAAAATGTTTTTTGAATGTCTGCTGTTAAACTATGGGATATGCTGAAATCTACTGAGATGTCTATTTGTCTGCTGTGTAAAATGAAACTGTATGGAGAACAAGGAGTGTTCTGCAGCTGTGTGTATGTGTGTGTGTCTATTTATTTACGACAATTTCTTTTAAATATATGGACAAAGATGTGCAAATTGTTTCAAAATGTATTGTTCTGGGCTGAATGTTTCACAAAATAAACAGAATTGGTACAGTGATTTCAAGTTCTGTTCTTTTTGTGTTCAATTTGTGTATGTGTTTAGAATCTGTTCAGATTCTAGCAACATTTAAAAGTTATACAGTCATGTGTGAAAACTTAACATCTAATATCCAGTTCCTCAGGCTGTGAGCATGCACATAGGCTACAAGTCAGACTCCAGAGAACTGACCAAGACTGGCAATGGCTCTGCCACCAATTCAATATAGCTGCACACCAGGCTGGCTGTGGGTGGTGTGACAATGTCAGTTGTTGTCTGTGGTCCAAATTTGCTTTTGCTTGCACCTAATAAATACATGGATTGTCAGTCGAACATTCAGAAACTCTGCTAAAGACTTTAACAAGCACAGTACACTTCACGTGTAAATTAATGAAATGCCCTAGATGGGGAGGAGGGGAGCGGGGGTGTTGCACTTGCACAGCTTTGTTCTTCACATGGTTCTTCAATGGGTGTTTGATCTTTTGCCGAGTGAGGGCGATTGGTCACGAAGAAGGAATGTCCATTGGGTCAACCAACATACGAAAAGGCGAAATTAGTTGAGCGAAAAACTGTTTCCCATATAGTCATACGAAACCGTTCCAACAGTATCAGCGTTGCGTAGGCTATCATAAAGAATAGACTTTTAGGGTTGGTAGGGCAGGAGCAGAAAATCTGTGGCAACTTGGAACCGTCTACCAAAACAATGGAGAAGTGGAGGAGTCACGTGCGTGGAGAATTGTTCAAGAGAGACTACCTTCAGAAAGATCAATTTTATGGCTTATTCGCTTCACGTAAGTAATTTTATGCCACACCAATTAGTCTCAGTCTCAAAAAGGGTGACATTTCATGGTTGTAATGTCGACTTTCAATAGCCTAACATATTTGCCGACATACACAGTGTCAAGCCTGGAAGAAAAAATAGACTTGCGCGAGAAGCTATTGGACAGTCTTCAGGCTTGGTATGTTAAATAATTGTTTTTTTAAACTGGATAAGATATTGAAATTTGAAATAGGCTTACATTATCGTTAAATTTCCTAATCCAACATAGACAGGCATATTGATTGTATGTTTACTGTTTAATTTGTAAGTGTTGACAGACATGGATTTGGAGCAAACGATGATCTGTCATTCAAACGTCAGCTGGCACTGAGGGAAAGTGAGCATGACAGAATTAAGGTAATATAATAATTTTCCTGATGTCTCCTATATAGACTATAGAGTGGCATAATGGCTGATATCAAAACACACTGAATTTCTTATGCTGTAATTGCTTGTCCTATTTTTGTCAATTATTTACAGCTCAGAGAACAGCTCAGAGACCTCACTGCTGCCCTGTACCTAAAGGAGGCAGAACTGCAGTACTGCCATGCACAGTAAAGTTAATGTTTGTTTGATATTTATTTATTTGTTTGAGACAATTGCGGCCTTTTCTAGAAAAGGTAGTCTATGGCCTACTACATAAGTGTGAAAATACATGAAGTAGCCTACTGTATGAAAATTATCTGAATAAGTTTTGTTCAGCTATAAATTAAATTTCAGTGTTCATCTTGTAATAGTATACTATCTCTTACAGTTCACCAGCCTAAAAGTCACAAAGTAACTCCAACTCATAATGTGAAATGACACTGAAAGTGGCAGTGAGCAGCACGATCATGTCTTGACTCTTAGGGTTGTGCGTTACCGCAATGAGGCTTTGGTCTTAGGCCGTGAAATGGCTACTTTGAAGACCAACATGGCTGACTGTGAGTACAGCCTGGAGCTGCAGTCCAAGGAACTGACTTCTCAGAGGCAGGACTTGGTGGCACTCAGACATGAACTCTCTGCTGTCTGTCAAGAAAAAGAGGAACTTCTGGAGCGCTGGATGAAAGAAAAGAGACATGAGGCAAGCCGGGTTAACAAGTTCAATCATATGCAAGAAAGGTGAGTTGAGAGAGGTAAAATGTACCTGGTCAGGAAGAGTAGTCTACTGTGATGAGACCTTCAACCTAGGGGCTTAGTAATTAGGTTGTTACTAGTTAATATCAGATGTTTCATTAGTGTAGCCCAATGTTTCTCAAACTGTGGAGTGGGCCCCACTAGTGGGGCGCAGACACATTACAGGTGGGGCGCGAGACATCTCTTTGCGCCTCAAATTCATAGTTATTTGTCAGAAATGCACATTTGACAGCAAATTGAGCTTTCCAATGGTATTATTTGCTACTTGGTGTGATGAGGAGTTAGAGAAAAATTTGGCTTACAATTAATAATATGAAAATTCAAACATTGACAAAAAACCTATACTCGCAAAGTATTTCGCAACGAAATACTTGTGCGCAAATTGATGCCTGTCCAGGTGGGGCGTTAAAAATTCTTTGCCTTCTTAAGTGGGGAATGACAGTAAATAGTTTGAGAACCACTAGTGTAGCCCAATGTGGCCCTTCAACCAAAGTATTTGCCAACCCCTATTGTAGGCCATAAATGCCCCACCCCCATGATCTATCTGCTGAAAGTCTATTACCCCTAGATGTGATTTAATATTGAGACATCATCTCCCAAGTCCTCCACTCAAATTGTAGCCTGACATAGCCCGCCCATAATACGAATGTTCATCCGTATCTATGGTCTGGGGACAGTCTTCATGGGTGTGTTTACATCGGTAGAGAGTCTACCGACCAATAAGCGAAGCTGATTAGACGAGTTGTCCAGTCGTCTCAAACCAGAAGTGAATGGCCTCCCCCCCGCAGAATAATCGTGTCAGGTTAAAGAACCTCCAGACCATGAATACGGATGAACAGCAGTATTATGGGCGGGCTATGTCAGGCTACTCAAATTGTGCATATTTCTGTGATACATTTCAAGGGCATAAGGCATTAACAACACAGATTTAAAATGGCTATTTTGACTATTCAAGGGACTGACACAAATAAAATTTAATGTGTAATGAGATTGACACTCGGTATGGCAAGGGTTTTTATAAAAAGGCATGAGGTGGGTGTGCAATCTGGCCCATGCCTATGTAGCTTACCCAATTTAGTCACAATGGATGCACTCAATAACCCCTCCGCTCAAATGTTTGGTTAATATGGTGATTTTATGCATTGTGAATTTTGTCATTTAATTTCAGTCACTGCTGAAGGTAGGCTTACTGTAAATCATTTTCTATATGGATGAGGTTCCCATAACACATTTTCAGCCTATCAAGTCTGTTTCCACTGTAATCCACTAGGTGGCATCGTTTTGCTGATCATTTAAGCAACCAAATCCACCAGGAATCTCAACAGCTTCATCCATCTGATGGCGAACATGATATGAAAGATGAACCTTTTGACAAGAAGTCTTAATTTTTATCGGTTGTCCATCTTGTGTAACCCAGGCATTTTTCCAGATATTTATTTTTAGCTATACTATGGGTATGTTTGGGGTGATATTTGTGCATTGTGAATTTTTCAACTACAACTAAGTGTGTGAATGTCTGTCAGTATCCATTAGAAATGCTTAATATTTATTCTGTTTGAAAAATTCAACTGAATTTTATGATGGATGATGTGTTTGGCTGTACCGGTATTTGTTTTTACTGAAGTGCATTTTAAAGAATTATCTTGATTACTTGGTCACAATCGAATCGTCATTCAATCAATGCACAACCCATAAGGTTTCTCTAAATTTTATCATAAATGAAAACATTTAGAATAGTTTTAGATTTTACCACATTTAATTACAAAAATTAAATAAAAATCTGAAATAAAAAAAAAAGGCCAACAGCACATTTCTGATGATCATGAAAATGGACATAACAATAAGTATTATCAACAGCTTGTTTCATCTTAACCCGTTGTTCTGCTGTGCCAGTGATGTCCAACAGAACAGAAAAGCAGCAGTCTCATTCATTTGTACAGGACAACTCCATGTTGCAGAACATCCTCCCCACACACACACATTCTCTCATACACACGCACGCACTCACACACACACACACACACACACACGCACGCACGCGCACACAAAAAGATCCTTCACAGCAACACCGAACGTTCTATCCTTGACATACCTCCCCCTCGGGAGTGAAAGCACAGACTGTTCTGGATTTGGTGTCTCTCGCAAGTAACACCTGTCAAAGCGTCATGCAAAAGCGAACACTATAACAATTCCCACTGGTGCCGTGCAGCTTATTAGGGCAAGCCATCGCTTGAAAGATCCCAGACATGTGAAAAGGTTTTCTTTTTGACACCCTTTTCACACCATCATGTACTTAGACTTAACTCCAAATCTAGATCATGATCTCACAATGCAAATGACACTTATTAAATAGAATTTCATACATGTAAAATGGGCATTGCAACGGGGCATCATCATCCGTGATTCCACGAGTATCTTCACAGTCTAAGCAAGACGGCACACTGGAACTGAGAGGACCCTGATCCTGATGTCCATTGCAATCATCTTTTAAATTTTCCTCCTTGCAGAGAAGTTAAGCTATTTGACAAAAACGACTGAATTGAAAAACTTGCAGAAAATGGTAGTTTGCAATGGTCTGTCTCTTCTTGGGAGTCCCATCAAGGTCAAAAACAGATGCCTCGCTTCACGTGAAAACTCACCAGCATCTGTTTCAATCTCGCTCTCTAATCACAGTAACTGTCTGGTGGTTCCCTGGAAATGACACAGCACAAGCTGCTGTGTTTCAATAAAACTCTTAAAGAGGAGGGTGTTAAATGTGGCAAACATGGAGGAAGGGTTTGTGTTTTTTTTTCAGCGTCTGTCTCATGATGTTCTCTGTTCATACAGAATGATCTATAGATTGTGTGTGGGAGAGAAAGACAGAAAGAGAGAGAGAAGGCTGGGTGGGGGGCTGACAGAAAGAGCAAAAGAAAAAGAGAAATATTCTTAGCAATCTTCATCCTTCTCGTTTATCACTCCTTTGAGCCGTAAACGGGCAAAGTCTTCAAAAACAAAGTCGTCGTCTTGGGAGAAGCTGCTGCAAAAACAAGCAGAGGGGGAAAAAAAAAATGTTCACATGCAGGTCCAAACGTGCCACATAACTGGCAATGATACATGGCTACATAAAAAGGCTTCTGGGATTTGCTGTCATTTAGATATATGACTACTGAGATAAATGGTCTGATTTGGGTTCATGAAAGGACATTTAATTTGATTTGCTGCTACAGCCAATTTGGTCTTCATAATGACAATGACCAATAAGAGAATGCCTTAGTCCTAGTCATACAGTATTTATCATAGTGAAATTAAATCCCCAAATTTGCATTCAGGGTCTGACGTAAATGTATCTTGACGGCTAAGATATGGTGACCCTGTGCCGTGCAAAAAAATTGTCAACAGACAAATACAACAATGTGTTCTGTGGTCAAACAAGACAGTGTTTTGGAGGTACACTTAAAGTCCATGTTCTTGCATCCAAATGAAACAAAATCCTAGATAAACCATTACAAGAGGCTATGGTCAGCATCTTTTTTGAAAGGTTGTGTGTTGAAAGACTTACTTTGTGTCGAACTCAATCAGGTTTGTGTCAATAGGAGGATCCACCTCTGGAGCAGCTGTTGTAATATACAGTAACATCAATGGAAATATTTCAACAGAATACAAAGGCTCAAAATATTATACATCACCACTTTCAAAGGCCATCAACAATTACATTTCTGCAGTAAGTACCTTCAAGATGGTGCATATCAAAAGTCCTAGTGTACGTTTTTTTATTTTTATTTTTTCCAGAATTTGCTACATTCAACTAAACATGAGACAAGAGGACAATGTACTTGTGGATCTTGTACCTGATGGTGGCCGAGAAATAGTGAGGTCTGTGGGTTTGGGATGCATTAAGACAAAGGGCAACTCCACTGAGACATCCCTGTAAAAAAAAAAAATATACACAAAAGTTGAGGAAAAACAAAAATAATAGATCTCAGCTCAATAATTTGATATTTCTCAGGTAGACATTTTAGAAAGCTTAGCATTAGTGTGTATCTCTACAAAATATCAACCAAACAAAACAGGCAAACACAAAGGGATCAAAGACAACTGAATACTAGGGAACCCCAAAAAGGCGTACAAGCAAGACATTCTCTCCTCTTTATCTTGCTCACACTCTCTCTCTCTCTCTCTCTCTCTCTCTCTCTCTCTCTCTCTCTCTCTCTCTCTCTCTCTCTCTCTCTCTCTCTCTCTCTCTCTCTCTCTCTCTCTCTCTCTCTCTCTCTCTCTCTCTCACTCACTCACTCACTCACTCACTCACTCACACACACACAGACAGTTCACCCCCAAACGTCTCAGGTGAGCTGGCCAAAGATGCTTGGAAACAGACCACTCAGGTGTAAAATTACCTCTCCAACAATCCGCTTAAGAGCCTGAGGAACCCAGCAGGGAGACAGAGACAGATGACAGGGGGGAAGGGGTGCAGAGACAGACAGACAGACAGACAGGAGGAAAAGATCAACAGAAGACACACACAGGAAAGGGAGAAATGAAATGGGATGAACAGAAATCAAAAGAGCCCAAAAAAAGAGGCAAAAAATCCAAGCACATACGTAGACATGTAATCTCTAACTCCTGTGTATGTGAGAGAGTATATGTCTGTGTGTGGCGTTGCGTGAACGTGTGCAGAATGGTGGAAATACGTCAAATTAAGTAACTGTTGGTGGATGAATAATGCAACTCTGCTCAAGCTGTGGGATTCAGCACCATGGATAGTTCTCATACAATCTACATTTCCAGATTTACACAAATAAACCTTAACATACTGTTGATATTACTGTAAACAATTAGGTGAATCAGCCGTTTGTGAATACATATTCGGAGTGTCTATTTGCACTCCGAGTACAAACAGGTAGGTTATCTACACCCACAATAACAAATGTATTTGCACATGCACAAAAACAGTTCATATTTCTGTCCGTGGAAATTATGCAAGAGTATTCTTGATAATATTTGCAGTTTTTATTACTTTTTTATTATTACTACCTTTTCTCAAATAAATACATTGTAAAATAAATGGTAGGCTAGCGGATAAGGGCGGTGTGTGCAGGATAGAAAGTCAGGGACAGTTGGTAGGAGGGCTTTTGAGACCAAAAGCCTTGCAAAAAAAGGTGTGTTTTAATATGTGTTCAGGTGTGTTAAGCACAGGCCAATAAAGTGGGAGATGTAGATGGGTAGCTTGTTCTACAGAGGGCACCAACATTGAAGTTCTGTCCCAATCTAGTATGATAGCTAGTGATAGCCAATTGGTCTTAATCAGAAGTCCACGGCGGTAGTGAGTAGATCAGAAATGCACTGGGAATGTGTATAATTTGTAGAATAGGACTACAGGTACAATCATTTATTAGAGTTTCATACTCAGATATGAGTACTTTGCAGTTCTTACATAGGAATACAGTACTTTGGACATGGGATAAAGCTAGCCTAGATGTCTAATCTAGATGTATCCTGGCACTGGTCAATAGTTTTGCTCACGGTAGATCTAGCCACGGGCCATAGAGCCTAAGTAGGTCGTCTACCAAGGTTTGGTCGGACTAACCAAACCACTTTGTCCTTACAGAAAGTCGCCAAGACGTACCCTTGCGGTAGCTTAACGTTTTATCAGTGCACAGAGGCAATTTGAAACGCTGATTCCACCCATTGGATTGGGTCCGATCTATCGGTCATATCGATCATGGCCACGTTATAGGGTGGCTAGTCAGGCTAGTATAATTTAGGCTACAAACACATTATGTGGCTGTGATGCCTGCTCAGAGGCAGGTACAGCATGGCCTCATAAGGAAGCCCCTACACATTCCACTTCAGAAAGCTGATCAACGGATTCACACATTCACTATGCCCACCGGGTAAAAACAGCATTTTTGGCTAGATAATATATACCCAGGTGCAAATAGCATCTGCCATAAATATTAGCATGTACAGTATTGTTTTGAGTATTTTAATTAGCTATGAACGGTAAGGAAAAGCTTCAAGGCCCACATGCCCACTCTTACAACTAACATTCATAGTGATTCGGTATTCAGCCACGGTGAGATGTGTATTTTTAATCACTTAAGTGTCTGGCAAATGCGCCGTCCAACAATGACTTCATCTTAGGCCGCACCACAGGCTACCCACACAATTATAATTAAGTGGCTACTGAAGTTATTGTGTATTTGACTCAGAAGCACTTTACTGTGTGTGTGTGTGTGTGTGTGTGTGTGTGTGTGTGTGTGTGTGTGTGTGTGTGTGTACCCTGAACGTGCATGCGTTTCTGTGCATCTAAGAGAGTGAAATGATGGATCATGAGAGCATAAGTGCCTTGTGTGCATGCTGTGGTCTATGTAAATGGTGACGCTTACCCGCCGCGTGAAACCACCAGCTTGACCTTCACCCGATAGGATACCAGAATGCCCAACACTTCCTTGTTGCTGACGTCCTTCACGCTGTGGGGCCCATCCCAAGAAAACAGTTAGCGCCATGACAGCCCTCATGAGCTCCAGCAAGCAATTGTCTCTGGGTTGATATTTATGCTAAGCCCACATTGGTGGGTGCAAAAAAGTGCAGTGCGGTGAAAGCTTGATCTAAATTTAAAAACCACAGATACACGGTGGTGAACATTTAACCATTAACAGGAAAGAAGAAGCAGAGAATGACCCATTTCAGTACTGGACAGCCTATAAAAAGATGACTTGGTTACCGTCTCTGATGTTTGAGGTGTTTTTTTTTGTTTGTTAGTTTTAAAAAACGCAGTATCTACATCTATTATCGTTTAAACACACACTTGGAGTCTTAGGCCCAAATATTAAACGACTTGTATACTCAACTCATTACCATTTGTCTACTAAAATTACCAGACACTCCAAGCTCACAGAGACTTAATTATGCTTATGCTTGTGATTGCAATGCAATTTTTGAAAGTAGAATGGAGAGTAGGCACTGTTTATTCCACGTGAGGGAGGTAGCATAGGACTGCACAGTGTGTTGGTACTGTTTCAGAGACGAGGTATTTCCAGTTTATAGAAGAGCTAAAAGTGTAAAGACTGTGAATTTACTTTTACAGTAAATAGACAGGAAATATTGGCTCAATATTACGAAAACTGTTTCCAAAAACTCTACTTTTAATCAGCATGTTATGAACTATATTTAGTAGCCTATAATCAGTAGCTAAAGTGCAGGGGTAGCTAAACAGAAAGTTAAGCAGAAGCCAAAATCTCTTTCAAGTATCTACACACATGCTGTTCAAATACACATAGTAATCAAATAACCATATCATCTATGTGCACAGATATGACAGATATTTGGCATATGTCATAAACTACCAGAGTATGAAGATTTGACAAGAGTCATTAGCTCTACAACTAGCTTTAGTGCTAAAGCTACATTAGACTGGTAGGTCGGGACTGTATGTATGAGACTGTACTCTGCTATGCAGTCCCCATCCCAGTGAACTTACATGGTGCTGGAGGCCAGGTTAGTGTCCTCATGCTTGAGTTTGCCATCCAGGGCCAGGCCCCGCTTCTCCCGGTTGTTGTTCAGCATGGGCGTCAGCGTGTACACCTTACAGAACGTGGAGCTGGATGACACCTGGTCGCTGTAAGGGGAAATGGATATTAGCTGACCAAAATTAAATACAATGAATAATTAATAAAGTGCAGTTTATTAGAGGCTGGCTGAGCTAGACAAGCCCCTGTTATCATCAGGCCTCTAAAAAAAAGGTCATAACACTGAATTACCGCAATGTGAATGTGTGTTTTTTTTCTGTCAGCTCAGCTAAAAGTGGAAGGTGTTAACATACTAAAACATCAGCACTTCTGCTTTGGGGAGCCTTGTGTTATTTGGATCGAGTTAAGGCTGCAGAATTGACATCAGCTGTACAGTATATGACCATCTGAAATCTTAAGATATACTAATTGCAACTGTCCAGATAATCATAGACACATAGGACAGAAGGACTTTACTACTACGACAACAACTTTATGAGGCAGGGTTTATTTTCAACAGCTTTAGTCTTGTTGCAAACTGCAAACAACCAAATAACATCTATACAAGGGTCACATGCGTTTGTGCAAAAGTGATTAAATAATACAGATGAGGTCCTTGTGAGAGAGAGAGAGGGAGATGTGAAACAGAAAAAGCAATCAATAGAAGTTGGTGCAGAAGTTGGTCATGAGCAGCTAAAACATTGGCTTATTTTCCCTCTGTACTCTCCACACAGTCCCCTCTCTATGCTTTGACCAGTACAGGAAGATTATTGTCCTGGGTGACTGGATGTCTTCTTTTACTGTTAGTGGAACAAGTCTTTTTCTTGTCCCTCACCCTCCTCCCTGAACTCTGTCCAGTCACAGAGACCACATGTTTAGTTTAGACAATATGGTCGATTCACATTTGGCCGGGAACATGAACAAATTCAACAAATAGCACAAAAGGCATTGTGTGTTACCATAGCTTTGTTGACCTTTAACAGAGAAAAAAGGGGAAGTTTTAACTTACTCCGCCTCGAGCTGGGCTACTGGACACTTGTACTGAGCCGTGCTAAACAGGCATATGTCAGCATACTGACGAACTGCAAACAAAGAGGAAGGACGTCATTCAGCGCCATACACAAAACCTAGCAACCTAACAGGCTAAAAAAAGGTCCTAATTATATTTCAATGCTTTCATTGTAGCCTCTAATAGCATTTCATGGACAAGTTACTTGATTATATGATTTGATTTTCCAGGCATGCTCTAGTCCTGATGAAGAAATAGTACCATTTTGAACAAAAAGTTAAAGTGGCAAGTGTTGCTGGCCTCACCAGAGATTTTGACTCTTTTGACGGTCTTTGTTGAGTTGTTGGTGACATGGACGTTCACACTGATGGGCTCCCCATGATAGTATAACTACAGACAGAAACCTTCAATGAGTCACACAGACACAACAACAGGCCTTCCTGGTAGACAACTGTTTTGCATAGCTCTGTTTAATTTAAGAGATTACTCATAGAATCCAGACATAACAAACGGCAGAGTACACAATATCAATGCGCCACTAGAGATTGTGTTCACTGCTAGGAACCACAAATAATCATAATGTAAGACATCACTGGGCTTTTGCAGAAATGTGATACACCTGAAGGTTTGAGTATTAGCAAAATTGACGCAGTAGAAAAACTGATATTCTAAACAGACAGGTCAAGACTATCAGATCCTAGTGTTCCTCTTGTTAGCTCAGAGTCTAAAGTTGATGTATGCTAGCTATTCTCACCTCTTTATCCAGAGAGGCCTCCAGGTGAAGCGAACGATCAGACATCAGGAAGCTCCGCGTCGTCTCCACCATTGGCTGAGGTCCTGGCTTCTCTGGCGCATACTGCACTTTACGAATCACTAATCTCACTGAATTCCTGAAAAGAAGATGAGCAAGTAAAACACCACATTTCACTTGCCAAAACAAAACAAAAAAAAAAGAACCTTCTCTGGGTATGTGAATGGACTCCACTGAATGTTCTAGAATAATCCGAAACAAAAACATAGCCAACAGAGGGAGAAATCTTCACTGCACCTTTTGTGAATCTTCTCTTCTACTGTTTTGGCACAGAACGCTCTTATCTCAAAGTCGACTCCGCAGGCCTGTGGGCAGAATTGGACAGGCTGAATAAATACATTCATCATGACAGATGATATAGCACAACAGTCCTTGGGCTGAAACTAAATATCTAAACAGACTACATAGAAAATCGGATCTGATGAGACACGCTGATGGGATTAAATCTTGACTCACAACATTGATCCTACTGTGTGTCTCATGCTTGTAGGATATGCATAATCACACAAACAAGATTCCCTCTGAGTCCAGCATTTATATGCTAATGTAATGATCAATGCATAGACCATGACTTCTGAAGTCACAAAATAATGGGTTGCATATAAGAAATTGCCTTTGTTTGTGTGTGTGTGTGCGTGCGTGCGTGCATGTACTGTAGGTGTGCATGCATGTAGGTGTGTGTGTGTGTGTGTGTGTGTGTGTACACGCATGTGTCTACATACTTTTCCAGTGTCCTCAGGTCCAGGTTGCAAAGTGACAGAGCAGGGGAGGTTTTGGGGGATCTAGTCAAACAAAAACATGAGCACTGAAATAAGCAACAATATTACACACGCCATCTGCACACACAGACATGCAGTTTGATTTCATTTCAATAATAATAAGGCTTATGTGATGAGAATGATGATTCTATCAAAACCAGATAAAAAAAAATAATAATAATCCTTTCTGTCTGCTCAGAGCTTTGCCTCAGTGCACACTATATATAGCACAGGAGTTGAAAGGTAAGTCCAACGTTGTTGTGCATTCCTCCATCACAGCTGCACCATCGTGTATTAAAATGCATCATGCTAATTATTCTCGTCAAAACATTTATTGCATTATTCTCTTTTAATAATTTATGACCTTCTTCAATGCTTTGTCATGCTACCTTTCAGCAGTTCTATTCTTTGGCATCATAGTTCACTGATAAGGTTTGTATTGTAAATATTCCAAATGTTTCTGTCAGAAAAGGTGCATATCACCTTTGTGTGTTACAATATAGCTGAAGGTAATGCTGAAGAAAAAAATAACTGAAACTCACATGGGCATGACCACAACAATGGTTCCAAAAGTCAGTTACAATTGATTACATCTATTTCAAATTAACAGCCCTGCCCTTGACAGTAATAACAAAGGGAACCTTTAAAAAGTGTAGTCATTTGGATAGCTGACCAAGGAAACAAGAACTTAGTCATGCTATTACTGACACCATTAAGTAGAACAGGAAATACATATATAGCATCATGTGAAATGCGCAAGGTTGAGGAACTATATTTCCTACAAGCAGAAGTGGTTGCAGCGTTTCACTTTATACCACCCTAAATATACTGACCAATGCAACTAGTCAGAGGGGAGCCTTCACTGCTGGTTGCGTACTATATAATAAAAGAAATATTACCCGCACGAGGGCGAGCAGCACTTTCAAAGAGAACAAATAAATCATTGACCCAATTAGAGCACTGTCTATATTTTGAACCTGTTCTACTTGCTGTTGTTTTCCAAAAAAAGGGAGACAGCTAAGCCTGAGCTCCCATATATAGCTACAGATGTTAGCTAAATCCTGAGGCAGCTAGTGTGTGTATGCATGTGCAGAGGACAAGTAGTGTGCGTGCGTGCATGTGTGTGTGTGTGTGTGTGTGTGTGTGTGTGCTGCTGTGGACTCACAGTGAAATGAAAGGGATGTGCATGCTGGCCTAATTTCCTAAGCAGCCTCTCCTGCAGGCGACTGTTGGGCTTGCGCTCGTCCGGGATTGGTGGGAAGGCCTGAAAAGTGGAGATGTACAGATCCTTCCGGAAAGACAGGCCAAGGACATCCAGGTCCTCACGGCCATAGCGAAAAGCACAGGTGAGGGTCACAAATACTGCGAGAGAATAGAGAAGAGAGAGAGAGAGAGAGAGAGAGAGAGAGAGAGAGAGAGAGAGAGAGAGGATGAATGGAGAATTTCAATTTAACAGATGAACAGGCTGCTGATACTGGTCTGCCCTCCAGCTTTGCAAATACAAATAACAATACAACCTGTGGCTACAAAAGAGATCAACCATCACAAAGGCAAATAACACACTGGTTCATTATGTGGATCTTCCAGCAGAACCAGTAGAGAATCCTTTTATTGATAACAATACTGCAGCCCAGTTCTGTTTCATTATATTCACTTAGCCTATCTAAGCCTGCAGGAGCCTCAGAGGGACCTGGCTATCCAGGCTAAAAGCACACTAGCTTGCTGTCCTACATCATATTCTAGTGAGTGCTCCTGAGATTCACATTCAATTTCAATTTCATTCTGATCACGACTCATTCAGGATTCTAACTTTCTCACCAAAGTGCGAGTCAACAGGGAGAATTCTAGATCAGAACACATTTTTTAGGTCAAAGTAATAGTATCCAAGAGAAAATACCTTTTCTGTCTTTCAGGTACTCTGGATCAACCAGGATTACACCATCTAGGAGAGGAGAAAAAAATACAAATGGAGGGAGGGAAGAGAAATATAGACACAAGTTTTGTATATAGCCCTTCTGAAACCCTCATGGATGGATGAAGCAGGTTTGTCATTCTTTGATAAAACCCAACTTACCCACTGGGTCCACCTGGTCCAAATGATCCACAAAATCCCTCTTACCCAGGTACACTGTGACCTAGAAGAAGTCAAACCTTGTTTACTTGTCGTCTTTGTTTTGGACAGACAGGGAGAAGTACTTTAAGACACTTAAGAGTCACATGTGCATGACAGGGCAGTCAGTTACAAATGGCTTACCTTACAGTTGGGGCTAGACTTCTTAAATACCCTGTGGTGGCAAAGAAGAATGCATGGTGTGTGTAAAATAACTGTGCAGGACACGTGAGCAATTGAAAACTACATAATTCACATACATGTCATGAATACAACAGCACTGATGCTCATATCGCTCATAAAAACAGGTGCAACAGAGACCTTTGGCCTGTGCTGCAGAGCGCAAAATCACTACCCACTTACTCAAGCCATCACAAATCATTGTGAAAAGATAACACAGTTGCCTTAGCATTCAATATCACTGCCAGCAATGGAAGATAGCCAGTGATTAAGAAGAACTGTGATGAATACATTCTTACAAAATGGCAGAAACGGAATTAATCGAGTCCTTTCAAAATACAGATATACTGGTATTTAGTTTCTAATTAACACAAATCAAATTTAAGACTGCTGAATTTGGGGCTCTCTGCTGGCAGACATTCTACCCTTGTCTTAAAGTGTTACATTTCATACTTAGTCATCACTCCAGCTAGCTCCCAAAACCTATCCAAACACACACACAGCACCAGACCAGATGTTGGTTCTGCAGCTGTCGACTTCAAAATGGCATAACGTTAAAGCCATTGTTTTGATAGCTTTGGAATCCCTTTGATGTATCAGCATTAATTAACTAGACTGGAGAATGTGTGGTGCATTTCACAACATTTGATGCAATGCCCTGAATATTTTCACACGCGCTACATTCGACGTTTGCAAATTCAAAAACTGATTTCGTACATGTGCAGGGACGCAGATGGCCTCATTTTAAATCTACTAAATATGATGTAGGAGTGATTGCAACATGCAATGGTAGAATAATAACTAAAGAAAACCGAAAACCACTACATTGTCTCCAGGGGCAAATTCTTTGAAGCAATCTGGCTAACTTAACTTAGCCAGCTAGCTGCTTATCAAAACAAGGCTCTTGATCTTTGCGCTAGCTAAGCTCATACAATGGCAAACCTGACAAAATGCCGTGCGCTAACGTTAGTTATTAGGTCGCAACAGTAACGTTACAAGCATGGATTACTGCTCAAGTACCAATGCACAAAAGTGAGCTTTATAATATCCAGTTAACTCGATTCGACTGGCTTTGCAATCACAGCTGCTTGCAAACTCTAACGAGCCAGAGTTGGCGTTGGATACCGTTACCATTTACTGACTGTTCACACCTCAACTAGCTAGCTACCATAGCCATATTATATGATACGGTACTGCGATGATCCATCGTTACCTGGTGCCTGCCTTATCCCCCATCTCCAGGGCAGCTTAAAGCTGTGCGCTTAACGACTTCTTGGATGATCCGTTTAAAACATTCAGATAGAAAGGACTGCTTCAATACGCCTATTCGGGTTTTCTACCTCGGCTGTTCGTTCAGAGCGTGCTGCTACCCCCACACTTCCCTTCCTTCGCTCCTCCTCCACTGACATGACTCTTCTCTGCATCTACTGAAATCAGGGTGGCTCTAGGTGTGTTTTCGGTATCTGCTCTGCGGTGCTGTAATGCATAGTGCGCTAACATGCGCGCAAAAAGCATGTTTGGTGTCACAGAATGTTAGGGGATTCCACAACAACTGAGATCAGGCTCAGGTTCAAACACTTTCTGAAAAGTCAAATAACTTGATATGATTTAATAAATAACAGTTATTTATTACATGGCTATCTTGTATTATACACATGGCTTTCAAGCAAAAAAACAAAAACAAACATTTACTGTACATTATTTTTGCATAATGAAAAACATTCATGTTGCTTTTTTAATTTCATTTGAGCCCCTTGTGATTTCCTGAGGCAAACAACAATGCAAGTATACAATTATAAGACTGCTCTCAAGAACAAGCATTCAACAAACTTCAAAAATAACGTTACACAGCCACAGTCAAACATTTTTTAAGACTAACAGGATTCAACAACTTCGTCCTTTCACTTCATGTCAGACTCGGATGGTGTAGGAGTCGGAGTGGGTCACATAGCGTACCCAGCGCTGGGACAGTCCAGGCTGCGTTGGGGTGAGGCGAAGGAATCGTATCTGAAGGCCTGTGCAGGTGTGTTTTGGCAGTTCAAAGCACATGCCAACTGGTCCTACCTCCATCAGAGATGCTGAGGAGAGTCCTGGAACCTCCAGCTGAAGTAAAGTTAGGAAAGATTTTGTGATGTACATGAAAAATAAACACAATCTCAAAGCATTATGTAGGCTGTGGGCAAGGCAGGAAATAACAGTATAGGTTCAAGTATACTTCTGCGTACACCTATTGCATGTCCGTCTCCGAGTCTCCGCTTGCGTGTCCAGTCATATCATACTTCTACGTCGCTTGTCCCTCAGCCAGGAGAGAAAAATACTGCCGTCGGGAATGACCGACGGCATGAGCAGCGCCAAAGTCCGCCTATTCATTAACAACTAAAGCAGAACTCTGCTGGCTACTTCATGTACACAGTAGCCTATAGTAACCTGTGTGGGGTTGAGCTTTTGATATCTCTTGTCACAAGGAGCAGGTTATAGTGATCAGTAGGCACAAATAAGTTGACTGAATGGAAGAAAATGAACTTTATTGCAGCCAGGTGTGTCCTGCTGTCTGCTAACTAGCTTGCTATCTAACTAAAAAGCTAGAGATAGCATAGAGTTCTCCCTGGTGTTGTGAGAAGAAACTGGGAGATTGACCAATCACAGCCCTTACCTGACCCAGTGCCCTCTCCGTTCTCGTACACGCATTGACGGATAGATAGGAAATTTTGGAGGTGCACGTCGAGCCACGGAGAGGGTCTACAACAGGCTCTACGTCGTCGTAGAGGGCTTTGCGGTGCGACGCACGTATGACTATAAACCTAGCTTAACACTACTGAAAAGCTATGATGTATGTTAACCTGGGGGTAAACCTCACCTTGAAAAGTGCAGAGAGCTGTGAGCCACCTGGAAATCGAGGAATCTCCCAGAGGATTGCTTTGCTTTTGGGCTGAAGCTCTGCACGCTGGTCTGGGCTACTCAGCTCTTGGGACAGACTGGTGGGATTCAAACACACACACACAAACACACACACACAAACACACACACACACACACACACACACACACACACACACACACACACTGAATCTGAGGTGTTGAAGAAAAGCATCCAAATCCCCCCCATAGATATACAAGTTTGACAATGGGGGGCCGGAAAATTGGGTGCGAGCATACAGCTTACACATGTAGCTAGAAGGTGGTGTGCACGAGTGGTTGTATGTATACATGTGTGTGTGGTTGTGAATGTATGTGAGTGAGAGATTATCCATTTCCACAGATTTACACATAGTATCCATACAGTAGCCTATGTCTGGATAAGAATAACATGATTTCAATATCGATGCAACATTATTGGAACCTACCTTACTGAGCCCTTCGGAACAGGGACTGTGATGGATACATTTATAGCTGCACTGAAAACACCGACACATAAGAAAATAGCTATTATCTCTCAGCTCAAACAACGTGCACTGCTCATGACTGAACACCTATGTCAAATCGAAAGGAATCACAAGGCACATCATACCTCTTGGGAGGCAAATCACACCGTAGCTTCAAGTAGATTAATAATCTGAAGGGAGAGGAGACAAATCGACACAAATTATTCTCATGTCGATAAGAAATTCCACTGATTGTTGAGCAAACATTCACACTTGCACCATGGGTCACGCCAGACCCAGTCATGTACCTGTTCCCACTGTCCCTCTCCACGGATGGAAACAGACGAAAGGGTGGTGCACATGGCAAGTTATCACAGACCTGATACTGCATTATTGTTTGCTGAAGGATAGGATGACAGACAGAGAGAAAGAGAGACAAGCAGACATGTAAAGAGAGAGAGAGAGAGAGAGAGAGAGAGAGAGAGAGAGAGAGAGAAAATAGTTATTTCACAGCTATTCCTTCCTATTTATCAACAGTGTGTGTGTGTGTGTGTGTGTTGGTCTACCAGTGTGTCATAATTACCTCGCCTTGACTAGGGCACACTTTAAGGATTCTGTACGTGTCAAACTCGTCCATTTTAACTGCCTGGTGAAAACTGCACTCATCCACACACACTGCAGAGCCATAGCCTGGGAAAGAGTTTGTTTGAGATGAAGTTAAAAAAAAAAAAAAAAGACTACATTATTCTGCCAGATGACAAACATCGTGACAGGTCATAAAATAAGGATAAGAGTTGCCTGGGTAACAAAGGTTATGATGTTATTTTTAATAATTACACAAGATAGCCTCGTAAAACTAAACCACAAAATCCCCTCATAAAACTTTGCAAAACAGTAGCTGGAGTCAAACTATTTGGCAGGCACTGTGCCATCTGATACCATGCAAAGCGTGCCCTAAGGCCGGGTTTAACTGGCGAGTATGCACAGATTTAAGACATCTTTAGAGAAAATGTGCACTTTAAAGGATGTCTTAGGGATGGGGATGTATGCTTATCCCTCATTTTCCATCTCTCTCTCTGACATAAAAAGTGCTCACCTCTAAGCTGTGACTTTCCTATGCTGAGCTCCTCGTTCAGCCCAATCCTCATCTCTGCAAATCAGAAGGAGAGAGAGAGAGAGAGAGAGAGAGAGAGAGAGAGAGAGAGAGAGAGAGAGAGGGAAGAATGAGGCAGGGGACGGGTGAGGAGGGGAGAGTAAAATACAGACTCTGTGAGAGGGGAAATTCATGGGAGATAACAGGGCTCTCTGATTGTGTGTGTGTGTGTGTGTGTGTGTGTGTGTGAGTGTGTTAGAGAAAGAGGGAAGTGTTCATGTGAAACATTTTAAGGTCAACAAAAGTTCATGAGCATTAACAGTGGTGTTTGTAATAGAACTCACCAGAACAGTTGGGCAGATAACACTTCACTCTGATCTCTCCCTCTATATCGGCCTTCATTATAATGCCCTGTTTCACATACAGAACGAGAGTAAAGGCCTGTGTTTGCACTGAGAGAAAAAAACACACTCATTTATTTCATGTCAACAGAGCACTTACATTAGAGCCGATGACCATGGCCAGCCTTTCAATCACATCCACAAATATCTCGTTTTTCCCACCCTGTAGGAGATTAGAGAACGGCAGCAATTATTAATGAAATTAATTATTAATATAAATGAACCAAAACAGTCCAATAAGATATGCCTACTGCACAAACAAAATAATAAATCATTTGCAGCATACAGATATAAACTACTGACTGATTTCTGATTATTATCTGCTGATTATTTTTCTTACTATAGAGCCAGTGTGCAAGATATTTAGTATGCATAGTATTCCTCTGATTATAATTACTAAGAGATTATGTTCTATGCTTTGGACCCCTTGTGAGTCTGAAAAAGATTACTGCTTTCTGTATGATAGGTTCAGTCAGAGAGGGTTGAAGTGGAGCAGTATAAAAGATCTTTGGTTGAGTGTTGTAGCTCTGGCATAGAGCAGCTGATTCCCAGGCACACACCTGTTCTCCTCGGTTGGCCATGATGGGCCGAGAGGCTGCAGCACTGGGAGCTACTTTACTCTGCTGCGTCTCGGCCCCAAACTGAAAGAAACACATCACATCACATGATCATTTACTTTTTATTTTTATTAAAATGCATGAAGACATATATAATGAAGTGTATCATGTCTAGAGAAGTCCAGCCTAGAGACTGAAGCATAAACACCAGTCAGTTTCACCATTCGAAATTTGGTTATAACACACACTATCTTAACCACACATGGACTTCTAACTGTGGTCTGACTGATTTTCTGTGGTAATAAATATGCCACAGTTTAATATGGCATATAAAATCACAATTTCACAGGGAAGTGGTACACTATCCGACACCCTGAAATGTAGTGTTAATATTGGTGGAGATTCCCATTTCAAGCAAACATCTTCATACCAACCGCAGCCCTTACATCATAAAAACTAATTTGGTTCTCAATGCTCACAATGACTTCTAAGACAATAGTCCCTTCATTCAATAGTAAAAAAAAAATATTCACATGAACAGTCTTGTACCTTTGCCATTTCTGTTGTTTTTTTTTCACTCGGAATGAAGGTTTATATAATGATCATGGTCAAGTTTTAAAATCCTTTTTGACCCAGCCACCTACAAAATGGCTGTATACTCTGGGTGCAGTTATGCAATCTTTCCTAAAATACATGAAATTTACATTTCCTAAAATAAATTAAACTTTCATTTGCAAGGATGTGAAACTTACCTGAGTAGTCGGTGGTGTTAGTTGTGTATGTTAAGAATGTGTTCCAAAAGGCATTTAGCCATTCATTCTCATTTTGTGGACCTATTTTATTCAAACCCATGTCTCTGTTGAGACAACTATGTTTATAACTTAGCAAAAGACTACAAACAACTCTCTCTATTTTCTGCCATCAGAGAATCCTATGAAAGCCAATGAATTTTTGTTACAGGTTACATTTTGCAAAGATTTTAGTGTCAGTGTATCAACAAACATTTCCGGCCATTTGGTGAGCTTTGCATCTTTAAAAACAAACCTTTAATGTATGTTAGAAGAGACTGCACAACTAATGACTGGATCTACATAGACATTGTGGGGCTTGTCCTTCAATAAAAACACCTTAACACACAAACCAATGAACTGAAAAGAGAGCATCAGTCTTACCAGTCCAACATTACTAAGGTCAAAAAGGCTGAACGGTTTGGAGCTCTCCGCCTCTGTCTGAATGAAGTTCTTGAGAATGTCAGTGGAGGTGGTCTGGATGTAGCCATAATCCTTAGCAATAGAAAGTGACAAATTCAGTGGAAAAGAATGTGTCACTGGAGAAGGAGGATAAGATAAATGAGGATTCTGTTCCTGAGATTACACATCACTACTGTATACGTACCACCATTTCATCTAATAACTCATATATCAGAGCAAAGTTTGCTCTGACAGATTTCTCAGACAAAGTCCCACAATAATCCTTCGTCAAAGCTGTTAATCTGCAAAAAACAAACACATTTGCTATAAGCTTGTACTGAAATAAACAATGCATGTGTTTGCATTCACATACAGTAGGCCTCGAAATATTTCATTAACATAAACTCAATATAATCCCCCAAACTGCATGAATACATGGACACACTGTTAGAAAAGTATGAAGTAATCTCACCTATTAAGAAACTCGATAATGGTAAATGGAGAGGCATTGGTCTTAGTAGAGGCAACCCAGTAAAGCCCTCCTTGTCGGACATGTATAAAATGCATGCCTTTATGGGTCTTCACAACAAAACAAAACAAACAAACATCAACATACTGTTAACCAGTCTTGTATAGAATACACAACTTTCCTAATTAATGTCACCTACCATGACAACAGGAGGCTGATCGCCACTTAAAGCCATAACACTTTCATAGAAAGCATTGATCGCGTCAACTCCAGCTTCCCCACGGACTGATATTTCAGGTTAAGGTGACAAGGATCCATATAACACATCGTAATAACAACAAAACATTTCGTCTCTGAGCATAGAAGTGGGATTATCTATCCCAACTGGAAGTGAAAGAAGGATACAATCTTTGTAAATGAGATGATCACCCTTAGGAGTCAAGATGAATACCTGCGAAATCATTGCTCTGAATTTTGAAAGGAAAAACAATCAGACACTGGGAAGGTAACGTTAACGTTAACGTTACAAATGTTAAGTGCACACTGCTTTAGGATGCAAGAGAATCTACAATATTAGACCTACATTTTAAAGAAATCATAAAGATATTATACTAGCCACATCAGTTTAAAACCGTGGACAATAATATAAACATTCTGTGGTAAAGGCTTGTTTAAAAAAATCATCCAAGTCTAAAAAAGCTAAAGTTTATGGCTGGCTAGATAACGTTGTATGCGTTGCTGTGTCACTTGAAGACATGTTCACTCACTTCTCGTTCCGTCATTTACGTAAAAGAATGAAGAATTTATCACTCCTTTTCGTATGTAAAACACACACATAAGTATTATTTATAATATTTCCATGCATTCGTAAATATTTACACTAGAGTGATGAGTAACTAGCAAGAGAGGTTCGTTTCCTGTTTTTTTTTTTTTCCTTTCCTCCTACATCTGTTTGTCAATTGCACTTCAGATTTGACTTCTAACTACTGCCCCCATCTGGACGGGAGGTATAGCTGCCAACAAAAAACTTTATAAGGAAGCTTGGAGTTGTTTTTAAATGTAGATTTTATGCATCACTCCTTTGTGAGTTTTTGATTTATTTCCTGCTATCACTCAATCCTTATTTAGCTTGCCACCATGTGAGGAACCTAGTAGGCCTACTGGCTAAAGTGGGATGTGGCTGGAGGGGGAACTCTCAAATTTTGTGTCAGCGCAAAAAAGGAAAATAACTCGTCCTGTCCTGCTTTGATTGTGTCACTGTCGTCCCATTAGGCCTAGTACACTTTTTTTTTTTTTTTCCATTTTTGCAGTTATCTCACTATTGGAAGCATGCAAGACATGATCTGAATTAATCTATTTCTAAACTGAGCCAGGGTGGTTGCTTCTCAAACTACTTCCACATGGGTGTAGTGGCTTGAAGTACCTCTTACACTGCTTGTATTCACCCTTAACTGCATAGCACAGGGTCCTTAATCCTATCTACAAGAAAATTAAAGTAATTTGGTGAAATGGAGGGTAAAAGCATATTGATCATATAAAAACACTAGCCATGATAATTGTAGCCATAAGGATTGCAAATGCATATGTGTGTTTTCTTGCAAATTCAACTCAACTCATTCAATTCTGTATCAAGTCAACGGCAACATACTTTAAATGAAACGCTTTAAGTTGATATTACCACTGTCAAATGGGGAGTTTACCTGCCCGTTAAATGTATCATGAAGTATTCCTATATGAGTGTGTGTGTGTGTGTGTGTGTGTGTGTGTGTGTGTGTGCGTGTACAGAAACAGAAATACAGAGACTCTTTATAAAAAATATTTCCCTTACAAATGGCTCTTTTATTCAATTATTATGATTTTATTCTTATTATTCAATTATAATAATTATTTTATCAGAGCAGATGAGGAGATGTGATGGACAATAGCCATAACATACACTTCATCACAACATAGCTTCATTAACAATATATGAGAGTATATGAGAGGAAGTGTCCTAAAACATTTGATAAACATGTAGACACATCTTGACTATTTAATGTCCCACTGCATGTGTGTATTACACACGGCAATGAACTGAATAACGTGACAACTTCGTGCTTTTCTCACTGGGGTTTCATACATCCTATTCCATTAAAGTTGCTTTAGTCTTCATAAAAATCAGTAGATGTACTCAAACTCAACTATTAGAGGTGACTGATATGATAACTGTTCATACCAGATGTCCATGGGTATTAGCCTAACCGTATATTATTATTCAGTAAAAGGTGAAAGATTAAATGCAATTCAGGTCAAAATAAATTTAGCATATTATCTGGCAAATTATATTTGTAATGAAGAAAAAACTGTGTTGCCTACTGTATACTGTATAAGGACTACGACATCCAATTTGTTTTCCACATCTGTCAAAAAAAAACCACCACATTTTTGCTCCATAGTATCTCCATCTGGAGAGAGCTGCTGTAACTGCCCCTACTTACCAGGTAATGAAAGATGTGACGGAAGCTGAAATGTAATTATTGCATATTCTGTATGATTACTATGTGGCTGACCTTTTATTTTGGTGCATATCTCAGATTCTTGTGCCAGCCCCCTCACACCTGTTTGGACGCCTTCTCCTCAGCCCTCTCCGCCTCCTGGTGTCTCAGGCCTGTGCCAGTATATGAGTCCTTCCTCTGTCAATAATTCACACATCACTTGGGGCTCTAACACTGGCTTAAACTTTACTGTCCAAAACCAGTTGTCAAGAAAAAAACACATCATTAACCATCAAACATACTGTACTTTTATTTTCATTTAGTTTTCTGCCATATACAACATGCTAACTCTTGCTTACTGTGCACTATGACTGTAAATGTCTAATAACAGTTAACACAAACCACACAAAGATCAGATGGAAAACATTATTCTGTCCTCTACTCATAACCACATTTAATAAGCTACTAACACCTACATCTGCCATTTAGAGATGAGTGAATATGTGCTGTATACGTGGCAAAGTATTAGCCCAGTTAAATACACCACCTAACGGCCAGGTTGACAGCTTCCTAGTGTTTAGGCAAAAAAGGAAACTCCATCTGTTTCTCCTGGCCTGTCGAGGGGCCTTTAACTTTACTGTTGAGACTTGCCGTTATTGTCAACACACAAAGACTACTCTTGTAATTACCAGTGTGTTCCAATCTTTGAAAAACAAACCCTGAAAAAAGCCAGCGTTTGTCTTCTGAAAACAGAACCCTCAGTGACTATTCACATGACATTATATTACTGAGATTGAAGTTTGCAACAGAAGTACCAGTGAGGGTCAGTATTCCATGATCTTTGGAAGAACTGCAAGGAAAGCTAGCATAAGCATTAGCTGTAGCATATGTGGCAGAAAGCAGAGGCCTGTGTCTGGTCGCTGTAGGTGTCTGCTCCTAATATTTTACTGCCAGTTGACTTTCATTTGATGTTAAAGTTTATAGTTTGGCCCTCAATCCCATGCACCCGCAAAACCCAAATTGTTTGCACATGTGTCATATCAGAAAGGGACTCTAATGAGGATACGTTTCCTTACAATACAGTTTGGAAGCCTTGGGCAACAGCGCACAAGGGCGGGGACATCTTAAGGCTTTCAGCCTATGGCAAAAGTGTAGCTAATAACTAGTGCTGACATCAGTATTTAGGCAGACTGCTGTGCCTGTCATTGAACCTGGACTTGTGGATTCTGCAGGGTAAGGTAAGTACTTGGTGGCAATTTTGTTACTGATGAGCAGAAGCCTATAAAATTAAATAAAAATAATGGACAATGTACAGTGATGCAACTTGATATACAGTATATGTAATAAGAGTATGCACAGAGACAGCTGAAGACAGCTATATGCAACTTTATTCAATTTTCTTGTCTAATTTCCTTGCAGCTACACAAAGCAAAGCCTCTTTGTGCAGTGATTTACTGATTCTGGCAATTTATACATCTTAGTTTGTTGTTCCCATGCCATCAGTTTCATTCTCATAGCATGGTCTGACACATTAATATTTAAGCTTGGTTTTATCCAAGGTGATTTGCAATATTAGATCAACATTTGAGGAAACATGGCATGTTGTCTGGAAAACTGACTTTACTTGGGTTTTTATTATTTTGGGGTTTATCTTCCTCTAAACTCAATGATTGTCAATTTCAATGTCTGTAAATTAAGAATTGTTTACTAGCTATTGCGTAAAACTGATAAAAACATACTGTATCCATCTCCAGACAGTGAGGATGTCTTCCCACTACTGCATGGTGGGACTTCTCTCCCTGGTGATCCTGCCAGGTAAGCAGGAAATCTTCTGACCATTTTAGACATATTACAGCACGTTCAGTGACAATATTGACAGTGACACTACATTTTTATCCTTTTGCTTATCTCACCATAGTTTTACTGGAGGCCACTTCTCTGTCCAAGATCAGGAATAAGAAAGGTAAGTCTTTAAGACAGTTAGAGAATGCCGGTGAAGCACAGATGACTTTTAAAGTAATTTCCTGACTATTAGCTGCGGCTTATACATTGATTTTGCAAAATTTCTTCCACTACGAGGTTAAAACAGGGGGGCAGTAAATATGGTGTTAATATGTTTTTGTTTTGTTTTTTTTTAACTTGCATAAAACACTGTCCTGCGGTTTATACACAATGCGGCTTATATGCAGGAAATTACTGTAAATATATTTAAGGAGCATAACAAGTTGTCTATGTCTAAAGAAATTGTAAAAAATCTTCTGTGCTGCACCAGCCTTATCTTATTACATTGTCTTTGTCCTATTGTGGTTGCACTGGACTGACTGAATCCACAGATGTGTGGAGATGCTCTCTTATTGTCTTTAAGACAGTTACCAGTGCAGTTCGTAATGGTTATACATGTAGTACATATTTTTTTTTAAGTCCGCTTCATTAGCTTTAACAACAATACCGCACACTGACTATTTCAAATGCAATTGTATATCTTGAAAATATCCCATTTCGGACTTACACCTTCATTAAGTAAATAAAATTAAAATGTGGTCATATTTGTACTCCTAAACCATTTGTAATACTGCAGCTAGCTGTGACAGCATGATCTGCCATCATACAGCATGCATGCATTTCACCATGTAATTAACTCTCACTTTGATCCATGGTGTCCTTCCCGATCCAGCTGTGGACGGGCTTAGCATTGACTCTGTCAAAGCAAACGACTTCCTGTCCAGCCTCCGGCCCAGACGTGCTGTGCCAGACCCCAAGTGGTATCAAAAAACCCCTGACTTCCAGTCTTACTACCGCTACTACAACAGCATTGGCCACTATGAGGGGGTGAGGACACACCATGCCTTTAAGTTTTTCTATTTTAGAAAAATCAAAGGCATACAACTATGATTAATATTATTACATAATATTTAAATTTGAGATATTTTTTCTACATTTTTGCTGACCTCCTGTAACCGTTTTATTATAAATTCAACATGGCTCTCTCTCTCTCTCTGTCTGCATGTGTGTGTGTGTGTGTGTGTGTGTGTCTGTGTGTGTGTGTGTGTGTGTGTATGTCTCCTTCCCATAGCTGTATGAGATAGACAAGATTAGAATCCTGTATCAGCAGATGCGTCACCTTGAGCAGGAGTACGGTCCTGAGGCCTACAAGTACCAGAGCCGCCTGGGGGTTCAAACGACACCATCCCCCCCTACTCCTGCCCCAACCACTCCCCCTCCCCCAACCACCACACCCCCACCCACCCCAGCACCCTACTCCAACGCCCCAGTCATGTACCTCTGCAACCCCAAGGACCCTCTGTGCAAACCCAACATTGTGTACCTGCCCATGGGTGCTGTGCCCATTCTGTGTGACCCTCGTCACCACCCAGCCTGCAAGCCCACCATAGTGGAGGGCGCTATGGCAGCAGACATTCCAGCCGCGCCAGTTGCCCCGAAGGTCCCCGAAGTCCCAGAGGAGTCCGAAGAGGAGGAGCCTGTAGCCCCTGTGCCGCAAAACTCTGACGTTCCCCATGCTCCACCGGCCCTGATCTTCAAAGGCATGGAGTACGACTGCGACCCTTACTGGGACCCCGACTGCCTGATTGATAACCCACCTCGGCCTATCCTAGAGAAGGCACCGGAAGCCCCAGCAGCCCCACCTCCAGCGGTAACACAGGCCCCGCCTGCTCCTCCAGCTCCCACTGTTGGAAAGGTAGAGGAAGAGGAGGAAGAGGACGTGGAGGAGGAAGAGGACCTAGAGGAGGAGGAGGAGGCAACAGCTCAAGCACCACCTGCTAATGACAATCCACCACAAGCTGAGCCGTTCTTTGATCCTTACGATTTCCACAGTGAACTCTTTAATCCATACCTCTACTCTCAGGAGGACACAGAAGACAAGTAGAGTGTGACAGACTGTAAAAGGGCAGGCAATGTTTGACAATCTTTAAGTATATCGGTTGGTAGGGAGTGGGAGAAATACAAATGGCAATAGTCAATGAGGGAGATTGATGAATCTAACTGAATAAGATGAATTACTGCCTTATGAAATAAACAATATCACCTAATATGCATTTCAGTTTCAAAGACAAAATCCCCTTTATGAATGATGTTGACAATAACAGCTTAGGCCATCCCATGAAGGAGTATGAATTCCCTAAAAATAAGCACAGTATGCCATTTCATTGCAGCAGGCTATAGTTTACATTTCGTTTATTGTTTTATTCATTATCTGGTGCCACATGACCTGGAAAAACGACTTTAGATCCAACCTAAGAACGGTGTAAACTGTGAAAGAAAAAAATAAAATACTTTGAAAAATTATCTCTACTGCTGTGGTTTAAAGCTGTTAAAATAGACTGTCTTTTGAGGTTTTATGAGGCTACTGCACTCAAGTTAATTTCCTTATTTACTTAGGCTACATTTAGGCCTACAGTAAGGATACAAGGATTTAAGGAGTTTTTATTGTCACATGCATATGATACTACTGTGAAAAATTCAGTTAAATTTGTGACTGGTGTCAGCCTATTTGTGCAAGTACAGAAGTGCAGTATGAAAGATAGGAGGTTTGGCGGGGGCGGGGCACACCAACTGGAACTATGACAGGTGATACAGAAGTCCCCCTTCCCCCACAAAGACGTAGCCAGAGTTGCATCACTCATTTGCATTCTGAATCTCCTCTTATGTAGCCTATCACATACCACTGTGTTGAGGGTAGATGTGGGAGTGCGATCTTGAGCAAGGTAGAACACTCAGAAGACTCAGGAGTTGCAAGATGGGATTTTTATTCTTCCCAATTAAGGCCAAAATTATGGCAAAATATAGAGATAATAATTAAATAAAATTAAAAAAAAAAGGAAAAAAAAATACTTTCAATAAACAAAATCAAAATGACATGAGAGTCAAAACATTAACAAATACAACATAATAAAATCTGGCCTTAGACAAATCAGGCCTGTTGAGAGCCTGAGGACTTACGTCCCATCTCAACACTGCTCCCCCGAACGACTGAAACCATGCAGTATAAATAGAGCTAGAAATTACCCCTATAATTGGCACATACCAATGAACAAGAAACAGGGGTGTTCCCAGAGAAAAATACTTCAAAAGCTTTTAAACAGCCACAATTATCTTCTAATAAGCTAGAAAAATATTACCAAACAGTATTTACAAAAGTTGCTAAACATTTGACATAGCCAAATATATTATAACAGCAAAAATATAATTTAAAGAAACTTCGGGTCACTTCCTGTTGACCTGGAAGTTGCTAGATGTTTTAAAACTCAGCAGTTGCGGCAAACATTCCAACAATCAAGACGAGACAAGACGAGACGCTGGTAAGATGGACTTGATGCATGATACTTTGTTTTTAACTATTTATATATTTACGCATTTTAAACTCAATAAACAGAAGTGATGGTAAACGTCTGGTGTTGTTATTTTAACCAAACATGATATTCCAAGGTAAATGATTAACAGCTTGAGGTGAAATGTTTGTATTGCTAGCTAGCTTAACAAAATCACTGTAGTGTTTGATGTTACTCGTTGCATGCATATGAAACAGCTACAGGTTTAGCAAAAGATTGATAAATGACAAGGTTAACAGGCATTTCTAAATCCATATCGCGAATATCAGAAAATAAAGATGACAAACAAACATACACAGGCATCAACTGCACTCAGTCTCTGATTGTTATATTTGGTAGCGCACGCTACCGTGACGGTAGCTATGCGCCCCGTCACACACTGATTCTTGAGAAATTAATTAAATTACAAAATCTAAAGCTATATAATTATAGACCAATTTATTTATTTATTTTTATGAAATAGGCATTTTCTCAGCTATTACTTTGTTTTTGTCAACAAAAAAAGAAAAATAATAGAGCTGATGCAGGAAACTATAGGCCTGTCTCTATTTTGTCAACCATGTCAAAGATTGTTGAGCGTCTTGTGTATGATCAGGTAGAGGAGTATCTTGTTGAACATGATTTATTATATGAGCTCCAATCTGGTTTTAGAGCTGCTCACTCAACTGACACTTGTCTCATTCATCTCTTTGACTACATACGGCAGAATTTTGATACAGGGAATTATGTTGGTATGCTTCTGCTTGACCTGCAAAAAGCGTTTGATACCGTTGACCTTGAAATATTGATGTCTAAATTGCAGAGTATGGGTTTTAGTAACTCATCAATTAAATGGTTCACATCATATCTAACAGATAGGACGCAAATATGTGATGTTGAGGGGACCCTTTCTGATCCTCAAAGAGTAACTTGTGGGGTGCCCCAAGGTTCAATCCTGGGGCCCTTGTTATTTTTAATATACGTAAATGATATGTCAGCTGCAGTTAGGTGCAAGTTACTATTATATGCAGATGATTCTGCCTTGCTTGTCCCAGGGTGCAATGTCAGTGATATTGAAAATACTCTTGGCATTGAACTTGAGGCTGTCAATCAGTGGCTTGTGGACAATAAGCTCTCTTTACATCTGGGCAAGACAGAATCAATTTTGTTTGGCTCAAAAAGGAAATTGTTAAAATCAAGTAACTTAAATGTGTCATGCAATGGGTCTGTAATTGCGTCCAAAGATAGTGTTACCTATTTAGGTGTAACACTGGATCAGTCACTTGCAGGTGACATAATTGCAGCTAAAGTCCTAGCTAAGTGTGCTGGAAAATTGAAGTTTCTATACCGTCAGACTAAGGCGTTAGATTTTTCTGTGAAGAAATTATTAACACAAACGTTAATTCAATGTCACATGGATTTTGCATGCTCTGCATGGTTTTCTGGTTTGAAGGTGAAACTTAGAAACAAATTCCAAGTGTTACAAAATAATGTGGTTAGGTATCTGTTAAATGCACCGCCCCGTTCTCATGTAAGTAAAGCAGAGTTTTAACAACTGGTGTACTTCCTGTCCATTTAAGAGTTGAACAACTAAAATTGAATCATATGTTTAACATTGTAAATGGAAATGCACCTAAATATCTGTGTTCTTCTGTGTCAATGATTCACTCACAGAACAATAATAACTAGTGCTGTCAAACGATTAAAAAAATTAATCTGATTAATCACAAAATTTTTCAATGATTAATCGTGATTAATCACTTTTAATCGCAACTCATTTACTCCAGTAAGAATTTGGATGCTAGGGTATGTTGGATCCTTATTTTGCCCTGTAAAGGCCCTGATACTAAATAGTTGGCTTTGTTCATCACAAATGGGGCAATTCACACCTGTCCCCTACCCCCAATGATTCCCCAAACATGTTGTTGAACAGTCAGGAGCAAGGCCATAATCTTTGTATAGTTTGACTTGATAGCCAAGCCTTTTTCTATCTGAAATTGAACATAATACATGCCATGAAAGCGGAACTATATCCATCAGGATTAATCTGAGTTAATTTTTTTAATCGGAGTTAAATTTTTTGGATTAATCACGTGATTAATCAGTTAATTTTGCCAGCACTAATCATAACACTAGGGCCAGCATCCGCTCCTGCATGGTGCCTAGAGTAAATACTGCAGCTCAGAAATCTTTCTATTATACTGGTATCATGGCTTGGAATAGCTTACCTATAGCTACTAAACTTGTAACATCTAGGGCCAGGGCCGGTTCTAGCCTTTTTGGTGCCCTAGGCCAGATTTGAGTTTTGCCTCCCCTTTTCTAAAAATATAAGAGAAAAACTGAAGAAAAAAAAGGTAAGAAATGTACTGTGATACCCCTCTGATATTTGGTGCCCTAGGCGACTGCCTCGTTTGTCTATGCCTAGAACCGGCCCTGTCTAGGGCCCTATCTTGCAGGCGGCGCACCATGCCTTCGCGACTCGCGCAAGCTGTCATTGCTATTTTGTGCGAGCGCATGGTTCGTTTTTCTGTAAAGTAATTCACGTTGTCTAACTAGCAAGTGACTTTGCGTCCTCGGAGGTGTGTCGAAGGTGTGGCTAGGCGCGAAGCGCAAAAGATGCTATTATGCAGACGCAGAAAGGGATCCGCCAATGACTGGAAAAAACCTGGTCATTCGTCAGTCACGCATTCCTGAAATGCTATTTTATGGACGCACAACGCAATAGGTAATGCAGTCCTTGTTCCAGCATAACAATGACGGCCACAACAATAATTATTACAATCGGAAAATCATTATGATGCTCAGGAAGATGTGGTTAACCACAATTTATTAGCCTGTAACAGAAAACGAGTGAGGATATAAGAAGGGGGGACGTTAAATGGAGAATCAAGTTTACTTTCGCTTTCGAATGAATATTCCGAGATATCTATCGGGACTAAATCAGCTTCCTTCGTGTCTTGTGCAGCCTGTAGACATCAATTTAATATTACCATACCCGTTATGGCTCTAACTATGACTAGACCCGACGTGTGAGCTTGCTCGGTATTCAATAGGCCTATTTTAATTTCTTTAAATGCCCAAGGAGGAGATCAGCTGGTGTGATAGCAATTCACCAGGCGCTTTGCGCTGTTCGTTCTTAAAGGCAATGAGAGATTGATCTGTCATTGGTTATGCCTGTGTTACACCCATAACACACCCATGATTAATTAGGCATCCTAAAAATAGCAAAAAGCCGCCGACACGCCCCCAAAACCATATGCGCCATCCGCCAAACAACAGTTGACTTTGCGTCGTCAAAATAGGGCCCCTAGAGACATTTTTAAAAGTCAGGTTAAGCAGATATTATGGAACAAGGTGGACATTCATTGTTGACTTGAATTAGAATTTTAGTGTTTTTTATTTATTTTTGATTTGATTTAAGTCTTAGATGTATGTGTTTTTTGTCATTTATGTATTGTAAGTTTTTAAGCCTGAGTCTGTCTGTCTTTGTCCATATGTTTTCTTTGTGTAACACCAAGGACCTAGCCTAGACTCTAGACGTACCCCTTGTGGTAGCAAATTTGAATTTGCACAGAGGTACGTCTAGAGGCCACTGATAGAAACCCGTTTTAGCCTTCCTCTGGAGGCGGATAACCAATCACAGCGCGGTATGTGTACAGGAAATCGTAAGGCGGGCTTTGTACGATGACGACAGCCCTGCTCAAACCAGAGCGGAATCGTCTTTGGCTTTAGTTTTGGACGAATTGCACTTGTCATTTTCTTTGAAAGTGAAACAAGAAAGTGCACTGAAGTTTTTCGTTCTGAAAAAGATGTCTTTGCCGTGTTACCGACGGGCTACGGGAAAAGTTTGATATACCAGCTGGTACCACTGGCCAGAACGCTAGCCTATTACGTGGAGAGGCAGTTTGAAAGACAACGCAATCACCCGCCCCTCCATTGAGGTACAGTCTATCAGTGGTCTTCAGACTATACATTCTTATGATATAGTCTGACGTGTCAGGCTACCAAGGACCATGCTGGAAATAAGTATTTTACTTTGCATGTTATCCTTTGGATCACTGCTTTAAATTTGTATCCAAAATAAATCAAATCAAATCAAACGTCAGACACAATAAAAAGCTAAGTAATTTGTATATATTTGGTAGCCTATTTAAAGTTTTTAAATCATTACCTGGTATTCTTAGCACACATGATTTTGTGCCATGGCACATATTGACATTTGTGCACAAAGCACATAACCCGATGAGATCGTGTTGGAATATTCACTTTTGATCAACACGAAGCTAAAGCTTGGCCAAGGGGATCAGGGGGTCAGGATTTGGCTGGTTAGCTTCGCCAATTAGCATTGCACTTCCTCGTCGCCATTTTCCAGAAACATCATATCCGACTCCATTTGACATATGCTGATTGGTTAAAGCTACACTTTCAGCTCATGCTAACGAGCTCCCTGTACACATCAGGTGTGTGCCGCCAGAGCCACCCTCATTTCCATTAGTAACATGGGCCCTCATTGGCCTAATGAAATGGAGTCGGAAGTGAGCTCCATGAAACACCATCTTGACAACTGAAAATTTTGTTCAATTTTGGATGAATTCACTAGCCTAGCATTCCACATTGGAATGAATGGGAGGCGGGACTTGGTATGTTTCTCCAGGTTTATTAATAAGCTCGTTCGTGTTCAGAGTCGGTACAGCTAGAGGCTGTAGCCAGAACCAGCGAGATCTACGGAAATACGTCGGTGGGAGTGGAAAAGCATGGGGGACAAGGTGGACAACACAGCTGCAGCTGGCTGAAGCCATACAACACGTGAACATGGACGTGATGTCGGGAGATATCGCGGAAGTTTGTTTGCACTGAAAACAGCTTGAATCCCCTCATTTCACCATTAAAATGAACGTGATAACTGGCGAAATAAATCATATAATGTTGCTTAATAAATTATTGTTGCAATGCAAGAGGAACAGAGTTGTGTTTGAAGGTGTTTTGTTAAAAATAGTAATGTGGTATGAAATGCTTATTTGAGATGGCAAACCAAGCCATGCTGGAGAGCAATAAGGCTATTTCATTGGGCAAAACTTGCATACTGCTTAGCAGAAGCTCATTCAAATAAGCCCATTTTCAGTGAGTACAACGTGGTTGGTGTCATATTTGTCATGAGGAGTTTCAAACCAATCGGAATAATGAGTTACGTCATGGGGGTGGGATGCATCCTCTTGCAGCCGAGAAAAAGGAGATGCGGGTTTCGGCTGCAGCCGCCTTGTTACCGCGAGTTTTGAGTGACGTGCTGTGGGCGTATTTTGGTGACGCATTCACAAGCTTGGTGAAGTCAGCCGGAAGTCGGACACCGCGTCTAACCACAATGCATCGCTTGGCTGCAGCCGGCTGAAGGCGGCTGTAGGCGGCTGTAGGCGGCTTTACATCTCAAACACGCCTATTACCTCCATGCATAACCCCCCCCCCCCCTCCCTCCCTCCCTCCTTCCCTCCCTCCTCCTCCTCACGAGTAATCAACTGGTGAAGTTTCATGGTAATATCTGCAAGTTAGGCTATATCTCCTACAAACAAACTAAACAAACAAAAAAAACACTTATTTTTCACAAGTGGCAATCGGCTGACTTGACACTCAAACCAAAATTGCTCTATAAAGACCCTTCTCTTATGTTGTAAGTGAAAACTAGACTTTTTGCATCAACTTGAAAAGACGGATTCCATAAACTCAGACACATGCCTGGACAGGTGGGGCAGCGAACTGCTTGCAACAGCATGCGCCCCCCAAAATAGTTCCTCTGTAAATCATTGCTCTTTTTTTTTTAAATATTATTGTGTCATTAAATTCATATATTTCTTTAAGGCTTTCCAACTATTTTTGGTCTTCTTACAATTTCGGCTTATCGTTTTACCCTTAACAGTATTACAGTACAGTCCGAGCTGACCCTGGTCGTCACATGCCGTTTTAACTGGAATTATTCCGCCAGTATCTTTCGTTTCTACATGAGATGCTAGTCTTGCACCTGTGGAAAAATTAAAGTTTCTGATGAAAATGGATTATAAACTGGAAGAGAGGACCGGACACTCCTACATACAGGTAATGAGGATGGGGGAAAGTTTACGGGTGACCTTTCTCGTGTTGGAAGAACATGGCATTCCCAGACAGTTTGTTTAGCATTGCTGAGAGCTGCTACAATTTCCATCATTGGGTTAGGCTAATTCGTTTGCTAATGTACAGTACTATGTTAAGCTAGCATGAATTTGAGTATTTTAGGAATAAAGTCCGAGGAATCGTAGTTTGTTGCATTTTTGTTTAGTTCAAGACGCTTGCATGGCAGTACCATTTTCGTAACATGTGACTAGAAGCATAGACCTAATTTAGGCTAGCCGTTGCACATAGGCTAACAGGGATTTCAATTAGTGATATAAGCTACTTACGAATAAGTAGAGATTTCTAAAAACTCGGTTTTCAGGGAAATAGGGAGTAAGCTTCAAAAGAAAATGTCTGTGATGTGACTGATTTTATATTTTTTTTACACGGAGGAGAGAATAGCGTGGCGTTTTCATCTTCTAATCTAGATCAATGATTCTCAAAGTGTGGTCCGCAAGATCTTTGGTCCGCAAGTTGATTAATATATAAATATGTGAATTAAGCCTGTGTCATGAAGGCCAAAGATTAGTTGTTCCCTGAATGTAAGAGGCAGACCTGTAATCCACTGTTTATTAAAGCATTTGAAGTGCCTATATGACTTGGTTAAAGGGTAGCTGCACGTGACTTGGACTTGGCAAGGAGGCACGAGGGCAGGTGGTCTCTGAAAGATTTTTTTTACGGGCAAAGTGGTCCCCGGCCTGAAAAAGTTTGAGAAATACCAATACTGTTCTAGATCAGGGGTCTAAAACCTTTTTCCCTCCGCGATTAGTTTGACCAAGTAGAGAGAGCTACATCAATATGTTACGTTATTGTTATATCTGTTACTTTTATGTCATGTTACTGTGTTTGTCTAAACACTGGCTTTGGCAATACTGTAATTGCACAGTCATGCTAATTAAGCACCATTTGAATTTGAATGTGAATTAATCGGCACATTGAATTTGACCTCGGTACTTTTGTGTAGTTATAGCCAAATCTGGTGCACTCTACCAACATAAATTCTCATCAGAGAGCAGTAGGCTAAAGCTGGGCAAGATGTTTGAATGTGCTTTATAGATTTCTCCTCTGACCCTTTGGAGAGCTACTCAGAAGCAGGCAGTGAGCTACTGATCCAGAGCTACCTGTTGGAGACCCCTGTTCCAGATAGGCTAGGAATTATCTGGAGTTGTCACTAGCCCTACTGTGTTAGTAGATTAGCTCTCAGCTCTCAGTTTTATTTTTTATTTTTTTACAGAGAAAGTCTGGTTATACAAGTTGACTGGCCTAAAATCATTCAATTGCACATTGTTAGTGACTGACACTCATTTTGACACATTAGCAGAATTAGGCTACTGTTAAAAATGGCCATATGATGTAGGCCAGGGCTATTCAATTAGTTTTCCAAGGGAGCCACATTTAGAATCCAAGAACCTGAGCGGGGCCGCAAACTTTTCGCGGTCACTATTTTCAAATAATCAAATCGCAATACATTGATTAAAATGCATATTTGCTTTTTTTAACAATAACTTTGCATATTAACAATAGCTACAAAGTATTTATTTACAAAATTTACATTTTTAAATTACCAGAACAGAATATTTTAATACCATAACTTTGTTTTTAAAGTGAATTATTCATCCCTAAATGTCCTATTACAGAACTTATTTTGCACTCCAACAGGTAGGCTAAAAGAAACATTTAAAATAACACGTAAACACGCAAGGACTCTATATCATACTGTTGTCATGAGGAAATGCTGCATCAATAGACCAAACTGGCTTATAAAAATAAATACACAAAGGCTACGCAACTAGCGCCAACAATCTATCTTGGTGGCCAAAATCCAGGAATTACATGCACTTGCTTAGAATCAACAGTGGAAAATACCTTAAAAAAATATTTATATATATATATATATATTTAAATAATAATGTGCATTTAAATTGACGTAGTTTGGGGACATATTATCTATTTATTAATATTCTGCAAATGATAAGGTATTGAAGCGTTTGGCAGACTGATTGACAATTATTTTAGTTTTAAAGGTGATGAATCACGTCGGCCGCATCTGGGCCGTGTCCGGGCCGCATCTGGGCCGCGTGCGGGCCGGTATGTCGGCTCCGCGGCCGCCTAATTGAATAGCCCTGATGTAGGCTAACCAAGAAATAGTGACCAAAGCATTACACTTGCTGAAAAAAAAGAAAAAGAAATTCTCTTCAAAGTATTATTTTCAATAGTTTCAATAATCTTGCATAGAGAGGTTCAGGATGGATGGACACGGAGACGGAGGTTTAGGGACATCCAAGAATGCCAGGAGGTTTATTGCCTATAAACGATACAACCTAGGCAGTGGGCAGTAGGACATCCTAATTCGTCCAAAGTTTGGAAGATCGTGCACTTCTGGACAAGTTTTTGCCAGGGTGTTAGGTATAGCCTAGGCCTAAGGTTTTAAAAAATCAATGGATACAAGTTGGGGTGACCCCCTATGCATACAATCCAGAATGGCCCCCAACGGAAAAAGAAAAGGCTATATCTAGGTTTCCTTTAGTCTTAAATTGTTGTATAATGTAATTTTTCTACAAACCTAGCTATAGCCGTTTCTTTTTCCGTCGGGGGCCATTTTGGATTGTATGCATACCAGCCACAAGGGGATCACCCCAACTTTGTATCCATTGATTTTTGAAAACTATAGGCCTATACCTAACACCCCGCCAAAAATCAAAAACTAGCCCAGAAGTGCACAATCTTCACAAATTCCCTCCTAGCTACCAGTCATTTCCGCCATTGAGAAATCGATTATTACTCACACTGTCCCAACCACACAACGTATACTTTCAACTAGCTACGGCAGAACAAAAGCATTGCCTGTCATCTTAACAACACTACGGGTTCATATGGCATCAACCTTGATTTAATAAAAACGTATTTTAATCGTAAGATCACAAGCAGTGTAAAACGGCGCCTTCAATTGAAGGAGATTACTGTTGCTAGGTAATCTGTTAGTAGCAACGACGCAGTGATGTATTTCGACGTGGTTCAGATGTGGGGAAACGGGCTCTGGGAGTACCAACTTCAAAATGGAGCCAGTTCAGGATAGGGCTGGGCGATAAAACGATAGCGATATGAATCGCGATAGAAACGTACTCGATAGCAATAGAAAATGCGCTCGATAGAACTTTCGATAGAATTTTTTTCGACGGGCGGATTCTAGCTCTGCTCTGTCCGCATTTTCAACAGGCGCGCTGCGCTCATGGGCTTCAAGGGCTTTGCTTTTCATGTAGCCTGAAACTAGTCAAAGATACTTTCAGCTGATTCATGTTCTGATTAAATAATGCAGGGCAATCATAATTAATAAGTGTGAGTAAATTGTTTGAAATGTCGGAAAGGCCTGATGAACAACACTGTTCACATATATGAACTTGTAAAGTACGACAGCTGACAGCTAACGGTGCACATGACGTTACTGGCTGTAGGGACAGATTTGACGATGTTAGCGCACAACGCTAACAAGGTAAACATACAACAGACAAAGCTCAAACTAGCTAGTATGGTCGTCAGCAACCTACTGAACACATTAAAGCTGATTTTGCCATCTTACCTTAATCAAACTCACTGAAGTAATCCATGTTATCAAGTAGCCTTGTGTGAAGTGAAAGGCATATCATTGTACCAAAACAAACTTCGTTTTGAAGTCACATTATGCTAACGAGTCTGCTTCAGAACAGGAGCCACATAAGCTACACTGTAAACCATACAAAGCCCCTCTCTGATTGGCCCATTTAATAGAAGAATAACATAACATATTTTAGTTAAAATATTAATTTCCTTTATGTATTGGTAGGCCTATTTATTCAGCTACGTCAGGAGTTTAAAAGAACCCTAAAGTAATAGTCTACTTTAAAGCAGAATTCAATCCTGAAACAACATTGTGCTCAAACCCTATATTTTACCATACAGTATATTGTAGCGCCGAGGCTACCTGTCCCTTGTGAACGGTCCTGTGTGTGCGTGTGCGTGTCTGTCTGCATGTGCATGTGTGTGTGCGCGTGTGTGTGAGTGTCAGAATGTGTCAATGTGTCAATCTTGTTGTGTTGGGTTGTGATTGGGGGGAGGTGTCCGGGCGGCAATAATAAGGGGATTAGATAGGTTAGTTATTGATTAGGGGTGTGTTTATGATCAGGGGTTCTAGGATGTTCGTTAACGTTTAGTTAGAGATGAGGAGAATCAAGTGAGAGAGAGACGTGTTGATGTGTTGAGTGCGAGATGTATGAGAGAGTTAGTGTTTTATTTATTAGTAGTTGAGGTTTGTTGTTTTTGAGAGGACACCTCCTACTGCCCATTGCCTAGTATGTATGATTATAGGCAATAAACCGTTCATCATTTTGGGATTTCTCTACCTCCGTCTCCGACTCCATCCTTCCAAAACTACGTCGGCGCTACAATATTTATACGTGACAGTGCTGCCATTTAATGTAATAACTATATTAAAAATAAAATATAAACCTAAAAAAACTAATTTAAGGTGTTTTGCGCACATGGGCCCTTTTAAATACGTCATTAAAATAATTCAATAATTATCGATATCGACCAATATACTGAGCCTATATCGTGATAGAGTTTTCAGCCATATCGCCCAGCCCTAGTTCAGGAAGTAAAAAACGATCAGGTAAAACATGTTTTCCACATATTTTAAGCGGAATCCACTTGCAGTAAACTGTAGGAAGTCACTGTGATGTACTCAACTGATTAGGAGGCTCAGTGAACTACTGTTAGGTCATAAACTCAAGAAATGTTAGGCCTATTGCTTGCATTGACTTATGGGACAGGTAGTTCTTCACTTTTCGCTCAAATAGGCGCCTACAGCCTTTTGCCTATTGAATTTTTACCATTTTTCGTTCACATTTTTACTCAGAATGGAAGGTTACACGGTTATCACCTACCCCGTAGCTGATTAGACCGAGTAAAGACTGTAAGTGCTTATGATCCGTAGTTTTCGAAACGTCAATGGCAGCGTGCTTCCTTGAACCTGAGGCGATTAACACATTTTTACACTCACATGCATGCACACACACATGCACAAGCAGACACAGACGCACGCACACACAACAGTTCAGGAGAGACAGGTAGCCTCCCTCTGCACTACTGTGTTCTTTTTCATATGAAAGTAATGAAATGTCATTGTACTAAATATTTTAATTATGCCAGCTAAGTTAACCACTGTCATGTCAAGTGGTCTAACCATCATGTTTAAAGGAGCTGTGTGTAGGATTGTGGCCAAAATTGGTACTACAATCATGTTCAAAATATGTTGTTGCTTTCAGCCGTCTCCATCTTTGAAATGCATATCCTATGCATATCCTTGTTTTATTTCTAAACTTATGATATTTTTCGGAAGCATAATGAGGCCTTGACAATGACAACACCACAAATACCACTTGAAATGACAACATAAACATTACTTGTGGGCTGCAATTTAGCTTTTCAAATGCAAATTCTGGCTGGGCTACAACTGTCAGTAATATCAGTGTTTAAAATGCACATGATTCCTTCATGTCTGGTGACATATCAGGGCCGTTTAATGATTCTTTGGAATACATTTCTTACACACAGCTCCTTTAAGTATGTTTATATATATATATATATATATATATATTTTTTTTTTTTTTAAGTAAATGTATTTTGTCTGGAGATTATTTTACAAGACTAACTGAATGTCAGGTTAAATGTTATCTGTGGATCTGTATTTAAGGCCTAGGTGACTTTGAACTTTCCAATAATATTGAATATTTGGACCTGGCTACACCCTGAATCACAGAGAAAAACAGAACGTAATGGCAATGAATTGGAATGCATATTCTTAGTGCCATCTGGCGGCATAAGAGGACGCGGTAGCGTGGCCGAGCGGTCTAAGGCGCTGGATTTAGGCTCCAGTCTCTCTGGAGGCGTGGGTTCGAATCCCACCGCTGCCATATCAAGTTTTAAATCTTTAGGAAAGGGATTTACAAGACTTTTTCTACTTGTACTATTAATATTATAAATATTATTACTAGTAGTAGTAGCAAAACGTAAATGTTCCTGAAGTGTTATCTGCATAGACTAACTGGAATCAGATACATGTCTCCTTGCAGCAGGTCAAAAGATTAAAAGTAAAGTAACACTGTAAAGTGAAAGTATCACTATCCTATCACAATAAAATCCAAAGCAACAACACTCGCGAAATTATGCTCAAATGTACAAAATGGCAGGTTGTGTTACCAGAGCGCCCCTGGCTGGTTAGAACACGCATTGGCAACCACACGCTCAAATATGTTTGTTTAAAATGCACACTTTTATGTGAAGGCTGTGCAATACCCTCGGCATTTAAATAATTGAGCCTAGGTTATCCATTTCCGTTGTGCTTTGCTGTAATATATCAAAGTCCTTCTGAGGAGATAAGTGTCACTGAATATATGGCATTGTCTCACAGATTTTAGCAGCTACTTGGTGGGGACCAAATGGATACACTAGTTGCGGAAGAGGGCTAGATAACACTTTTAAAAACACTCATTCCCGACGAGGATGGGATTCGAACCCACGCGTGCAGAGCACAATGGATTAGCAGTCCATCGCCTTAACCACTCGGCCACCTCGTCATATCCACAGCGAAAAATAGGCATCAAAATCTGATATAAAGGAATTGTAATTTCCTCTTTTTCCCATATGTATTGTCTTTCCCGATAGGGGGCGAAAATCGTGTATGCAGTGCTTGTCTGTAAACTGTGTATTAGATGCGCTCCAAAAGTACTCTCCATGGTCCTACTCCTAGCCCAAAAATGACCCCTTTTCATTCCGCTCTCATTTGTGATTCACAGGCATGATTTCACGCACCAACATTTTTTTCTGCCGAGTCCTGTGTATAGAATATTATCTGTGATTTAGCCTATTACCTATAATAAAACATCACTCTCACCAATCACATTGACACATGACCCATTTCCTAGACTGAACGCAATGTAAGATTTTTGACCATCTGTAACACATTCGCTGGGCTGTAGGCTCCTTTCTTGAAAAGACGTCAATGTCAGCCACATGTACCACAGGGCAGTATTAGGCTAAAATAAGAACAAACATGATAATTTTGTCTTGTCAGGATTGGATTGATTCCTGAAATAAATAGTCTAAAAGAGCGATATCTGAAAAAGAAAGGTTAGTTGAAATGTGCGAGCAAAAACACACACGCATAGCAGTCAGTGTAGGCCTAGTTGCAACATATCCTTGCCTAAAATGCAAAATACATCAAATTATTGATGTCGATCAAATTAGGCTATGCTTTTTCTAATCCTCAAGTCAGAATCTCCCGCTGTCTGGGCGTGCATCTGCCTAGTTGCGTGAATCGCTTAATATGGTAAACTTCCGGTGAGAGGCTTTTCCCCTTTTCATTAGGCTAGCCAGTTGCTCTAAATAAATAACGTTCAATATTTATAACATACATACAAGTCATAGTAAGGCTAATTATCTAATACTGTACGATTTCATAGAGGTCACATGGTAGCGTGGCCGAGCGGTCTAAGGCGCTGGATTAAGGCTCCAGTCTCTTCGGGGGCGTGGGTTCGAATCCCACCGCTGCCAGTACTTTTTCTCATTTTAGATATAGGCCTAAATAAGTTCATCTACTCTTTGTTAAACATCCTTTAAAGAAAAACACAACCCAGTGTTAACGACTCTCCATTACAGAATCAACCAGTCTTAAGCAAGTAATTATGGCGCATGGAAATCCACGGTGAACCTTACTTTAAATTCTAGGCCTAGCTAGGATGCAGCCAACAGTAGGCTACTGGGATGAGTAAGGTTGCACTCCACCCACATCCTCTTACCGCCATTTTGTTAAGGTGTATTTAATTGGCCTAATGTTCTCACATCACCAAGAGGGTTTAATCTCATTTCCTCACGAACGACGATCTGATCGGCCTAAGAGCAAACTACGTTAATGTTTACATAGCCTATATTTTTCCTTCTGTGTGCAACCATCTACCTCTCCATCACTCCCATCACTTTGGTCACCCCTTCCAACATCCAGCTTCCCGGATGACGAGTGACGTCAACGAGCCATCTTTGTTCCTCTAATCCAAGCGTCTATTTTTTATGTGTAGGCTACATAGTGACACCGAGGCGACTCGCGCTCACTGTAATAAAGGGACATTTACGAGGCGCGGCACAGAAAACGCGTCAAATAATCCTTAGCGCGAAGAGAAAAAAGGAGTGAAATAAATATTATCCTTGCCGGCTGAAAACTCGGACGCTTGTGAAATAACAAGTGAAGATTTTTTTTAACGGAGAAAACGCCTAAGGCAGCCCATCCAACCATTCAGACATACATTCCTGTTGGACATCCATAGGCATAAACCACTATAAAAATGTGAGTACTGGCAATGTTATTTCTAAAGTAGCCTTGGCGTTACAAGACGTGCGATTTACTCAGGTGTTTTATTCTCTCCACGTTGTGGATCATGTGAGAATAGTCACAAAGGGCATGCTATGTGCTTTACAATTCTTTGCTAAGAACTTACAGGCCTAGGTCTGTAACATGTTATTATAGTTGGCATCTAAATGCACAATTTAAACTAGTTTTGAAAGCCTTAGATTGAATGTTTTTCTTTGGAACGAATGGACGGGCTACTATGGCTATTGATAACATTTCCACAGTTCACCTGGCCTAATACTAGGTTACGTACTGTAATTATTTTATTAGTTGGCTATTAAACCATGATGTAGACTATGTCTTGTTGGAGCGATGCTAGAAACGGTCAAATGACCACATTATCATCAGTGACATTATTTTCCATTGATCAGAGTCGAAAGAACCTGGAAGCGCATGTTTCCACCGGATTAGACTGGTTTGTTTCTAGCCAGCCATCCAATGTTCATCCAATTTCTGTTAACTAATATTTATTTAACTTTATGCAAACTGTTGTCCCTCTACATTATCAACAAATGGTCTTGGTTTCATAGTTTGGAGCGAGCGGCGACCTCCCTATTAAACGCATTAGGTAGATACTCTACATTGCTCCGTTAAATATCTTTTCCTTTATTTAAATATGGCCAAATGTTCTGCTTCCCGGTAAACCTTACCATGTATACTACCATGATATTGCGATGCAAGACCTAGTAGTCCATTTATCCTTGTACATCCATCTTGATACACGATATTGCCAACAAACTGTGGGGGTGGGGGTATCTGGCGGTCATATTTGTCTCGACCGTGCTATAGCAAAAGCATAGACAGCAGATACATTCTGATTTTCTTAGATTATCCTCTTTTTATAATAGTATATTCGAAGATGTGTGTTTGCTCAGCCGACGGTATTGACAAGCGGCTCGCACAAAGGGCGCAGGTGTTTCATTGCACGATAAGATGGCCGTGGATGTCATTTCCCTGTCGTTTACACATAGGCTACGATATGCTCTCACATCAGTTCACAGTCACAGCACAATTTTCCTACAGCGAGCAGATTTTACAAGAATAAAATGACCTTAGGGAAAATTAAGGTAATTTGGAAAGGCCAGGGCTTCTATCCAACAACGGTTATCTAGTGTAGCCTACGCATAGTAAAACACGGTCAAATAACTTATCGTCCATTTGAACCAACTGGTGTAGCATTTTTTGTATTATGGGAAAATTGACGAAATGCATTTCATGACAATTTGACAGCGGGGGGGTTGACAAACATACGCACACACCCGCGCCACATTCACACTCGCTCGCGCGCTCAGGCGTACGCGCACAGGCATCTTGTTCGTCGTGTATGTTCTTGGGAGGTGTTGTCCAATAAAGCCTGTTATGTTATGGGCGTATGAATGGATGGATTAATTAATCCAAATCACCAGTGACAGGTTAAAGGTTATGTCCGAAACAAACCCCGTCAGAGTGTGAAACCTATTTCTTGTACATTATATACATCATGGTGGGAACCACATTTTAAATTCTGTAGGCTCTCCGTAGATCTCTCGCGACGCCATCATGGTCAGACTAGAGGTTGTCGGATGTCACAGTCACGCCTCAGTGATACATCTCCCATAGCTCCATTGAATCGCTTATTTTAAACATATTTCAACGAAAAATTTCAAAATTAAACAATTTATCTTCCTTCGTAGGCCTACGTGTGCGTAAAGCAGTCAAACGTTCTAGGTTTTAGCCAACATTAGCCTAGGCCTCGCCCTGATGCCCTCCACCCATGAAGGTTTCACCGGCCACATAACGTTATTTTTCAGGTGACAGGTCGTGTCTTTTATTTCTGTCGGTTGATCTACTGTAGGAGAATTGATTTTGAAAGATCAATGGCGGAGAAGTTTGATAGCGTGGACCACAATCATGGCGTGTTTGCTATTTCTGGAACAACGTAATGATGGGCCGCCTAATAACCTTAGTTGATCAAACTGCAGAACACATCTCAATAATAAATACATGTCTTACCATTTTGTGGAATCGTCTCGTGAAATGACAAACATTGGCCATTTTGCCAACGACCTAGCCCACAGTAGGCCTAATCCCTGGCGCCATGCAGATTGAAGAAGGCCATTTCGCCTTCCAAATGAATGTCCTGCAGGCCTATTTCTCCTGATAGGCCTTGTCTGACTATGGCCCACAATAAATGTAGAGTAGGCTAGCTCTCAAAATTAACCTCACAACTAATGTTCTTACTAATGCAACATTAGGGTTCTTGGAGGTGACCTTTACTCACAGTCTCCTTCTGGTGGCAGAAGTTTGCCTCCACAGCAGAGTGTGACTGGTATCCTGTCAGGCATATTGATGATACCACAGGAAGAGTACGTTTTGTGACAGGGGGGTATACACTTACACCAGGAGACCTCTCTGCTCTGTCTTCTCTGAAATACTTGAGGCTGGATAATTATTGTGTTACAATCATTCTTCTTTCCAAAAGAGCAGTCAGACAGAAGTCATTTGAGTTCATAAATGGAAAAATTTGGATATCTACATGTGATGTGTCTTCCCAGCACCATTACAGTGTCTTATTTAAGTTACAATAATGGTTCCCTGCTATGCTATTTATGTTCACTATTAATGACCGTTGGCGATGTTTGGTGTTTGACTAGAGCACTCTGATGCTCATGTCATTCCCTCTGACCTCCATACTGTGGATCCATGTTCTGCATAATTGCCTATGAGCCAATGGACACCACATACAGTGTTTGTGTACAGGAGGTAGTTTCAGATATTTCAGATTATAGATATACAGAATGAGAGCAATGACATTTGTATGAGCTGACTGAAATATCTAAGGTTAACACAGAGACCTGGCAGATAAGATTACACTGTGCATCAGTGCTACAAAGCCATTTCTTTTCAATTGGAATAAAATAGCCCCTTTTTCTGGTGAGCATGATTTAGACACAGCTAATTTGAGATAGCTTCTGGGCACTGGTTGAAGAGCACCATGAAAAGATGTGCATTAGTGTTTGCCCAGACAAAGATTCATGGTCCCTTTTGTCCTCTGTGGCATTCATTCATGTATGGCTTGTGCCAATATAAAAAGCAAAGACTTTGTAATGCCCCATAATGGCTTTTTCTCTCTCAGGGTCATGTGATGTGACAAATAACGATTATATTTGGCGAATATATTTGGTATCACTGATCTGTGATTCTGAATGCCTCAGAGGATTCAGCATATTACTGCTTTTTTAAAGGAATCTGGATATACTTGTAGATGAAAGAATAGTTGTTCATGCCAGAGCACTTTAACCTACCAGATTCTTCACCATGAACATGTTATCCCTTTATTATCTGTTTGGGAGTTACAGTCACTGCTTGTGGTTCAGTATTGTTTCTGGGATCCAAAAAACAATTGGCCTATATAATTCAATTTGAATGTTGATGTAGAGGTTTTTCTAAACTCTATTTTGATCAATCTTGAGGATGTGACCCATTTGGCCAAAGAAGTGGGTTTACCAAAGCCCATGTTATTATTTGAGGACAGCGAAAGAAAAGTTGACCCTGATAACATCAGTGCACTGTGCACCCCAGTAAAGCCCAATTTTGATCATCTTTTGTCATCACCACATCAGATCGTAGTCACTGCCTGGCTCTGCACGATGCCAGCCTGCCTGTGTTTGGTTCATGTTGTTGTGGCCTAGTGATCTGACCCTTTTGCCTCCCATCTCGACTCACAGGTCAGCTCCAGGCCCAGCCGGCGCCCCCGCCGCAGATGGAGGGAGTCAGGCCCCTCCCAACCTCACCAGCAACCGCCGTCTGCAGCAGACACAGGCTCAGGTCGATGAGGTGAGTTGAGAGAAGGACACCTTGCATCTTTGTTTCCTTTCCATCATGTTTTAGTTGCAGCTTTGTGAAACTAATCTACTCACCTTCTTGATACACTGAACACAAGTGGACAGAGGAAATATGTCCTTTGACTGATATCATGGAGAATGTATGATATTGTTACAAAGTTGTTACAAAGCAGAGCAATTTACAAACTATGTTGCAAAGAAGCAAATATTATAACGCTTGCCCCCCATTCATAAGGCTGTTGTAGAGACGTCTATATATTTACCCACTAGATTGTTTTGATCTTCAACCCATTCCATTTTGTGGGCCCTTACAGGTGGTGGACATTATGCGTGTGAACGTCGATAAGGTCCTGGAGAGGGACCAGAAGCTTTCAGAGCTGGACGACCGCGCTGATGCTCTTCAGGCCGGAGCTTCACAGTTTGAGACCAGTGCTGCCAAGCTCAAGAATAAGTACTGGTGGAAGAATGCCAAGGTAGGCTAGGTCAAGTGCATCAGAGAGACTTTTTTATCTCATCTTCTTTCACTCTTTAGACATAGATTAGATTAATGTTGGGTATATTTCTCAAGTGCACTGTTTCATTGCACTATGTTAAAACAAAGTAAAAGCAGGGGGATCGTATTTTCTTATGGAAGATGGACATGTTGAGGATCGACCTACACACATGCTGAATTAAATAGTTATTATACACTGTACATAGAACTGTCCACTAGATACCACCAGGCAACTGGGACACATGGTGCATTCACTGGATACAGGGAGGTGGGGAGATTTTTTTAAAGAATAATTCAACCTGAGCTTACATGTCATCCAGTGTCACTTTTTTGAATAGACCACTTAGAAATAGGCCTAGATGTTAGAACAGTACGTGCTGGAATCATGTATTTAGAATGGAGTGATGAAACATGATTGTGTAATTTCTAAGAAACAGTGAAGGACACAATGCGGTGATCCAAAATCAAATTGGCCAAAATAGATGGTTAATCAGGAAAATATAACCAGAAATCTAACCAATATGAATGTGTTTTCCAGTATATTGTATAGCTAGAGCAATTGCATTCCCTGCACTTAAAAGGGGAAGAAAAGCCAGCACCATTTCTATGAATGTTTCAGCAATGTACTTGTAGCTTTTGTACTTTTGTTCCCCTCTACAAACTAACTGACAACCTTTCTGTTTTGTCTTACTGTAGATGATGATAATCTTGGGGGTGATAGGAGTCATCGTCCTCATCGTTATCATTGGTAAGAGGCCATTTTTCTCACAAACCAAATATTACAAAAGTCGTTTTTCCCTGACTTTTTCCTGAAAAGATAACACAAAGAAATCATGTGCAATGTATTAACTGCTAGTTCAAAGCCAATGATGAATAATCAGGCCCTTGTGGCTTTGTTTGTAAGAGATGTAATCCCACTATCTTTTGTAATAACAGTCAGTGTTGACAGTGAGTCAACAGCACAAGCAGAGTTGAATTGAATATTGATAGATATGCGTGAAACAAAGACATACATGGAGGGGATTTTTTTTATGAAACCTGTGGGTGTATCATTTTATGTGCTGCCAATTTTGACAAGCCTTTTCTGCATGGTGTTCACAGTCTACTTCAGCTCTTAAGAAGGAAGGAAGGCTCCTACCCCGGCCTGCACTCCAGACCTCCCACTTTCCAGAAGATTCTATGAGAAAGAGAAGAGAAGAGAGATGAGGATGAAATGACTACTACCACCACCACCACCACCTCTACTACCACCAAAACTACCGACTACTACCCCTGAATAATTTGAAAATTGACCCACCTACCTTGGCCCCCCCAGACCCCTGACACCTCCGCTGCCTCACATCCGGACCTTCGTCAATCTTCGTCCTGTGAGCGTGTGGCCATGTATGCCCTGTAAATATAACTTGCTTTTCTTATATATTGTTCATACTCCACTCCAGTAGCTTTGGTTGTTGTTATTCCAATGGCAACAAAGGGAGGGGGGGAAGAGAAAAAGACCTTGGCGATTATTGCTGTACACCAGATGTGATACATATATATATATAGATATATATTGTTCTTTGTAGAGTTTTATTCTGATATAATGTTTTTGTAGGTTGTGTGTGTGTGTGTGTGTGTGCGTGTGTGTGTGTGTGTGTGGGTGTGCATTTGTATTTTTTTTAAATTTGTATTAATTTACTTAACGCTTCTAACCGGAACTACTGCCTATTGTTATAAGTGTGTTTAACTTGCACGTTCTCTCTTTTTCTGTCTTTCTCTGTGACTTGCAGAGTCTAAGTGTATCATTGCACACGGGGAGTAGTCTCCCTCACTGGAGGAATTCAGACATTCTGCATTCATATGTTTTTTGCTACTCTCTCTTTCTCTTGCCTGTCAGTGCATATGTTCTTCACTGCCATTTTCTCTGCCAGCATCTCTATTTGTTCTTTCTTTCTTTCTGTCTCTCAGCTATGCTCTTAAACTTGTTCTTATTACTGCCACAGTAGAGCTGGACCAATGTCTGTAGACTTGATTTGTTTTTTTAACGTCTTTAGTGTCTTATCTCTTAAACATTCCTTTATAGCAGTGTACAGTAGTACTATACTGTCTATATTGCATAAGCAAACACACAATGCGTGTGTGTGTGGGTATCTTTAAATAGGCTAACTGAAGTTAACGTATATACTATCGCCAAAATGCATAGTGAAAGCCTGGAGCAGGAACGGTTAAGGCAAAAATATAAACCAAGGAGATTGGTTTTTGTCTTTGAATTATTTGCAGATTTATTTATCTACTCTCACATGATGTAGCACAAACAACGAGAGTGACCAATCAACATGTATATTGCCGCATTATAACCAATGCTCTAGAGTGCTCTGTAGAGAAAAGAAAATAATACAAAGAAAATAGATTATTTATGTGAGGTAAAGAATTTCCAGTAAGTTGCTGTTTTTATCTCACAACTGGGCTAACTAGATAGTACAAAACCAACTTGCTTAACGCCAGCGAATTTCCATTTTCTACATTTTTTATGTTAGGGGGGTTGGCTTATAGGGGAAGTTATCATGCACAAGAACCTTGTGTTTTGGCAGCGCTTTCTGACTGGTTTGATTCAGTGACTGTCCGCAGACTGAGAAAGAACCTTGTGCGGTACACATCTAGCCCATGCAGGCCTAGCAACTCTTGCTCTATTGTTATTTTAACCAGGTGACTACACCAGGATGCCCAGACACTAGCCTAGCATGCTATTGGGAAGGACAAGCCCCCACATGGCTAATTTGATGATGTCCACTACCCTCTTGGTGTCTAGTAAAGACATCAAAAACAACAACTCAAAAGCACACTTCTCACTGGGTCCTTATGCTACCGCTGTATTCTGCTGGCTTGCGCAAGCCTGTTGCTATTGCCATGGTTCTCTCTCTGTTTCTTGTTTTTTATTATTCTCTCTAGATACTGCCTTTTTCTTTTTTACTTAGAGACAGATTATATTTGTATATTAAATATATTTTTGTGTGTAAGAAGCAGACAGGGCGGGGGACGGCTTCATTCAGGACTCAACGCTGCCTGCCTGCAGCAGCAACCACTGTGCCCCTGTCCCGTCTGCCTTTCAGTCAGTTAAAGCGCTGTAGATTATACACTGCCAAGCAACTAGGGAGATTTAATCTTCTGTTCCTTTTTCTTCTGTCTTACTATCTTCTTCTTCTTCTTCTTCTTCTTCTTTTTTTTTTTTCTTTTCTTTTTTCATTTGGTGCCCTCACCAGTTTGCTCTTAGTGGTTTGCTCTTGCGTGCGTGCGCTCCAACCCGACTTCCATTAGGATCCATTTCCCTTCTAGTGGCTTAAAGCTGTCTGCCTTGAGTGAATCAATGAGAAAGTGTGAAGCTCCAACTGATCTCATTTAAGACTCAGGCCACTTGGCTCAGCCCACGAGAAGACCTTGATCCTAGAGAGAGCAGATGGGGAAGCCATATTGTTAATGTTTTGAGATGTCTTTGCTTAGCATGGCCAGTTTATTCGGTGTGTCCATCGTACGTGTACGTTTGTCTGTGTGGTGTATGTTTGTTTGTTTGTTTGTTGGTGCATATGTGTGTGTATGTGTGTGTTGTTGGTGAACTTCTGGCCCCTTGCTGAATATCCCTGGTTTATCCCCACAGATTAGGCCGCTTAGAACTGAAGTGAGGGCAAGCTGTCCCAATTAGAGTCACTCAAGGACTGAGCGAGAGAGAGAGAGTGGAGCAGGCAGTTGGATGTGACAAAGAGCCTATAGTCAGATCTATGCACTTTTGTCACAGAAAGGTTTTTTATGATGCGTTCGAAAGCTCTCATTGGTTCACCTGAAGCAGACAGTGGAGCCGGTATGTCTGAGAAAACATGTTGAAACAGCTCGCCTGAACTCAATACAACGTGTTTCTCTGTAGGTCATTCACCCCTTCATCTTCATCTCGTCACCACGACTCTCTCTTTGATTCCAAAAAAGAGATGGCCTTAGAACATTTAATTTGTCATCACTCTCACCGCTACCCTTTGTCATCCCTAATCCCACCCTGGAAACAGAGCAAAACTTAATTCACAAGTAAATTACCAAAGACCGTATTGTCTTGCTAATGCTGCCAACTGCCAATGAAGATGAATTGAGAGACGACACACACACGTTTGCCCCCAAGTTAGTGTGTTTGAAGCTGTGCCCCATGTTACAAAGAGCTGACCCCTATCATCAAACGCTGTGGCATTTGATTCCTTTCTGTAACTTTAGGTACATGGTAGGCAGTGGGACAAGAGGGAGGTGTGTGTGTGTGTGTGTGTTTATCCTGAACATTGAAAAAAAGAAAAAAAGCGAAGTAAACTGTGTTTCTGAGCCCCGTTAGTCTGCGCTCTCCCTCTGGTTGTGGTGTAACCCTCTGGCCTGATGCTACCCATGACCAACAATAGCACAACTGTACCTTTTTTTGTCTGTCTCTGTAATGCTGACACGAAAAACAAAATGTGGACAAAAAAGCTTCTGAAGTATAGCTGTTAGAAAAATACTGTTGAAAAAAAAAATGACAAAAAAATCTACCGTATATTGTGTGGTGTTGTAGTGTGAAGGTGTACCTTGGGGAAAGGGGGGTCCTATTTTTCTGGTAGGACGGTAAAAAAAAAAGTCAATATATTTAAGTCAATGTTTAATGGAGATTCAACACCATTGATGAATATAAGCCAAATGAAGACAAATCCCTCATTACCAGACAAGCAAATGTCAGGCCACAGTCCCGATCCAAACATAGTGAGGGGGTAGGTGTAATTCAAGATCATTTTATGGGGTAGGACTTAATCACAATGGACAAATCATTTGACGCAAATTTATAGAGTGCTCAACCAATTTAAAGGTCATAAAAAGAAGACTAATAAAAACTTGATGTACGTGTATTTTTATTTATTTATTTATTCTTTTGTTGTGGGAGTGGGCTGTTGCATCTTTTGATGTATATTTTTCTTTTCCTTTTCTAAGAGGTTTTACATGGGTGGAGGGGAAGAGTTAATGAGGATCATTGTCATATGCTAACTTGTAAGACGTGCTCCATGTTTTCAAATAAGGAAGGAACCTAAGGGGACTTAGAGCTCTCGTGGGTTGGCTTGACATTCAAAAATGATCTTCCTGTCAAGGACATTATGGATTAAACCATTGTTTACTTCATTTCAAGGGAAAAAATAGCTATGGCTTCAGAGTGTTGCAAAATGGCATGGAATAGTTTGTGTTGGGCTGGGGAAGGGAGATGGCTGATTTTTTGTTTTGTTTTGTTTTGTTTTGTTTAAATGATCTGATTAGTACCTGACATGCGATAATGTAATAAACGAAAAAAAGCAAAGCCCAACCACTCAAAGGTGTGTCAGATCAGAACATTTTGGAGTGCTGTGATCAGCCCTATGTTGTTAATGTCATTTTTAAGAAAGCGAGTTTGAACAGATAAAACCAGAAAGCAATGATGTCAGGATAGTGGAGGACAAAGGATAGTGGATTGGACCTGGGAAAGAGGTAGACAGAACTCTTCCACATCCTGGATATCTATCAAGCTGAGCAATGTCCAGAATGTCAGGAAGGCATTGAACTGAGAGCCATATTTGCTGTATTGATGTAAGATGTTTAGATTTTATTTTGTTTCGTTTTGATTTGTTTCATTTTGCTTTCTTTATTTCAGTTAAAGGGGTATACACAGGCAAAGGTCTTAAGGCCAACATTACGTTTGGTCATCTTGCCTTACAGGAGGGACAAGGTGGGATGGCCACTTGTAATGTTAACCTCCTTTATATTCAGTAATTTAATTACATATTTATTGTGTTTTCATTTCCAATGGATTGACAGAATGGATTACAATGAGACAGATGACCATTTGAGAACCAGACGTACATAAACCAGTTGTAGAGTAAACCTGTCAATGTCTTATTATATTGATGAACATCATGGGAAATATATATAAATATATATATATTGGAAAATTAATAATTATAATGACCTGTGTTTATTGTTCGGAGTTAGAAAATCAAAATGTGTGTGTGTTTGAAAACAATGACATTAAAATAAACAAAATATATGATAAAGAAAATGTTTCCATTGTTTTTCTGCACTTGGTGAATCTAGCTGTAAAAATAAAGAGCTGGCAATCGAGTATATCTACAGTAAGTTGAATGCATGAAAGGAATCACATCCCTTATTCTTATCAGTGTTGGCATGTTATTCAGACCATGGTCAGTGGGTCTTTCTAAAAACAACATTGAAATACATAACACAGTTCTACATGGTTTCCGTCATTCTAATAAGCTGATCATGTCAATTTAGCTGTATCATAGGCTTATGTGTTGATTATGTGCAGAATACCTTCAACAGTAAGATACTGTTACTGTACTATTAAGAAAAGTAATATTTCTGTCATTGTTGACTATGTGGCCAATTTATGTGTCAGAACTACAGGGATCATTCAGCGGTAATGACATGAAAGGGGAGACCACACCTATTTTACTAATTAACAATAAATATTTATTCAAGGAAATAGAGTCCAAGTAAATGGAGTAACTAAACAAATGTGTAGTGTGTGTGTGTCAGTGTAAAATGAAGTGTGGTGTAAGAAAAGGTGAAATGCGAAAGGAGCGGGGATGCAGCCAGCTGTGCAGACTGACAGCCAGAGCAGCAGTAGAGAGAGAGCGCTAGCAGACAGGAAGGCCTCTTTAAAAGACCTCCCACATCAGCGCCCACTAGCGCCACAGCCAGGTTACGGCTCCACCTGTAGGTCTGGGGACAGGCGGACAGACAGAAAAACAGACAACAACTAATAAGCAACATAGCCAAGCACTGAACAGTGCAGGACATCCCATGGCCGGCAGAACCGGGCGTGACAATGGCAAAGATCTTGACCTGTCAGAGTTTAGTTAACTGGCATTACACGGCCTCTGTACTGTCCACATGGTCTAAACTTAAACTGAGATGTTCTTCGTCACATGTGCCTTAGATTTCTTGTCAAAATTGTACCTGGTGTTTAAACTGTTTTGTTATTTGCCACATAATCAGTAGGCCTGATGCAAGAAAACAGCATATTATGCATAAAGAAAACAGCATACTATGTTTAAATATAGCTCTCTCTCAAATATAGGCCTTTATGACAAGAGCATAAAGTGTATCCAAGTTTTAACTCGACTTTAGCCAGTTATTACTTCTTTTCTGAACCTGTCAAATTTCCATCTCATGGATATACAGTAGCATAGCAGGAAAATACAGCCTGAGCAAAAATCATGTGTCATATTGCTAAATAAATGTTGTACATTACCCATGCCCATTTAGATACCATGGCATTGTTCTGAGGAGGCCAACTTTATCTGCACTAGTTTAGGCCGCAAAGGCCAGGATCTGGTGGCCTAGAAATCTTTACATACTCTAGCGGCGGCAAATAGATTTGCTCTGCCAGTACGTCTAGCAGTAAGCCATAGGGAATTTGATTGGACGTTTGATTGGACGATGGAACGTTGGCATTATCTAATTACAATGCTCTATGTGTTTAGGGCAGGCTTCATAACAACGGCCTTTTGAATTGGTGTTTACATCTTGTTTGTTCCTCTGATTGGTCATAGGCTATCATATTGCGTACAGAAGTAGATGGAAAGATAACTGCCTTGTTCCGTCCACGATTGAGTTTGGTCTATCTGTCGATGCCAGACTATACATTTTAATGTTACACTGAAGGTTTACTAGGCTAAGGATCTGGCTGATGCCCCCTTGAGGATATTAGAGAAGCTTCCATGCTCCATGCTTCCAGGCCACTAGGAGGAGCTCTGGAGGTCATTTGCTGGAAATGATTGATTGTGACAGATTAGTCAGAAGGCAGAATGAAAACAAAACATTTCAATGTGCCAGTCTTTTTGTGTACCACACCTACCCTAGGCCCATAGGCCTATCAGCTTGCCTAACAAGAGACTTCTCAGTCATGATTCATGGGGTTTGTGCATGTCAGTGATGTTTGCAATGCTATTCCAATGTATCAATGCAAAAACAAATAAATTAATAAATAAAATAAAAAACAGACAAAACAGAATAAATGAGTAAACAATAACAACAGCAAAACAGACAGATAAATTACAGGCTCACCATAGAAATATTAAGAATTTCTATTTCTATTTCTATTTCTATTTCTATCTATAATCTATTTTGAATCTAACATCATAGCTGCAAAGACTGCCTACTGCAACTATGAAAGAAATAGGCCTAGGTCTATGTGGTGGCACACGGCTGTGACATCTATAGCAATCAGTTCCTGTTTTATTAGGCAAACAAGAACATTTGCAGCAGCAAACTCAAGTGGCTCAACATGTTCTCGGTGATCCACACAGAACTCGGCCACTGCGTTGTCTCAACGTGACAACCCCAGACCCCGTGGTGGAGAGCTCCGCCTTCACATCCACAAATAAGGATTTGGGCAGGGTTTGGGGCGGGGTGTAATGTGATTGGGCGGTAGTGAACTAGTTTAGAAACCAATCAGTGACACTGAGGGTGGTTCCTACTCCTTGGTCCACGCTCAGTGGAACATGATGTTCCCCACCGCACCTCTGTGGCTCCTCCCGCACGTGTTGCAGTGCGTGTAGAATGCTGTGGGTACACACTTCTAGTACAGTGAACGCGCGTTTTGTAGCAGAGACGCCCAAGCAAGCTGTGAGTATGGAACAACCCGTCTGTGTGTCTTCTTTTGTTTGGATATTCTGTTATATCTGATAATGTGGTGAGGTATTACATTGCTTTGGATGTGATATTGACATGGCTGGTTTGTGAAATTGTACTTGAAGCAGTTGTTTTGCCAATGTGTTGAGAGATAATGATTTTAAATCCGTATGTTAGCTTGCTAGCTAGAGATAGCATAGAAGTTAAAATGCAAAGATGTCAACGTGAACGTTAGATTTAATCACAATGCGTGATGTAGATTGACGTTTCCTTGGTGAAAATACAGAATTCTGTCATCAGGACCAACTTCTGTATGCAAACATCTTTGATGTATATATAGATGGTGGTGCTGTCATGGCGTAGGCTACATTCAAGTTTTGTATGGTAACTTTAGGTTAGTTGGCTAACGTTAGCTAAGTTAACATAGCAAGCGGTAGCGCTGTGTTGACAAGTTTGACACGAGCCTTCTTTAACGTTCAGTGGTTAGAGCACAGTTTTGGTAACGTTCATGTTTGTTATTGTAGTAATACAAAGTCTCTATTCCTTCATGCATTTGCATGCACAAAAATTCAGTTATTTAAAGACAACTAACGTTAAACAGATAGACTAGCGAGTCTGCGCCACTAACGTTAGAATTGCATTTTGGAACCTCTCGCGGCACTTGTGAAGTGGGAGTAAACATCAACAAACATCTGGGCGTCATCACGTGCAGTCAGATTTACCTTTCTGTGCAGTCTCTGTCGTGATGAAATCATGCAATATCCCAGGAAAGCAAGCGTGGACATTATGTTCGTCAAAAGACGGATTTTGTGCTGCAATGAAGATGGCTAAAGTTAACGTAATATTGTTAAACGCGATTTACTAGTTTATCGCATGGATTAGCCAAGTAGCCACCTCTAACAACACCATACGGTGTCCAAATGTTTGTCCTAAGACATCAGCACCCCCAGACGATCTGTAACGTTGCCATCTTCTAGAAGCAAGAAGAAACATGCCAACAGTTAATGTTCCTAACGTTGCCGCGTAGACATTGCCTGGCATTACAAATAGAGATTTCTAAAGAGCGTCTTCAAAATAGTCATTATATTAGTCTCGGAGACGTTCTGTTATTATACTCCTACAACGATGTTGTTAAGTTTGAAGTGTTTTAGTCCTGGAAAACAGTGAAAAAGTGACAGAGGTGTAGTTGGCCTAGGAGTACAGAAGGAATTGAATCAGTTTGCTTGTAAGTAGGGCTGGTACAGATTCGAGAACAGAACTTTGCGCAGTCAAGGCTTTTTTTAATGTGCGGTAGCCCACTGATGACTCGGGGAATGCATTGTTATGACTTTGGTTCAAAACATCCCTGCTAGATAGGCTGTGTTGGTGAAGTTGAAGGTTGCATGTTTAGCAAACATGCAAGTCGTTAACGTTCTATCACTTGCTTATTGCATGAGGCTTTGGGGCATATTCTGGGCTCAGTGAGAAATGTGTTGTCAATAATGTGCCAGGGACAAATATTTTGGTAATGTATATGTCATCGCTCTGTTGTGGGACCAGCTGTGATGGATGTTCCAGAGAAAGACAATGTTGACTCCTTTGTCCATAACAAAATTGGAATTGCAGATGACAGGAAATTAGTTGAAAATATCGGTAGACTGTCAGTTCACTTTAAAGGAGCAGTGTGTAAGAAATGTATTCCAAATAATCATTAAAAGGCCTGATATGTCACCAGACATGAAGGAATCATGTTCATTTGAAACACATATATTACTGACATTTGTAGTCCAGGCATTCGAAAAGTTAAGTTGCAGCCCACATGTAGTGTTTATGTTGTCATTTCAAGTGATGTTTGTGTTGTCATCATTGTCAAGGCCTCATTATGCTTCCGAAATACATTGTGACAAAGTGAGAAATAAAAAAAGGATATGTACAGGAGATGCTTTTGAAAGATGGAGATGGCTGAAGGCAGCAAACTATTTTGTACATGTTTGTAGTACCAATTTTGGCCACAATCCTACACACTGCTCCTTTAAAGTCTCAGATGGAAGAAGGGCAAAGTCATTTTCTCATAGTGCAGACAAAATAGGTGGGGATTGATAGGATTTATTCAATGACTGAAAGATGCTGGCAGTGATGAGAGGAATTTATGAAGGGGATCTTATTCCTAGATCTAATGACTCCCATGGTATTTGTTATCCACCTGTTAAGTGTGGAACTGTTGAAGTGAAAGTTGTGTTTACCAGTTTGTTTCCGCATGTTGTAGCTTATCTTCTGTTTGTGTTGGATATGCTCTTGTCATGTGCTGCTGATGTCGCCACAAATGTTGGTGTTTTAGTTTAGTATGCAATAAAGATAAAATGCTGCAAAGGAGATTGACTTATGAATGTAGCTTTGATTTCAGTTATCTTCTGATTGCTTGTCCTGAGCTTGGCTGAGTCACATATGTTTAATAATAGTAAATCCACTGAGAGAAGTGGTTCAACTGAGTCATATAACTCTATCAATCGGTTACTTGGTTTATTTCACTAACTTTATTTATTTATTTTATCCACAGGTTAACTTTGATTCAAGAGTGAACAGTCTAGATCTCTACAGGATAAGCAAGCAAGAAAGTAATCAATTGTCATTTTCTCTGGATTACCCAGCTCTACAACGACAGTTGTTACAGCCAGACTAGTCTGGCTTCAAGTTTGACCAAGTCAATCTAGACCAAGTCAATGCTCAGTCAAACAAGCTCCACATTCACCATTTCCAGCTTGTTAGAGACTCGTTATCTCACATAAGACTTTAAGCAAATCTTTTCACTATTATGAGTAATGCCAATTCAGAGGCCACTGTCAGTAGCAATGGCAACGCGGAGGTGGCCAGGGCAGAAGAGGACGATGACGCTGGACGCGAGACCGGCTCCCCAGGCCAGCTGAGTGGCAGCTCAGTGTCCAGCGGTGAGAAGAAGCCACCCAAGGGGAAAAGAGACCCCCGAGCTCCTCGGCGAGCCAACCGGGATGACCCAGATGGACTAGCCAACCTGGACGACACGGATGGTCTGTCAAGCGGCAATGACTTGGCCGAGCGGGAATGCGAGGCCCACGGCGGGCGAAGGGGCTTCAAATGCAGCTCACACAACAGGAAAAACTCGGGCATTGAGACTACGGAAAGCAAGAGGTGAGTACTTTAAAACATTCAGCTACATACAGAGAGCCCCCAGTGAGGCTCCTTTCATACTGGTATACCTAAAAGTAGTAAGGCCTAAGGCCATTCCTGCGCAAAGTGTGGGATTTATGAACTTGTACTTAATCTTGGAAATGTGCTTAAATGTATGCACATCTCTGACCACGCGTAAGCACAAAACCCAGTGGTAGAATTGCGGAACTGCAGGTAAAAACGTCCGCAAATCTCACAGCCTATATTAAACAAATTTTTTAATCTGTCTCGTGTTTAAGTTTATTGACAATTACCAAACAAATGAATCATTCTGAAGATTTTGAACGCATTACATGTAAGAGGGAGCGCGATTTCAGTGAGCATGATGATTGTGTCCACATATTTAATTTTGTGTCCGCATGTTTAATTTGGGGTGTGTCAGCATGTAAATGAACCTGAGCGTGCGCGAGCACAGTCATTTAGAAGGTGTGGGATTTATCATTGCTGGTGTGCATACGACCAGCATGCGCACGTTTGATAAATACAGATTTTTTTTGTACTTGCGCACATCCTAAATTTCACTCGTACGATAGAATTTAGAATGTTTTCTACGCACTGTTGATAAATGAGGCCCCTGGGTTTCAAATTTAGTATGCACAATACCAGTAGGGCTCTCTGAGTTTTAAATGTAGTATGCACAATATTAAGAGGGCTCCATGGGGTTTATGGTTGAGAAATAGGGTCTTAGAACATCAAATATTTGCACTAGAATTGATATTGGATCAAATATTAGCTAATGATGGAAGTATATTGCAAATCACACATGGTGTGATAACACCATGGGCCTAACCCTTTTAGGTCATATTTTCAAAGTAAGCATGATATTAAATCTAATATTTCACAGATTCCTATTACGAAAAACTGAAACACACCTGTGCATAGGCACACTGTTCTCTGACCAGTATGGTGGTGTTGATTTTAGAAAGGTCATATATTAAACATTTCAGCTCTACCTGATGCCGTTCACCATATCATTTGTTGCTCAATAAGCCACTAAAAACCCCCAAGAGGGAATAGCTGGTAATGCAGTCTTCTCTCTCCCACAGGTCATCAGTACTTTTTTGCAAAACACAATTTGTTAAACGCTGCTGATGACACTGCAGCTGGAGCTTTCTTGATTGGACATTTATATTTAATATGCACCATGCTGTGTTTGTCCACATTGGGATGATATTTCAGACAAACTCCAGTCTGTCTCATGGTTCACACAATAGTCACTTGTCATCTGTGCCTTGTTTATAGGGTTATCACTCCAATTGAGTGACTCAACAGGTGCTGGCGCTGAGGTAGAGATCTGCTTTATAAATTGTCTCAGACATTGAAGAGGGCATGTAGGCTAGTTAAGCTCTTATTGCAATCACGGAGCACAGTAAGACACACAATGCCTGTTGTATAAATCCTTATGGCAAGTTCAAACTCATTTGAAGAGTCTGGAAATGGGCCTAAGTGATTGAAATACGTTGGCTGTTTATGGCACTTTGAAATTGCTTTTCTTTTTTTAGATGACATGCAGTATAGGACTAATAGGTAGCCTTTCATCCTTCTCACCAAATCTCCGGCCCTCTTCTTTCTCCCTGACCTCCTGCAGCTCAAACTCCCACAGCCCGTCTCCCCCCAGCAGCTCGGTGGCCTACAGCATGCTGAGCGGGGGCAGCTCTGAGCCGGACCCCCCCAGCACCAGCGGCTGCAGCAGCGATCACCCGGCCCGCCTGCAGACCCAGCGCGAGCTGCTCAGGGCGCTGCGCGAGCTCAAGATCCGCATGCCCACCGATCACAGGGGCAAGGGCCGCTCCAGCACCCTGGCCTCCCTCCAGTACGCCCTCAACTGCGTCAAGCAAGTCCGCGGTGAGTTAGTCCACTCATGGGAACACACTTGTGCAATTCAAAGCGGCTGAGTACTGTAGTTCATGCGTCAGTAAGGGCTAACACTGACAGGATTGCAGTGATTCCAAGTACATTACAGCATCTCAACATAAGCTAGTCTGCTGAGACTCTTTTCCTTTGCAATGGAAAATTGTTATGTTAAATTTATTGTTAAAGGATAACACTGACAGAATTTCTGTACAACATTATAGGTCGTATACATGTATTGGATGTATCTAAAGTATAAAACGCATCATAATCATGGATTTTTTTTTTTTTTTTTTTGTATTCATGCAGTATTGGATTTGTGGGTAATGACGTTTATCGTAATCTTCTCATACTAACTAAGAATTTGTTGTGTTGCGCTGCAGCAAACCAGGAGTATTACCACCAGTGGAACGTGGAGGAGAGCCACGGCTGCTGTTTGGATCTGTCCACCTTCACTGTTGAGGAACTGGACAACATTACTTCTGAATACACACTCCAAAACTCAGTAAGAAAATAATCTTTGCTACTCTGAAGAAACGTCTTTGCTGAATGAAAAAGAGAAATAAATGTGCATGTGTGAAGAGTATTAACCTCTCCCTTCTACCTTCTCTCCTCATCAGGACACTTTCTCCGTGGCGGTGTCCTTCCTGACGGGCAAGGTGGTGTACATCTCGCCCCACGCCTCGTCCCGTCTGTGCTGCAGGCCTGAGCACCTGCAGGGGGCGCTCTTCTCCGAGCTGCTGGCCCCACAGGACGTCAGCACCTTCTACAGCAGCACCTCACCCTGCAAGCTTCCCGCATGGCCCTCCTTCAACGGCTCCGGTGAGAGACAGTGTGTGTGTGTGTGTGAGAGAGAGTGAGAGTGAGACAGATTGCATAGAACTTGGATAAAACCAATGCTGCCTCTGTTCACTTAATGGTTCAGATGTGCAATGCAAAGTTGTTTATCTGCCAGGTTAGCAATTACTGTATTACAGGGTTCATGCTAGGCCTGCACGATTAATCGTTAAAAAAATCGCAATCTTCTTTTTATTTCATTGAAGCCTTCATTTGCAGGCGTGTAGAGTTGGCTCAAGAAACATTAAACTAGTTAAAAGGCCAGCATTTTAAAGATGATGACGGAATTTTTTGATACTGCATCATGGCCAGTATGCACTTTATTTTCTTTTATGTTCTTTGAAGCCTTTGTTTGCAGGCTTGTGCCAATACAATACTGTCAATCTGTTTTGTCATGTGTGCAATTAACTTTACACTTAGTGAGGGAAAAAAATCGTGCCAGAGAATCGTGATGTCAATTCTAAGCTAAAAATCGTGATTCATATTTTTCCCTGAATCGTGCAGCCCTAGCTCATGCACTCCCACACAGCAGATGTGCCTAGCTCAGCTAAGCTAACCCACCTGCGGTGTTGATTGTGTGGGAGGAATCTACAGAGCTTCTACTTTCAATTTGGCACATCATTTCTCAATTTAATTCTGATTCATAAGGCCCTGATTTCCATTCTTGATATTTTGATACAGTTTTATTGTAGTTGTACTTATTATGCATGAAAATTAGATTAAAGATTAAAAGATTTATGAATGCATTTTTTTTTATCAATATTGCATCTTTCAAATGAAAGTAGACATTTTTACCCCAACTTACACTGAGTGTACTAGTGTTCCACATCACAGATTGGCACTTGAGTTGGTGTTTGAACAGTATTGTGGTTTTTTGTGTGTGTGTGTGCGTAGACTCCGTCGGCGACTGTGCCCAGGAGAAGTCCATGTTCTGCCGTATCCGAGGTGCCAAGGGGAGCGAGGGGGACGTGCGGTACCTCCCCTTCCGTCTGATGCCCTACCAGCTCACCCTCAGGGACTCGGACAACGCCCAGCCCCAGCCCTGCTGCCTCCTCATCGCCGAGAAAGTGCACTCAGGATACGAAGGTACGGTGACACTAAATACCAACCTACACTACACCCACTCTCTTGACCTCTCCTTGAACTCAGAAGAGGATGCTCTCTTGTCTTTGAAGCTGAGGATCTCTCTCTACTTCAGAATACAGTGCAGCGACAAAACTGTGTCACTGATACAGACTGACTGACTGTTGTGGTTTCCTGAATTATCGTAAAACAATGTGTGTTTGCCTCTTGCTCTCGTGCTCTCTGTCCCCATTTTTGCCTTTATCTCTTTCACTCCCTCACTTTGTTTTTTTGTGACTCACATGCGCCCTCTCCCTCTCTCTTTCTCTTTCTCTCTCTTTTTCTATCTCTCTCTAGCTCCTCGTATTCCTGATGATAAGAGAATATTTACCACAAGCCACAGCCCAAGCTGTCTCTTTCAAGAGGTCGATGAAAGGTCAGTGTGACCTTTTTTTTATTCCATCAGACTTGAGTATTTTGATCGTACTGCACCAAAACAATCTTGGTTTGATTATTCACAAGTACACGTAATTACATAACGCCTAATGTTATGGAGTCACACTGCCACTTCAGTGTGTGTCTGTGTGTGTGTGAGAGATGAATAATGTGTGTGTCCTGCCTGCTAGGGCTGTGCCGTTGCTTGGCTACCTGCCCCAGGACCTGGTGGGGACCCCCATGCTGTACTACCTCCACCCCGAAGACAGGCCCCTCATGGTCGCCATCCATAGGAAGAGTGAGTCTCTACTGACCTCATATTCACCTGCCACTGCTGCACTCCCTCTGGGCCTCTAGAGAAACCTCTCTAGTGCTCAACACAGCTGACTGATTAGGAGTTAACTTGAGTATGCTGAGGCCTCATTGAGTTTGTTAGAGGGATTGCCAAGCATCTGCCTTGTATAATTAGTATAGCACTGCTCATTTATAGTAAGTGATCATTTATAAGGCATGCCTTTGTAGTGTGTTTTTCTCATCTCTTCATGAAATAGAGGAGTAGCCCTGTTGTAAGTGATCTTTGTCGAGATCTTCATGCTCTTTTTGTTTCTCTGCCTGTCCCCCCTGCTACAGTTCTTCAGTTCGCTGGCCAGCCGTTTGATCACTCGTCCCTGCGCATGTGTGCGCGGAGCGGGGAGTATCTCACTATCGACACTAGCTGGTCTTCTTTCATCAACCCCTGGAGTCGAAAAGTGGCCTTCATCGTGGGACGACACAAAGTCAGAACGTGAGTCATTGGAGTGTGTCACCCCAGAGTCAGTCAGTCGCTACAAATTTTCATTTGGTCGGTTGTACAATTACACAGTGCAACTTTTTAAGCACTGTTGTTGCTTTTTGAGCACTGTTGTTGCTTTTTGAGCACTGACATTCCTGAGGATTGTTTTACTTGTTCTTATTGGGCCAACATTTGTTTCTAAATTATCAGTAGGCAATCCACAGTAATCCTTGAACATGTTACACCGGGATGTGATTGCACAGTAGTGGTTGGCTCTCGAACATCACATGTGAAAACCTGTTTGAGTATGTCTTAATGAGTAAAGGCGTATTTTAATAACAAGGGAAATAGCATAAAGTGCAAAAGGAGACATTTGTTGGAAGACAAACTATTGCGGATGTGATTACCACATGAACCTAATCTTCACGTCATCAGTTATTGCTAATACTGGACACGTCTCAACAAATTCCTACCAAATTTCTCGGTTGTGAAATCTGCTTTTATCCAGTTCTCAAGCGCAGTCTCTCTCCCCTCACGGAATTCCCCTCTCTCATGTGCAGGAGTCCACTGAATGAGGATGTGTTCATGCCCCCTGCTGGCAGCGAGGTGCGTAGCATGTCTCCAGACGTGGCCCAGCTGAGCGAGCAGATCCTGCGGGTGCTGGTGCACCCTGTGCACTGTGGCAGCTCCCAGGGCTACGGCAGCCTGGGCAGCGGCACGGAGCAGCACGCCAGCACCGGCTCCTCCAGTGAGAGTACCGGGCCCGTGCAAGAGTTCCGCAGACAGCCTCTTAGGCCGGTAGGTGTCAAACACACACACACAGACACATATATATTTGTGTGTATGTACTGGTGTATATGTATGTATGTATGTATATATACACTTAATATTTTTGATTTCATTGTGTACTGTTTAAATTGCAATGAATGAATTTCTCCTGTTTTAACCTAGTCTCACCGGAATAATTCAGGACAGAAAAACAACACATTACAAACCCAGTTTGTAATCACTGTTCTAGATTCCTCATTTACCCTTTTAACTTTTTTTTTGCTTTTCTGTCTTCAGATGACCTTTCAGCAGATGTGTAAAGATATACACTTGGTTAAAACAAGCGGTCAGGATGTCTTCATGGAGTCCCGAAATAAACCACAACCCTGTAAACACTCCAACACAGGTAATGTTAATATCTCTATTCTAAACAGTCTTACAACCTTGTCAACATTCTAAGAAGGCAATATCTTGTTTCAACAGTTCTTGTGAGTGACCATTGGCAAAATAACAAACAAAAGGGCCAGAGTAAAACTCGAGTCATATCAAGGGGAAAAAATGATGTTCTGTTTTGTCATGTCATATTTTATGCCTCATGATATCTATCTATGTAAATTTGACAGTAGTTCGAGCGAATCTAAAAGTGGCGGACAATCCCAAAGAAGGGCCCAAAGCGGCTCCACCCGCACTGAAAGCCCCCCCGGCACCAACATCCCCTCCCAGGAAGGAACGGATCTCATCCTACTCTTACCAGCAGCTGAACTGCTTAGACAGTATTATAAGGTAGGCCAGCTGACTTTTTCTTCCCTCGGGGCAACTATACAGACTTCAACCTGTGCTTAGGCTGGCTGTGGCCATGTCCGGGCATGTCCTTAAGGAAGTTACACTCTATAGGTGCTCAAACATGGGTGGCTAAGGCCTTAAAGTAAAGAAAGTTATGTTATCTGTTTTTTTTTTTTTTTTTTTGTTCCGACTTGCTAACACAAGCTGATATTATTTTTAACTAGATATATTTCATTCAATGGATAGAGTCTCACATGCCCCTAATGGGAATATGCCCATAGTGCACTTACATGACTAAAATATATATACATAAATCTGAATGATTTGGTACCCGTAACATATGCATTGACATGTCTTAAATGCTTGGATAATGTTTTAAATTACCTGCATCTGCATAAAATGAAGTCTTCATGTGTGTGTTTATCTAGAATTGTTTGTTTCAGGGTATAATGTGATTGATTGATTGATTAATTGATTTATTTATTAATATTTCCCTGTCCTATGTTGTCCTCAGGTACCTGGACAGCTGTAACGTGCCCAACACGGTGAAGAGGAAGTGTGGCTCCTCCTCTGGCACCACCTCCTCTAACTCTGACGAGGACAAGCAGAAAGATGCTGCGGGTGGAGTCACAGGTAATCAGAGTTTGCTTTGACATTGTCTCTACATCTCCCTCTACAGTCCCCCTACAGATCTGTCTGTAGTTCCTGTCCATAATTCCCATCTTAAACGTGTGTACTAGCCAAAGGACAGGAGTCCCAGTACAGTGTGAAGTCCCTGCATTGCTCATGTTATCTGGGTTCATTTCCAACAGGTATGGCAGAGACGCTGGTGGCAGCAGGCGGGGCTAAGCCCTCAGGTCCCACTCATGGTCTAACCCCATTGGCTCTGCACTGCAAGGCAGAGAGTGTGGTGTCCACCACCTCGTTATGCAGCTTCAGCAGCACCATCGTCCATGTCGGCGACAAGAAACCTCCAGAGTCAGGTACAGTCATCGCTTATTCTATCCCGTTACTTCACTTTTGCTTCCTAGTTTATTCACGGGCATTACCCATCCTTTCTGTTTCAGGTATACTATCCCCCAAATGTTTTTGTGCTCCACTGGTGTAAAACAGCAGAGATGCCAGTGCCACATGGTTTGAGACTCATAAATGTGTTTGGCATAATTTCAACACTTTCAAGTCCTATCAGTCTCCAGATTTAACGACTTAAAGTTGAATAGCACACTACAGTATGTTTACATTCATGCGTTTAGCAGACACCTTTACTCAAAGCGACTTACAAAAAGAGGACTAACATTCAAGCTACAATACAGTTAAAAGCCTTATTAAGAGTGTGACTTGCTCACAGGAAATTGGCAGGAGATTTGATAAAAGTGCTGTAGAAAATGTGGTGATAGGGGGGTGCATTGTAAGTGAACTCCAGGTAGTAAGTTTTATGTCCACATATTTCTTACTGGTTCTGTTATTAAAGATAACATGGTATTCACAGGAATGTGGCATACTTGCTAATGCGCATATCAATAGGAATATTGTCTGAATCTAGTACTTGGGAAATGTGTCAATTAAAAGTATTTCTTGACCCTTTTTTTCCTGTAGACATTGTCATGATGGAGGAGACCTCCACCACACCCACCCTTATACCGACCGCAACCGCACCCACACCAATTCCAGTAACTAGCACCTCCATCCTGCCACCCCCCCAACCGTCTGCCTCCACTAGCAGCAGCACCGCACTGCCAGACAAAGACAGCCGCAGGGCAGGCTCAGCAGCAGCAGCAGCAGCACCAGCAGCAGTAACCCCAGCCAGAGGAGCAGCAGCAGGATGTGGTGGCGTCACTCTAAAGGGCCTGACCAAAGAGGTGCTGTCCACTCACACGCAGCAGGAGGAACAGGCTTTCCTCAACCGCTTCCAAGATCTGAGCGAGCTGCTTGTGCCACAGCCCAGGCCCAGTCCTCCACATCGACAGTCTTCAACACCTGCAGGCAAAGGTAATTTCCAGCTATAATGGTTTGTAATTTGCAAGTCCTGAGGATGGAGTTCCTCAGGGTTTGGTTTTTAGACCTGTATTGTTTTTTTACTTGTTTTGTAACCATGTATCAGATCTAATCTCAGAGTGGGATATTATTAAAAAATGATCAGTCTTGATGAAATACAGCATTGTTCGTTCAGATGCAAGTTCTGAAGGTGGAGTTCCTCAGGGTTTGGTTTTTAGACCTTTATTATTTTTAGTTAATTGCTCTGAGTATATTAGATTCAATTTCTAACAGCAGAGTGGGATCTAGTTAAAAAATTACATCAGCCTTTTACTCACCCTTGCTTATTCTTAAACCCTTTACAGGAGTTCGTAGCTCACAAGACTACCCAGCAAAAGGGAGCGTAAGTGGGCGTAAGCGAGGCAGAGGGGGAAAAAGGCGGAGGCACCAGACCGAGGGCTCCCAGATGAGCGGCTACTCTCCACCCTTCGCCATGCCTCCCCAAGTCCCAGAGGCAGTCAACCCGGGCTGTTTCCCCACCGGCCGCCACTTTTCTATGGGCCCCCAGACCTCGTCATCCTCTTGGCCTCCTTCCGTGGGCTCCCAGGCCAGCAATCCGCCCACCATGCCCCAGTTTGCCCCCGGCTGCCTCCCTTGCTATCCCATTTTCCCCAACCAGATGCCCAACTCCCAAGTCATGCCCCCCATGATGATGGCTGTAATCCTGCCCAACTACATGTACCCTCAGCTCAACGCTCCCGTACCACAGCTGAATCTTGCCGGTTCCACACCATTCGGCACCGCCATGCCAAACCTCGTCCAGAACGCTGCAACTGCACCCCAGCTGACACCGCAGACGATGAACCCCATGTTCAGCTCTTGCATGCCACAGATGCCCCCCCTGGTGAACCCAGGAGCCATGGGCCAACCCAACATGATGCCATCAATGATACCATTCAATCCCGCCATGCCCGCTATGCCCCCACAGCCCTTCTACAACCCCAACATCATGTACCCCCCGTTCGCAAACGCAGCAGTCCCCACGCCATGCCCCAGCAACCCGTACGCACAGGCCGTTGGACCCTCACGCTCCTGCACGCCCCAGTCGGGCGGTGGACTGGCCAACGGGGTGGAGCGAGACGATGCGGATTCGCCCCTCTTCCACTCGCGTTGTTCCTCCCCCCTCAACCTGGTGCAGCTGGAGGAGCTGGCCGGCAACAGGGCGGAGAGCTCGGCCGCCGGACAGCTACAGACTCCGCCTCCTGCGGGAGTGATGTCTCAGGCGAAGGTAGCAGGCGTGACCTCTGTCAGCCGCAGCAACTCCAAAGACACTAAAGGAGAGGACAATGTGAGTCCTCAGATTTTTAAACATAGACAACAGCTTAGTTGGTTTTATGGAAATGCTGTGTGTGTGTTTTTGTGTGTGTTTGGCACAGTATGGGTTCATTTCTATGCATCTTATTGATAGTAGTTGTACTTATTTAAGTATCTTGGATGGTATTTTATGGGGGTAGAGTGCTTGACTTGACAAACTCATTGGCCATTCTTACATAACTTGTAACTTGTGTGTTACGCATTACCTGGGCATTCAAGTTAGTCTGGCTAACCGCCATAGGCCCGGCTGTTCCTCTTCGCCTTAAATAGTGAGCCAATGATAAATTAGCCTTTACTCCTGGGTGAAGGAGGCAGGATTAGGAAGTTCAGTCTGCCTCATCAGAGGCATTTGATGCCTTTCTATCCCTTCAGGGAGCCCACTGTGTATGGCATGATTGCTCAATATCAGAGCTCGAGGTGATAGCCACTGATATGCAGTGATGTGCAGTGCAGTGATATGCAGACTTCAGGAAGATTTGTATACACCAATAGCTTTTTAAAAAACATATAGGAACCTTAAAAAGAAATTATATTTTAATTATATATAATATAAGTTCTAATTATATGAATTAAATTATAATTATATTGGACGCCCTATGAGGCCCGATGCGCTTGTGTTTTGACCTGCAACTCTTGTCCTTTCCCTCTTTGATTCAGGTGGATATGAACGAGTCCAATCAGGATGCCATGTCCACCTCCAGTGACCTCCTGGACCTTCTGCTGCAGGAAGACTCCCGTTCAGGAACCGGTTCTGCTGCTTCTGGGTCCGGATCCTCCGGTTCTGGCTCGGGATCTTCCGGCTCGGGATCTTCCGGCTCCGGATCTTCTGGCTCCGGATCTTCAGGCTCCGGATCTTCAGGCTCCGGTTCCAATGGCTGCAGCACCACGGGGAGTGGAAGTGGAACTGGTAAGCCCAGTTGATGTCTTTTTGTGTCGGTGCCAAAAGCTGCCTCAGGCATCCTCAGCGACTATGTTGCTAGGCAACATTATTGTTTGTCTGGCATATCCCCATCAGTGTTGTGCAAGAGTTATATAACACTAAGCAGCAATAGGCAAATATACATAGTCACCCTGTCGGAATGCATGGAACCTCCAGAATGGAGAAGATTCCCAGAAGCAGTCAGACTGCTGAGCAACGGGACATGATGCAAGGCCTCTCAAACTGAACTGGAATGCACTCCTGCATTTTTCTGTCTCTGCTGCCAGTTTTTAATTGATACATTCTACCTCACTACCCCTCTTAATTATTATAGCCACTACTGCAGTACAAGTCTACTTATTGTCTGTTTTACTACCTTGCACTACCTTAAGTAGTACACTTTATGTTTACCTCATGTATGCACTAAATATGTACAGTAGTCTAGACAACTTGACTTGATTTATGTGGGTGTCCAGCAACATTGCTGAAGAAGCTGACCTATGCCTCATGCCTTTTAATGTGCTCTGAGCAGGAACAGCCCTGCAGGCAGTCCCAATAATGAACGTTTCCCCATTCTTTTGTGGTATTACAGGTAGCAGTAACACCAGTAAGTACTTTGGCAGCGTGGACTCTTCAGAGAACGACCATTCCCAGAAGCAGCCAGCAGGGGACGCTGCAGAGGATCAGTTCATCAAATACGTCCTCCAGGACCCCATCTGGCTCCTTATGGCCAACACCGACGACAAGGTCATGATGACCTACCAGCTGCCCAGCAGGTGAGCCGGCCGTTGCCATGGTTACCAGTCAGTGTGGCCCATGGGCCAGTGTGCATGGGCATATTCTCTCCCTGTGTGTGTGTGTGTGTGTGTGTGTGTGTGTGTGTGTGTGTGTGTGTGTGTGTGTGTCTTTCTTTTGTTCACGCTTCAGGTGAAATTTGTCTCATCACGATTCACTGCCCTCTCCTGCTTGGCATGTGGTGGAATTTGTGTAGACAGTTCTTTATGTTTTTAGGCCTGTGTGTGTGTGTGTGTGTGTGTGTGTGTGTGTGTGTGTGTGTTGTCTGTGTGCGATTGCGATGAATGCCTTTGCATCACGGCTGGCTCTAGGCAGAAGCTATTCTTTGCTCTGCCTGCAGTAGTAGATGGACACTAGCAGAGTGGCACAGCCAAGGTCACTGGGCCCTACTGGCGCTGCTGGTGGTAGCAAAAGCAAACATGTTGTTTGCCCTCAGATCAGATGTATCCCCCTCCTCCATATGTCATCAACATAGTCCTGGGAGTTTAGATGGAATTCTACTGAAATAAGCAATTAGGCTGTGACAAAAAAAACCCTGAGATGACAAAGAGAGCACATGGTTTTATATGATGCCATAACTTTGGATGTGTGTGTGTGCACAGAGACAGGGAGACGGTTCTGCAGCAGGACTTGGCTATCCTGAAGGCGGCACAAAAGCAGCAGCCCCACTTCACAGAGCAGCAGCGGAAGGAGCTGAGCTTAGAGCACCCGTGGATCCTCAACGGAGGGATCCCCGACGCCATCAACGTCACGGTGTGTTTGCAGCTCTTTTACTAGAGCTGTCACCACGGCAGCATAGTACTATTCAAAGTACAGTGTACAGTTTGCTGGATATTGTACTTGTTAGGACTGATATATTGTGGGATTTAAATGATGGACTATATATTATAGAAGCATCTCAGGAAGTTTGTCCTGTGGAATTAGTGATTCAACTGAATTTCTTCATCTGTGGCTTGTATATTCATAATTGATGAAAAGCTAATTTTGAACCCGGATTAAACTGATTTGTGTGTAGGGTCATTATCTGTGTGTAGGGTCATTATCTCTCTCACACACACACACACACACACACACACACACACACACACACACACACACACACACACACACACTGATAAAAAGGTCAAGTAACATTTCAAAAGATTACAGAATTATATAATTTCCATTACTAGGAAGCGTGTACTTTCGTCATCCACAGTGGTCATACAAAAATCTCAAGGCCTTCTGTCTTGTGTTTTTGTGTTGTTTTGTCTGTAGTGATAGACTCTCAGGAAACAGCCTTGGTGGTGCTTGTGACCCAGTGTCAATCTTCTGAAAGATCCTCAAGTGAATTGTGTGTCTTTGTGTCTGTGTGTGTTTTCAGTCCTGCACCGACTGCAGCGGCGCCGCAGCTAATCGTGTGTCATCACCGCTGTGCCTCAAGCACGAGCTCCAGCTGCCCGAGGAAGTTGGCGCCACCGGAGACACCACCCCAGACACGCTGAACGTCTCGCCCACTGCCCAGCCCGCCTCCACTGCCACCACCACCAGTGAATCAGAAGGGGCACCCACTGGTCTGCTGCCTCCGAGCGACGAGGAGGACCTTGAGGTGACGTCTTCTGTGCAGGTGTGTGCAGAGGAGTGAGCAGCACTTGTAGGCACAGGTGTGAGCGCCGTCTTAAGCCAGAGGACAGCGATGTCCCACAGAGTCACTGACTCAGTCACTGTGTCGCTATGGCCTCCCTGAACACAGGCCTAGCACACACACTCACACTGCTGTGGGTATTTGCACTTGGTCTCAGATACTCTCTCAGCTGAGTGCAGCTGGGTAGTTCTGGACTGTAAATCTGTAGATCCTGAGAACAAAGACTGGATCCTTCTCAGTCGTAAATGCTCAACTATAGTGATCAGGCTCAGATTTGACCTTGACCAAGTGATTCATCAGTTTTACAAAGTCTGGTAAAAATGTTTTAACAGATGTCCGTATATTCCAGAGGAAGGGTTTAACAGCTTGTGCCCTAGAAATGATCTGTGTTTACAGTTTATCCCTCAAGTGCAGGGAAAAGTAGGACGGTATAACAAAGCTGCTCTCAAGGCAAAAAAAAATAAAAAAATATTGCTTGGAGTTTAAACGTAAAGGTTAAATTGCACAGAGGCCAAAGTAATATGATTTCAAGTAACTATTTCTTGGCTTCCCCTGTACACTGGCCATATTTAAGTGTACTTGAATTTCAGACAAATATAAGGTTTTGGAAAAAAAATGTACAATCTAATCAGGTTTGACCTGAACATGTTGGAGAATGCCTGATGCTCCTGTCAAAAGTTTCCCTTGTGGCAGTGAACGGCATGGGGGAGCTGGGCTCACCGCTCCTTCAATCTGCCAGTGTTGTACAGTCAGGCACTTACTTTACTGGGTTAGTATGTACAGTCATTTCTGTGCTCCTCAGTGTAGAAGCCCCAGAACAATAAGAAACCTGCCATGTGTATATCATGTTTTTGTAAAGGAGCATAGCACTTGCTCTGAATTTTTGGAGCTACTTTTAAACATTCTCTTAACATAAATAATACAAAGTATGTGTCATATAATCTATTAAAATGTAAATTTGTAATGGTTGTAATATTGTGCTGTCTATTTGTATATATTGTAAATGACACCTGGACAGTTGGTCTGCTGATGGATTGGTCCTTTTGTGTTTTCTGACTATATTCATCTACTGCATTATTTTTTATTTATTCCATAATAATTGTTATTGAGAGAAAAGCATGATGTGTTATAATATGGGCAATTTAACTCTGATGAATACTGTATAGATGCTCTTGTATTTTGTCACGTAAACTTTTGTTCATTTGCAACGTTCAAATGATATTTTTGTATATTCTTCACAGAGGACGGCCCTTTGTGCATGCCTGTCATGTTTTTTTCTCTTTTTTTTGTCAAAGGGACGAGATTACAGAAATAGACACAGCCTCCGATTTCTCAGGAGCTTAGATAAGCGTTCCCATGGTAACGCCATTGAGTTGCTGAGTAGACAGCAAAATCTAAACAGAAGAAAGAATCTCGCTTTTCTCAAGGTGACGCATGTTAGTGAGTGTATGCGTGTGTGTGTGTGTGTGCGTGTCTGTGTGTGAAAGTAAAAAGCCACTCGAGATGTCTAGGCCACGTGTAGAAAAGTACGGGCTGAGGTAACTGGCCACACATTTGGCCCTTATTTGTGACTCAAGCAGTTGCTATTGTGTTCTGAGCACACAGAGCCCTGCTGTGTAGTGCAGGTAGCAGACCCCTGAGAACCAACTAAGGTAGCCTATGCTTAGCATTCTCAGTCCGTATAACACAGTTGTGTAGTGCAACACCAAGGACAGTTATAACATACTTACATTTAAACAGTAATTCACACTCAGTACTTGATACATTGGGTCACACATCTCCATGACTGAAGGTTACCACACATTGGTTATGTGGTGATAGAACCCATAGAGTGGGAATGTTATATGATCAAGTGGCAGGATTTGAGATGGAGCTTACGTCTGTCACCCAGTGGCTCACATCTCGAAAGGACAACTTGTTTTTGTTATTTTGTGTGTGTGTGTATGTGTGAGTGTGTGTGTATGTGGTCTCTTCTATGTGTAACAATGTGTTCCCCAGCCCCTGAGAGAAACTGAGATATTTTTTTTTTCCTGCCTGATTTTCATTTTGAAATAAAGTCTATTTGATGCAGTACTCTGAGTTGTTGTTTTTGTTATTTGTGCTTCAGTGTGCGAGAGAGAAACAAATAATGGAGCTGTTCAGTGGTCCGTTTCCCAAAAGCATCGTTGCTAACTAAGTTATCAATTTTGTTGGTTACAATGCAATTTCCCCTCTGCCATAGCCTAGAACTCTAGACGCCCTCTAGCGGTAGCAAATTGAATTTTCTCAGTGAGTACGTCTAGCAATCAGCCATAGGTTGTACTCCGACCTCTGTGGTGTCTGAGCTGTTTATCTGAGCTATTTACACTCTAGGTTGTTTTTAGACATAGTGGTGTTTAGCTAATCACAACAAGTCATTGGGCAGGCTTAACATTGTTTGAATCACTTGTTAGTTGCGCTGATTAGTTTTAGCCGTTTTACTCGAGGGTCTATCACTTGTGGCCAGACTATACATTTTGCTACCACTGCCAAATATAAGCTTTTGGGAGAGACGCCTGATCAGACCAACTTAAATTTCTTTCCTCTCATAACCACAAGATGGCAGTGTAGGACATGAACACTTATTTGGGGGGTAACATTAGTTTTTTTTACAATCTGCACTTTCAAATCTCAGGACCTCAGGAATCACGAGAACAGCCACATTGATCTGGAGTGCATATGTCACTGCATTTTACACTTCCTGTTGTGCCTCAGTTGTCTCAGTTCTATGGCTCTCATACACACAGAAAAACAAATGACTTGCAGGCAATCATGGAAACTGCTGGAAAGAATTATGGTGTGCCAAGAGCACACGTCTGTGTGTCATTTTCCCTTCACATTCCACTCGCTCTTTGGTGGAATCATTTTTTTGCCGCAAGAGTACTGTCTTTCTGTGGCTTTGGGACCATACGAGGTCCACCCCCCATGCACCCTCTCCAATACTCGCCCATAAATTAGGATCATGTTCCTGTGCTCTCTCGTTTTGTCTTTGTCTTCATTCTTCTTGCTTCTTTTACTTATACCTGTAAGTGTAGTCTCCATTCTAAAGAAATATTGTGCACTACAGTGGATATTTTTCCTATTCATCCTCTTGATTTGGTGTACTGTAGTTGTAAGGTGTACAAAAGTCATTGACTAATCTTTTTTTCCAACATTAATCAGTTTACTCTAGATGCCTTTAATAGAAACAAAATGATGAACTGGAAACATTACTGTGTGGGTCAGTAGCTGTATCTGCTGAGGTACTGTGAGTCACCTCCCTACTATCCCTGTTATTCATCCATAGCTCCCACACAGCGCTTGTGTCATCACGCCTGTTTGCCCAGCTGTTTTCCCTTCACAGAATGACTCTTCCATCAGCAGCGTCCACTTGCTTGATCGTTCATGCATCACTCTCTGTGATGGATCATGCCAGCGGTACTACCTCATATTAAGCATGCGTGTGTTGGTGACCAGGAATATGCAGAGCTGAATCTGGATTGGATGAGACCTGCCGGACCTGCCCCAGGGCTTCCCCTTATTGGTGCGGAGGTGTTACAACACACAGGTCGATATGGAAACAATGAGTGAAGAATTGTAAACAAACCGCCCAGCCAACAAACAGTGCATGTTATCTCCAAGCCATAATGAGAGAGGATGGTTAACCTGGACCACAGGCATACTATGCACACACACACACACACACACACACACACACGAGAAAGAAATATTCAGCTTGAGCTCATTTTGCACATGTTGTTTTTATCCATTCCTGTACCAGACGAGCCGTTATTCTTCATGTTAAACATCTGGTTTATCCTTCTAATACTTGTCTATTCATGGGCTCCAGATGCTTTTTATTGCACAGATACGAGACAGAAATGGACAGATTTACTTTTCTGTTGGTCATACTGTATCCCTCAGTTTTCTGTATCCGCTGACCACCCCCCACCCCACCCCCCACATCCCCACCCACCCTTACCCTTACCCTATCCCTGCTCCGGCTCCAACTCCTCCACAGTGTTTCAGTAAATTTCCAGTGGCTGTTTCCGAGGCCCTGGCTCTGTTTGCAGCCGTTCACATGCCCCCTGGTCTCAGTCACAGCCTTCCCCAACCCCCATGACTGCACTGCGCCTTGGCTCAGGGTGATAGATTGCTCCACAGGCCCGTCATGAGTCGACACCCTTGGAGCTCAGCCAGGTGTTTGGGTCATTGTTGACCCCCCCACACACACACGCACGCACACACACTCTCAACACACACACTCAAGCACACACACACAGTAATAATGCATGCATACACACTTTAGCCTCCAACACACACAGTTTACCCCCCCCTGCAGTCGACTTCCCACGTCACTGCATTCCTGCTCCCTCTCTTATCTGCAGACTCCCTACGCTGAGAGACGAGAGACGAGAGACACCAATCACTCAGGAAGTGCTGGAGAAAAAAACAAAAAACACAACAGTCTTCAACGATGATGAATTCATCACTCTAAACACTTTCTCTCCAACACACACACACACACACACACACACACAAACACCATGTGTGAAGAAAAAATCTGTTCTCCATCACTTTCTCTCTATCATATTGTTGTTCTATATTTTTCCCTTTCACCATTTTCTTTCTCTTCCCTTCTTTCTCTCTCTATGTCCCTTCATCATTCTGCATGCTCTGTCCCATTGGTGTGACTAGAATGCTGTAGAATCTTCTAAACAACATTTGTGTTTATTAAACCAGGGTTGTATGGAGAGAGTCTAACCACATGGTTCTGAAAATAGTCTAGAGTTTCAGCAGCACGTTGCCAGAGGGTCTGTGAATAAGTTTGCTACAAAATATAAACATGTCTTATGGGAAAAGAAATACTGCAAACACACTTTCATTCTGCATTTTTAAAACAGTCGGCTTACAAGTTTTGCAAAACCAAGCCAAATGCAATACCATGCCCATTTAAAACAGTTGTGGTTATAAGCAAAATATATTTTTAAAATAAGAATTAAAAAGCATCTGAAAGAATAAATGGCTATAACTTTTGTTGAGAGCATGAGGGGTCCCCAGGCCAATAAAGTTTGAGAACACCTGGTCTAGAGTTTTAGAATCTCAGATTGGTAAACACAACTTTTCAATACAATGTCCAACCCACCCACTCTGCTTGGATGTCTGTCTCTGGTTTACTGCCAACTGAGTGGGTCGCCTTGGTTGTGAGTTGACTGAAAATGCTTCTTAAGCCCACTGTTGATGAGGCTCTATCATGGTTTGTATATTCTGAACCGAACAAATAAAGGAAATTCCTGCTGGATAACGAAAAGGTAACCGCAGGCCCGCTGGGGTGTAATTGGATCCCCAGTCTGTGAAGCACAAACAGCCTGGCTTGTGTGATAACACAACTCAGCCCGGGGGCCATCTTGGCACCACTTCTGTGCTTGTGGTGCTCCCACCAGACCACTGTTACATTTTATCTGCAGTATAGAACAGCATCCCACCCCCACAGTCTCAACCCCTCCCCACCCCTCACACACACACACACACACACACACACACACACACACACACACCCCTCCCCCCAAATGGGCCTCAGAGAAGTGGGCCAAAGCAGTCTGCCCCCGCAGCAGCAGACACAACCAAGAAGTCAGTTTGACCCGCTCCCTCCTATCCTTCTCCTCCACCACTGCAGGCCAGAAACACAACTCTGCTGCCACCCGTGACTGTAAAGAGCTGCCACTGCAGCACTGAGGAGGATGTTTGGGCAACAATACCATGAGCCAACTGGTCTGAGCCAGACGACTGCTGCAGAATGCCAAAGAGACAGTTATCAGACAACAGAACCCGATGACCAATGTCTGTGTAGCGTAAATCACTGTGTTTATAACCCTCTGCTTTGCAGTCTACCCTAAACTCTGTCCTGAAGCGCTTCAAGGTCTCTGGAGGTGGATGAATCCAACCTTTCCAGGAACGCCGCCCGGTGGACTTGGCTAGGCTAACCTGGAATAACAAAATACTGTCATTGTTATGAAAGCAGTGGTGAAAATTACAGTCATATGCTTTGGAATGTTAATAGACCCCCTACCACGGTAACCTTGAAGTGATGACCTGCGTGTGGCCTCTTTGCCATAAAACAACATCTGACCCATAAGCTCAGGGTCAACATCCCACTGCGCAGCTAGCGATTAGCTTAAAGAGGCTTCCCTGTAGCTGGATATGTGATACCTTTAACCCACTTATAGTGCTTGTGAAAATAAACTCTCTATGCCAGTGTTATTAAGTCCATTAAAGATGACACGTTGGCTTAATAGATGTTGAAAGGCACTATGGTTTATGTAGTTTGGTTGGAGGTAGTGTGGTGTGTGGTTGTACAGGAGCTGGTGGTGGTTGGGTTTTCCCATGCATTCCTTCATGAAGTCCTGGCACATCCGCAAGGGCAGTAAAAGTTAAAGGGGAGAAGAAAGGAAGATCCCTCTTGACATTCGCTTGCTTTCCGGGAAGAGACAATGGATTAACAGAACTGCTGCATTGCATGTTGGGCCAGGCGGTCTGTGCATCATCAGCCTCTGGAAGAAGCATACACACACACACACACACACACACACACACACACACACACACACACACACACACACACACACACACACACACACACACACACACACACACACACACACACACACACACACACACAGTTCAAGGGTTTTGCATAGCTTGTATATTTATTCCTGTGTTCTGTACACATTTCTTTGGACAATGGGGGGTTACTTGCGTCCAAAGTTAACATGGCGACGAGCGCATCTGTTTCTAATTACGATGGCCCCTCCCCCACAGAGACACACGCAAGGCCCCCCCTCTTGCATTATTTTTATTCCCTCCCTCGTACGTGACTCCAAAAAACTCTCAAACTCTTTGCTTCTCTCTTTTCCTCTGCCACTTACTCTATCCCCCTCTCCACCCACCCCAATCCACTCCTTCACTCCACCTCTCTCTCTCCCTCCCTCCCTCCCTTCTTCTCTCCTCATCTCTGTCATCTCTCTCCTTCTCTCTCTCTCTCCCTGTCTGCCTTGTGTGTGCATGTGTGTGTGTGAGTGAGTGAGCTGGTCACTATGGAAAGCATAACATGTATGTGGACTCTGGGGCTCGTGTGCCTGTCACTGACCCTCGGCTGGACGCAGGGACAGACCACTACCAACTACTCCAGGTGAGGAGGAGAGGATATGGATTGCATTTAGAGTTATTTAGATGGTTAAGTGTGTGTGAGACGGTGTGTGTGTGTGTGTGTGTGTATAGCTCTTGGTTTCTATAGTAGCTGTAGCCTTGTGAGGTGGGCGGTGTCGTCCATCTGTTTAGATCTGGACTGGATCACAGGTGGTCTGAAGTGGGTCAGCGGGTTCCAGACGTCTGCCTGTTTTTTAGGGGATTTAGCCGAATTTGGGGATTTATACTGTAAGATTTTCCACTCTCTCTTGGATCAGAGCCATGAAGCATTATAGGCTTCCGTCTCTCTCTGCCCTGCACAGGTGAAACGTCCAGCGTGTTTACAACATGTTTACAACTGACAAAGTTTCACTTTTTTACGAGTGGGTTTTAAAACAACAACAGCAATAAGCCTCTCAACCCCAAACTTGTATTCTGGCCGTCCTCTCACACCCATGTGCCTGAGGTACATTAGCATGAAGACTAGGGCTTGCTGCAGCCCCTCACCCGTAATTTGGGTCACCTCAGATGGTTAGTAATTAAGCAAGCATGGCGGCTGGCAGCGTTGTTGCAGATGTTTGTGCGAGTGGGCTGATGGTGGCGTCACTCTGGACTGGAGGTCTGGGCTGGAGCTGGGGCTTAGGGTTGACTCAGGTCGGCTTGGCTCGCGAGTCTCTGCTGGCGTCTCTAGACGATCGGGGTGCTCACACTGCCGCCGATGCAATCTGCTTTACAGGAGAGTTCTAGGACATTCCTTGGAAGTGGTTATGCTCGGAAATTGAGAAATTGCTCTAACTAGCCTTTGTTTTACTTTTTTTTTTTTGCTCCTGGCATAGAACTTGCTAGAACTTTCTTCCCTTGGTGGCTGTGAAGGTGATTTCATGTGTCGACTCAGACTACTGTCCGTGGGCGGATGACCTTTACTGTCTGGTTTGGGTATTACTGTCAACTGTCATAAAAGAAACACAAAATACTTGCACACATTTTTACTTCACAAGTGTTTTGTCACTTTTGTTTAATGTCATTGCCATAAAACTGTGTCTAGCAGCAGATTTTATGACGACACTGTCCAAAAAGTCACATCAGTGGCCAGTGAATATCTTTTTTAATCCTTGGAGGTAGTCTGGTAATATTTAGGCTACAGCCATCCCTTTCCACGGTGTAAAAAGCCAGCAGTGTGAGTTATTTTGGAATAGGAATTTAGCCCAAATATTTAAACAGACATGCAATGTGAAAGCCAGGTGATGGAAAGAAAGGTTGAGGGAGAAGCAGCAGGGATGCTGAGAGAGAAGTTTGTGATATTCATATTTTTAATTCTCAGGCTCATCTACTTTGAATTGCATATACTGTATTTGAACGAAAGGAGACAGTATGGGTGGTAAAGAGAAAGATGGTGAAGGAAAAGAGAGAGAGGGATAGAGAGAGAGAGAGAGAGAGAGAGAGAGAGAGAGAGAGAGAGAGAGAGAGAGAGGATGAGACATTGATGGTGTTAGTGGAATGTCATACCCCCCCTGGGTCCAGACTCCGTCCTGTCTGCTCCCTCCACCCCACACCTCCCAGCCACCCTCCCCAAAATACCCCCCATGCCTGACACTTCAGTTGGGGGAGGAGGCCCCAGAGATGGAGCTAACCCAGAGAGACAGACCATGCAAACAATGAGTCATGGCTCTCAAAGTCAGAGTCATGGTCTGTGGGTTAGTGTGTGTGTGTGTGTGTGTGTGTGTGTGTGTGTGTGTGTGTTTATGTGTGTATGAGTGTGTGTGTGTGTGTGTGTGTGTGTGTGTGTGTGTGTGTGTGTGTTTATGTGTGTATGAGTGTGTGTGTGTGTGTGTGTGTGTGTGTGTGTATGTGTGTGTGTGTGTGTGTGTGTGTGTGTGTGTGTGTGTGTGTGATATTGATTGTGAAAGAGAGCGCATGTGTACGTGTGTGTGTGTGGATGTGTGTGGATGCATGTGAATGTGTGTAAGTGTTTTGTGAGCAAGAGGAGAGAGACAGGGATTAAGACATACATAAATAATGTACAGTATACAGTATATACTTGGTCTTTCGGTAAGTCTTCTACATTAACCCTTGGTAGTCTAGAGTGGAGTGGTAACCTGTGACTGTGTCCCCCAGGCCTGTGTTTAACTGTGGAGGGCACCTGGATGGAGAATCTGGATTTGTGGGCAGTGAGGGCTTCCCAGCCTTCTATAAGCCCGACAGCAAATGCACCTGGTACATCACTGTGAGTTTCACTTCCTGCATTACTCACTCGCTCCGCACTTTCACACACTAATGTGCACAATGTCTAATGCTTGCCTCATTCACACACTCCATAGTGCTACGGACGCATGCACAAGTCAAAGCAAGTTTATTTATATAGTGCATTTCCTACACAGAGGCATATCTGTGTAATTTGATGGACAGTAGTCATTTCCTAACTACAACCGTAGGAACTTCATTGACTAACTGAGTGGAAATAATCAGCGTAACACAAGTTTTAAAATATGTTCATTCTCTCACTCTTTCACACACATGCACACATCAACACATCATTAGCTCATTCAAATTCACTTTCTCAACAGCCCCTACACACATTTACGAGTCATTTACTTATAGGCTACTGAAAAACTAGCTCACTCACTCATTCATTCATTCACTCACTCACTCATTCACTCAATTCTTTGTGTCTCCCTGTCTCCCACCCTCTTCTCTCCTTCAGGTGCCAGAGGGGAACGTCGTCATGCTCACCTTTAGGATCTTTGACCTGGAGGCCGACTCCCTCTGTCGCTATGACTACCTGGATGTTTACAACGGTCATTCCAACATGGTGGAGAAGCTGGGCCGCTTTTGCGGAACATTCCGGCCTGGCGCTCTCATGTCCACCTCTAACACCATGATGCTGGACATGGTGTCGGACTCAGGCACTGGAGGAAGAGGATTTGTGGCCTTCTACCAGGCAGGGAAGCCTCATGCAGATGGTAAGAATGATTGTAACATTTACAAGGAGATAGCCCCAAGGAGAAAACAGATAAACTTTGTGTACTGTTGTCTACTAGACTGTGAGCTGTGAGTTTGTGATTCATTCACTGTAGGCTAAAGCTCTAAACTATTTAGGAAATAAAAATGCACACAGACAACAGGTAGCAAAATATGATTGGAAAGAACAATGTAAGTCTATGTGTAAGAAATACATTGTTCATTATGGCCAATATTCTTTCAGGTGCTTACTTCAAGTTAAAAAAAAGTGCTTAGCTCCATGTGTTTCTGCCTACACTAATCACTTTTTTGGACTTAGAGGCCTGGCAGAATACTATCCCTTGTGCCTATGATGTTCACCCTGTAGTGCCAGTATTCCTTGGCACTGTGAATGTGACTCACCCCTGGGATATTACTATAAAGCGTTTCCTCCTAGCTTTACTGAAAATTGCATTTGCTTTAAGTTTAAATGCCAATATGAACCTTGTATATATGTGTGCTCCTTTGTGTTTTTTTCCTCCTTTAGATCAGATCTGTGGAGGGAAATACACCAAGTCTCAGGGGTCACTCCAGACCCCCAACTGGCCACAGAAACACTACCCCCCAGGGGTCACCTGCTCCTGGCTCATTACTGTGGAGCCTGGCATGGTCAGAGGCTTCTCATTCTCCCACCCTCAGAATCACTCACCTATGTGCTAACTATTTTACATTCTCTAGCATGTGTGAAGCATTTGGTGAAACCTGTAATGGATCTAAATCACTTTCAGAGACAAGACCAGTTGTGAAAAACAAAATTACAAGAAATTAAAACATTTTTTTCTTTCCTGATGTCTATAGGCTATTGAGGTGAACTTTGAGAAGTTTACCATTGAGGGAGATACTTACTGCCGCTTTGATTATGTGGCACTTTACAATGGAGGGGAGAGAGAGGACTCTAGACGCATTGGCAAATACTGTGGAGACGTGTCCCCCAAGTAGGTGCACCACCCCCTCGCCCCCCTTCTCTCTGTGTTTGCATGTGTTTCGCTTAGCTGGCAGCATTTTCTAACCCAGGCTTCTAACTCAGCAGTTATAAGCTAACTGGCATCTGTTACATATACAGTAAATTTGTATACCATATTTTATAAGAAACAGAATTACAGTTTGAGCTTGCAAATGAATAAATATTACTGCAATTAGTAATTATATCTAACCCATCAAGAAGCTAGCCCACCCCTCATCTCTCTCTCTCTCTCTCTCTCTCTCTCTCTCTCTCTCTCTCTCTCTCTCTCTCTACCTGCTTAGGGAGATCGTGAGTAATGGGAATGTCATGCTGGTACAGTTTGTGTCTGACACCAGTGTCACGTCTGATGGCTTCATGGCCACCTACCGGAGCATTCCACGCGGCTCCAAGCCCCCCACCACCGGGGGTGACGTTGTAACCGGCCCCCGCATCGAGTCCAGTCCCCGCGTACCTGTGGTCAGAACCGACCGTCCCTCTCGACCCGTCAAACCAGAGAAATCAGAGCCCAGGAGGCCTGTGGTTGTGACAGAGAAGCCCACCACCACCACCACCACTGTGAAGCCCACACCCAAGCCCAAACCAGCCAAGCCAGTCAAGCCTCAGCGCAGACCAGTCAAGAAGCCAGAGAATGGCAAACCCACTAGACCCAGAGGTCAGTGAGTGAATGAGTGAGTGAGTGAGTGTATGAGTGAGTGAATGAGTGAGTGAGTGAATGAGAGATTGTGTGAATTTGTGAAAGAGTTACAGTAGGTGTGAGAGTGGGAGGACAAGAGGGATTGATTGAGCGTGAGGTGAGTGAATGAATTCATGTGTGAGAGAGTGAGTGAGTGAATGGCTGAGTGAGATATTAAATGAATGTGTGAAAGTGAGAGAATGAGAAAGTACTGAGAAAAACAGATAGAGAAAAAAGTTGATGTAAACACAACAAACCAAACAAGCATTTGTTCTGCATGTCTGCAAATTATAGAGTATATTTGTTCTCCAAACATGTGAAAAATGTGAATTTGACATTTTCCAGTTCCCCTCAACCCACTGTGTGCACAGCCCTGCAAGAGAGCCGCAAACATCAAGGCCAGTTACTGTGCCAGTGAATTTGGTAAGGCCCTGTTTACGAGAATACAGAGTGTGTGAAGGCACAGACTCAAAATAAAAAAAATAAAATAAACAATAAGTAACAACAAGAAAAGCAACACTTACAGTACATAACTCACGAGAGATTTAAGATCCACTTCACACTGTAGCAAATATTGCAATTCATCATTAAGCAAGAATATCCTAATCCCTTCTCTCTGTGTCCTCTTTGACCAGCGATCACTGCCAGACTGACCTCAGTGACCCCCAAGCCTGGAGGTGCGGTCCACATCACTGCATCCCTCATCAAGTCCTACAAAACTGGCCGGCTGACCATCACACAGGCTGGAGTGGACATGTCCGTCAAACTGGTCTCAGCCTGCATGAAATGCCCAGTGCTGCGCAGAGGTAATGACACACAAACAGGACCTACTAATGTATTTGCCCTCATACAGGGGTTATCATCATGTAATCATCAAGTGAAGTTGTGTGTTCTCTCACACTCATTTTACACACTCACTCACTCATTCACTCACTCAATCACTCTCTCACTCAGTCATTCATTCACTCCCAGTGTTGAAGTGCTAAAATAAGAGGTGAAAAGTGGTCAGCAATATGAGGAATAGAAAAGCAAGCAGACTGTGTTTGATGTTGGAAGATTGTTGCTGTGGTATCAAATTTTAAAGATGACATAGAATGGATTAATTGAGTATTGTACCTTGTTATTGTACCTTGTTAAGATACAATATATTCAATTGTATTTTGTCAAAAAGAAGATCAAGTGATATTTTACAAGCCTAGTTAACACCTCATATTTAAAGGAGAAAGCCGGCGTGAATCAACACGTAGTCCTACTGTTTTGTACTGCCAAGCGCTATTGTTAGCCACCTCAATCACTGGATTTCATGCAAGGCAGACTGAGATAGCGAAACGACAGCTAACGTTAACAGAATGGGGCATTTCAAAACGAAAGCAAATCGATTAAGTTTCGTTTTTGACATGCCTCATTCAGTTAATGTTAGCTGCCGTTTCGCAAACTCGGTCTACGATGCACAACATTTTATCATTGAGGTAGCTTTCAGTAGCGCTTAGCAGAATAAAACAGCAGGGCTAGGTGTTGATTCACGCCGGATTATACCTTTAAGATGTGTATTGAAATGGTATTTTTGCCTAAACAACGCCTCACTCTGGCCACCTTAATTGAACTGCAATGGCTTTGTGCTATTTGACATCATTTGTAGGCTTTGTTCTAATTCGCTCATCATTTAATGGCTATTTCTAAATGTAGAATTTCCATATGAAAGAGGGCAGAACCATGCCTCATGTTCATGATAGCTCTTTGACCATCCACAACCTCTCTTAATGCATCAAAACCAATGTAAAAGTGGTTTTCCATTCTATGTCTCCTTTAAATTAGGATAATGCAGTTGGTTTTGGAAATGTTTAAAGTTGTATTTGGGGCATAAACTTTATTTGGTGTATTGTATACTTTCTATAACTCAAATTTGAAACTTATGTTTAGCCACCACTACATACTTGCTCACTTCCTGTGTCGTGTTCTTACAGGCTCCAGCTACATCCTGATGGGCCAGGTGGATGAGGAAGGCCGTGGCACACTGGCACCAGGCAGCTTCACCGCCGCCTACAAGGCCCCTCATCACAAAATCCTCACCAACATCAGCAACCAGCCATGCTAACCTAGCCTAGCCTAGCCTAGCCGCTCCCCTACCCCTCACCTACATTTCACTGCAATCCATACACCTCAGCCTGCAGCTCTGAGTCAGACGCCACAGGCAGGCATGTTTAGACTGAGGCCCACTGGGTATGGAGAAACAGATGAGAAATGGAGAGAAATGAAGTCCGAGACGCACACACACACTCCTCAAAGCCAATGATGAAATATACAGATCAAGTGTGAAAATGCCTACATTCCTAACTTGCAGCTGGGGTAATCTATCCTCACTTTTTAACGAGGTGCTCACAGTACAAGGCGACAGCTTCTTAACTTCACTTAATGGGACTATATTTTTATTACAAGTTTTATAGGCTACACACAGAGATGTCGCATAATTATATTTCTATGTAAATTATGATGTCTTTGAATAAAATAACGACTTTTATATAACACAAATAGTGGTCTGACTTTTCTTTGCTATTCCATGTGACAAAGCAGCCTGGACAAAGAAATTAATTTTCCGCTCTGTGCAAAAGAATCTATTTACTGTGCCAGGATTAGGCAGCCTTTTTAGCTGATGGAAAGATTCTTTGTGTACATTTGCCAAGACACATAAGACATTTTGCCACGTTGTGAGTCACTTAACAAAGCTGTGACATTCAGCCTGAATATAAACATCGCAAAAGACTTTCACCTGCGTAACTCTGTCTTAATACATTGTCTGGCCACATGTTAATGTTATATAATCTGTGTGTTATGCTATAGAGGTGAGATGTGGCCTTCATTGTGGCCTCTGCTTCCTACGTGACAGCCTGTTAATCAAGATCCTCATTCTCTGAGGCTCCAGGCTTTGCCTTTCAGCGCCATGACAACAGGCCATTATCCGTCATGTTATGTAATAGGCTGTCTCCCAGAGAGGTTCACATTGTGCTTTTTATCAGTGTGCTGTGAGGGAGAAATGTATAAGGATATCTGATGTCTTTACCGTATGTGTGTGTGTGCATGTGTGTGTGTGTGTGTGTGTGTGTGTATGACTGTGTGTACTGTATGTGTATGCCAGGGAAGAGAGGGTACATTCTGTTGATCAAGAAGTATGGTTTGTCCTTATTGTGATAAAAATTTTAGTTCAATTCAAAGGTTTACAGGATGACATGATAAACTATAGTGAGAACAGTAAAATTTAAAAAGTTACTAAATAAAGTGAGAGTTGATCTTTCGCTATGTGCTACTAAATGCTGAAGTCACATAATTCTTGTCAGTAGGCCTACATGTTTCTATGTCAATTATATATGGGGAAATAGTGCCACCATATGGTTAAAATCGGAATTGCTCTGACACTTATTTTCAACTAGAATTAGTTGCATTGATACCACCGTCACTTTTTACATTTTTTCTCAAAATGGAAAAATAAAAACTAAGCTCTGCAAAAAATAACTAAAAAGCTTTAACTGCAAGCTTTACACACAGATCTGAGATGAATGACCTGATGATACAGGATAAACTCCATTTTACCTTTACCCATGACAAAAAATGCACAATCCTCAGTAACATCAATCTACATATAAATGAACCACTATCACCTATTTATGAGCCAATGCCTACAGTAGGCTACTTCATAACAACAGCTCAGCATAGTGCACTCCAAATTATCTTTAGTAGAGCACACAAATAAATCACCCACTATAATCAAGTGTGTTATTCATGTGTTCCAGTCCAGAACCTTGCCATGGGTCCAGTCATGTTATTGGGGCCTATGATATCATTGATATGTTGCTGGTTCTTCCGTCATGTTCCATGAGCACCAAGAGGCGTGAACACAAGTCACTCCACTTCCTCCTGTTTCATTACACTTCAAACACAAGTCACCACATGACTCTGACTGTTCTTATAGTACCTGGCAGCACCAGTGCATGTTAATATATAACTAGTCAGGTTTTTATGGATTCTTTATGGCTTTTTGAAGGTTTGCCAAAGACTAAGAAAAGAGCTATTCATTTGCTCACTGTGAGCAGTGTTAGTATTGGAGTGGGATTACTTCACAAAGTGGTCCAGTGTGTCTGGAGTGAATTCTTTATGAATACAGTCATCTTACTTCTGTATGGACTGCAGTCACAAAAAGACAAAAGTCAACACAATGGGCAAAATGTGATGGTTTCAATTATTGAAAATTTAATAGATTTAACAGAATCAGGTTTTGACATTTGAAGATGTTAATCTTTTAGTCACAATTTCATTGATAAAAAAAAGAACATCTAGCAAATACATAGCCATTCTAACAACAAAGTAGACACAATACCAGGGAGGGACTGGCTAACAACAGACTTACATTAACTCTCTCTCTCTCTCTCTCTCTCTCTCTCTCACACACACACACACACACACACACACACACACACACACACACACACACACACACACACACACACACACAAATAAATTAACACCTATGACTTGACAAAAAACCTTCACAGAGAGACAAAAAGGATGAGAAAGACAATGACAAATCCACTAAAATGCACTTCAGGCTAAATTTTTGTAAACACAACTCCTGCACATGTTTGCATTCATGTTCTCTCTCTCTCTCTCTCTCTCTCTCTCTGTCTGTCTCTTTCTCCTTCAAGTCTCCATAAGACTACTGAAGCACCGTCAAAAAAACTTCACATTCATCATCAGCATTTCAAGCACAACTCTACAGATCCTAACCTACTGCTGTATTTGCTCTTCTACAGATAGGGCCCAAGAAACACTGAAGTCTCTTCTTAAGCCCATAGTTCACAGCTAAAACATCGGACTACACCTGATCTCAGAACAGTCTCTATCATAAGGAGTGCAAAGAAGCCAGCCCCATCAGATGAACCGCCGTCACGGACGCAAACACACAGTGGGGCTAAGTCACTGGTGGGGCCTCTGGGAAGGTCACAGGTCAAAGGGCAAGTCGCTGGGCACTGCTGTGGTGGTGAAGGCTGCTAAGGTGGGCAGGGGGCGGAGGGTGTGGCAGCAGGGGAGTCAGGCTAGTACGTGGCGTCTATCACGTTGTCCATCTGGTGGCGGTAACTGATCCGGGCCTTCTGGGAAAGGTAGACCCTTCGCATGCTACCGCCGCCACCGCCGCTGCTCTCGCTGTCACACGCCCAGGTGGAGGACGAGAACTCCGGCTTCACCTCCCCAGATGGGACTGTGAGGAGGACAAGGAGAAGGAGAGGACAGCGGAAGAAGGGAGGATGAGGATGATGTAGAGAATGATGAAGATGATGACAAGGGCAGAGTAGCAAAGGAAAGAGTCATGTGAGAGAAGGGGGGAATGGAATGAATCAGTGAAAGAGTGGAAGTGAAGGAGAGAGAGAGGAAACGGAGGTGGATGGAGAAAAGATTTAAAGGAATTAGAACCACCATAATTATCACACCATAGACCAGAAGTTCAAAATAATAGGGAGTTCTCTATATTTACTGAAATACATTTATCCCAACTAAATGTACTAGTCCAATGCTTTCCTGTGCAACTCTTTTGAAAAGATGGCGTACATCTTACCTGCTGGGGGTGGACAAAGTCTTCCTTTACGGTCTTTACTGTGGCGATAGAATGGAAAGCACTGCAAAACCTTGACACCCATGACTGCTTACTGTTGGGTCAGAGCTGTGGGCAAAGCAACAATGTGTGTAATGCATTAAGCCGTTTTATCTTTGCACTATGCATTACAGTAGTCTAGAGCAGGAAACAGAATTTACATGACACAAGAGCAGTATTATATTGCACAAGTTTCATGATCTTACATAAGACCTGGATGTTGAGCCAATGTTTTCCCAATTTTTCCCCTTATTTTTATTTTGTTGCTGTATTTTCTACTGCATTTATATTTGTAAGTATGCATACTAGAACAAGAAATTAAACAGGTCTACACGTTCTGCACGTACTCTTGAGCATGCATACTTTCACTTGTTGCAAGTACGTGCAGAACGTAGCCTATAAACCTGTAGAATTGCCAGTAATGAGGGATTTTTAATCTAGACGGATGAACTCAAAGTGATTAACACCCATCTGATTAACGTTAGCAAGGACTAACTGGACTAGTTCTTGATTTTATAATGGTTTCCCCATGCAAGATAGTGTCCAGTCTGCCATGCGCACCCGAAAGGCCTATATTTACATCCCTCACTCCAAAAGCCTTGCAAACAGACAGAGCTCAAGAACAAATCGCATCCAAACGCAAATATATCCTGAATTAGGGACGTGCTATCCTACCGGATTGAGAAAGTATGGGATGAAAGCTCTGTGACAAGTGGTAGGCTAAGCCACATTAAAAGCAACTACATCATTTTCTACGAAACAACCGTTACATAAACGCCCAGATAATCCAAGAGGAACTAGAGCAGCATCCAGGCCGCCCTCTGATGGCGCTGCCAAACACAAGGATCACCAGCCAAATCAGTATGTCACTGTTGACACCCATCTTGGTGCATTTTACTTCGTTGCAATTCATTAATTATATCAGAAAAATAACCTATATAACGAACTTTTCTGATAGTAAATCTTAAGTTTAGTGTCATTTCTATTTTCGAAATGTATTTTTTGGGACATGACAAAAAAGGCCAACAAAATTTGAGAATCCCGTCAATAAATTGTCAATAAAAGAAAAACAAACTAGTGTTCCCTTTAAATCTGCAAAGTTACTAATTGAGATATATTCATCAAGCATTCGCACTGTCACGCCTCCCCACCCATGAGCAAAGCATCACAGAAAGTAACCTACCTGCTGTATGTTAAAATGCATCCAGTGTAGGTCTACAGAGTCACGCTGAAGATAGCCGTTGTTAGGACTGAAACAATTTATCCATTTGATTTTTGTTTCTGTAGGTTTTGAGATTGCTGCGTCGACGTTGTGAACCGAATGCATTCCCAGTGGATAAAGATGCGTTGCTTTGCCTCCGTCTGGTTTTTCCGTTACCTCGGTTGCGCGCTTAACTCCACTGAGCGTGCGCGGAACGCCATGGGAAATTTCCACAAGTCTTAAAATACCTAATCCTCACCGCGTGGCTCCCGGTCAAAACACCGACATTGTCTGCTCAACCCCTCCCGCGTCTGCTGGACGCTTAATACTTTGGCAACAAAGCCATGTCCAACAAGGCATGTCCTAATACGCCGGTCATTGAGGGAAAATAACGGGAACAACTTGTTGGCCTAAGCACCAGTGCTGACAGCCTTTATAACAAGTGAAATACAATTTGAGAGGCAAAAAACAGTACAATAAATATATAGTCCTACACAGTCCTGCACGACATCTCCATTATTGCTTTCATATTGATTCATTAATGACAACATGGCAGCAAAAACTGTGCTCATTGCTTTGCATCATGGTTTGGCTATTGCAGTGTGGCCAGAAAAGAGCCACGAGCCAAGAGACAAGTATTTTTGCACAGACTTGTTAGTATAGGCCCATTGTATAGCCTACAATTGGCTTCTTGTAAATACTTATATGGGTAGGCCATAACTAACACAAACCCTGTTTGGATTTAAACCAATTATCATCTCCTGGAGAGAAATCCCGAGAAATGTTTCTGCCTAAGTAGCCTGTCACAAACACAGTGGGATTTCAAGGTAACGCGTCTATTAGGTAAGACTCACCTAATCACGCGAGAATCTTGTGTGCATGGCCTACTGTCTGATTAACGAGCCATTCACATGAAAGCGCCATTGATCCCATGGCCAATCAGATTAAAAGTGATTGTTCTTAAAACCCCAATGCCAGGTCAGCGCAGTTCTCAGTAAATGGGACCAAAGAAGTCGCTGGCACTGACCGTAAAACAGCGATCCCAACGACACCACCCAGAGGAAAAAACAGGAAGCAAATCTTTGATTAAAGGGTGCTTAGTGGAGTTAGACGGCCGCTTTGCCCTCATATCTTCATCTTCCCGCTCTGCTTTTCAGGACATTTCTTTCACGAGCACAATGCGCTGCCTCACAGTCGGTTATTAGTAGCCAAAACAAAAATGCAAACATAAAATGTAGAGCAAAAATGGTTTGCTGGTTAAAAAAAATCATACAATAATGTTGCCCACATCAATTTCAATGAGATATTAAAAAAAAAAACATTTTATTCAGTATTCAAAAAACATCTACATAGTATAAAAATGTACACAAGGGAAATGCTGTAGTCAAAGTATAAGGTAGATAATTCAGTGTGTAATATGACATTTTCATGCCTATGCCTGTCTATCTGCATGCATCTTGCTGACCATGACTACACATAGCCTATCTGGTAGAGGTTCATATTCACTACCCTACCAATCCAGTGAGTCTATTGGATGAATAACATATCCACATCATTTGTCAGTACACCAACTCAATCTTCTTGATAGTAAGTCTCCAAACAGGCCATGAGCGACTTAACTGGCTGGAAGGAGAACCCCAAATTTCCACCTCTACGTGGGGTGCCTCCAGCGCAGCTTCACCCTGCCTACCTCTCCTCTCCTTTCTCATGTAGCCCCCCCGACCCCCACCCCGTCTCTCACACCCACACGCTGCCCTTGCCCTCTCTCTCGGGGCCCTGCGAGCCGCAGCAGCCCAGACCGCGGTGGTGCGAGGCGGGCAGGTTCTTGTAGACGGCGCGGCTGTAGGGGATGAAGCAGAGACCCAGCTGGAGGTGGCGCGCTAGGCGGCAGTAAGCGGCCAGGGCTAGCACCAGCAGCGGTGTTAGCAGGAGGAAGCCCACTACCAGCAGCGCCACGCAGCCCTCGTCATTCAACAGGTCCGAGCAGTACACCGACGTGCCGTGGGGCTGTACCTGCGTGGGAACCAAGAGAACAGGGGGAGAGTAGTGAGTGTTTGTTGTGTGTGTGTGTGTGTGTGTGTGTGGCTCTGGTTGTGGTTAATGATGCACTTGACTTCTTGGTAAATGTTGACATTTTCGGAGTGTCCCTGAGGATGAACCTTTTGATGGTTCAAATGTCTTGAAGGTCAGTGAAGGTCAGTGAACCTTGAGCAGACCTTGAACACATTCTTGACAGGGAAGGAAAAACTTAATTGGAGGTTGTGTCTTTATAACTATGTCTTTATCAGGTAGGATGATATCAGAAGAGATTTTTCTGTGAAAATGAATGTCATGACAAGTCTGTTGTTTATGCATTGTTATGCCTACTTTGAAATGTGGCAGTCAATTTTAGAGTGCTCCCATCAGGTCCTTATGGTGGTTAACAGATGGCAAGATGCATGCATGCATGAATACACACACACACACACACACACACACACACACACACTCTCTCTCTCTCTCTCTCTCTCTCTCTCTCTCTCTCTCTCTCTCTCTCTCTCTCTCTCTCTCTACACACACACACACACACACACACACACACACACACACACACACACACACACACACACATACACTGGTGCTTCAGGAAGTTGGCCTGATCCCCAGTTCTTCCTGTTGCTCAGTGGGCAGGGAAGTAGCCATAGCAATGCCAAGGTCAGACTTCCATTTCCTGTGTAAGACCTCACATACTGAGGCGGCATATGCTATACATTCACCAGGCGCTACGCTAGAAGCTGCTTCAGAAGAAACAAATGACCACTAAGCTAAGGGATGTGGTACATGTAGAGCGTCTGACAGGATCTCAACACACACACACACACACACACACACACACACACACACACACACACACACACACACACACACACACACAGTATAGTCCAATAAGTTCTCTGATGGTGTTTGTATGTCTTGCTTATCAGTCAGACAAATTGGGTGTCATTACTTGGAGTTTGATGTTTGTGATATTGTATGTGTTATGTGTTGAGATGAAGGCTTGCTTTGAAGTTAGCCATGGAATGGGAGATAAATGAAGAAGGGGGAGGAGATTATATGGAATTTCGGAGGAGGAGGAGGAGGCCTAGCTGTGCCAACATACCTTTGCATACACAAATACTGTAGCCTACTGTATATGCTGGTGCTCACAGATGCTTGGAAAACAGTTTATTTTGCTAAGCAACTACATCATCTGAATTAATCAACTTTATTTTTAATGCAAATATCCTCTTTTGCCCTCTCTCTCTTTCTTACACATTCACAAAAGCTACTCCTCAACACAATTCTGTATTATAATGCAAGTATCTTCTCTTGCCCACTCTCTCTCTCTCTCTCTCTCTCTCTCTCTCTCTCTCTCTCTCTCTCTCTCTCTCTCTCTCTCTCACACACACACACACACACACACACACACACACACACACACATTCTTCTTTCTCAAACCCAGGCCCACACACCCATATCCTAGTGCATTAAGTGAGAGAAATGCCTGAGCCAGAGGCTCACTTCCTTACCGAGGAATGGCACAGGAAGCCGAACACGAGCATGACGAGGGCGGGCAGGAGGATGAAGCCGAATATGATGCCGGCCAGGATGCCGTTGATGGTGGCGATGATCAGGTTCTGCATGGACACCAGCACTGAGCACGCCCAGCAATCCAGCGAACTCCGCAGCTCCAATGGAGCATCTCCGCCGCTCGCTCCAGCCAGCGAGTAGGGGGGTGGCACCACCACGGCGCCCGTGCCTCCTGCGGCGTTAGAGCCCGCGGGTGCTGTGCTGGATGAGACTGAGCTGGTGTGGTGGAGGCGGGTGTGCTCGAGGTCTGAGTTGCTCATCTGCGTCATCGACTTGTCCAGAGTCCCGTTTCGGGAGAGACTCATGTTGGCGTCTCGAAATCTATCTGTTACAAAAGACAACAAATCTGTAGTCAAAGATCAAGTTAGGTTAGTATTTGGGTCCATAGACTGTACTGTACCATATGCTATACATAACCTTTTACTGTAAGTCAATCAACTCCTATGACTATTAGACTACAAGAGCATGTTGAGCTGGGCCTGTACTGTAATAACGATGTTGTGTAACTGTTTTGGCAACTGTACCTTCAACTTTTAAAGACCTCTTTATTTTTAGGGGAAAAGACAAAGCCTTGTGCAAACAAGAGCCATTTTGGCCTGACCTGACGTGTTGAAAAGTGCGGAAAATAAACACAGATAGCTAAAGTGACTGAACGCTACAGGAAATGGACCCTTCGGCCCCCCTCAAAAGACACACACACACACACACACACACACACACACACACACACACACACACACTCTTTGCCTCCAGGATGACTAAAAACACTAAACAATGAGTCCAGGAGATCTGGAGCTTCAGGAAACTGTGTGCTGACCCAAACACATTTCCCCCCTTCTGCCAGCCAGAGAGAGAGAGAGAGAGAGAGAGAGAGAGAGAGAGAGGACATCTCCCCAAACATTGAACTTCCCTCCCTTCCCTGCTCTTATGGTGGAAGTCTGTCGTGGCAAGCAGCAGGCTTTGCTCTGTGCCTTGTAGGAGGATGCTCGTAGGAAGATGACAAAGGAGCCACAAATGTGTTCACAGGGCACCTGGGAGTCAGTGTGGCTGCATCCTGTGAGACGGACCAGTCCGGTTCTCAGACAACAACCCTCTCTCTCTCTCTCTCTCTCTCTGTCTCTCTCTCTCTCTCTCTCTCTCTCTCTCTGCCCCCCCACCCCACCCCCAGACTGGCCCATACTCAACACCAGGACCAAACGTGACATCAGTCAGCCAACAATAGACAGTATTGTTGTTTTCGTAGAACTTAACAACTTTGCCTTAATCTCGAGAACACATCTTGGTCATACAATAGGTGCGTCCATGAGCGCACTTGAGTCACAAGACGCATCATCACGTGGCTCTTTTGAATTTGTTTATGGCCCAAAGCATCTGTGTGCTCACAGCTCCCCGCCTTCCTGGCTGGCATTGAAACAGCCTCTGCTCCGTGTACCAGTGGACATTAGACATCAATACCCATGAAAGAAAGTTGCTTGTAGTACATTACTAGCCATTAGAGTAAAGGACTAACCAATGGGGTATTCCAAAAAGGTGGTTCAGAGGAAAGCCTGGTTATGTTTAAGTGGATGTAGTGGTATACCTGATGGTAGAAAAGCATGGAGCCCTCATTTTCTGAATTACAGTAAATATAGTCCGCAGTTTTGGAATACCCCACAGTAAATATGTACTGTCTGTCAATAATATTTAGAGATGAATGACAAATTGATTATTAAAAAATCATGTTCTTTACTCATTCATGCAGTAGTTCTTCTTCAAAGCCATAGGTTTGAGCGTGTTTTTCAGTCGCGTTCATGCAGTGAGAAGCTAAAATGGGTGTTTTGTTTTGATACTGATAATGCTGCCTCTTCACTCACCGTAATGATGGAGTCACTGGTGTTGAATTTTTGCTTCGTTGTTCACGTTTGACCCCTTAAAGGCTCGGGGTGAAAGTTGTCTTCTGTGGCTCCCTTAGCAAACCAGTCCACTGGTATTAAAGTCCCTCTTGTCAACGAGTTGATGTTCTTTGTCCACTTCGTACCCTTGGTGTCTTTATTCCGGAGGTAGATCCCTTGTTTTGATGTCTTCTTGTTTCTTCACAGCTGCAGTTGTTCACAGATGTTTATTAGCTAGTACTCAGGTGGACCAACCAGAGGTTACTTCTGTGTGGATGTGTACTGCTCACGCTCACTAAAACGAATGAGTGAGACGTTACCTTTTCCTCCTTTTCTCTTTCTCTCTCTCCCTCTCTTCTCCTGACTCAGTCTTTCCTTCCTCTTCCAGAGGTCTAGTCCTCCCCCTGTTCCTCAGCCTGCCCGACACTCACTTTGGTGTGGAAGGGCGTAGTGGTTTTTTTTTGGTGTCTGGGGGAGTTGGAGTGGAGTGGGATGGTATTGGGGAGAGGAGGGTGTGTGGAGGGAGGGAGGCGTCATGTTGGAGGGGATTCAGATAAGCACAGGGGAGTTCGGTGCAGATGGGGTGTGGTGGGGAATATGCCCAAGGTTGAGTGACTGACCAGAGTGTGAGAGTGAGGCAGACTTTCCACTGGTGTTTCTAAAGGACACTCAGTACACCAAAGTCAATTGATCAAGTGATTACATTGACATATGGTATAGACTGTTTCATATAATAACCTTCATAAATCTTCTCAGGCAAAAGTGAATTACTTTTATTTCAGTCAGTGATTAGTAAACTGTTAAATGTTATGGAAACTAACAAAATGAATCTAGGCTTTTCTGACATAATTGTATGAAAACAATCTAACTTCCTCACTTAGAGTGGTAGCCTTGCCCTAATGCTGCCTTAATGGAGTGTCCAGCAAGCGCATTACGTAAGAGGCATTCTTATATCACAGCCGTGGACCTCTCTGCCCACACATTCCTGCAGCTGTAATGCGGGGAGTTTGCAGGGAGAGATAAGAGACCCAGGCCCCATGCAGGGCTGGTGGGGGTGCAGGGTACCCCATGGGACAGGAACCATTAACTCTGTCTGCTACGCACCCCCCACCCCTCCTGGGACGACTGACTGGGCACTTGAGCTATGAAGAAAAATAAACCTTGTACGCTTCAAACAAAGGTTTCTGGGAGTCACTTAAAAATCACCCATGCCTGCTCAGCTAACACACACTTTAATTGTGATGTCCTCCTCAACCCCTAGAGTTTGATGTGTGATGAGTTTTTTTTTTTTTTGGAGGGTAGGCTACCAAAGCATGCATCAGTGTCTGCAATGTGATTACTTTCCCCCTAGGAGGGCCCAGGGGAGATGGACTGCAGGACTAACTCTCTAGAGGAGGAAGAGGGCAGATAAGGGGATGATGTTGGCAGAGATTAAGGAGTTCTTTAATTTACGGCTGCCAACAGAGAGAGATGGAGAACAAGATACAGTAGATACAATAGATAGATGTACAGAGAGAGAGAGAGAGAGAGAGAGAGAGAGAGAGAGAGAGAGAGAGAATGGGGGGATGGGAGATGTGTGTCTGGCCAGATTTTGTCTGGTCAGTGTCGGGCTTGAGTCTGCCAGCCAGCGAGGTAGGTGGTGGGGCCAAGCTAGACAAAAAACAGAACACAGTGCTCTGATTGTGAGGGTGAAAGAGATGAGAATTATGAGCCCTCAGAGAAGGATAAACTACAGACATAAAGAGAGAGAGAGAGAGAGAGTTGGGATCCCACCATTGATAAGAGCCCAGGTGGGGTTTGAGTTCAAAGAGGGGGCTAAATGACTGCTTTCCCCCACTCTCCAGTATCAGCATCTGTTGCTGTTTGTTTTCTTGCTGTTTATTTATTTTTCGTCGGGGCGTTTGATGAGGAGGGGGGTGGGAGGTTTAATGTCTGGAGATGAATGAAGGCACAAGAGGGCACCAGGGAGAAATGGATGAAAGCAAAAAATAAAAGATTGAAAGTATGCTGTTGGAGAGGAGCGGGGAAAGTGTGTGTGTGTGTGTGTGGAGGGAGAAAAGAGCACAGAAGGGATATCCTGAGCGAGTCATGGGGAAGGCAGGCCAGCTTTCCTGTCCGTCCTCGGAGCCAGGATATCCGTGGTCCGAACTGTCGGCCGGAGAGATGTGTCCCTTAAATGTCCACCCCTGACACCCCCCCCATCCCCCCGCCCCCCCTAAACCCAGCCTCCACAGCCCTGCAGCCCCCAAACTATACACTCCGGGTTTCATGCCAGGCTGTGGTTAAAGGGGAAATAATTGTCTTGAAAGAAAGAAAACAAACATCCATTGAAGTCCAAAGCATATTGGCCCTAATTGTCAGGGAGATAAATAGCATGATCTGTAATCACTTACGTACACAGCCTGAACAAACAGACATCCATCTATCAAAAAGGTTTATTTATTTTTTCATGTAATCAATAATCAAAACCACAGAGTGTTTAAGACAGGTCTGGCTCAGTTTGTCTTTTTGTGTGATTAGATTTCTGCAGAACAATACAGCATAAATAAAGGAAAAAAGGAAGTTTAATGCTACTTTGAAAAAAAAAAAAAAAAAAAAAAAATGAAGAGGACACAAAATCTTTGCCCTAGTACACACTTTCATTTTTTTATCGTGTGTTTATATAATAATAATTAATAATAATAGAATAATAATAATCATTATTATTACAACATGAATATCCATGATAATTCTCAGAATAGTAAAGCACGTTACAATTATGTGAAAGTTGAAAAGGAGGAGAAACAAAGTCATCTGTTACAGTACAAAGACATTCCATTCATGAGAGAGCTCCGACTCGGCTTCTAAGCACCAACCAATAGAGAGCGAGATATACTTCTTCTCTTTAATCTATAGATTATTTACATGTCGTTGCGGAGTGCCGGGGGGGGATCGAGCACCATTTCAAATCAGACTTCCCCCACTTCTTGGGCCTCCGTGCAGAGACCGACCGGGACGATATATAAAACTTAAAAAATCTGGCAATCCCGTATTTAAAAAAGGAGCACCACAGATGTTTAATAAATACATACAGCAAACAAACAATCAAACAAATCATCAAACAAACGAAACCCTGAAATAAATAGACACGTAATTCAGATTTGTCCAAACGAGGGAAAAAGTACTGGGAAAAAAAGTAAATGAGGAACTAACTGAAAGAAATCAAATGAAAAACGCACCATTTCAATTCAAAGCATTGCGATTACAAATGTGTGACAATCTCTGGAGGAGCAGGAATGATTTGGGATTCTACAAAAAGAGCTACAGCACACGCACATGGATTCTCCACACTAATGCAACTAAGTCAGCCTTCAAGCAAACCCGTATCTTTTGAGAACTTGGAGAAACGTAGATATATATTTCATTTTTTAATTCTTTTAATGCTTTAGAAAAAAAAAGAACTTCACTGTTGTGTTTTTTTTTAAAATCACATTTTATCTAAATACAAGTCACAAGGCCAAAATGGTGTCATAATTCTAGGCTGTTAGAAAGAAGTCTATATCATAACAATAAGATAAATAAAAAAAATCAAATCAAAATAGCACCCCAATGAAGAATATTAAAAATTGAGAACAACAAAACAAACGGAAAGAAAAGAGCTTCATCACACTGTGAAAGAGTCGTCATCCAAAAGAATCTGATCAACGCCATAGAAATCAACTCGCTCGTAGACAAAGTGATTCCCCTGATGTTCGGATAGCAAAAACACAGCTGCCTCCTCCTCGCCTTACTCACAGACACACAAGAACCAGACCGGCCATGATTCTGTCAGATTTGCATAAGAGTTAAATTAAAAAGTAAACTAGTACCTGAATAAATGCACGTGTTCGGCAAACTTGTTTCAGTTTTTTTTCTGTTTGTTTTGTTTCTTTTTTTTTTGTCCTTACACCTTATGTATGTAAAATCACAGCAGTTTCCATTTGTAGTTTAAAATGACCTGATATGAAATTCCGACACAAATTCACATTTTGCTGTCCAAGTCCGGTACGCTTTGTGGAGAGAGCAGGAATCTCTTGTCGTCCCCGTCGTGACCCCGATTGTGTCTGATCAAGTAGCTGATTAGAGAGCGAGGGGAAGACAATGGAGCTCGAGGGCTCGTCTGCTGATGCTGTGCTGTTATGTAAACAATACGGAGTAAACAACGTGCGCATCTGTTTGGACCGGTTGCTCACGGAGACGGAACAGTAGTGGTTGTCAAGGGAGCAGGTGTCAGAGCTGGAAGGATTTGGCTATGGCTGCTGATGGGCCTGTCAGCACGGCCTCACTTGGAGCTGGGTAAGGGAGCCTGACACACACACACACACACACACACACACACACACACACACACACAAAGACACACAGAAAAAGTATAAATAAATGGCATGCCAGTAAATGGGGTCAGTAATTAACTCTGCATTTGCTACCTCAGGTCAGCATTTGCATGTGTTTGTGTGTGTGTGACTATGCTGATGCTATTACAGATGCTAATTTTAACAATGCGTGAGTGCGTGTGTCGTAGATTATCATGTTGTGGCATGTATACTGTATGTCATGTGTGTGTGTGCCTAACTGCACAGAAGCGGTCACAGATGCTCAATGCTCATGTTGTGGTGTGTGTGTGTGTGTGTGTGTAACTGCACTGAAGCTGTCACAGATGCTCATGTTGTGGCATGTGTGTGTGTGTATGTGTCTAACTGCACTGAAGCTGTGACAGATGCTGATGTTGGTGTTGTGTGTGTGTCTCACCATTCTGAAGCTGCATAGATGCTCATTTTAGTGATGTGTGTGTGTGTGTGTGTGTGTGTGTGTGTCTGTCTAACTGCACTGAAGCTGTCTCAGATGCTCATGTTAGTGGTGTGTGTGTGTGTGTGTGTGTCTAACTAAACTGAAGCTGTGACAGATGCTGATGGTGGTGGTGTGTGTGTATCTCACCATTCTGAAGCTGCATAGATGCTCATTTTAGTGGTGTGTGTGGTATGTGTGTGTGTGTGGTGTGTAGTGTGTGGTGGTCTAACTGCACTGAAGCTGTGTCAGAATGCTCATGTATACGTGGTGTGTGTGTGTGTGTGTGTGTGTGTGTGTCTACATGATGCTGTCTAATCTCATGTAGCTGTCTGCATGTGTGTAGTGGTGTGTGTGTGTGTGTGTGTGTGTGTGTGTGTGTCTGACTACACTGAAGCTGTCACAGATGCTCATGTTAGTGGTGTGTGTGTGTGTTTTATCATGCTGAATCTGTCATAGATGCTCATGTTAGTGGTGTGTATGTGTGTGTGTGTGTGTGTCTCCCTCACCACGCTGAAGCTGTCGTAGATGCTCATGAGCTCGTCTATGCGGTACTGTTCCAGCACCACCACGCCGGCCAGACTGGGGCTGCGCTTGCGGGCACAGTCCTCACAGTGCACCACATACGTCTTCCTGCTGCTGCTCTCACTCGTCACAAACAGCAGGTCGAACACCTCCAACTACACACACACACACACACACACACACACACACACACACACACACCATATGTCATAAACCAATCATAATGTAACATCAGTGTGGTGAATTATGACAGTACACTACACTGATTGTCGTCTGGAATAGGAATCGTCGTCCAGTGATCTGATCCCAAGACGACGTCTAAAGGTTTTAGAACGGAGTTGCGGCGGTGTGAATGAATAGTCACAGGCAGTTGCAAGCCGTCGCAAAAGATTTAACATGTCAAATCGCAGTTTCAGAGTTTTAGAACGTCTAGGTTTATAGAACGTCGCAGCCCATCTCGTCGCGGATCTTTGGTTTAGAGCTACCTTAACACCACTTCCATTTAGTGAAAGCAGCACCCTACATACAGAGGATAAACAACCCTCTCAGTGAGTGGAACATCTTGCTTTTAGACTTGGAAAAGAGGTCAAGAACTACAACATAGACCGAGATATGAGAGGTACAAAGAATATTCTAGAGCTGGGGTGGCAAAACAAACGTCCTGGGAGCTGATTGCAGCCCTTTGCTCTCTTTCAAAGGTTCCGCAAAGAAGTTAAAATATAAAATGATATGTTTGTCATCAATAGTATAAAAGCAGTAGGAAAAGCACAACACTGCTATGTTCACACGCAACAATTTTATTATTACAATATTGTTGTGCTTTTCCAGTTGCTTTTATATGATTCTTGGACCGAAGTAGCTGTACCTGCAGTATACCCTACCAAGGTGTGCAGGCCAGGCCCTCTTTGAACTGACATTTGTCAAAAGTGTCATTAAGCAGTGTGGCAGTGCAGAATCATTTAGACAGCATGTAGGTTTTTTCATCAAAAACATAATTGCTCTTTCACTGAAAAACTGGTGCTGTTAATTTTCCTTTGGCCCTTGGCAGCTTAGATTTCTTTAATTTCCTGTCGTAGAAAGACTCACATCACACTCGTTGCAATAGTAGGCCGGCTCGTCCTTCACACGGCTCTGGTAGGAGATCTTCTTGCCCAAGGAGAGCAGCTGGTCTCGGAGGATCTGGATATGCTTCATAGATTGGAGGAGGCAGTGCCTGAGATGAGCACACACACACACACACACACACGCACGCACACACGCACACACACAGCACAGGGAGACAAAGGTGAGGGACATATTTAAAAGAGGGGAATCACACTCACACACTAACCCACCACAATATGAAGTGTGCATTTCTTGCTGTTGAGTATCTATGTATCTATGAATGATGCAAAAATGTTTTGTTTTTAACCAGTCGATTGGTCACACTGACTGACGGAAAGACTGATTGATTCCATCATATAACTTGGTACTTAAAGCATAATTATTACAAACATGAACCAAAAAGACAGCTCTCTCTCTCCTCCATCTGTCTCTCTCAGACATAAACACTCACACACACACAAACATAATGAGTTAGACTGACACTCACTTGATCATTTTGTGGGTGTCTGGGTCGGTTATTTTGATTGTGCGGGCCACATTCCAGGAGACATGGATCATGGGAACAATGGACTTGACCTTTTTGACCTCGTTCCACTCAAAGCGCTCCAGGGCCAGCTGGTACTGATAGGCTGCGGGAGAGAGAGAGAGATGGAGAGATGGAGAGAGAAAAAGAGAGAGAGAGGGAGAGACACACATATATCAGACAAGGGGAGCAGATAGAGGTCGTGGGGAGGCATTCCTATACTGTGTCCATAGGCAGCACACTGGAGACTAAAGATCTGAAGATCCACCACCAGATGAGATGGTTTTACAAGTAGTTGGTAGTTGCACTGTGAATCAATTGGTGCAGATTGTTTCAAACAGTTGCAAGCCGTCGCAAGATTTAACATGTCAAATCGCAGTTTTGGAGTTTTAGAATGTCATAGATTTTTAAATGTCGCAGCGTGTCTTGTCGTGGATTTTTGGTCTGTAGCCACCTTTACACATTCCCTCACTCGGAGCTCAGGGGCTAAAACACTGTATGGAGACTGATGTTAAATGGCAGTCGGCTCCAAACACTAAGCTACAGTACCTCTGGGTTCCAATAAGAGATGGTAAAGATTCTGCAGTTCCTAACTAAAAACAAACTCATTTGAAGAGGTCTGAGGTGTTTGCTTGGCTGTAAATGGAGAAAGAAGGAGTTGAAGGGGCTTAGCGGCACAGTCTGCTGATGTTTCGTTTTTGCGGCTGGAGCGAGTAAATCTGATTTATGGCGAGCCTGCCTGCGTGCGTAGCTTGTGTAACCTCCCCAGTAATTACTGGGCACCAGAGAACGGAGGAAGTGACTGACATGAAAGTCTTCTTATCAAGATTATGATGCACAGAGATAAGGCGCAGACTGACAGAACATCCTAATACCCCCCCCCCCCCCACACCCACACACACATGTTCACACTCCACACTCACACACACACACACTGCAGTCTCTCATTCATGTGTGATGTAGCTGACTAGCGGCTTTGCACTCACAGTTGAGCGGCCCGACGTTCCATGCAATGTTGTTGCACCAGCCCACGGCCTGGACCCAGTGCACGGTTCCGGCGTTGATCCACACAAGGTCTCCGGGCCGCTGGATGAAGCGGTAGACGGGGATGTTGGCCTTGTAGAGGTCCTCTAGGACTGGCCACCAGGACCCCGTCAGGTAGTCCACACCATGCCTGGCAGAGAAGGAGAGGTGGTGTACAGGCTGATTAAATATCAACTCTGATTGCGCTTTATGCCAACTTATCAACCAGTTATCTACCAGTTATTGCCTCTGACACAACAAATTTTGTTGGAATTACATTATTGATCAACATAAGTGCAGTATATACTGTGTATTTGATATCATGTTATTGCAGATATTACAGATTATTTTTCACATTATTTAACTTTTATTGTATTTTATTTTTTAACATTTACTAAGTATTCTGAGGTTGTGTCGGCTGCTTACTTCTCACAGAAGTCATTGATGGCGGCCCAGTAGTGCTCATGGACAGCAAACCACTCGCAGTCTCCGGGCCCGATGTTTATGTTCACCGAGCAGAAGTTGTTGTTCTCTTGGTGACCTGAGAGGACACAACTAACACCTTTACTAACACTCTCACACAACAACAGGTTTTTGATTTTATGCTGTCTCACATGATCAAAGTCATAATCATCAAAGCTTTTTACAACTTGTTGTATTTCTTCGTAAGATAACCTTATGACTGTGTTGTGTCTACTACAAAACTTTATTAGTATTTCAGAATTCAAAATAATTTCTGCAGGTCAATCACATATGTGCAATGAAGGACAAATATGAGAAATAATACAGAAAGATAAATCGACGTAAAGGCATTTCACTTACTCCCTCTCCCACAACACACACACACACACACACACACACACACACACACACACACACACACACACACAAATACACACACGCACACACACACACACACGTGCCGACTGACCTGGCGTGCGGCTCCCGGGCACCTTCATGTAAAGCTGCACGGTGTTCATGCCCAGGATGGTGTGTCCCACGTGACTCAGCATGTTCCCACTGGAGCTCACCCTCATGAAGGCCGGCAGCTTCAGCAGCTCCTGGAGCTGAGGCTTCCACCTGCAGGGCACACGCAGCATCAGACACACTGGCCCCAACACTGGCCCTACTGCAACACACAGCCCAGCTCTCACAGGATCCATTTCCAACCCAATAGCATAGGCAATGGCCTTAAAGGTATAACCCGGAGTGAATCAACACGTAGCCCTGCTGTTTTATACTGCTATGCGCTACTGAAAGCCACTTCAATTATTTAATTTTGTGCATTGTAGACCGAGTTTGCGGAACGGCAGCTAACACTAACTGAATGAGGCATGTCAAAAACGAAACCTAATCGATTTGCTTGCGTTTTGAAATGCCCCATTCTTTTACCGTTACCCAGTCTGCGTTGCGTGAAATCGAGTAATTGAGGTGGCTGTCAGTAGCGCTTGGCACTATAAAACAGTCGGGCTACGTGTTGATTCACTCCGGATTTTTCCTTTAAGGTTCAGCAGTTATCTCACACTGTAAACCCCAACATGTTTGTTGAACATAATGTTTGTAGTGGAAAATGACTGCCAATTGAAAAATGTAAGTCCATTTTCCACTCGTTCAAGAAAAGACATGGTTTTAGTCCAGAGTCTCATTAACTTGAAATATTTAAAAAGTTTAAACTTGGGTTTCTGAAAGGTTCTCAGTGACATCAAATGATGTTCTTGAGACCATTCCACTCAGATATATAGAATTAGTTATGGAACAGCCCAAAAAGCTGCCCCATGTATCAGAGCCTTCATGTTATCAAAGCTACTGGACTTGGTAGCTGCCATCTCTCTGGTGCTACACACTGTACACACAGCCATAAGATGGCCATAAAGGCCATGCTGCTGATTTCTGAAACATGTTTGTGTTTGTATTGCATTTCCCAGTGGTGCTTTGACTGTAATGTACGGCGACAGAGGCAAAGAAAGATTTCTTGCTAAAATGAGAGTCATCATCATCATCATCAGAGCATCATCAGATGAGCCTCCAGACTGGCAGTGGCCAGTGGGACTCTGGTCTGCTCTGGAGTTTAGGCCCCCGCAGTGGAGGGGAGAGAGGAGGTACAGTAAGGGGGGACAGTAAAGATGAGGGGGAGAGACAACAGGTCTTAGATATACACATACAGCCCAAACATTTAAAGACCCACATCGTTGCACCTATCCTTACATTTGACACCGGTTAAATGCTTGGCAAAATATGCTTCAAAGGTGTTTGAATGCTTAACACTGCATTAGTCTCTTACACTGCATTAGTGCAATTAAAAGCTGATTGAGCCCTCCCTTGCAGACAGTCAGACAAATCAGACAATAATATGCATATAATGGTATATTGTATACTATCTATACTAACAGTATTACTATAATGTTACTTACTTGTACTGCAGTATACTGTAGTCACTTTCACACATTGACTGAATTTCGGTCTTTAACATTCAAGTAAATTCTTGTACTTTAAGGTGTTGCATAAGCTGTGCTAGTACAGTACAGTACAGTAAGCCATTACATGACTGTGGCAAGCCTTACCTCTTAGGGTCTGACAGGTCAATGTTGGTGCCAAATTTGATGATCTTTCCAGTGGCTTTTTGATCAGAACTGGAAAAATGAAGATATTATTATTTTTATTATTTGAAGTTATACAGCATATATAATATACATGTACTGTAGGTGTATGTACCACTATGCAGTGGTATATGCTCACATATAGTAGATAGAGTTGTATGGGCACACACTTCCTTACCTGCCATTATTAGGGTTGGGGGGTGGGTTGGCTGCAGAGCTGGAGTCGGTCTTCTTCTCCTCCTCCTCCTCATCCTCACTGTCCTTCTCCTCCTGGGAAGAGCACCGCAACATTGGCTTTATGTTTGCATAACTGTGCTAACCTACAACACTTGGCAATAGAGCCTTGCCTTTTCCGATGGCGATGCTTGTTTCTGTGTGTCTACTCAGCTGCAACCTCTACTGGAAGCCTGGTAGTAGGTGTACTTGGCAATGCTAGTGTGTAGGTGTGTGTGTGTGTGTCTCCTTTCCCAGCTTTACCTGAAGGCTCTCCTGGAAGTTGGAGGTCTGGTACTTGGCACACTTTGCAAAGGGGGTAGGTGTGTGTGTGTGTGTGTGTGTGTGTGTGTGTGTGTGTGTGTGTGTGTGTGTATCTCCTCCTCCTTACCTGCAGGCTCTCCTGGAAGCTGGAGGCCTGGTACTGGGCGTACTTGGCGATGGTGGTGTGTGAGCGGCTGCTCTCGCAGGGCCAGGTCTGTGCCGAGCCGCTGGTGTTCCAGTTCTCGTCGGCCGGCTGCTGCACCTGCGTGCGCACCTCCACCGCGTGGTCTGCATTCGCCTCCACCAGGGACTTAGTAGAGAACAGCCCCAGGTCTGAGATAGAAAGAGAGACAGAGATAGAGAGAGAGAGAGAGAGAGAGAGAGAGAGAGAGAGAGAGAGAGAGAGAGAGAGAGAGAGAGAGAGAGAGGGAAGAAGAGAGAAGAAGAACAGAGAGAAAAGAGATGAAAGGTAGTGGTGACGGCAGTGGGAAAAATGGAGATAAGGAATAAGCAACAACAAGGAAATGGAGGAAGTGATAAAAGAGGAAAAAAAAGAAAAGATAGAGAAAGAAAAAAAGAGATGTGAAGAGAAAGAGGAATTCGAAGAAGTGGATGTGAAGAAACATTCAAGGAAAGATTTGACTGAAGTGTTCCAAGAAGAGCAACGACCTGAGGCGGAGTCAAACAGGCTCTACAGCTCACCTGTGCAGCTCACCTGTGCAACTCACCTTTTCTGCACGGCGTGCAGCTTTCTCTGACTAATGTTTCCCTGTGTACGGGGCTGCTATGTTTAGACATGGCTGGGAGCACCATCCTGCTTTGATGTATGGGACTTGTTTGTTTGGGTGGGGGGTCATATGTGTGCCTGTGTGTGTGTGAGTGTATGTGTGTGTGTGTGTGTGTGTGTGAGTGAGTGAGTGAGAGAGAGAGAGAGAGAGAATGAAAGAGAGAGAGAGAGGGGGACTCACTGAGGCGCAGAGACCCTGCCAGGCCTCTGATGACAGTGACTGGGTTTTTGGGGTCGGTGCAGAACTGCAATAGCACAGGGGAAAAGGCGTCCCTCTTGCTCTCCAGCTGAAAACAACACACACACACACACAGACACAGACACACAGACACACACACACGCACACACCCACTGTCAGCACAGTCTCTTCCTAGCAGCACACACTCCCCAGCAATGCCAGCTGAGGCACCACACTGTAGCTGCCCCCCCAGGGTAGCAAACGTAACAGATTAGCAGCCACCCTCTAAGGGCACCACATGATCTCCCCCTCAGGCATAAACACTGAGATTGAAAACAGCATTCAATTAAAACACACAGGGGGTCACTAAAATTACGTCACTAAAACAACATCCATGGTTTAGTGCTTTTCCATGTCAACATGTTCTATGTGTCTCAAACTTCTTAAACTGAACTTTGAAGGAGCATAATGTCTTCAGAAACATATTTACACATCTTAGTGTGTGATTTGTGTGTCATCATAGCTGAATTTCAAAGCATCCTGAGCTCTGATCCTCAGAGACCCAACGAACAGTTACAACCTTATATTTAGGGTGGGTATTACAATGGTCTGTTTTGGCGTAATGGCGCCCTCTTTGGCAGCCTTAATTGAACTACAACTGATTAGTGATATTTGACATCACATGTAGGCTTTGTTCTAATTCGCCCATGTTTTAGTGGCCATTTAGTGGCAAGCTCAAGATTTCCTTATGAAGGAGGGCACAACCATGCCTCATGTTAATCATATCTACTGTATATGGCCATGCACAGCCTCTCCTAATTCATACAGGCGAAAGCGAAAATAATTTGCCCATTCTACAGTATGTCTCCTTTAAGGGAGGCAATGGGCTTTAGCCAGTGTCTGTGTTGAGTTGTGTTGTGTTGGTTAGTAGAGAGCTGCTTACATAAATGCTTGGTGTGGGAGGGTTGAGCTTCTCCCGAGGAATAGGGGTGCCAGTAGAGAGGACAGGCTTCACGGAGAACGCAGGGAGCAGGTAGGACTCACGGAATTTCCCCTTCACAGATGCACTCCTGCCAGGCGCAAAAACCCGAACAACCACAATCAATAACCTTGGGGCAACCCGTATATATTATCTGTGGGGGCAACCTTCAAGTTTACATATTTGTCATATTTGTACATATTTGACTTTTATCACACATTAACACAGAGTGTTAAAATGTAAGATAAAAGTGATCCCGAATGTCTGTGTGCAGTGTAGATTAGTTTATCTATGGTATTCTGCTAGGCAGGGCTTTTGTGTTATGTTTAATATTTAGGTTTATGCACACTAGCTTTCATTTCCATTTCTGGTTCACTTCCTCTTTCCTCTCCAGCCTCCAATGTCCCCCCCTCTAATCCAACTCACTTGCAGGCGTTGATGATCTCCTCGGCTGTGTTCTTAATACTGATCTCCGACAGCGAGACCCTCTTCTTCTCCAGCTCCGAGGCGATGAAGGTGCTCCGCTCGCCGCTCTCCACTTTGATCAGCCGGATCTTCAGCTCCTTGGGCGGCCCGATGGACAGAGCCTGCAGCTTGAGGAAGTCGGCTCTGCCCAGGCCTCCAGGGAAGCGCACCTGTGGAGGGCTGCTGGAGCTGGAGCTGGAGGTGGAGCTGGAGGTGTGAGTGGTCGTAGTAGATGCTGCCGATGTCGTCGTTGTTGCCGTAGTTGATGAAGATGATGATACTGTGGATGGCGATGACACTGATGTAGCGCTTGCTGCTTTGGCTGTTGAGGTGATGGTGTTGCTGATGATGATGGTGGATGGTTTGACCTCCACCTTCTCCTGGTCTTTGCTTTCCTTCTTAGCGGTTCTAGAAGGTGGCTCTGTTTTCTCAGGCGAGACGGCTTGGCTCTTCTCACGGGCCTTCCTGCTCTTCTCCCCTTTGAGCTGGTGGTTAGAGCCTTCAGAAGCCTTTGAGCTAGTCTTGCTCTCCGGTTTGGAAGGCCCAACAGGGGCAGGCTTCGTTGAGGAAGAGGAAGAGGAAGCACTCGAAGGTTTACACTCTCCTTCGCTCTTCACTTTTGGTCTCTTTCTCTCGCTCTGCTCGTCCGTCTTTCGGGTCTCGCCTTTCCTTTTCAGACTGCTCTCTCGCTCTTTCTCTTCTTTCTTCTGACCCTTCCCTCCTTCTCGCTCTTTCTTAATCTGTTTGGTGGACTCTTCAGCTTTCTTCTCCTTCTTCTTCTCTCCTCTCTTCTCCTCCTCTCGTGTGATCTTGCTGCCGCTCTGAGCCGAGGTGCCGTGTTGGCTCACCTGATCGTTGTCACAGTTGAGGTTCACCTTGCTCTGGTTCGAAGACTTCTTCACAGTCCCTTCTGGAACCTTCTTGCTGTTGGATAGCTGCGAAGACTCTTTGTTGGAGTCAGGATTGTCAACTTTGTCGTGATCGGCCTTCGACTGACCGGAGCATTCTGGTTTTCCATCTGGTGACTGTTTCTTAGAGTCTCTCTCTTCATCTGACGTGGGCTCTGACTGGACTTGAGGTTGAGGTGTCTGGCCTGAGGTAGTCTGGTTGGTGAGCGTTGTGGATGCACTCGATGGTTCCTGGCAGTGGATTTCCGAGCCCAGGGACAGCGAAGAGGAGTATTTCACCCCGACTAGGGCGTTGGGTGGTGGACGGCCAAATGGGCCTCCCCGGTATGTATACCTGTGGTTCCCCAAGATGGAGGCGAGAGACTTGAACATGTCCCCGACGCCCGTCTGGTGCAGGTGTGGGCGACGTGGAACCTGAGAGCTGGACGACTCCCCACTGCTGCTGCCACTGCCGTCCTTCGTCTCGTCTTCCTCGAGGTCTTCCTCCGCCATCTCCTTGGGCGACTCAGTGAGGCCGTACAGCTTGGCCAGGTCGCTGTGGCGGAGGTCCGTGCCCGTCTCGGCCCTTACGACATCATCTGTCAGGGTGCCAATGTCTTTGCGTGGGGATGACGGGCACATGGGGCTGGACGTTGGACTGGGCTGCAGCACTGGACGGCGTAGGATGATCTTCTCTTCCTCTGTCAGCTCGTCGTCTTCCTCGTCGCTCAACACTGACACGGGCGAACCCTGCAGGCTGAGGATGGGTGGGCTGCCCGGGGGATCCTTGCCCAGGTCGTCATCACTGCAAGCACCCATTGCAGGCTGCAGCTCTGGAGCCTCAGGGCGGGGAGGTGCAGAATCCTCTGTCCCGGCGACAGGTGGGCCTGAGGTGGATGGAGGACAGTCTGCTGGTCCCTCTGGGCTGCTCTCTTGACTGGTGCTTGGCTGCTGCTGAGTTTTACTGCTGCTGCTGCTTTGAGAAGCGTTCCTCACTGGGAGTCGTGATGGTCCCTCCCCAGCCCTGGGTTTCGGGGTGATGTCTTTGGATGAGTGTGGTGGCAGAGCACTGCTGTGATTGGCTGCTGGTGCCCTGTGGGGGAGGGCCAGCCCTGAGGTATTTGCAGTGATTGGCTGGTGTTGGCTGGTGACCCCGCCCCTGCTGTTCCTCTCTTTTTGCTTAGATTTCCTATGGCTCGACGTGAGCGTTGACGTATGACTGGCCGATGGCTGACTGGGTGACGCCTGCTCCTCCGCCGCACTGGCTCCTGACTTGGCTGTGGGTGTGGCTTGTGCACAGCGTTTCCGTGGAGACTCTGAGGTTTCTTTCTTCTCTTTCCTGGAGCTCTTCTTCTCCTTCCTACTTTCCTCCTTACTGCTTTTACTCTTCAGCTTCCTGTCCTTACCCTCCTCTCCTTTCTGAGACAAGCTCCTCCCCTCCTTCTCCCTTCGTTTCTCCTCTCTCTCCTTCCTCTTCCTCCTCTCCTCCATCTTCCTCTCCTGTCCATCCTTCCCCCCCTCGTGTCCCTTTCTCTCGCTCCTACTCTTCTGGTGTCTCTCCTCTCTGTGTCTCTTCTCCGTGCGGCTCTGTTTGCGGGCCTCTGTTTCTGGCACGGCCCCTGGCTCCCCAGGACTCTGCTCACCGCTGGAGTTGCCTTGGTGACAAGACCTTGGAGTGACCTCTTGACCTTTTGACCTCTCACCCCTGGGGTTGGCTTCAACATGTGGGGAGGAGGGACGATGAGAGGTAGGACCCGAGTTCTTTGCGGTAGGCAACGGAGAAGCTGACTTTGGGCTTTCCGGATGCTGATCCAAGATCAATGGTGATGGTGGTGATGATGGTGAAGGTGATCTGGCTCTCTCACTGCTATGCATTATGGGAGATCTGCGCTCGGGGCTTCTCTGGCTGTCCTCAGTGGCCTCTGTGCTGGAGGGAGACTTAGGGGAGAGAGATGAGGAGGTGGAGGTGTTGGTGGTGCTGTGCCTGGGGCTGACGGGAGTTCTCTCACGCTGATGATCCCGATCACGCTCCTGCTCTCGGTCCGCCCCATGGCCACCATGCTCCTGCACAGGATGACAACAACACACACAGATAAGACTCATAGTCACACATCAGAGCTTGCTAAAGAGTACTCTTACATGTAACACTATGGCATGAAGAATAGGAGATTTATTAAGAAGATAGAGATTTATTAAGGAGATATATATTTCACCATTTATTCCTCATTGGTACCTTATGTTAAAAGGAGGCCCATTGGGAACATATCTGTTGGCTTTCTTCGCTAGCTGCTGTACTAAACTTTCTGTCATCCTTTAGTCCTAGTCCTAATTTGCGTGTGTGTAGTGTGTGTGTGAGAGTTAGTGTGTGTGTGAGAGTTATTGTGTGCGTGTGTGTGTGTGTATGTATATATGTTTGTGTGTGTGCGTGTGTGTGTGTGTGTGTGTGTGTGTGCATGCATGCTTGTGGGTGTAAATCAGAGGCTATTACTGTACAAAGAGAAATCTACTGTAGAGACATCTAGCTACAGTAAGTTCCACACACAAATCAATCTGTCCAATAATAACACAACGGCTATCAGCAGACTTTGTGTCTTTACAGATTGAGATGAGTCCCTTGGGGGAAAAAAAAAAATCATAATTGATAATTAAATGCGGCAAAGGAGATATAATTATTCCAGCATGTCAGACTAAACTGTTTGGCTGATGCCCTTCTGTATACATATTAGCTGTAATGAGGGCTTGATAGCTTCCACAATTACTCAACTGCCCCAAATCATTTGGGGATTCAGCCATTACTGTATAAAAAGGCATGAAATGATTCAAATTAAATGTAACTAAATTAAATGGATTATGGGGTACACTATCCTTGTGTGCATGGTGTGTGTGTGTGTGTGTGTGTGTGTACGCGTGCATGTGTGTGTGTGTGTGTTTGTATCTGTGAGTCCAGGATAGGACTATTCAGCCATCAGAAAACACTCAATGACAGATGTGAATGTCATCTGTGGTGTATACAGTTTACTGTATGTCTGTTGTATGCGTACAGTATGTGTGTTTTATTGTCTGTTGATGTGTTTTGGTGTCTATGTATTTGTGTATGTCTGCGTGCGCACATGTGTGTGTGTGTGGCCACATGTTTTCTGATCTATGTACAGTATTTGCGTGTGTGTCTGTATACCCGTGTGTGTGTGTTTGTTTACGTGTTTTATAGTATCTGTGCATTTGTGTATGCATGCAAATGTGTCTGTATGTGTGTGTGTGTGTGAGGGTCCACACACTGGTCCGAGCCTCACCGGGGTGTGCTTGCCATGCCGTGCCTGTGCTCTCCCCTCCTCCCATGGGGGTGTGTGCCCACGCTGGTACTGCTGCTGCTGATGCCTCTGCTGTGGTTGTGTTGCTCCGCCATGGGGACTGCTGCTGCTGCTGCTGCCGCTGCTGTTGTTGTTGGTGCTGCTGTCACCCGCGGGCCTCCTGGGTGGAGTGTGTGGGGAGGGAGACTTGGGGTGCTGATGTGGGGGGGTAGAGCTGTAAGGCACGCTGGTGGAGTCTGCTGGTGAGGAGGGGGCCTGGCGGTGATCACTGGCGGCCCCTTTGGGTCCTCGTTGGGGGGGACGGCTGTGGCCGTGCTGGCTGGAGGAGGAAGAGGAGGAAGAAGAAGAGGAGGAGGGTGGGTGGTGGTGGTGATGGCTGTTGTGGTGGTGGGGCTGGTGACTGTGGTGGGACTGGGGGCGTGGGTGGTGGCCGTAACCTTGGGAGGGCTGTTTGCTGGAGTGGAAGCCTTGGGCCGTCCCACCGTGGGAGGGGGGCGTGTCCAGTGGGTATGGGTGGTTTCTATGGGGATGGACATTCATGTCCGATTTACTGGGCTCCTGATGAGGGAGAGCACACAGAGAGAAAGAAAATACTCATCAACACAGAACATTAGTATTGCATTCATCATGTCACAATAGAACAAAAAACAATTCTCTTGACATCATGGTACAATATTAATGGCAATGAAATGTACTATTATATGATGTAAACAAATTATTCCACAACTGTAAAGGATCAATATCCAGTTGACCCTAACAATGACACCTGCATCTGATCTGGTATTGATCCCATCCTGCTACAGGAGGTTGCACTGGTATTGATCATCATTGACTTGTACACTGACACCACTAGCTGTCCCCTATATAGGCAGCCTGTGGCTGTTAGATGGGGTTGAGGTTGCTGAGTTGTCTGTGATGTTATCTGATAGGTGGAGTGGTGGTGGTGTGTCTGTCGTTCTTACCTGGTAGTCTGCTGGCGAGCTCCTGCGGTTGGCCTGTGTCCAGGGGCCTCCGCTGCGGTAGGAGGAGTTCCAGGTGGGCGAGCCGTGAGAACGCGGCCTGGACGGGGGCGGTGGTGGGGGCGGACCGGGGTAGTGCTTCATACGGGGGTGGAAAGCCTGCGGTGGACGAGAGGCAGGAGCAACATATGGATCACACAGGAGGATGAGGCTGTACATGCATGGCTTAGGGACTTAACATGGTGCTTTTGTCCAATTGATTTTGAGGCTTGACAAATGAGGTGTGGCACAAAATGCCAACAAACAAAGAAACAAACAAACAAACAAACATATATTATTGATGAGTTTTCATCATACAAAATTCTAGAAATGGCTTAGTTCTAGTATTTAACAGGACATTGCCTGACAGGACATCATTACGATCAAGATATGTTCCAGTCTTCATGCAGAAGAAGTCCTTCTATAGTACGCACAGACTACCATAACTGTAATGTGCTATTACTGTAATGAGTTTTCTCTATACATGTCAGTGGACTACATCCACAGTGTTTGTATTTCTCCTCCAGGAGTGTTTGCCATCTAACCACTGGGGGGAGCTGTTGTGCAAATGGTGGTATTTCACAAAGGAAGGTCAGTGGAACATGTTGAAAGGGAAGCACATGACTGAATCAACGCTAGGCACTAATCAGCTAATCTCATTTAGGACAGGGATGAGCACACCCATTGATTAGGCAGGGTTGCAGGGTTGTCTGCACTTTCAAATATGCAATGAGACTGATAGGCAAGGAATGGTGATTTCGTACATTTGATTAGGACTAGGTGATTACGATATATTTGCCCATATTGACCAATATTTATATTTTGATGATTAGGGCTAGAAGATAAAACCTCAAATCAAAGTTTAATTGACTGGATAGCACAGAATCACATGACAATACGAACACAACATTGACATACACAGAAGAATGCACAGAATATATAACAAAATATTAAATTATAAGTATTCATGCACTCGATCATCATCGATTAACGGTTAAGTTTGTCGAAGTATGTTTGATTCATTTGTTGATTAATTGCCCAGCCCTACATTTGATTCACTCACACAGTAGAACATGAGGACTTATGCCCAGTCCAATGCTGTATGCTTCTATAAACTAATTTATATATCTTTCACTCAGTGACAAAGTAACTCGTAAGTCAAAACAATGTTAATTAACGTGTGGTGTCGACATACTGTAAAAGTGACATAAGCCTGTCATAAACATGACATGTCATGTCAATAACATTACTAAAACTTTTTTCAGACATTACAAAAACGGAATGGCACTTGATGACACCAGTCATAAATGTTAATGTCATCTCATGTCATGATACGTCGTGATACGTGTCATGTCATGTTTAATGTCAACAACCTCAAAGTGTAACCCAATGTTTAATGTCAACAACCTAAAGTGTAACCCAATGTTTAGTTGATGGTTAAATGGGTGTGTGCGCGTGATATTTCTAGCAGTGAATGTGTGCCGATGCTGTCAACACAACGCGACTTTTATTTACTTTAAAAACTAGAGCTGCTGGATTCAGCTCTGACTAATGTCATCTGAGGTGACCCTGCTTGTGGGTCATGACCCCTGACCTTTACCTGCTCAGAGCTGGTGTACTTGCTCTTCTTCCTGGGGCAGTCGTCACGCGGGGACATGGGGTGATGCTGAGGGGAGCCCCGCTGCACGCCGCCCATCTCGGGGTGAGAGGAAGCCGGGCGCTTCAGGGTGCCCCCCGCGGAATTCTCGGGGAAGAGCCGGGACGGGGGAGCCTGGGACCATCTCTCCGCTGCTGAGGGGCGCGGCTGGGGACCGCCATACTGAGAGATGGCAGGATGAGAAAGACAGAGAAAGAGAAAGAGAAAGAGACAGATAGAAAGAGTGAAGATAAAAAGGGAGATATGAGAGGAGTAGAAAGGGTAGTAATGAGTGTGGGCGTTGTTAGGAAAGGAACGAGAAAAAAAATCAAGACACAGACAAAGAGAGAGAGAGACAGGGAGAGTAAAAGCAAGAAAAGGTGTAGGTGGAAGAAGCAGAAAATAAATGAGACAGAGGACAGGAAGGTGGGAAGAGAAGTATAGAGTTGTTTAGTCTCAACGGCTGGCTGACTTAAGAACTGTTCTATTTCCAATCACACCACTTCCTAATGCAGAGGAAAAACACACTTGGTTTTTTGCTTATACTAACATGAATAAATAGGCTAATAAAATATCATTTGCACTCAAACTAGCCTAACTCGGCACTACTTGCAATTATTATGCGTGGTGTTTGCCTATGAGTATAACTGGTTGGACATGTAGTCTGTCTGGGTGTCTGGAGAAAGTCAATCATATTTACTGTCAGTTGCAGTCCGTGTTTGTGCAACTGAAAGTAAATATGATGGTGTGTATGTGTGTGTGTGTGTGCGCGCTTGGTAGTGCAACAGAATTGGCATGCACTCGTGGAGTCTGTGTGTCTTAAAGGGTGATTGGGTAGATGTGTACAGAGTGACTGTATAAATGTACCCGTGGAGTCTGTGTGTCTTAAAGGGTGATTGGGTAGATATGTACAGAGTGACTATAAACGTACCCGTGGAGTCTGTGTGTCTTTGAGTGTGATTGGCCAGATGTGTAAAGAGTGACTGTGTAAATGTACCCGTGGGGGCTGGCTGTGGCTGTGGCTGCTGGAGCTGGACAGGTGGCCTCCTGGCCCCATACTGTAGCTGCCACTGGGGCACTCAGGGTTCCTCCGGGGGCCGTGTGGCTCGTAGCGGGACTCCCAGGGCTGGGGAGGCCTCTGCTCCCTCTGGGGATGTGGGGGGACCCGGTCACCAGGGGGACCCATGCCAATAGGTCTGGAGTGTGGGAGTGTGGGGAGAGAGAGAGAGAGAGAGAGAGAGAGAGAGAGAGAGAGAGAGAGAGAGAGAGAGAGAGAGAGAGAGAGAGAGAGAGAGAGAGAGAGAGAGAGAGAGAGAGAGAGAGAGAGAGAGAGAAGCATGTTAAGGGATAATCTTGTTTATAGAGACAGAGAGTATGCGGGATGTAAAAGAATGATGCTTATTTTCTCTATGCCATCTTCCTCTTAGAAATACAGAACTCAACATCTTAGAGTAATGAGTCTGAATACACCTGTCTGCTAGTCTTTTAGTCACTTAAGGTAATGACCTTGACAGATGAGTCTGCGGAGCACGTGTGTGTTTTTCTCATCGTGTGGAAAATGCCATTCACACTACTAGTGAATGACTATTGTGTTGGAGAGGAATGAGAAGCATGCTGACACAGAGGTCTATTTACCGGTCATTGTGAGCCTTGCTTGGGTGGTTCCTTCCTGCCATGTGATTTTGAGAGGGGTGATGGGATTGGTAGACTCCCCCGTTGCATCTGAGGGAAACACCAAAATAAACTCTCTAGGTATTGCCAAGGAAGGCATCACACTGTGGTGGAATGATTGTAGTGTTTGTGATAGGCTACCTGGAAGGGCGAGCCCAGTGGCGATTGGTCATCGGTGGCCATGGCGCTCGGTTGAGTCCGGCCGAGGGGAAGGAGTCCCATGAGTTGCGGCCTGATGACTGCTCTGCTGTGTGATACATCCAGCCTGGAAAATTAACACACACACACACACACACACACACATATTACAGTGTATCTATGTATTCAAACTTCAAACAGAGAGAGAGAGAGAGAGAGAGAGAGAGAGAGAGGGAGAGAGAGAGAGAGAGAGAGAGAGAGAGAGAGAGAGAGAGAGACAGACAGACAGACAGACAGAGACAGAGAGAGAAACAGAGAGAAAGTACAGAAAACACAAAAAACAGAGAGACCGAGCACAACAAACGACTAAATCCAGGTGGTACTTACCACACTGCTGCGTGTGTGAAACCCTCCACTGTAGAACTGAGAGGTTGCAACAGCACCAGCCTTACAGCAGCTTCAACTCTACCTGCAGACAGACAAACAGACAGAAAAACAGAGAGACACAGTCAGATGAGCACACACTGTACAGCAGCCTTGGCCTCCATCTTAGCTGGACAGCGGTTTAACTAGTAACCACTGAATGTGTCCACCCCTAAAGGCTCTGTTTGGGGGAGGAAGGATGAAGGTGCTGTTTACAGTGTAATGAAAAGCCTGTGCTAAGGAAGTTGTATATTGTCAGACCACCAATGTAGAAACAAACAAGACTGAAAGCAGGAGAGAAAAAGAGACAAAGGAAAAGAAAAGTGTAGAGAAGGAGAAAACGGAGAGAACACAATGTGAACGACAAAACAAACATACCTTACATGGTTAGATACTAAAGACTTAACAGGCATGCCACCTCTCAGTGTCTATTGTTCACAGCTGATCCTAATTTCTCCCAATTAACACTCTCAGCTTCCACAGCAGTAGTTTTCCATAGAGGGAAAACGTGACATGTTACAGTGGAGCACAACTGCCCATGACCAAAGGGCTTCCCAACCAAGCGCACACAACGCGTTTCCAAGGCAACCACAACAAGCGTGCCATCCTGTTTTAGATACTGTAGGGATGGAATTACAAGCACGGGCAAGGACAATGCAATGGCTCCTTTCAGTTGCTCTGACTGTTGCTCTGCCACTAGGCAGTACCAGACTGTATTCACGGGTCTTTTTGGACACACACACACACACACACACACACACACACACACACACACACACACACACACACTCACACATAGGCCTACATACTTTCAGACTATTGCTCTTTTTTATTGCTCAGGTCTTTTTGGATACACAAACACACACACACTTTCACACTGTTGTTCTGCCACTAGGCAGTACCAGACTGTATTCACAGGTCTTTTTGGATACACAAACACACACACACACACACACACACACTTTCAGACTGTTGTTCTGCCACTAGTCACTTCCAGACTGTACTGTATTCATGGGTCTTTTTGGACCCCCCCCCCCCCGCACACACACACAAACACACACACACACACACACACACACACACACACACACACACACACACACAGACTGTTGTTCTGGCACTAGTCATTCCCAGACTGTACTCCAGACTGTACTCACGGGTCTCTCTAGACTCTCACGCTCGGGGAAACCTGATCCAGCGACAAACTCTGCTTTGTTTTGCAGACGCCTGCAGAGGCCACACACTTCACCGCCACAACCTGCATTTGTGTCAACAAACAGAGGGAGGTCCCCTCTAGGCAATGTATGTATGTGTAAACATAGCCTTCCTCCAGCAACCCCCTCATCTCTCTCTCTCTTGCCTAATGGCTTGGGCCTTATCAAACCCAACACCCATGCTCCGTGACCACACCCGTCGGGCACTCATTTATCAGGGGCAGAAGGCCAGCCACAGGGGAAAGAAAGAGGCACACACTCTCTCTCACACACACACACATATACACACGCCTTCACACACATACACACACACAGGCACACGCCTGCACACACACACACACACACACACACACACACACACACACACACAGACACACGCCTGTACACACACACACACACACACACACACACACACACACACACACACACACATTTACAACCTTTCCTTCCAGGAGCACTTAGCTACTGAGTTAGTTACAAGGCATTGCATATAAGGCACTGGAAGAGTTCGCAACATGGAGCTAAACCTACTCCAGCTTCTCCTGCCTGCTGTCCCAGCTAGACCTGTTCCAAATATGCACGGAATGAAGACAGGCACACAGAGGGCTACTGTATCTACAGATAGCCATCAAGAGCATTGCATCTGTAACCACTGTGACCACGGCAGAGACAGAACGACAGACAGCAAGAGAGATAGAGAGAGAGAGAGAGAGAGAGAGAGAGAGAGAGAGAGAGAGAGAGAGAGAGACAGACAGACAGTTGTGGGAATGTGAAGAATGGAGTCCCACAAGCCTTCTATTTATACACCAGATGTGTGTGAAAATATGTCTGTGTGTGTGTGTGTTTGTGTGTGTATCATCAGTGTTATTTGGTGCGGCGGAGAGTGCTTGGGTGGGAGAGGGAGGTCTTTTCCTCCCTGCTGGCAGCCAGTGCTGCGCTCAGCCCACACAAACATGGCTCCCGCTCCTGCTCCCTCCCTACGCAACACAACGGACGACCTCTTCTCCGACGGGTCGGCCTGGGACGCTCACTCCCACCGGAGTCTTCCCATGCACAGCCAGTCACGTGACCGGAGTCTGGCTTTGAGCAACGAAAGTTTCGACAGCTTCCTTACAAGTCAGCGTTTGGCCTCGTCCTGACACTGCAATACCCATATAAGCCAGGATTAAGATTAAAAATAAGTCATTTTGCTTTAAGTAAGGAAGTTTGAAACTCAACATGCAGCTAAAAACATTTTCCCTTTCATTCTCTCCACATCCTCCCCAGTCTCTCACTGCATGCATGAGCCTGAGGGCAACTCTGGGAAAAGATAAATGATTGACAGACCCCTAATCTTCTGATTGGCTATTGGAAGACGCCTCCCATTTCTGATTGGTTAGCTATTACAGCAGTGTTGTTAATGCCAGCAGGTCATTGGCTGAAGAAGACTGAAGGTCACACAGATGGGTGCTAAGTGCAGAGGATACAAGCTACTCTGCTGCTCCCCAGCCAAAATGTGAGAGCTGTCAGGTATTTAAAAGAGCTGTCTCTCTCTTAGACTGCACAATGGCTGACTGAACTGAGAAGCTATTTGTATCCCTTTTGAATGGTAAATCTTCAGTGTTGAAAGAAAGTCATTCTCAACATAAATATTGGCACATGAAATTAAAGATATGAAAGTGTAATGTAGTCAAACAGGTTTGGCATATGGGTGCATAATAGTAACCCCTAATAGTGCAAAGACTTTTAATCCCCCTGGAGTGCACTTGCAAATTTCACCTCATCCTGTTTGTCAAGTCCTAAACAGAACACAACAACCCATTCATTCAAACATGCCCCTGCCATTTGGGCATCATTTGGCACCTATGGTATGTGCCAATCCCTGTGCCAGTGCGTGATGATGGCTCACCTGCAGATAGCCATAGCCAACCGAGGATGTGTGTGTGTGTGTGTGTGTGTGTGTGTGTGTGTGTGTATGTATGCAACTTGCTGCCATTGGGGAGTGTGCACTGGACACAGCAAGCGGGCCCACCTGTGAGCTATTACTGTAGTGTAGATACACACCCAGCAAAGGCCTTACACTCAGCTTCACACCACACCATATGGAGTGGGAAGGGCATGACGCACCGCTTCAAGCATTGATCCATTTTGGATTGATTTATTTCTTCAACTGACCTAACCTCTTGGCCCCAATTGCCTTGACTTCCTGAAGGACATACAGTCCCTTTCTGTAAATTGGCTACGTGTGTGTGTGTGTGTGTGTGTGTGTGTGTGTGTGTGTGCGCGATATCTATAGATACACAGAAACACACATGTGTAAGCACATACTGTGATGTAAATATAGCCTGAACTTCATTCAAAAGATGAAAACCTCAAGTGTTGCATCAAGGACAAACATCCACCTTAGTTGAGCAACAGCACACAAAGGCAAAGAGTCCCAGGTGCAAGGGACAAAGTGAATGTTTCTCTCCGACGCCAGCCTGCGACTGCCTCGATCGCTTGTCTCCTTGTCTCGCCTCGTCTCGTCTCGCCCGCCCGTGAGGCCCAGTATCTCCCCTCCGCACGCCAGGAACTAGACCATGAACTTGACACATGTGGTGAGAGAGGCGTCGCCATGGAAACAGTGCGGCAAACACGCAGCACCCTGTGACGGACGGGAGGCTGCTGATGGGGCTGTCAGGAAGTGGCTGTGTGTGTGTGTGTGTGTGTGTGTGTGTGTGTGTGTGCCTTCCTGTGGAAACGACTGCATCTCACATGCCCTTGTGCTTGTGACCTCACCTCATCTCCATCTCGCTTATCTCACCGCACACACACACACACGCACACACACACACACACACACATAATGTTGCATACACATACGCGAAACACATCGTAGCATACACCACATTCAGATAAACACTCACAAAAAAACTTCCATTCACACCTGAACGAACACACACGTGCTCCTGACCCACTTACAAACATGCACACGCATAAAGGTCGCCGCACACTCATACTCTCGGATAAAATGAGTGAAATCACAGTTAAAACACATCAAAGAAGAGCGCGCTACATGCTCTCTGAGAAACGTGTGGTTAACGTCAGAGCAAATTGCATAGTAATTGATGGTCACATACAGTAGCAGCTGACTGCCACATATCCACTAAACCACAAGGAAATCAAACTGATGCAAATATGAATGGAGTTCTACAGTATCTGATCTGACCAGCTGATAGCACACATGGCTTTCCCATGTCAGTGCCTGTTGTGTGTGAGAGATGGTTACTATGAGCATCTAAACAGGGGTGTGTGTGTGTGTGTGTGTGTGTGTGTGTATGTGTCAGTGCGTATGTGTGTGGGTATATGTGTGCAGTGGGTGGGGGTGGAGCTGAGCAGTTACACAAACCACAATGAATCAACAGATATAATAAACTAACACACACTCACACACACAGACACACACACTCACACACACAGACACACACACACACACACACACACACACACACACACACACACACAAAATACACATACACAAGATTTATCCCGATTCATCCACTAGCTTCCCCTACAACTACATTTTTTTATACACACTAAACCTGCCTCCAGTTGGACCAATGCATTGCAAAGCCACAACAAAGACACCTGGCTATCACCTGCATCACCTGTCTCTGTTTCCATGGCTCCCACAGGCAGGCAGGGCTTCCCAGTCCAGTCCAGTCTCTGCCCTAATCTCACTCCAGGAGACTGGGCCAGGGAGCAGAGCAGCACTGCAGGCACTGCTGAGGCCTGTGTGTGATCATCACTCTCTGAGGATGATGCAAGGCTGATGCACTTGCACACACACACACACACACACACACACACACACACACACACACACACACACACACACACACACACACACACACACACACACACACACACACACACACACACACACACACACACAAACACACACACAGAACTCTTTAAAAGGAGACTGTAAAACCACACCACTAAGAGTGGAAGAGGAGAAAAAGGGAGAGAGACAGAGAGAGAGAGAGAGAGAGATAGAGCGAGAGCGAAAGAGAGACAGAGAGAGCGAAAGAAAGAAAGAGAGAGAGAGAAGGAGAGAGAGAGAGAGAAGGAGATAGGGTGATGAAGGATAGAGTCACAGAGGAAGAGAAGAATGAAAAGAAGCATAAAGGGAAAGGGGGGAATGTGAACGAGAGACAGGCAGGGGCAGTCAAGATCAACAAGATCAAATTACAATGTGTGGCAGGGATTTAAACAAACAGACACTCATACTGCCAACATCCACCCACACACACCCCACCCTCTCTCCACACACACACACACACACACACACCCACAAACATTAAAGTACACAGAAATACAAATACAGGTACCCAGTACCTCAAATGTGTGTTCAACAAATACACAGGAAAGCCAAGTACAAAAAGCCAATTACACATAAACCTCCAGTAAGGTAATCGTCCGTACCATTAGCCTTTTTGCAACATGTATTTCTTTTTCATGTTTCTATATCCTTGTGAGTATCTATATCCTTTATATATCATCTATATGCAGTTTATTTATTAGGCTCTCTGTGCCTAAAGTTCTCTCTGTCTTCCCTTCCACAGTGTGTGTGTGTGTGTGTGTGTGTGTGTGTGTGTGTGTGTGTGTGTGTGTGTGCGTGCGTGCGTGCATGTGTGTGTGTGTTAGACACAGACGCAGGGTGGGCCAAGCAGTAGTCCAAAAGGGGACAATGAAATGCAGTCAAGTCCAGCACCTGTTGTCTTTAGATTTGCTTTCATTAAGTCCCAGCAGCAGAAGAGCCCAATAGGCCTGCAGCTGAGCTTAGGCCCAGTCCAGCTGGAATCACAACATGACCACAGACTGGACAGTGCAGAGATGACGATCAATGTAAGCCTCGGAAAATCTCCCTCTCTCCCTCTCCAGGTGAGGTATGCAGCTCACAAACTGCATTGATCTAACTAATTAACTAGCTATACAGACATGAATGTAGACATGAATGTAGTTTAAGTTGTCATTATTCTCACAATTTACTTATGAAAATGTACTTTTAAAACACAAAGTATTGTTTGTGTTTCAAAATGCAATGCTATGTATGAAAGTGCTATACAAATACAGCAGATGTGCCATGACCTGAGCTGTGGAGAGCTTGAATGTCAATGAAACGTCTGGCTTGTGTGCAAGATGAGTTGCTTTGCATTGCATCCAGTCACCAGACAAATGTAATGTAAATGCAATGGAGACTTAGAGCAAATATGATGATGGATCCCCAGAGCTGTGGCAGGTTCATTAGGTTAGCCAGCGCTCCACTTACAGCCTGTGAATGTCAAACCACTGACACATATTACAGTATATGCACAGACTAGCTGCCACTGTCACACTGGCACAGAGGTTTCAATGCAAAACTTTCCCATACTCACACACCTCCATGCACAGAGGGAAGATTGCAAAAACACACACACGCACGCACACACACACACACACACGCAAAAACAAAACCACATAGTCAAAAAACACTTGCGTGTGTATGAGAGTAGACATCACACACACCTACAAACAGATGTACAACCACAAAAAAAAACAGTCTGCAAAAAAACAGACTAAAAAAAACTTTCTGCTTGCTTCATGTTATTCACTGCTACCTGTGAGGCCCAGTTTTGGCACCCTACACATCACTGTGTTGAGCAGATCTAACGTATTCATGCAATGACAACCTTCAAATGTCACTCAAGCACTCCTCTTTCCCCCTCACACCTTAGCACCTTAATGTCAGCATCATCATATGCCTTGCTCAAAGGTGGTGAATACTGTATGTGTGTGTGCAACGGTCTATGTCATTGTGTGCAGTGAGCACACATCCAGCATTATCACAAATATTAAATATAGTAAGCGCTAACACCTTAAGGCAAACAGTATGAGTAAAGTTCAGAGGTGTTGAGAGGAAACCCTGTGCACACAGAATGACTACTGTACCATTCCACACACACACACACACACACACACACACACACACACACACACACACACACACACACACCAAGGCATGCCATACAGCACTCAGCTCACTTTTCTTCCTTTCCAACAGGCTGAATCCCCATGTCCTGCCTAACACTGAGCCCTAACCCATCAAAGACTTTCCTGACATGAATCAAGCCTGTGTTTGAGGGTTTAGTGTTAAGGGTTTAAGTGGGACAATAGGACTCAGTCCCACATTAGAGACTTTAAATTGTGACTATTAGTGAAGAGTTGCAGCTTGTCCAGCGTCTGTGGCTGTCTCCGCTCCCCAGCTCTGCTTCCAGGTGCCCTCAATGAATTAGGCCAATAGGGAGAGCAGGTGACAGGGAGGCCCCTAGAGGGAGAAACCTAATATCTTCCATGTGTGTGCACTGTGTGCGTGTGTGTCTCTGCACATGTGTGTCAGTGCGTGCGTGTGTGCGTGTGTGTGTGTGAGTGTGTGAGAGAAAGATTGAGAGAGAGAGAGCGAGAGACAGAGAGAGAGATAGAAGGGGGATAGAACCTCTCCCCCCACCTCGTTGTTTTCCACACAGACATCACATAGACAGTTGTACGCATGCACAAACACACACTTGTACACACACACACTTGTACACAGATACTTGTACACACACACACACACACACACGTACACACACACACAGACACAACACAGACCCACTTACCCACTAATAGGGTAGCAGAGTCCACATACGCTAACAAAACATCAGAATGATCCCAGTGGACCCCCACATGGATGGAATTACACAGATCTAGTCTGGAGAGGCCAGAGCAGAGCCCTGTCTGTCTCTACTGCAATGTGCAACACTAAATGCTCATCGGATCCAATACTAGTTCAGCCTTTCACAGACACCACATGAGTGAGGGTGGCATTCACTGCCTATATACACAGACAGATATTCTCAGCAGCACTGATTGAGGTCACCCTGTCCCTGTAATCTATTACCATTCACACACACACACACACACACACACATACACATATATATATACAAACATACATGCATACATATAGTAGGTATGCATACATACCATACCATACATACTGTACATACCACACAGTATGCACAGAGCATACATAAATACACACACACACACACACACACACACACACACACACACACACACACACACACACACACACACACACACACAGTAATCAGTAACACACACTGGTTAGTCTGTTATTAAATCACCTCTGCAAAGCCATGGTGCCCTGGATCATGATCACCATCCATAATGGCTCCACTTCCTCCACAATGGCCTTCACTGGAGCACAGATATTACATTACAAGCTGTGCCTCTCACAGTGCAAACGCACACACACACACACACACACACACACGCAGTCTCACACAAACCACCCACACATGCACAATGTACATGTGCACACAGTGTGTATGCCACACACACACACATTACCATCTCATCTTACAAAGCACACTGCTATTTGCCATTTCTCTTCCCCTTCCCTCTTCCTATGTTGCACCCTATGTCTACACCACAAAGTTGCAACCATATAGACACACACACACACACACACACACACTCTCTCTCTCTCTCTCTCTCTCACACACACACACACACACACACACACACACACACACACACACACACAGGTGCAGTGAAGGAGAGAGGAGCTCCAACTGATTTACAGCTAGCTCACAGTAGACAAAGAAAGAAGGGAAAGCGAAAGGCAGGAGAGTGAAGAAGAGGAAGTCCCATATGCAGCAGCAGCAGCAGCAGCAGCAGCAGCAGGCTGTGTAGAGCTACAGTACAGTCCTCGACAGCAGCAGCAGCAGCAGAGGCAGTATCAGTATAGGGGGTCCATAGGGCTGCTCTGTGTTCCATTGGTCTGTTCCTCAGCACAGGGCCACAAAGACGGTGACAGACTGAGACAGTATGGGGCTTGTCCTTCACTGCTCACCACTAGACTCACTCTCCTCCCACCCCTCTGCCACAGCCAAATATTGAACTATGACCACCCTGTGTGTGTGTGTGTGGTTGTCTGTGTGTATGTGCATGCATGTGTAAAAAGGACAGAAAAGGCAAGGGAGAATGAAAGAGAAAGAAAGAAAGGAAGGAAGAAATAATGAAAAGGAGGAAGGGAGGAAGGAAGAAAGAAAGAAAGAATAAGAAAGAAAGAAAGAAAGAGGCATGGAGCAAAGAGGAGAAAATGGATACATAACAGATGCACAGAGGGAGAGAGAAAGAGAACAGACAGACAGATGGAGAAAGTGGTGGAGAGAAAGAGCGAAGAGGAGGAGGAGGAGAATGAGGAGGAGGAGATACAGCTGTCTGTCTGTTTGCCTTACCTTGCAGGTGAGCAGGTCAGGGAGCGAGTGGGCGAGTGAGTGAGCGAGCGAGCGAGCGAGAGAGAGAGAGAGAGAGAGAGAGAGAGAGAGAGTGAGCGAGCACAGAGAGGCAGCGCTGCGTCTGTGTTTGCTTCCGTGCTCAGATGACCACTCAGGGGGGAAGGGGAAGGGGAAGGGGGGGCTGCTGCTGCTGCTGTTGCTAGTGGAGGTGTTTGGAGAAGGGTGGGGGGCTAGAGGGGGGGTGGGCAAGCACGAGTGAAGCCAAGTTCACTTTCCCGTCCCTTTAAATGCCTCTTCTTGCACGCCGGCTGGCTAGCTGCCTGCCTGAGAGACGACTCTGACCGAGCACCCCTTTCTTTACACAACAAAACCACATATAAAAACAAGCACTAGAAACACATACATACACACACCTATATATATGCACATATACATGCACACAAAGGCAGAAAGAGAGGAAGAGAAAAAAGAGAGAAAGAGAGAGAACTTACTCAGTGGGTGCCATTGACAACCAGGAGATTCAAGGGTTCATGTTTTTTTTTTTTTTGTCTCTACATAAGGGTGTATCTATTCCATTTGCCCACTTCCCTTTCTTTCTTTCTCTCTTTCTTCTCTTGCTTTCTGTTCACCCTCTCTCTCACTCTTCCTCTCTTTTGCTCACTCACTTTCTCTCACACCCTTTTCTATCGCCTTTTCCCCTTCAGTAGACAAAGAAAGGAAGGGAATGGCTTACTGAGTGAGTGAGTGAGAGAGAGGGAGAGAGAGAGAGAGAGAGAGAGAGACGGAGAGAGCGTAAGTGTGTATGTATGTGTGTGTGTGAGAGAGAGACAGCCCAACCCCCTTCCAGCAGCCAGTCTGCTTTCATTTTTTTCCTGCTCGCCTGCGAAGCCCCTCCCCCAACCCTTCGTCACCTATAGCCGTCCCCCCAGCCTAGCTTCCACTGGCTAGCTTCCATCTCTCTCACTCTGTCTCTCTCTCTCTCTCTCTCTCCACCCCTCTCTCTCTATCTGTCTCTCCCTCCCTCTCAGGCATACACACTCACACACCTAAGGAGTACAGTATGTGTTTCCTTAGCAACACTAGATACACTCCAATTCAGTGGTGCCTGCTGCCATATTGCTCCGGCAGGGCTCATTTCCTGCTGGGAGGAAGCACTTCCTTAGCACACACACACACACACACACACACACACACACACACACACACACCTGCACAAATACACTTAACTTTTCTTTAAAAAAAAGTGAGAATCTATAGACAATAGCAAATAAATGATAAAATTCCCCTGTCACTCCATAGCAAAACAACATTTGGATTTGAAATCTACTGGCCATCTTCATTTTCTTTTACCAACATTTGGCTGATAGCTGATGACCACCCCCCCCTCACACAAACACACACACTACCTAGCATGTTTACATTAAACGTGTGTGTTTACCACATGCATGTGTGTTTTGTTCACTGTACACTGTACAATATGTTTAAGTGCATGATTTTACATTACCCAGATTAGTGTCAAATACGTGCACAGTATACTGTACCTGCCATCAATGGCATTTAGACTTTATAGAATAGGAGTGTAGAAGCGCATCTGCTGTTGTTGAGACACAGGACAGTTTTAAGTGTATGCGTACTAGTAAGGTTGGACTGGATAGTGGCTGCTGTGTGTCAGTGGAAAGTGTTTTCTTAAACACAGTCCTCTCTGTAGACATGTTTACCACAGAGAAATGTGACCATAACCAGCTGAGGACCTAAAGCACACAGTCTCTGTGTGCTACTTGAACTTGTCTTTGAGTCCTGAAGTCTAAAATAAAGTTAATTCTTCAGTTAGTTTCTCTTTTGTCAAACACTACATTTATATTATAAAAGTGATATCTGAATTTTAAAATGATGCATACATGTTTTTTGTGCATACTGTATGTGTAGACGTGTGTGTGTGTGTGTGTGTGCGAATGTGTTTGTTTGTTTGTTTGTTTGTGTGTCTGTGTTATTCTAACATAAACAACAGAGAGAGAAGCTCTGGCCTTAAGTCCTCTGAGATCTGTAATTAAGTGTGCTTTCGGTTTTCAAATTCTTCTCATGTGTTCCTCTGATAGACATATTCTGTCTGTCTGACACTCACTTCCTGTTACTCATCTGCTACAACAGACTGCTACTACTACTACAACAACAACACCAAAGTCGTGGCTTCAACTCCAAGGTAGCACACAAACTGCTGAAATGTGTACCTAATCAGAAAAAGAAGTTGATTTGGATAATCTCTAAATCGACTGCTTACCCAAGCCTACCCCTGCCTAACTTGCTTGTGTATTAAAATGGATTTACGGAGGTGAAAATGACTTGCGGAACTCAAATAAACAGTGTCAGCATTGCTTGTTGTGTTAAAAACACTGCTAAGTGTTGCAGTCCCACTGAATAGTGGAGGGCGGGCAGCGTGTGAATGTGAACCATTTCATGTGAAAACAAACAGTAGTGCGCGCGCAGACAGAGAGAAAGAACACAGGGGCACTTTTTTTTTTTTTTTTGCTGTGGGGACCTACAGTGTGGCTGGCCAACAGAAACGTGAGCTGCGCTTTGAAGGCAGCCTCTCAATGACAGCTCGCTGTGGCTGTGAAAGAACTGAATCAGAGAGTGGAGGATTCTCCACAAACTAGGTCACAAATGAAGGGATATTCTCTGGCAAGCACAGACCACAGACTCTCTCTCTCTCTCTCGCTCTCTCTCCTCTTGCTCTGCAGCTAGCCTCAGCTGACATGCACAACACATGGGTGGCTGAAGCAATTAAAATGGAATGCTGGAGCCTTTTGCGATGGAGTGTGTGTGTGTGTGTTTATGTTTGTGTGTGTATGTGTAAGTGTGTGTGTTTGTGAGTGTGTGTGTGTGAAGCAGCACGTCGACTGTAGGTGCCGGTGTGCACCAAAGAAAGAGAAGGACCTAAAGCATAAAGGATCTGTATAAGCATGGCAATAATGCCCAAAACTAAACATGCAGAAATGTGCAAGCCATAAAAGCCCCCTGATGGCAAAGACACTGCATGCAAAAAAGGGCACATTCATACTGTAGCCGACACAAGTGCATTAATCTGTCACATAAAACCCACTGGGGAAAGCACACACACACACACACACACACACACACACACACACACACACACACACACACACACACACACACACACCGAATGTAAACCATTTCTCTCCAATCCTTCCATTTTCTTACCTTCCTTCACCTTCTCCTTCCTTCCTTTTCTAACCAGACAGTCCTTTGCGTCCTTTCCTTTTTCTCTTTTCTTTTTTTGTTCTTCCTCACCTCTCCTCCTCCGATCCTTTCCTCTCTCCACTTCTCCCCTCTCCTCTCCTCTCCTCCCCCTCTCTTCTCTCCGCTCTGATGCTGGGATGTTCACATCAGACCCATCCACGTGCAGAGCCCCTGGGGGAGGGTCCACTCACTCTGCGACTGCATTCGCCCTGGGTGCCAATCAAAACTGTGTGGCCAATGAGAGGAAAGCAGCCCCCGTCACTCACCACAGGTCAGCCAATGGCCATGAACAAGGTGGGGCATAGTGAGAGTAAAAAAGCGAGAGTATGTCTTGCTGTATGTGTGTCTTGGAATAAGGCCAAATCTCTATGAGCTATTTTTAAACCACCACCAAGTGGTGGCATAAGACTCCATTTTCTGTTGTACAGGATTGAGAAATTTTCTACTCTACATTGCAAGCATGAATGAGTTAAGACATCAGGAATTTCAGCATGACCTTGCAAAGGGCTTTATCCATGATTTCATGCGGCAGCTTTTTAAATCTCACTCCAGTGCCACGGGATTAGGCCATCCAGGCTTTACAACAAAACAGACTGCACCAGATTGACCCAGAGCTTTTCAACACTCTGTGCACAGCACACACTTATGGTTTGGAGCCAGCATTGTTTAGGGTTGTGGTTGGACGCTTACAAACACTCTGCATGGCCATAAATGTAAGGGCAATAAAAAAGCCATAACAAATGACCACTTGCATCTAACATTCTTGTCCAGAAAATCAGTTTCACCGAAATTGAACTGAAAACCCATGTTGTTGTGATATTCATGGATGAGTATCATATAAAGAGCTAACTCCAACTGTACAACAATATAAGCTTCAAACTATGTCAGCCCTGTGTACAACTAATGGCATCATCAACAGGCTCATCAGATTCCTTATACTGCAAGTGCATCTATGAAAGCATTTACGAAAACAATGGCCTCCATAGATGTAGACCTAAATCTGCACTCGTGAAAAAAATAAACAAACATGTAAATAAACAGGCCATAGCCTAATAAAACCAACCAACCAACCAACAAACAAACAATCCAACCATCCAACAAACAAACAAACAAACAAAAATACAGCATACAAATAAGGAGATGATGAAAGCAGAGAACGCTCATAAACAACTTGGGTGGCTGGGCAATGGAATGTAAACACTGTCTGAGTCGATTTCAAAACATTACTGAAGTGGAATCCATAACTAAGCAGCACACTCTCATCCACTTCTTGTCCTTTCTGGATTTCCACAAATCAAACACATTGAGCTAGAATGGAGCCAGTGGTCGTCTACAAGTCTGAGGCTACTCCCATGCATGCCATGTTACGGCTGCAATATTAGCCCAACTTTAGCTCCCTCGTACTGTATGTGAGTGGTGTACTGGTGCTCGTCTTAGCAGCAGAGGGAGTTAGGGGGTGATTAGAGAGTGGGGGCAGTGGGTTTACTGTGCTTAGCTCGGCACTGTGCTGAGCCTAGCACAAGTTTGACGTCTGCCTGAGGGAGGAGTTAGTTAGAGAGAGAGAGAGAGAGAGAGAGAGAGAGAGAGAGAGAGAGAGAGAGAGAGAGAGAGAGCAGCTGAACAGCAGACTCAATAGTGTACTGATGAGGAGACAATCAGGTGACTGTCGTGTGGTCAAGAAAACAGTGCCTGTGTGTGTGTGTGTGTGTGTGAAGAGAGGAGGGGGATTGACTCTATCATCATTGCAGAACTATGCATTATCTTTCCCCTTTTGTTTCCTCATAAGATACCAGCCAAGGTGAGAGACAAATGCAAGGCAATGTAGCTATGGAACTGTTTGGAGAGAGAGAGAGAGAGGACGAGAGACAAACAGAGAGACTGAGAGAGGGAGACATTCCAGCAAGCCCAACTGACTTCCCATAGCAACAGCCCTAACGCTGCTTGGTCTCCATTGGCCAGCTGAACAGCTTGCTGCACAACCCTATGTAGTCTTATCAGCCAATCAGAAGCCATTTCTGCTGAGCTGGATTCCATGTTCACCATGGTAACAGAACTCCACGCTTGAGTCAGTAAAACATGAAATCCCTGTGCACTCTCGATGGGGACTGGCACGTGTGATCTTCATAACACATTCCTGACATAGTAACATTATAGAGCAAAAATTACAGAAGCATGCTTATTCACAGGCTCTGAAGCTCTAGTCTCAGTTTAGTAGCTTTGAGCAGGGCACCCAGGAAGGCAAGCGGGCATTACATTCACAGCCTTGAGGTCCAACCTCTTGAAAGAGTGTTAATGTATGGCTCGTTTTCCATTGTGAAGGAACACAGATGAGAAACATTTGGTGTTTTGGAGCGGGGGGTGATTCACGTGCTGGCGGCGAGCCAGTGAACCCAACGACTCTGAAGGCGATGACATCACACTGGGGCTTGGGGAACGAGTAGGGTCGAGGTAGGAGTTAAAGGGATGCATATGGATTCGAGAGCAGAGCCGTATTTTCAATGTGAAGTCATGAACACACTGCTTGGTTCAACTTTCTGTTGCTCTAAGTCGTGTTGGAATGTTTTAAATAACTTTCATCAGCTCCACCCACAGTAGGGGGCAAATAAGGGTCACTCACTATTCTGTGCACACGCTAAATAAGTGACAGGAAAGAACTACAGTAACTAAGTTTCCTGATTTGTCAAAGCAACACCTGAGAACTTACAGTAACTGACCATTGAAGAAGTCAAGATCTATTCAAAAGAGGCCGGTCATGGAAACGCCCTTTATAATGGCTTACACTATAAATTTCTTTGATTACAAAGGGGCGCCTTGCTTATTCTCAAACATCTTGCACCTTGAGTGAGGCAATAATGACGATAAGTCACAGCAGGCAGCACAATCAGTCCTCTTTCTTTCTGTCTTTTTCTCTTTTTAAAACATTCTTTCTCTCCCTCACTTATCTCTCTGGCTCTCTCTCTTCCCCTTGGTCCTGTGGGTCTGCCGCATCAGTATCTTGCTGGCCTGGAGGTTTGTCAGAGCTGGAAGATATGCATAGGCTGGGTGAAGATAAACGCCTCTGCTGTGAAGCTTTGGGGCCCCCCACTGAGGCCCCACACATCTCTGCATGCCTGCATACTGCATCTGCATACTATGCATACTGCATACTGGGCCAGCATCACATTCTGCAGCATGTCGCATGCTAAAATGAATAGATGCATTTGCATGCTGCACTGTCTAGGTAAAAAACAAAAGTGGAACATTTTCAAAACGGAAAGCTCTAAAAGTAACGGTAGACACAGCTCACTGCATTAATGTGGGCCACACTCATAAGAATCAAAAAAGGAGGTCTGAATCTGGACACAATTAAATCGGTGCACACAAAAAACCTCATTTAAAGGCAAGGTGCATGCAGATTTATGTGTACATGCCTTCAACAGATCATAATCTATGCTCTTTTGATCCCGTGAGGGAAACCACGTCTGTGGTTTTGTCCTTGTGGTTATATGTTTGAGCGAGCAAACCATTGCAAAGGCTTGTCTTCATTAACCTGGATTCCTGAGGAAGCATGTTCATTTGACTGTGTATTACCAGAGAAGGTTAAAGCGAAGCAGTATTCCACGATCTTTGATATTACTATTCACTCTGCATGGGGCTCTCTGCTTTACTTCCTGCTTTTGTCATAATAGCATCATATACAGGGCTATACGACTATTTGCTTTCTAACGGCCACTACCATGTGTTACTCCCAAAGGGCAACTAAAGATGTGAGCATGAACAGACAGGTGATGCTGTCACATTAGCCAATGAGTATAATATGTTAAAAGAGCATTTTTGTTTTGGGCTTAACTGCATTTTGTTATGTCTACACTCTGATGATAGTTGTTAGTGTGGAGTTCTTAAGAGTTTTAAGTGGGACTAACTGGCTTCCTGTGAGCGCCTTCGCAGTGCCAGAACTCTGCCCAGTCACTAACTTACAATTACTTATCTGTCGTAACAAAGGTCATTGCTAATTCTACACAAGGCCCTCCAGAAATGAGATTAGTCACAGATTTGGCTTTGAATGTGGTGCCCTGTCACAAGAAATCATTTCTTCATTTCACTACCTCCCCCAGTAGTTTCATTTTTAGCTGTATGGGTAGTCTTCAAAGAACACACATAACATTTACGCAGAAGTGAATGCATACTGTTAGGATGAACTTGTTATGAACTTTCTTTTTAAATGAGGCATTGATGCCTGCCGTTTATCAAGTTTGTAAAGTGCACAGTTCCCCCCATCTCTCTCCCACACTCACTCCCTGTCACTCTGCACTATCCTATTTCAAATAAAAGCAAAAAGACAAAAAAATAAAAAGATGCTCTAAAATAAAGAGATGCTTTATGTTTGGGTTCCAACAAGGGCAACAAGTACCACACAAAAATGTGTTGCAGGAAGCAAACTGTATTAGCTGACCAAACCGTCACTAAGTCTCAGGTGAGATGGAATCAGCTGTTCAGTATTCAAACCTTCACTTCCGACAGCTGGGGAGGTAGATTGAGCCAAATAGATTTCTACTGAATAAACATCGCTGCATTTGATTCTCTCAGTTCGAGGAAATGATTACTAGCTACACAGAAGTCATGATGCTGCATTCGAACAGACAGACTGCAGTAATTGCTGGGCTAACTTATTTGACGAATAGTTAGTTAATAATGAAACATTAGGTGTCACCTATACATAGAGGACAGAGCCACATGTGAAGCTGAGGAAGACTCAAGAAGACAGTACTGTAAGATGAGAGCTAGAGTTTCATATGAACATGCTGTGTACATATCAGGGTAGACAGAGACACAAAATCCATTTCACACATGGCTGTGTCATGCTGATGAACCTGGCATAAACCAGGCTCATTTCAACCCCCCTCATTGGCTGAGCCAACCCCGAACACCCACCTCCTTACAGAAGCCACTGGCTTGTCAGGGCCGTCCATCATGCCTTTGTCCTATCACACGCATCCATGGTTGGCTGGCGGCTGGCTGTCCTCAGACAGGGGCTGCAGCTGGTGCCCTCCATCTCAAGCATGAGGAGGAGTTGCGTGTGATGGCGACTTCATCTTGCCTGTGGCCTTGTTGAGTGTGTGGGTGTGTGTGTGTGCGTTTGAGTGTGTGTGTCTCCACTGCGCATGCTCCTCATCCAGGGAGCAGAGGGTTCATGAGGCGTGTCACCGAGGACATGCGGCCCAGTGTGGATGATACACTGACAGCCTCGCAGGGGGCCTGTGATGGTTATGGTCACTCTGTTACTGATTCTCAACAACAGTGACGATATCTCCAGAGGATTGAGGTACATGGTGCTGCTGCTGTTTCCTGTAAAACCAACAAAGTGTATTTGGTCTTTTTTTCACTGCTATGGGACAAACATTGGTATTTACATTTTATTTGGTATTTACAAGACATCACATATGAGGAATGTAAAAATTAGTGCAACAAATTCAGTTTTGTAAGCCAACAGTTACTACAGTGGGTTTAAGAATAATGGGACAGTTGTTCAAGGCTGATGGAGAGGTTATGCTGAAGTAATGATGCACCAAAAAATGGTTCTCAAACAGTCCTTTGCTAACAAATATGGCCATCAAAGGGACGAACCAGCACTGTCAATATCTGGGCTGGACTGATGTGTAGTTTAAACTGATCAAACCCGTGGAACCTCTGATTACATTTTGATTACAAGATTGATTACATATATGCATTGCCAGTGGTTGCATGCAAAGAAATCGAGGGTATGACATTTTTCAGTCTTAGGCTACATCGCCACCTTGTGGCTAATAACTGTATCCATCAGTACCCTGAACTATGACTAGATTATTTTGGACAGCCATCTTCCTAGGGAATATATAACATATGGGCTACATAAATCTGTATATACAGTCTGTCAGCATCCATGGCTTATCAAATAAAAATATGCCTGTAGGGTACAATTGCTTCTTTGAAAACTCAAAGGCTACTGAAATATTCTTGGTGTTGAACCAATGGCCAAAAAAGAAAATGATTTACTACTACTTACTGCAGCCTACAGTACTTCATAAATTACAGTAGCAATCTGATTATGCCAGTACCCTAGGCCTTCTGCACTTCAACTGATGCTTACTTTCCATTGCACTTCATGCAAGACACCTTGAAAAAGTGTGTAAATTGTAGAGTCTCAATGTCAAATTTTATCAGATTCTCTGAGAGAGAGAGAGAGAGAGAGAGAGAGAGAGAGAAGGACATTTTTTCTCTTTTTCTATGGGGATTTAGAAGATTAAAACAACTTTACTAATTTAAGGACCACCCACTACCATGCTGCGTTTGTACCCATGCTGAATAATATATTTTGCTCATAGTCAATAAATAAACAGTTCATATTGAAAGAAAAGAAACAACTCTAGTGTGGGACAATTGGCAGGTCCTTACAGCTAAACACAGTTTTACAGAGTTCCATAACTTTTGAAAAAAGTTTGTCTGATATCAATGTTGATATCGAGGATGAATTATATTGACCTTAATCATTTCTGCGTTATTGGACATTTTCCATTTGAGACCACAGTACCCTACAACAGCAAGAGGAAGCCAGTTAGGGAGAGACTGACAAGAAACGCCACTTACCTCCTTGAAATGATTACATAATTTGTGAACACTAAATGCTTGCGAGTCATGTGTGTCTTACCTTTCCCCAGAATGATTGAGGATAGCACGTTGTCCACAGGAGACCGGTGAAAAAACGATCCAACATGAATTGCGCAGTTATAATTCCCCTGAATCTGGGACATTCTACGTCTCTCTCGCGGTACTTACGGACGAGCCGTCATGTCGTTATCTGCATCTCCCCCTCGCTTGTCTTTCTACTAGAGCGAGAAGCGACAAGAGAAATGTTTCGTAGGAGTTCGTACCAACATTGCACTTTTGCGTGGTAACTGGAAAATACTTCGCCGCGCGAGAGCATCTTCATCCAATGATGACATCAGCTCATACCACCTCTGCACAGGCGGGAAGAGGCGAGAGTTCTGGTCCCCCCAAAAAGTGCAGCTACTAGCTAAAAAGGGTACAACCAAAGTGTGCGAACCTCTTCCACACACGTGCTCTTCATCTTATGCACACACTTGACAGAAAAGGCCGACACTAATCATAAGAAGGGTAAATATTAAGTGATCTAATCTGACCCTGTTGTACCAAAAATGAGATATCTTCAGCCTTTTCCCCTCTTGCATCTTCACACAGGGCTGGCACCAGTCCAAACTGCACTGTCGGTAGGACAATGAAGGAAACTGAAGGATGTCTTTTTTGTATGTTAAGGCCTAGACATTTCTGGGGCTTTTAGTCACGGATGCTGTTTGCCATATTATTGAATGCTATAGCCCATGATAATGAGGCCTTATCTGGCCACACATGTTCCCTAGTTTGCCAAAGAGAGAGCCTGTCAGTGCTTGTCATTCTGTTATTAGTAGCCTACTAATCAGTTACTATGTTAAAGGTGTGGATTCATTGTTTTGAGAATAAGGGCATGGCAGCTGTCAAGTTGGTTAGTAATGATGCTGCATTTGCATCAGTTTGATTCATTCTCTGTTTGAAGTCCTGGAGATTGCTCAACCTGGAGAAGATATTAAGGAATTCTATGTGCAGAAGGTTTTTGAATCACACCATCAAGCCAGTTCTGTGTCATCTTGTGATTATCTGTTTGTGACATTAGCCATTGATTCTCATCAGCTGCCTGGCCTGGAACAGGACCAGTGAGAGTGAACAGAAGCCTAAATGGAGGGGGCAAAGCCAAACTAAGGCCCAAACTCCAACTGCTGGAGAACTCTCTGTGGGATGAAGACATTACACAGTCTATGCGGGAGACTGTAGCAAACCACCAACTATGTGCTGAAGAATTATTGGTAACTAACCTCTGGAATTTTCTGCAAAGATGACCACAAAATGCCCCCTTTATATGAATTGGAATAATTCATAACATACTGTGGTTTCTGTTTCCAAAAATACATACATACAGTAGGCTGTTATTAATTATCAGCCAGTCATTCACTTTTAGCATAGCTGTCTGCGGATTTGTCTCTGGTGCAAGGAAGACTACTCACATTTTACTGTGCCGTAAATGCATACACACACAAGGTGACTTGTAATCAGGTTCTATATGGCTCAAGCCCAGAATCAGCCCATATCTGATCCAGAGCCTGGGGACCGCGCTTCTCCCATGGTCTGCTGTGAGTAGCACGGCTAGTGACTGCCAGTTAGTCTAATTTCTGAAAGGGAAAGAAGAAGAGGATGACAGGCATGCTGGGAAGGCTTGTGAGGGAAGAATAGAGGAGGAGCTGACATTTTACTTTCTCACGGGTGGAGAGACACAGCAGCAAATTTGACGTCTGATTTGCTAATCAATTAATGAAAGACTGTGTCAGTGTAAACATGCTGAACGCACTGAGGGGGGACGGAGTTGAAAGGCAGCTGCTGTCACTGATTTCACAGCAGGTGGACTGAAAGCTCGAGTTTGCCCCAGATTAACTTCACAGCACCTAGTCAGATCAAGTGATCAAAACAAACACAAGATAATGGACTTATACATCCACTCATATGTATTTTAGCCTTTTAACTGCATAATTGGTCACACATTCTGTTTAATATGGTCATACATGCATGATGTAGGCCTACATGAAAAAGTGTGATTACAATATGGTAAATGGACTGCATTTATATAACGCTTTTCTACTCCTACGAGCACTCAAAGTGCTTTACAGTGTATGCCTCACATTCACCCATTCACACACCGGTGGCAGAGGCAACCATGTAAGGCGCCACCCTGCTCACCGGGAGTAATTTGGGGTTCGGTATCTGGACACCTTGATGGGATCAGGTGGAGTTGGGCTCGAACCTGCATTAGCTACACTATGCTTAATTCTAAACAGAATCATCATGTGAGCAACTTGCCTTGTACAGTATCCTAAGTGTCATTAATGATATAAGAGGACAATACAGTATAATTACTGTAAGCAATATCACACGAGTGGGAGTAGTGTTGGTAGCAGATATTGCCATGGTTGTGGTTCGGCCATTGGCACAACACTTTCTATTGTGGTAATACTTTGTTGGATAAGTGATTTTTCAGTATTCCAAGTCTTACTAATATTCCTTTTCATTTGTCTAATCTTTTCCATAGATTTGCAGTTCAGAACTATGGACAAAGCTGGCCAGAAAGACTGAAGTGCTGGCAGCACCACCTACCAGGTAACCATGACAACTCAACCAATCAGTATTGTTTCCATGTCAACTGTAGCGTCCATCTACAATCTGAAGTCTACTCTCCAACTCATACACATGCCCACACATGAGTGAGGCACAGGGACACACACATGCTCAAACACACACACACACACACACACACACACACACACACACACACACACACACACAGACTGATGCGTACATACATGCATACATGCGTACATACATACTGTACATACGTACGTACAAACATATATACATAACATGTACATATATACATGTATGCTCTGCTCTGCTGCTATTCATAGACATATGCACTCAGTCACTCATATACACACCCACACACATGTACTGGTGCACACTCACACAAACAAATATTCATGAGCACTTGTATAGAAATGTTAATGGAAACTAGATGTTGACACACGCTTGTTTCCTCCGTCCATTTCCTCATGCTTAACTAGTGGAGAAATGAGCCCAACCAAAGCATGACCACAGATTGTGATGTTGGCACTACTCTAAAAGCTGAGCTACTGAGGTCTGAACTGAGAGCCATATTTCAACTGTTTATCCCACTGATGTGTTCATCAGCCTGCAGTAGGTAGCATTGTCATTCTTGTGGTGCATGGCGGTGGATGAATGGCGAGGTCGGTATGCCATGGCTGCCTTGCCTTGTTAAATGGCGTGGTGCCACTCGGCAGAGGAATGCGGGTTGTCATGGCAGTGCAGGGAGAGGAGAATGCCGAGTGCTGCTTGGGGAAATGAATGGAAAAATCTCTTCAGGGGTGAGACGCTCGCTTGACCTTCAGTGCAAATGAGAGGGAATTACATGTGCAGACAGGCCTGCAGACACTGTGTATAACACACACACACATACACACACACACACACACACACACACACACACACACACACACACACACTTTCTGTACATCTGTTTTGCACTTTCTCCCTCAGGTACTCTCTCAGTTCCTTTCTCTCTCTGATCCCCAATTCCCCTCCCCTACACACACACACACACACACACACACACACACTCCGAGAGAAATGTGCAATTTAATAGTCATTAACACTTTTCTGTGTTCCCAAGGACTCAATCATACAACTAACAAGACAGCGGCCATGCCAGATATGAGGGCCAAATAGCTTTAGAGTGGTTATTAAGTCTGTGTGTCCTACATCCTGTGAAGAATTTCATCCTTCTCTGCTAGTTACAGAACTCAAACATCCTCATTTTACAATACTGTACATTCCACTGCACTTTTCAAGTAATCTTCATTCAAACAGCAGTGGCCACAATAGCTTTCTTACACGGCCTGTCGTTTCTGGCCTTCGGATGAAAAAGAGTTCATCTGTGAAGTTGGAGGCAGGCCTGCCAGAGAAAGTCTTGGCTCAGCCCTGCTGGCTGCTGTTGCTGCTGCTGCTGCTGTTGCTGCAGTTTGAGTCCAGGACAGTCCAGGGACTCCTCGTTCTCTTACCCCCGTCCTTAGACGACCCCTAAAGGGCCCGGGGCGTTCACAGGGCACTACATTATTTATGGGGCTGCTCCCGGACTCTGCAAGGTGGCAGCCTTTTTCGAAAGAGACTTCTTCTGAGAGGCATTTTTTTTGCTCAAGCATGTTTTGAGTCAGAGAAAAAAAAATACATTAAAGGTGGGGTTGATTCGTTGGGGAAAGCATTTTTGGACGCCATTAAGCGAGGTAGATTATTACTTAAACAGACTTGCAGACTGGAATCTGCCGCTGTCTTTAACCTCAAATAAACTTCCTTGTCCGTGTTCTATTTGAAGAGAAAGCACTAGCCTGGAGCACTAGAGGGTTTTTATTTTTTTAACGACAATGAAAGTGCTGCAAACGCACACTCTGATGCTTCCAGGACATTCTGTAAAATCTCTGTAGACCTCTCAGAGTTAACGCATGAGCTCATGTTACGGACATCTGTCCCAGATGCAGTGGCAGAGATGGTCCAACACTGGCCTGTTCCAATCTGCATGACTGACTTCAGACACTAGAGGGCACTCTCACTCTTTCCAATGGGACTACATGAGTTTGTCATGCACTCAAAGGAATATTATTCTACTGTACATATGCCAAGCACAGTATTTTTAGACAGTAATGCTGTCCGTTATTCCATTTTCAGAAACACTGGTTATTGTTTATTATTGACTTTTAACTGCATCTGATGTATCCAGATGTGAAACTTTGAACTTGTAAGCCGTTCCTAGTCTTTAATGTTGCATGACTCACGTTAAGTCATGTGGATCTTAACTTCTGGCCTTAGAGGTGGGCTCCAAAAAAAAACTTTACCATCCAGACATGTCCTGTTTGTAATTGGTTTTCAACAAACATTCTGGAAAATCAAAAGATTTACAGTATAGCGATTGTCTCATTCCTGATCTGTGCCGCTACCGTGTCTGGACAACAAGGAGGTTGTGGTTCACTTGAAATAGCCAATTACTCTTCAGAACTGGTAACACATGACAGTTATAGAGCAATTAGCTGGTACGTAATAAGATACATCAATTAGGACTAATTGTAGTTAGGACCTTGGGCAGCTGGACACAGGAATGTCTGTGTGGTGCCACTGTGTGTGTGATTATTTTTGAACGGTTACAGTTGTCATGCATGCCAAGGCACAAGTTTCATCATTTAACCCTGGAATATTTCCCTTCATTAGTGGTATACAACCATAACAGAGGCGGAATCATGAAGCATTGCTGCAGTGCGGTAGATCTAGGAGATATGAGGACCAGTAAACCGGTCTCCAACTACTTCAGAAATGCTGGACATCATGCTAATTTTTTGTGAGTGTTCATCAAATGAAATTGCCTACAATTTTGGCTGGCTGGCTTGCTGTGAGCTGCTCTTGCAAAGGTCTGCTGGGTGACCCTACCTTACTGCTGCTGACAAGGCACACCCTCCTCGTGATATTTTATTAGCACGACAGCCTAGCTTATGCCCTATGTTATAGCATTATTTTGGCATTGTCCTCAGCTATCTTGTCATATGCCGGATATATGGAGCTTTATTATGCTGTTCCAAATGCTGATGCCTTAGTTTGACAGGAAATGTCAAAGGTGCTTCGGTAAGGAAATAGCCTATGTGATGTTTTTGCATCAGGGAATGAAAAACAATATATATAGGTTGCGAATACACATAGGCATGAATGTAGTGGGCGGTAAGCAGAAAATAGTTTGCATGCTGCCAAGGATGTGAAAGGCACTTTTGATTTGACATCTCAAAAACCACAAAGCAGAAGAAAAAAAAACATTTCCACTTAAAAGAGTTGAGTTTACGAGGTCGGGTCAGGCAGAGTAGAGTTCAAAATGCAGGCTTTATTCTTTTACAGAGTCAGCGCTGTCAAGGGAGAAATCCAGTGTCGCTCCAAAGAGTTCCACCGTACTGCTGACTTGACCATGAAGAGTGAGATACAGTACATTTATACAGAAATTAGAAAAAGGCAGAAAGGGGTGTTCACATTACATGTATGTACACAATGGCAGATCTGGCGCCTCTAATTCATATGAAAAGAACAGTCAATCACCCTGAGCTCAGCATGAGCCCTGGTGCCCAAGTGGTCTTCTATAGGTCAGACACTTATTCCTTTATCATACAGTTGAGTAATTCACACCTTTACCTGTGCCCAGAGGAAGGAGACACTGTGGCTAGGGGAGGAATTGCAATATGACAAAGGAATCTAAATAGCCAAACTGTCTGTCATAGCAATGCGAATGTAATGTATTCCCCAATCAGCCTAACAATGTTACATCTGACTTTTGTCCTAGGCTGAATCAGCATTTTCTTATACCAAAGAATATCTCTCAAAACTCACAACCATCACTCTGCAAGGTGGATGATATAGCAATCTGATGTGATTCACTGCAGTTACACTATAAACAATCATGCACATGAATAGCATGTAATGTATCATATATACAGTTAAGTAGTTTATTCTGTAAAGAATAACCTTTGATTGTCTCACTCCTCAAAGGGGCTTCTAAGGTTGGCTCTTGACCTTGTCTCACTCTTTGTTTTCCGCCACTCACGCATTCCCAGCATTCGCAAGAGTAAAAAGGAAATGTATGACGTGGGAGGCATGTTTGTCAGGTAGAGTTAGCTGGTGTTTACCGAGGAACTCTCTCTGTGAAGCCTCTGTGAAGCCTTTTCTGTTCCGCTCCGCCTATTTGCCTTACAGACACAATTACTGTGGCGGCCTTTCAGGTCCTGTGGCCTCTTTGTGTATAGATGTGGTAGTTCCCACACAGGACTGGTCATCAGATTGACCACTAAGTCAACTCTGTGTCTTCACGGTGACCGTCCTTAGATGACCAGCTGCTCCAAAAAAATGTCGTCATATTTAAAAGCTGTAAACACCCTAAGCTTTATAAGGCATGTTAATAAGACATCACCATATTTTACTGCTGCGGTAACTATGATTATAGACTTCGATATTGAGTAGAAATATTATGTAACTATAATATGTCATAATCATCTTTAGATATGATTATAATGCTTTATAAACACAGATTATAAGTCAATTGGTTTGAGCACATGAGGAAACCCTTGTATGTGTCCTCAAATGGCACTTTTGAAGTCTTGAACAGATGAGACAAACAAATCCATCATATTGAAACCTCAACAGATCTCAAGCAAAGCCTCCAACATGCTTTTCTAGTGATAGGATGACACAAATCAATGTGCACGAGTAAGACAAGGCGCCAGAGTGATGAGAAAACCATAATGAAGTTCACACACACAGACATACATGGAGATGGTGTTTACGAGAGACAAACAGACACACCAAGGAGCGTGATGCAAAGAGACAACAGAAAACTAAGAGGGGAAAGATGCATCAAAGAGCAAAAAAATAAAAATAAAAATGTAACCTAAAGAAAGGGAATGATCACTGGCAGGTAGTCGTCAGGCGGGATCAGGGTTGGAGGGAGAGGCTCATATCTGGAGATGACACTCAGTATCGATTTTCTGCTCGAGTCCTGGAAAATCACAGGGAAACGCAGAGAGAAAGAGAGCGGGAGATCTGGAAAACAGCCGCGAGTCAGGGATTTGGAAGGATTTTTGAGGAATCAAACGCTTAACTCTTTCTGGTGCCAAAAGAGTTGTTAATTTTTTCCAGCATGCTCTCTCTCTCTCTCTCTCTCTCTCTCTCTCTCTCTCTCTCTCTCTCTCTCTCTCTCTCTCTCTCTCTCTCTCTCTATTTGTGTGTGTTCAACATTTGTGAGTTTCAAACAGTCACTAGTGCTTTTGTTCAGGTCGCATTTATTTGTTAGCTCCAGCAAGTCTATGCGCATTTCAAATATTTTTTGGTGCAAGCTATTTCAGTCATTGTATGGGAAGGAGATGGATTTTCCCTAAGGGGTTTATGTTGAAGTCCACAGAGAGAGAGAAAGATAGATTGAGAGAGAGAGAGAGAGAGAGAGAGAGAGAGAGAGAGAGAGAGAGATTCTCATTTCCTTAGCAGCGGCACTGCTCTTTCCCCAGGTGTGTGTGTAATGAGCATGGCAGATTTGGCTGTATTCTTGGCTAGCGCCACACTGAGGCTCAGGGTAATGGCTTCTCTTGCTCTGTCGACTCCCAAAACTTTGGGATTACTGGCAGATGGGAGGCTGTGCCTGGACTTCCCTCTCCACTGCCCCTCCGCTGCCCATCATGTCCCCAGCAGTGCTGTCCTGAGACATGGAGGCAGGATTCGCCTCACACAGGCACAGACATAGACACGGCCATCGCTTTTGCAGACTGTCTGTCTCTCTGTCTCTCTAAACCTGTCTGTCGTCTCTCTGAGACATGGAGGCAGGATTCGCCTCACACAGTCACAGACATAGACACGGCCATCGCTTTTGCAGACTGTCTGTCTCTCTGTCTCTCTAAACCTGTCTGTCGTCTCTCTGAGACATGGAGGCAGGATTCACCTCACAAAGATGCGGCCATTGGCTTTGCAGCCTGTCTGTCTGTCGGTCGGTCTGTCTCTCTGACCGACTGACCTACAGTATCAGTTTGTTTCTACCTCTTGATCTGTCTGTCTGACTAACAGTTTGTCTGTATGTGTCTGTTTGCCTCTTCTGCCACCCCCCCCCATTAATGCACAAATAGGCTGACACCAGACATCATTTCACTGCATTTTGTACACCAGCAATCGTATGCATGTGACAAATAAACTTCTTGAATCCTGTTTTTCCTCCTATCCATTCACTGGTTTCTCTTTCTGCCTGTTTTAAGTCTACCGTCTCTGTTCTGTTCATCCATGTCTGTCTGTATCAGTGCTCTCTTTTTCTTTCTCTTTAAATCTGTTCTCTCTCTCATACACTCACTCACACACACGCACAAACACACACACACACACACACACACACACACACACACACACACACCAAGCTCTCCCATGTGTGCGTAAGTGTGAGTGTGTGGGAGCGTATGCTCTGACATTCCATTTGAATCATATGTCTCTTTCCATTATTAACATCCTATCACCTTGGCACTAGGAAGCAGGGGTCAAGTGATCCATCTCACTCATAAGCAAATAAATGAGAGCAAAGAGTGGATGAGATGGAGGAGAAGAGGAATGGAGGAGGCTAAAGGTGGCAGACAGGATAAATGACTGGATAAAAGAGAAGTGAGGAGCGGACGGTGGGAGTATGCAGAGGGAAGAGACAGTGCCATTGACACTGAAGAAGAAGAGCCTAAAAGATGCCCCACATCATGTCATCTATGTCAAATTGGCCTGGTTTCACTACAGACCCTCAGACACAAACCAGATGCCTCTGTGGTATGCTTATGCTTTAGTGATGTATTGCTATTTTTAAAGACTTATTGCATATTATGCCCTTTTGGTCATTTGAAAGGCAAGGCATCCTGATTTAGCCTATATGATTCATCTCGATATTCTGCTATTTCCTCTACTCATGCTGGCTAAATATTGTGGGCTGCAAAGTTTGTTTGGAATCAAGCTTGTAGATATAATACTAAAATTAAATATGAATCTCTGTAAGGAATTAAGTAGATGTTTTCGATTCCTTTTTTAGAAGCAATTGAGATAACCAGACATAATTACACTAATCAAATTGTCTAATAACATGTAATTAACTCAAAGATTAGTGACAGTGGCACACACACATACACATACACAACACACACACACACACACACACACACACACACACACACACACACACACACACACACACACACACACACACATCAAACAAATTTCAACAGCACACCATCTCAGGAAAGTACACAGACCTGCACCCACGCAAATAAACAGAGAACTTTTTCATCAAGTTCTGACCGAGAGTTTTGGTCTTGAGTGAATTTAAGAAACAAAGCTCCTTTTGTATGCATTGTCAATGTTGCAGCTTTATTCCGCTTTAGTGTCCTTTATACACTGTGCAGACATGGGTTACAGGAAATATTGTTCTGCTGATAATGGAGGTATGGATGCTGCCATCAGCAGCACTGGTGTAAAGAGCAGGCATGAATGGTAGGGGTGTGATGGTGCTGATAGCAGGTTGGAATTGATGCTCTGCACACTAAGGTTGAGTCTGAATGACACGGATGGAGGAGAGCAGCAGCCCCACCCGGTCTTGAACCCAGTCTTTGAGGAGTTAAATGTGCAACTTGACTGTGCATACTCAGTAGTTTGTCACACTGAACATATATGAAGAGTTCAGATGCAAAACCCCCTAACTCCACTTGACCACTTTTTGAGAAAAAGGCCATTTTTTATCAGGCGTTTACAGTGTTTTGATTGTAAACAGATATATTAGACACGGCGGGGAGCAGGTTTTATTTTATTTTTTTCACAAAAACATTTCATTTACATATTCTAGATTTATACAGGATTCACACAATGTCATTAACTCAGTTTTCACAAAAATGGTGTTTAGGGGGTTTTGCATCTGAACTCTTCATATGTTCATGACTTGCAAGAGCAAGCTGTTACTTCAGTTCACTCCTCTAACTTTTCAAACTAACAGAAACTCTTTTAACCTTTCTTACAGCATAAGGGCCATCCAGATAACTAAAACATTTATTGAATTTTTTTAAAATATTTAAATTCATATATACAGTATCAATGCAAGAACAATGCCATCATATTCAATTCATCTGATGATTTATGATAACATGAATTGGCTTTTGTAAGCAATGCTATTGTATAAACAAAATTGCTATAGATGTTATGAATGTAACTCCACTCATCTTGTTCACAAGTAGCTGTCACTAAGGCACACATTGATGGATTTTCAAAAGTCAGATAATTGTATCAACATATATTTCTGTTGATTAACATACCTACATAACAAAAAAATAGTTGAAAACATACAGTATATGCCATTTAACACAAACAATCTCCAAAGAACAACTGACAAAACGATCTGCAATTTTTCTTGAATCCATGGATAGAGGTCTACCATCTTTGTTTGAAAGTGGCTGATGGAATGGCATTCCTGCCTCTCTTAAGACTGAATGAAGAGAGGGAGAGAGAGAGAGGGGGGAGGGAGATACAGATAGAAGCAAAGATAAATAGGCCTTTACAGGTCACTCTTTTTCATGCTTGAATTGAGTGAGAGAGATGAAGAGTGAAGTGAAAGAGAGATAGATAGAGAGATAGAAATAGAGAGCTAAGATGGGAGGAAGAAACACATGACAAGCTTCATCTGCCTGAACCAATTCTCCCACCCAATTCAATTTCTAAATTCCCCCTGATTCCTCGCAGATGGACATCTTGTTTTTGCCAAGGGGTTGACATGATTAGCAAGGAGGACCCGAGCAAGGAAAATGGATGTTATGTTTTGGGACATCAAACACAGCGCAAACACCATGTTCCTTTATTTACTCCTCTAAGTTGCACGTGTGTGTGTGTGTGTGTGTGTGTGTGTGTGTGTGTGTGTGTGTGTGTGTGTGTGTGTGTGTGTGTGAGGGTTGAGGGTTGAGATGCCTCATATGGAGCCTTGTGTAAGTGGACTCTGAATGACCTGCAAACACTTGAGGTTATAGGAGCAGTGATGGGGCAATCACTGCAGTGTGCAAGACATGAGCTGTCCGATCCTGTGGCGCTCAGTACACTGTTTCATCAGACAGTCACATCTTCTCACCTTCAGTCAAAACACAATCTGGTGTTTTTGTGTATAGAAAGAACACTAAAGCATACTAAGTAATATTATATATATACAGTATATATAACTGATTAACAGAAAACATGTTGAGTTGAGATGACATCTAGCATGTTAACAAAATGTTCATTTGCATGTATAATGTATGCATGTCTTAGGGCATGTACAGTATTGCATGATTATTGTCATGAATGTGAAGGGTAAGGAGACCATGATTCTTGAAAGGTAGTTTGCATACTGTACACCATTTTAGCCGCTGTTCCTGTATCCAATTAGTGCCATTATTAAGCCAACTCTGTTTGTTTTAATGAAAAAAAGAACCACTAGCAAATTGCACAGATGTAAGCTCATAATTAGCGTACACAGATATGCCAAATGGCACAAGAGTGTGGCAGGAGAAACGTATCTTACATGTACATATTAATGTGTGAGTTGGGACATCTGTTATGACACTGTTCTCACAACGCATGCAACAACGTGCATATGTTTATCTCTCTCTGGAATAATTTACAGTTTATTTCAAAACACATTCCAGATTACTTATTTGTGGTTTCAGCACAAATATTTTGTGGATCAAGAGAGTTCAGTTTATGAGATGATTTCACTGTTTTCAGATTTTGATTTATTACATTTATCCCAATGCACTATGTCAAAATCTCCCTAACACATGTTGTGCATAAATTTGTTGTATGTAAGGAGAAATGTTTAGTTTCAAATATGTTGGTTAATCTACACATCTGTCTTTTGGGTGTTTGCACGAGGAAAAAAAAGACCAACCAATGCATAATTTCAGCACTACATAATTTCAGCTCTTATGAGTAGAACATGTTGCAGTGTTTTTGCATTTGATGGCCCACTAGTAATGCCCTTCAATAAGCACTGAATTGAAACATTTGGCTCGAGGCTAAGTCTATCACTGATAGCAAAGGTCTTCAGATAAGAGTCTCTCTCTCTCTCTCTCTCTCTCTCTCTCTCTCTCTCTCTCTCTCTCTCTCTCACACACACACACACACACACACACACACACACACACACACACACACACACACACACGTATTGGCCTATGGTCATAGACAGTCTGTCCAAATGTTTTTTTCAGTGCTGTGTGTCCACTTCAGTTAGACATACGATATCACCAATAGACTTGTAGAAGTAAGGGAAGAGAAGTGTGGGGGATAAGAGGATAAGAGAATGAAAGAGTGAAAAGGGGAAGAAGAGAGGAAATTGGGAAAGCATGGAGGGAAGGGGAGAGAGACAGAAGAAAACACATTTGCATACTGTGTGGCATTTCAGTTGGAGTGTGATTGAAAACACCTGACACACACAAACACACACACACTGAGAGAGAGAGAGGGAGGGAGGCCCCTTCGACCTCAATTTCTCAAGTAACTTCATGAACCACTTGAATGTACAGACAGTGCTTACATTCACAAACCATTTAGCACAAGCCATTTAGATGTTTCAGGATGTTTTTTCTTCTCTCTTTTTTTACAGACAGATTTTTCTTCTATTTTTTTCTACTTCGCAATATGTCCTTGCCATTTTTCTGTTCTTTTCTAAGTAAAGAAAGCAGCAACCCTGCAGCAGCAGTGGCAGCAACAGCAGTGACTGAACTCATTTCATTCTTGGCGGGGCCCTGCTGTCACCATTAAGTGCAGCAGGCTGCAATGTCATTGGAGTAAGCACAGGTCAATGCACTATTGGCACAGGCTCACTAGTCATTATGGGGGTAATTAATTGCTGGTGTTCCCTACAGTTGTTTGGGAGCAGGAAGTTATCAGTTCTCGTCCCTCCCTTGTGTGTGTGTACGTGTGTGTGTGTGTGTGTGTGTGTGTGTGTGTGTGTGTGTGTGTGTGTGTGTGTGTGTGTGTGTGTGTGGACACATCCCAGAGCCCCCCTGTGTTCCATCGCTGACACCAGATCAGAGTCATTAGCGGGTCAGGGAAGTGGGACGCAGCTGGAAATGACAAAATGAGACACGGAAACGCCATCAGTAGCCCAGCGGGGGCTAGCTAGCGCATGTATGCCACCTTAGCGGCCGCGCGTGTGTGTGTGGGGTGGCAACGAGTCATTGGTAGTTGTCCGCTATTTTCAACTTGTATCTTCATTTGGAAGTAAAACAAACCCCTTCTGCATACAGATTGAGTTCTGTTCTCTGTCACATCCCATTGTTTTGTGATGATGACTATATTTACTTGTTTGTTTGTTTATTTATTTACTGTTTATTTACTTCATATGGTCTTATTCTCTCCTCTTGCCTTCATGTCTTGTTTCTGTTCTCAGATGATTGGCAGAGGGCTGTCACTTCGCCGTCATGTTATGATACAGATTGCTCTGCCTGTGCCAGCTTCATGTTGTCTTGTCACCTGGTCCCAGAAGATGAATCATGAAGGTGAATGTTGCATAGCCTAATCTGAGAATACAACTAAGGCAGATCATTTGATCAGGTATAGTAGGCCGCTAAACTATGCAGTACTATCTGAACACTCAGAGTTAGGGTTGTGCGATATCGTTATCGTATATCATCAAAAGAAATTCCCACAATAGGAATTTTGTCATATCGGGAAATACAATAGTCAGAAAATGTTTTGTTAGCATTTATATTTCCACCGAATAGACTACACAAACAACTCTGTCAGGTGAATATTTATTGTCAACAATTAATTTACAATTGATTACCTTTACAAAATTTTCAAGAGGTGTCTTTCTAAACCTTGAAAACGCAACATTTAAAACCCAAGCATTTTCAGGCACCTGTATGAACCCTGTGTTAAACTGTAGACTTAATATGCTTTTTTATCGTCAGTTATCGATATCGTGATAAAAAAAGAAAATATTGTGATATATTTTTAAGTCCATATCCCTGGGCACTGTTCTTACAAAGACGTTTGTTTTTAAACTTTTCAGTTTTTTGTAAAAAAAAAAAAAAAATCTTCTGACAGTCAACATTGTTTTATTATCAAGAATTGTGGATGTGCCTTAGTTTTCATAGCAACGACTGAAGAACAAACTTAAATTGTTAAGAAAATGTTGGTGAACTCCTGTCATACAATACCATAAATGACATGAATAAGTGCCATTGTCTCTCCTTGTTGGGGTTCATCAGGTCAAAGCCAGGGGCAGACCCAGAGACACAGCGGTAATTCCTCCCTCAGAGTGAGAGGTACTGGAGGTGTCAGGGTCATGAACTTCCTTCTGTTAATTAGACATCACATTAATAACGACAGGAAATTATTAAACGACTTCACCATCTCAGTAATCATACTCACAGAGCATTTTACAAAAAGCTTTTATCTCAATAAATTGAGGGAGGACGTGTGTTAGTGGGCAAGATACAGTAGAAAGAGAGAGGCAGAGAAAACACTTTGGCTGTTTAGAGTCTGAACGTGAGAGAAAGGAGTAGGAGGGACACAGTGTTTGTGTAGGAGAGAGAGAGAGAGAGTGAACAGGAGAGGAGAGAGAGAGAGAGTGTGTGAATAGGAGATGGAGAGAGGGGGGGCAGAGGGCAGGCATCTAATTGCTTTTATTCAGGTCATCAGATGGGTGAGCTACGTGACAACTTAGCTGTAGATAAGTAATTAGATAACTGGGAGGGAGGAGTGGAATGGAGAGACAAAGGAGAATAAAAGAAGAGACACACAGGTCATCATGGGGTCGTGAAGAAT